>JAEIFP010000213.1:0-644377 GCA_018903935.1 Drosophila insularis
TGCCTAATTGTATGTCTTATGTTGATGAAAATTTATAACAATGAAATGTTTGTTGGTTGGGGCAAAATCTACTGGGTGCAAGAGATACGCTTTTATTAAGTTCTATTATTCCTTTTATTGTCTGAACACTTAAACATTCTGACGTTTCTGGAAAATTGAAGTAACTTTCGTTGATAATATTTATTGAAGAGCCTGTATCTAGGACGCTTTTTAAAGGGATGTTATTAATTTTTAGTTGGATGTAGGGATTTAATTGGATGTACGTGGTTGATCGGTTTAGTCCACCTATTCTATCTGAA
Organism: Drosophila insularis; assembly: GCA_018903935.1. Lineage (NCBI taxonomy): Eukaryota > Metazoa > Arthropoda > Insecta > Diptera > Drosophilidae > Drosophila > Drosophila insularis. The sequence continues at coordinate 300 of JAEIFP010000213.1, forward strand.
CTGTCTCATCCGAAGCTGATTGATAAAAATTTTCGGACAAGTCTATTCTACTCTGACCACTAGTACTTTCTGTTTGCCTTTTAGTAGGTTGATTTACCACTGCGTTTTTATTCTGAGGTCGATTCTGAATCTGATAATTAAGGGGATTTTCATTTCTGCCTTGATTTAGATTTTGTTGTAATTCTTCTCGAAACTGTTGGGTATTTTGAATATCCTGAATTACTATGATGGTTAGTATTTGCCTTTTCTGTGGAACTGTTTTCATATTGACCGTCTCTTTGAGCAACTTGTTTTTAATTAGACACAGTAGAAATATTAAACTTCGCTAAAGTCATATAAAGCTTGTCTGGTAATCTTTTGATAATGACATCTTTGATTGTGTTATTCATGGCATTTGTATTTAAAATAGTATTTGCGGCATCGCTTTCTAACGTCATCATTTTTATTATATTGAATGACTTATGTTTTAAATCTTCAACAAACTTACGAAGGTTTCCTCCAAAAAAAGTGTGGTATAAGGTAAGGTGTTTGCACCTTATATTCGCTAATGAAAGCGGTCCGTAATTTACTCAAATTGTTGCCATGTGCTAGTTGTGATGTCCTCAGTATGCTGAATTTCTATGGTGCCATACACCAAACTATGTTGGCGGACGTCCCTCGTAGGGTAGAGTTATAGAATATAGTCAACTATCTGTATGAACGTGCTCAATGTCGAAGTCTTACCATCGAAAGCAATTGTACAACATGTAAGGGGCTAGGATGCAGCTGCCAAAAGCCTATCAAAACACATGCTTTCACACACCGGTATAACGCATTCGGTAAACTGTATGTGTATACATGCCAATCGCGGAATGCATGCAAGAGGTCTTGTCTGAGCGTTAATAAATTGAGTTACAAAAAAAGGGTTTGGCACATGGCCATAGCCAAGGACTGCAACTTCTCCAGAGCCGAAATCAGCTTCTCTGAAATTTTTAATTTATTATGTATTAGTCGCATTTACGATAGAATAATTGATTTTTAAGTGAAGTGATCGCTTCGATCGCTTCATTGCAGCAGGGGACTATAACGCCAAACATACGCACTGGGGATCTCGCCTGGTAAATCCTAAAGGAAAGCAGTTGTACAACACAATAGTCAACCCTCTCAATAAGATGGATTGCGTCTCACCGGGTAGGCCTACTTATTGGCCCACAGATCCACAGAAAGTGCCTGACTTGATTGATTTCGCAGTAACCAAGAGGATTCCACGTAATCGGATCACTGCGGAAACACTACTAGATTTAACTTCCGATCACTCTCCAGTGCTATTCACATTATTAACAAGACCTCAAGTACTTGATCGCCCATATAGGCTTACAAACAACAAAACAAATTGGCTTAAATTTAAAATGTACATGCGTGCCCACATTGACTGTTCGCCGAAACTGGATGCTGCAGAGGACATTGATATGTGCGTCTCTGCACTTGAGTCGATGATGGGAGCTGCAGCAAGAGTATCTACTCCACATGCCTCTTCTTACACCAAACCTGTTGACAGGCCTACGAACCGGCGGATAGAACAATTAGTAACGGAAAAACGACGTCTAAGAAGAGAATGGCAGATTACTCGATCACCAGCAGCAAAACTTTGCCTAAGGCAAGCTAATCGCAACCTCTCCAAGGCGTTAAGACAAGAGGAAAGCTGGGCTCAAAGGAAATACATAGAAAAGCTCAGTCCAACCAGCACTAAACATCCTCTGTGGAAAGCCCACCCAACTTTAAGCGCTCCTACAGAGACAATTTCACCGATAAGGAGTCCAACCGGTGGATGGGCCCGCAGTGACGAAGAGAGGGCATCCGTATTTGCCACACATCTTAAAATGGTTTTCCAGCCAAATCCAACATCAAACTCATCTGTACTTCCCCCTTCGAACACATTAACGGATAGTGAGTACTCGGAACTCCAATCGGACGAGATCACTGCAGTTATTAAAAACCACATAAAGCCGAAAAAAGCCCCTGGCCATGACCTAGTCACACCGAAAATGATCCTAGAACTCCCTATCATTGCAATACAATATATCTGCAAACTGTTCAACGCTATAATAAAAATTGGCTACTTCCCAAGAACATGGAAAAAGTCCACTATCATCATGATTCCTAAAGTGGGAAAGGACAAAACCCAGCCATCATCCTATAGGCCAATTAGTTTGCTGCCATGTCTTTCGAAGCTTTTTGAAAAGGTCCTGCAGATCCGCCTAAACTCATTTCTGGCATCGGAGAACACAATCCCTTCACACCAGTTTGGCTTCCGCGAAAAACATGGTACAATTGAACAAGTCAATCGCATAACATCCGAAATACGAACAGCATTCGAACTAAAAGAATACTGTGCGGCTGTCTTTCTCGACTTTGCCCAGGCTTTCGATAGAGTTTGGCTGGAGGGTCTGATGTTCAAAATCCGGCAAAAACTGCCACAGTACACACACAAACTCATGGAATCTTACCTTTACAATAGGAAATTCGCTGTAAGATGTAATGGCTCCGTCTCCGCTGATTTTGAAATCAAAGCTGGTGTACCGCAAGGCAGTGTACTCGGGCCATTGCTCTACCTGCTGTACACTGCAGACTTACCAACGAGTTTAGGACTTACAACGTCCACTTTTGCCGATGACACGGCAATCCTTAGCAGATCCAAATGCCCAATACAAGCCTCTGCAAAACTAGAGGAACACCTTAAGGTGGTAGAGGAATGGCTAGCAACCTGGCGTATCCGGGTCAACGAGCAGAAATGTAAACATGTTACATTTACACTTAACAGAAGAAACTGTCCAGCTCTAATGCTAAACAACGTACCAGTTCCTCAAGCCGTGGATGTCACTTACCTTAGCATCCACCTAGACAGAAGACTAACTTGGCGCAAGCACATCGAAGCAAAAAAGTCACAGCTTAAACTGAAAGCGAGTAGCCTACATTGGATCATCAATGCTCGGTCCCCTCTACGTCTGGAGTATAAAGTCCTCCTATACAACTCCGTACTGAAACCCATCTGGACTTACGGAGCCGTACTATGGGGAAATGCAAGTACCAGCAATGTCGATATTATACAAAGAGCGCAGTCGAAGATTTTAAGATCAATCACGGGGGCCCCGTGGTATATACGAAACGACAACATTCAAAATGATCTAAATATACCTAGCGTAAAATCTGAAATAGGTACTCAACAACTAAAGTATTCTGCGAAACTGGATGCACACCCAAATGTTCTTGCCAATTCCCTTACGCGAACTAATAATAGAACTCGTCTTAAAAGAAATGACAGACCAACCCAATAACAAGTGATTAGGGCCGCCTGCAATATCCCCAGGATTTATCTTAAGTACTAGTCTAAGAAAAATATCTCAAACTTGTTGTTAGGCTCTAATTTAAGAGTAGATTCAACAAATATATATTAAACGTTAAAAAAACAAAAAAAAAATATTTCTATATTATGACTGTCTTATTGTTATCTTATTTTATATAGTTTAAACACCAACAGTGTGCATACCCATGGGCGCCAGCTGAATTAGTGTAAAGGGCTTCGCCTTAACCAACTAATCGTCGCGCCCAAATATTTTGTAATAGTATATTGTACTATATGCAAAAAAGAGGGTTTTTTACAGCAAGAGTAAAACGGCGGGCCTTCCGTTTTTGGTGTTTGTCTAGATTTCGACCTTATTGAAGTTAATCAAAAATTTTTTTGAGCGGGGCTTCAGGTCAATCTTACTGATTTATTTGTAAGATTTTAAATCATAAGCAGCACAAAAGGTGAGCAGGTTGTTTGTATAGCTATTTCAAGAACCACCAAGTTCTATCATCAGCAGACTTCGCTAAAGAATCCACAGTTGTAATGGCCATACCATATCTTCAACGCTAAAAGTAGTTGGGAATTCTTTGCCAACTAAATGAAGCGAGAAAAGAACGGCAAAGCTTGCAACTGCAGATTCCACCTTTTTTGTGTGCATACCCTTGGGCGCCAGCTGAATTAGTGTAAAGGGCTTCGCCTTAACCAACTAATCGTCGCGCCCAAATATTTTTGTAATAGTATATTGTACTATATGCAAAAAAGAGGGTTTCAGCAAGTTGTAAAAACAACATGTGTAAAACGGCGGGCCTTCCGTTTTTGGTATTTGTCTAGATTTCGACCTTATTGAAGTTAATCAAAACTGGGTTTCAGCGCGGCTTCAGGTCAATAAATCTTAATAATTTATTTGTAAGATTTTAAATCATAGGCAGCACAAAAGGTGAGCAGGTTGTCTGTATAGCTATTTCAAGAACCACCAAGTTCTATCATCAGCAGACTTCGCTAAAGAATCCGCAGTTGTAATGGCCATACCATATCTTCAACGCTAAAACTAGTTGGGAATTACATTGCCAACTACATGAAGCGAGAAAAAGAACGGCAAAGCTTGCAACTGCAGATTCCACCTTTTTCATGTGCATACCATTGGGCGCCATCAGAATTAGTGTAAAGTGCTTCGCCTTAACCAACTAACCGTCGCGCCCAACTATTTTTGTAATAGTATATTGTACTATATGGAAAAAAGAGGGTTTTCAGCAAGTGTAATAACAACATGTGTAATACGGCGGGCCTTCTTTTTTTGGTATATGTCTAGATTTCGACCTTATTGAAGTTAATCAAAACTGGGTTTCAGCTTGCTTCAGGTCAATAAATCTTAATAATTTATAAGATTTTAAATAAAGGCAGCACAAAAAGTGAGCAGGTTGTCTGTATAGCTATTTCAAGAACCACCAAGTTCTATCATCAGCAGACTTCGCTAAAGAATCCACAGTTGTAATGGCCATACCATATCTTCAACGCTAAAAGTAGTTGGGAATTCAAACTACATGAAGCGAGAAAAGAACGGCAAAGCTTGCAACTGCAGATTCCACCTTTTTTATGTGCATACCATTGGGCGCCATCAGAATTAGTGTAAAGGGCTTCGCCTTAACCAACTAACCGTCGCGCCCAAATATTTTTGTAATAGTATATTGTACTATATGCAAAAAAGAGGGTTTTCAGCAAGTGTAATAACAACATGTGTAATACGGCGGGCCTTCCGTTTTTGGTATTTGTCTAGATTTCGACCTTATTGAAGTTAATCAAAACTGGGTTTCAGCCGGCTTCAGGTCAATAAATCTTAATAATTTATAAGATTTTAAATCATAGGCAGCACAAAAGGTGAGCAGGTTGTCTGTATAGCTATTTCAAGAACCACCAAGTTCTATCATCAGCAGACTTCGCTAAAGAATCCACAGTTGTAATGGCCATACCATATCTTCAACGCTAAAAGTACTTGGGAATTCAAACTACATGAAGCGAGAAAAGAACGGCAAAGCTTGCAACTGCAGATTCCACCTTTTTTGTGTGCATACCATTGGGCGCCATCAGAATTAGTGTAAAGGGCTTCGCCTTAACCAACTAACCGTCGCGCCCAAATATTTTTGTAATAGTATATTGTACTATATGGAAAAAAGAGGGTTTTCAGCAAGTGTAATAACAACATGTGTAATACGGCGGGCCTTCCGTTTTTGGTATTTGTCTAGATTTCGACCTTATTGAAGTTAATCAAAACTGGGTTTCAGCCTGCTTCAGGTCAATAAATCTTAATAATTTATTTAAGATTTTAAATCATAGGCAGCACAAAAGGTGAGCAGGTTGTCTGTATAGCTATTTCCAAGAACCACCAAGTTCTATCATCAGCAGACTTCGCTAAAGAATCCACAGTTGTAATGGCCATACCATATCTTCAACGCTAAAAGTAGTTGGGAATTCATTCAAACTACATGAAGCGAAAAAAGAACGGCAAAGCTTGCAACTGCAGATTCCACCTTTTTTATGTGCATACCATTGGGCGCCATCAGAATTAGTGTAAAGGGCTTCGCCTTAACCAACTAACCGTCGCGCCCAAATATTTTTGTAATAGTATATTGTACTATATGCAAAAAAGAGTGTTTCCAGCAAGTGTAAAAACAACATGTGTAATTCGGCGGGCCTTTCGTTTTTGATATTTGTCTAGATTTCGACCTTATTGAAGTTAATCAAAACTGGGTTTCAGCCTGCTTCAGGTCAATAAATCTTAATAATTTATAAGATTTTAAATCATAGGCAGCACAAAAGGTGAGCAGGTTGTCTGTATAGCTATTTCAAGAACCACCAAGTTCTATCATCAGCAGACTTCGCTAAAGAATCCACAGTTGTAATGGCCATACCATATCTTCAACGCTAAAAGTAGTTGGGAATTCAAAAACTACATGAAGCGAGAAAAAAGAACGGCAAAGCTTGCAACTGCAGATTCCACCTTTTTCATGTGCATACCATTGGGCGCCATCAGAATTAGTGTAAAGGGCTTCGCCTTAACCAACTAACCGTCGCGGCCAAATATTTTTGTAATAGTATATTGTGCTATATTCAAAAAAGAGGGTCTTCAGCAAGTGTAATAACAACATGTGTAATACGGCGGGCCTTCTGTGTTTTGGTATTTGTCTAGATTTCGATTTATTGAAGTTAATCAAAACTGGGTTTCAGCCGGCTTCAGGTCAATAAATCTTAATAATTTATAAGATTTTAAATCATAGGCAGCACAAAAGGTGAGCAGGTTGTCTGTATAGCTATTTCAAGCACCACCAAGTTCTATCATCAGCAGACTTCGCTAAAGAATCCACAGTTGTAATAGCCATACCATATCTTTAAAGCTAAAAGTACTTGGGAATTTAAACTACATGAAGCGAGAAAAGAACGGCAAAGCTTGCAGCTGCAGACTCCACCTTTTTTGTGTGCATACCATTGGGCGCCATCAGAATTAGTGTAAAGGGCTTCGCCTTAACCAACTAACCGTCGCGCCCAAATATTTTTGTAATAGTATATTGTACTATATGCAAAAAAGAGGGTTTTCAGCAAGTGTAAAAACAACATGTGTAATACGGCGGGCCTTCCGTTTTTGGTATTTGTCTAGATTTCGACCTTATTGAAGTTAATCAAAACTGGGTTTCAGCCGGCTTCAGGTCAATAAATCTTAATAATTTATAAGATTTTAAATCATAGGCAGCACAAAAGGTGAGCAGGTTGTCTGTATAGCTATTTCAAGCACCACCAAGTTCTATCATCAGCAGACTTCGCTAAAGAATCCACAGTTGTAATAGCCATACCATATCTTCAACGCTAAAAGCTAGTTGGGAATTCATTCAAACTACATGAAGCGAGAAAAGAACGGCAAAGCTTGCAACTGCAGATTCCACCTTTTTTATGTGCATACCATTGGGCGCCATCAGAATTAGTGTAAAGGGCTTCGCCTTAACCAACTAACCGTCGCGCCCAAATATTTTTGTAATAGTATATTGTACTATATGCAAAAAAGAGGGTTTTCAGCAAGTGTAAAAACAACATGTGTAATACGGCGGGCCTTCCGTTTTTGGTATTTGTCTAGATTTCGACCTTATTGAAGTTAATCAAAACTGGGTTTCAGCCGGCTTCAGGTCAATAAATCTTAATAATTTATAAGATTTTAAATCATAGGCAGAACAAAAGGTGAGCAGGTTGTCTGTATAGCTATTTCAAGAACCACCATGTTCTATCATCAGCAGACTTCGCTAAAGAATCCACAGTTGTAATGGCCATACCATATCTTCAACGCTAAAAGTAGTTTGGGAATTCATTGCAAACTACATGAAGCGAGAAAAGAACGGCAAAGCTTGCAACTGCAGATTCCACCTTTTTTATGTGCATACCATTGGGTGCCATCAGAATTAGGGTAAAGGGTTTCGCCTTAACCAACTAACCGTCGCACCCAAATATTTTTGTAATAGTATATTGTACTATATGCAAAAAAGAGGGTTTACAGCAAGTGTACAAACAACATGTGTATAACGGCGGGCCTTCCGTTTTTGGTATTTGTCTAGATTTCGACCTTATTGAAGTTAATCAAAACTGGGTTTCAACCTTCTTCAGGTCAATAAATCTTAAAAATTTATAAGGTTTTAAATCATAGGCAGTACAAAAGGCGAGCAGGTTGTCTGTATAGCTATTTCAAGAACCACCAAGTTCTTTCATCAGCAGACTTCGCTAAAGAATCCCAGTTGTAATGGCTACCATATCTTCAACGCTAAAAGTAGTTGGGAATTAGCAAACTACATGAAGCGAGAAAAGAACGGCAAAGCTTGCAACTGCAGATTCCACCTTTTTTATGTGCATACCATTGGGCGCCATCAGAATTAGTGTAAAGGACTTTGCCTTAACCAACTAACCGTCGCACCCAAATATTTTTGTAATAGTATATTGTACTATATGCAAAAAAGAGGGTTTACAGCAAGTGTAAAAACAACATGTGTAATACGGCGGGCCTTCCGTTTTTGGTATTTGTCTAGATTTCGACCTTATTGAAGTTAATCAAAACTGGGTTTCAGCCGGCTTCAGGTCAATAAATCTTAATAATTTATAAGATTTTAAATCATAGGCAGTACAAAAGGTGAGCAGGTTGTCTGTATAGCTATTTCAAGAACCACCAAGTTCTATCATCAGCAGACTTCGCTAAAGAATCCACAGTTGTAATGGCCATACCATATCTTCAAAGCTAAAAGTAGTTGGGAATGCAAACTACATGAAGGGAGAAAAGAACGGCATAGCTTGCATAGCTAAAGGACTTTGCCTTAACCAACTAACCGTCGCACCCAAATATTTTTGTAATAGTATATTGTACTATATGCAAAAAAGAGGGTTTACAGCAAGTGTAAAAACAACATGTGTAATACGGCGATCCTTCTGTGTTTTGGTATTTGTATAGAGTTCGATTTATTGAAGTTAATCAAAATTTATAAGATTTTAAATCATAGGCAGAACAAAAGGTGAGCAGGTTGTCTGTATAGCTATTTCTAGAACCACCAAGTTCTATCATCAGCAGACTTCGCTAAAGAATCCACAGTTGTAATGGCCATACCATATCTTCAACGCTAAAAGTAGTTGGGAATTCAAAAACTACATAAAGCGAGAAAAGAACGGCAAAGCTTGCAACTGCAGATTCCACCTTTTTTATGTGCATACCATTGGGCGCCATCAGAATTAGTGTAAAGGACTTCGCCTTAACCAACTAACCGTCGCGCCCAAATATTTTTGTAATAGTATATTGTACTATATGCAAAAAAGAGGGTTTACAGCAAGTGTAAAAACAACATGTGTAATACGGCGGGCCTTCCGTTTTTGGTATTTGTCTAGATTTCGACCTTATTGAAGTTAATCAAAACTGGGTTTCAGCCGGCTTCAGGTCAATAAATCTTAATAATTTATAAGATTTTAAATCATAGGCAGCACAAAAGGTGAGCAGGTTGTCTGTATAGCTATTTCAAGAACCACCAAGTTCTATCAAATCAGCAGACTTCGCTCAAAGAATCCACAGTTGTAATGGCCATACCATATCTTCAACGCTAAAAGTAGTGTTGGAATTCAAAACTACATGAAGCGAGAAAAGAACGGCAAAGCTTGCAACTGCAGATTCCACCTTTTTTATGTGCATACCATTGGGCGCCATCAGAATTAGTGTAAAGGGCTTCGCCTTAACCAACTAACCGTCGCACCCAAATATTTTTGTAATAGTATATTGTACTATATCCAAAAAAGAGGGTTTTCAGCAAGTGTAAAAACAACATGTGTAATACGGCGGGCCTTCCGTTTTTGGTATTTGTCTAGATTTCGACCTTATTGAAGTTAATCAAAACTGGGTTTCAGCCTGCTTCAGGTCAATAAATCTTAATAATTTATAAGATTTTAAATCATAGGCAGCACAAAAAGTGAGCAGGTTTTCTGTATAGCTATTTCAAGAACCACCAAGTTCTATCATCAGCAGACTTCGCTAAAGAATCCACAGTTGTAATGGCCATACCATATCTTCAACGCTAAAAGCAGTTGGGAATTCAAAAACTACATAAGGCGAGAAAAGAACGGCAAAGCTTGCAACTGCAGATTCCACCTTTTTTATGTGCATACCATTGGGCGCCATCAGAATTAGTGTAAAGGGCTTCGCCTTAACCAACTAACCGTCGCGCCCAAATATTTTTGTAATAGTATATTGTACTATATGCAAAAAAGAGGGTTTACAGCAAGTGTAAAAACAACATGTGTAATACGGCGGGCCTTCCGTTTTTGGTATTTGTCTAGATTTCGACCTTATTGAAGTTAATCAAAACTGGGTTTCAGCCTGCTTCAGGTCAATAAATCTTAATAATTTATAAGATTTTAAATGAAGGCAGCACAAAAAGTGAGCAGGTTTTCTGTATAGCTATTTCAAGAACCACCAAGTTCTATCATCAGCAGACTTCGCTAAAGAATCCACAGTTGTAATGGCCATACCATATCTTCAACGCTAAAAGTAGTTGGGAATTCAAAAACTACATAAGGCGAGAAAAGAACGGCAAAGCTTGCAACTGCAGATTCCACCTTTTTCATGTGCATACCATTGGGCGCCATCAGAATTAGTGTAAAGGGCTTCGCCTTAACCAACTAACCGTCGCGCCCAAATATTTTTGTAATAGTATATTGTACTATATGCAAAAAAGAGGGTTTTCAGCAAGTGTAAAAACAACATGTGTAATACGGCGGGCCTTCCGTTTTTGGTATTTGTCTAGATTTCGACCTTATTGAAGTTAATCAAAACTGGGTTTCAGCCGGCTTCAGGTCAATAAATCTTAATAATTTATAAGATTTTAAATGATAGGCAGCACAAAAAGTGAGCAGGTTTTCTGTATAGCTATTTCAAGAACCACCAAGTTCTATCATCAGCAGACTTCGCTAAAGAATCCACAGTTGTAATGGCCATACCATATCTTCAACGCTAAAAGCAGTTGGGAATTCAAAAACTACATAAGGCGAGAAAAGAACGGCAAAGCTTGCAACTGCAGATTCCACCTTTTTTCATGTGCATACCATTGGGCGCCATCAGAATTAGTGTAAAGGGCTTCGCCTTAACCAACTAACCGTCGCGCCCAAATATTTTTGTAATAGTATATTGTACTATATCCAAAAACGAGGGTTTTCAGCAAGTGTAAAAACAACATGTGTAATACGGCGGGCCTTCCGTTTTTGGTATTTGTCTAGATTTCGACCTTATTGAAGTTAATCAAAACTGGGTTTCAGCCGGCTTCAGGTCAATAAATCTTAATAATTTACAAGATTTTAAATCATAGGCAGCACAAAAGGTGAGCAGGTTGTCTGTATAGCTATTTCAAGAACCACCAAGTTCTATCATCAGCAGACTTCGCTAAAGAATCCACAGTTGTAATGGCCATACCATATCTTCAACGCTAAAAGTAGTTGTTAATTCAAACGACATGAAGCGAGAAAAGAACGGCAAAGCTTGCAACTGCAGATTCCACCTTTTTTATGTGCATACCATTGGGCGCCATCAGAATTAGTGTAAAGGGCTTCGCCTTAACCAACTAACCGTCGCACCCAAATATTTTTGTAATAGTATATTGTACTATATCCAAAAACGAGGGTTTTCAGCAAGTGTACAAACAACATGTGTAATACGGCGGGCCTTCCGTTTTTGGTATTTGTCTAGATTTCGACCTTATTGAAGTTAATCAAAACTGGGTTTCAGCCGGCTTCAGGTCAATAAATCTTAATAATTTATAAGATTTTAAATCATAGGCAGCACAAAAGGTGAGCAGGTTGTCTGTATAGCTATTTCAAGAACCACCAAGTTCTATCATCAGCAGACTTCGCTAAAGAATCCACAGTTGTAATGGCCATACCATATCTTCAACGCTAAAAGTAGTTGGGAATTCAAACTACATGAAGCGAGAAAAGAACGGCAAAGCTTGCAACTGCAGATTCCACCTTTTTTATGTGCATACCATTGGGCGCCATCAGAATTAGTGTAAAGGGCTTCGCCTTAACCAGCTAACCGTCGCACCCAAATATTTTGTAATAGTATATTGTACTATATGGAAAAAAGAGGGTTTTCAGCAAGTGTACAAACAACTTGTGTAATACAGCGGGCCTTCCGTTTTTTGGTATTTGTTTAGATTTCGATTTATTGAAGTTAATCAAAACTGGGTTTCAGCCGGCTTCATGTCAATAAATCTTAATAATTTACAAGAACTTAAATCATAGGCAGTACAATAGGCGAGCAGGTTGTCTGTATAGCTATTTCAAGAACCACCAAGTTCTATCATCAGCAGACTTCGCTAAAGAATCCACAGTTGTAATGGCCATACCATATCTTCAAAACTAAAAGTAGTTGGGAATTCAAACTACATGAAGCGATAAAAGAACGGCAAAGCTTGCAGCTGCAGATTCCACCTTTTTTATGTGCATACCATTGGGCGCCATCAGAATTAGTGTAAAGGGCTTCGCCTTAACCAACTAACCGTCGCACCCAAATATTTTTGTAATAGTATATTGTACTATATGGAAAAAAGAGGGTTTTCAGCAAGTGTACAAACAACTTGTGTAATACAGCGGGCCTTCCGTTTTTTGGTATTTGTTTAGATTTCGACCTTATTGAAGTTAATCAAAACTGGGTTTCAGCCGGCTTCATGTCAATAAATCTTAATAATTTACAAGATCTTAAATCATAGGCAGCACAAAAGGTGAGCAGGTTGTCTGTATAGCTATTTCAAGAACCACCAAGTTCTATCATCAGCAGACTTCGCTAAAGAATCCACAGTTGTAATGGCCATACCATATCTTCAACGCTAAAAGTAGTTGGGAATTCAAAAACTACATGAAGCGAGAAAAGAACGGCAAAGCTTGCAATTGCAGATTCCACCTTTTTCATGTGCATACCATTGGGCGCCATCAGAATTAGTGTAAAGGGCTTCGCCTTAACCAACTAACCGTCGCGCCCAAATATTTTTGTAATAGTATATTGTACTATATGCAAAAAAGAGGGTTTTCAGCAAGTGTAAAAACAACATGTGTAATACGGCGGGCCTTCCGTTTTTGGTATTTGTCTAGATTTCGACCTTATTGAAGTTAATCAAAACTGGGTTTCAGCCGGCTTCAGGTCAATAAATCTTAATAATTTACAAGATCTTAAATCATAGGCAGCACAAAAGGTGAGCAGGTTGTCTGTATAGCTATTTCAAGAACCACCAAGTTCTATCATCAGCAGACTTCGCTAAAGAATCCACAGTTGTAATGGCCATACCATATCTTCAACGCTAAAAGTAGTTGGGAATTCAAACTACATGAAGCGAAAAAAGAACGGCAAAGCTTGCAACTGCAGATTCCACCTTTTTCATGTGCATACCATTGGGCGCCATCAGAATTAGTGTAAAGGGCTTCGCCTTAACCAACTAACCGTCGCGCCCAAATATTTTTGTAATAGTATATTGTACTATATGCAAAAAAGAGGGTTTTCAGCAAGTGTAAAAACAACATGTGTAATACGGCGGGCCTTCCGTTTTTGGTATTTGTCTAGATTTCGACCTTATTGAAGTTAATCAAAACTGGGTTTCAGCCGGCTTCAGGTCAATAAATCTTAATAATTTATAAGATTTTAAATCATAGGCAGCACAAAAGGCGAGCAGGTTGTCTGTATAGCTATTCCAAGAACCACCAAGTTCTATAATCAGCAGTCTTCGCTAAAGAATCCACAGTTGTGATGACCATACCATATCTTCAACGCTAAAAGTAGATGGGAATTCAAAAAAAAAAGAACGGCAAAGCTTGCAACTGCAGATTCCACCTTTTTTATGTGCATACCATTGGGCGCCATCAAAATTAGTGTAAAGGGCTTTGCCTTAACCAACTAACCGTCGCGCCCAAATATTTTTGTAATAGTATATTGTACTATATGCAAAAAAGAGGGTTTACAGCAAGTGTAAAAACAACATGTGTAATACGGCGGGCCTTCCGTTTTTGGTATTTGTCTAGATTTCGACCTTATTGAAGTTAATCAAAACTGGGTTTCAGCCGGCTTCAGGTCAATAAATCTTAATAATTTACAAGATTTTAAATCATAGGCAGCACAAAAGGTGAGCAGGTTGTCTGTATAGCTATTTCAAGAACCACCAAGTTCTATCATCAGCAGACTTCGCTAAAGAATCCACAGTTGTAATGGCCATACCATATCTTAAACGCTAAAATAGTTTGGAATTACAAACTACATGAAGCGAAAAAAGAACGGCAAAACTTGCAACTGAAGATTCCACCTTTTTTATGTGCATACCATTGGGCGCCATCCGAATTAGTGTAAAGGGCTTCGCCTTAACCAACTAACCGTCGCGCACAAATATTTTTGTAATAGTATGTTGTACTATATGCAAAAAAGAGGGTTTACAGCAAGTGTAAAAACAACATGTGTAATACGACAGGCCTTCAGTTTTTGGTATTTGTCTAGATTTCGACCCTATTGAAGTTAATCAAAACTGCGTTTCAGCCTGCTTCAGGTCAATAAATCTTAATAATTTATAAGATTTTAAATGAAGGCAGCTCAAAAAGTGAGCAGGTTGTCTGTATAGCTATTTCAAGAACCACCAAGTTCTATCATCAGCAGACTTCGCTAAAGAATCCACAGTTGTAATGGCCAAACCATATCTTCAACGCTTAAAGCAGTTGGGAATTCCAAAACTACATAAAGCGAGAAAAGAACGGCAAAGCTTGCAACTGCAGATTCCACCTTTTTTATGTGCATACCATTGGGCGCCATCAGAATTAGTGTAAAGGGCTTCGCCTTAACCAACTAACCGTCGCGCCCAAATATTTTTGTAATAGTATATTGTACTATATGCAAAAAAGAGGGTTTTTCAGCAAGTGTACAAACAACATGTGTAATACGGCGGGCCTTCCGTTTTTGGTATTTGTCTAGATTTCGACCTTATTGAAGTTAATCAAAACTGGGTTTCAGCCGGCTTCAGGTCAATAAATCTTAATAATTTATAAGATTTTAAATCATAGGCAGCACAAAAGGTGAGCAGGTTGTCTGTATAGCTATTTCAAGAACCACCAAGTTCTATCATCAGCAGACTTCGCTAAAGAATCCACAGTTGTAATGGCCATACCATATCTTCAACGCTAAAAGTAGTTGGGAATTCAAAAACTACATAAAGCGAGAAAAGAACGGCAAAGCTTGCAACTGCAGATTCCACCTTTTTTATGTGCATACCATTGGGCGCCATCAGAATTAGTGTAAAGGGCTTCGCCTTAACCAACTAACCGTCGCGCCCAAATATTTTTGTAATAGTATATTGTACTATATCCAAAAACGAGGGTTTTCAGCAAGTGTACAAACAACATGTGTAATACGGCGGGCCTTCCGTTTTTGGTATTTGTCTAGATTTCGACCTTATTGAAGTTAATCAAAACTGGGTTTCAGCCGGCTTCAGGTCAATAAATCTTAATAATTTATAAGATTTTAAATCATAGGCAGCACAAAAGGTGAGCAGGTTGTCTGTATAGCTATTTCAAGAACCACCAAGTTCTATCATCAGCAGACTTCGCTAAAGAATCCACAGTTGTAATGGCCATACCAAATCTTCAACGTTAAAAGTAATTGAGAATTCAAACTACATGAAGCGAGAAAAGAACTGCAAAGCTTGCAACTGCAGATTCCACCTTTTTCATGTGCATACCATTGGGCGCCATCAGAATTAGTGTAAAGGGCTTCGCCTTAACCAACTAACCGTCGCGCCCAAATATTTTTGTAATAGTATATTGTACTATATGCAAAAAAGAGGGTTTTCAGCAAGTGTAAAAACAACATGTGTAATACGGCGGGCCTTCCGTTTTTGGTATTTGTCTAGATTTCGACCTTATTGAAGTTAATCAAAACTGGGTTTCAGCCGGCTTCAGGTCAATAAATCTTAATAATTTATAAGATTTTAAATCATAGGCAGCACAAAAGGTGAGCAGGTTGTCTGTATAGCTATTTCAAGAACCACCAAGTTCTATCATCAGCAGACTTCGCTAAAGAATCCACAGTTGTAATGGCCATACCATATCTTCAACGCTAAAAGTAGTTGGGAATTCGAAACTACATGAAGCGAGAAAAGAACGGCAAAGCTTGCAACTGCAGATTCCACCTTTTTTATGTGCATACCATTGGGCGCCATCAGAATTAGTGTAAAGGGCTTCGCCTTAACCAACTAACCGTCGCGCCCAAATATTTTTGTAATAGTATATTGTACTATATCCAAAAAAGAGGGTTTTCAGCAAGTGTAAAAACAACATGTGTAATACGGCGGGCCTTCCGTTTTTGGTATTTGTCTAGATTTCGACCTTATTGAAGTTAATCAAAACTGGGTTTCAGCCGGCTTCAGGTCAATAAATCTTAATAATTTATAAGATTTTAAATCATAGGCAGCACAAAAGGTGAGCAGGTTGTCTGTATAGCTATTTCAAGAACCACCAAGTTCTATCATCAGCAGACTTCGCTAAAGAATCCACAGTTGTAATGGCCATACCATATCTTCAACGCTAAAAGTAGTTGGGAATTCATAAAACTACATGAAGCGAGAAAAGAACGGCAAAGCTTGCAACTGCAGATTCCACCTTTTTTATGTGCATACCATTGGGCGCCATCAGAATTAGTGTAAAGGGCTTCGCCTTAACCAACTAACCGTCGCGCCCAAATATTTTTGTAATAGTATATTGTACTATATGCAAAAAAGAGGGTTTTACAGCAAGTGTAAAAACAACATGTGTAATACGGCGGGCCTTCCGTTTTTGGTATTTGTCTAGATTTCGACCTTATTGAAGTTAATCAAAACTGGGTTTCAGCCGGCTTCAGGTCAATAAATCTTAATAATTTATTTAAGATTTTAAATCATAGGCAGCACAAAAGGTGAGCAGGTTGTCTGTATAGCTATTTCAAGAACCACCAAGTTCTATCATCAGCAGACTTCGCTAAAGAATCCACAGTTGTAATGGCCATACCATATCTTCAACGCTAAAAGTAGTTGGGAGTTCATTGCAAACTACATGAAGCGAGAAAAAGAACGGCAAAGCTTGCAACTGCAGATTCCACCTTTTTCGTGTGCATACCATTGGGCGCCATCAGAATTAGTGTAAAGGGCTTCGCCTTAACCAACTAACCGTCGCGCCCAAATATTTTTGTAATAGTATATTGTACTATATGCAAAAAGAGGGTTTTACAGCAAGTGTAAAAACAACATGTGTAATACGGCGGGCCTTCCGTTTTTGGTATTTGTCTAGATTTCGACCTTATTGAAGTTAATCAAAACTGGGTTTCAGCGGGGCTTCAGGTCAATAAATCTTAATAATTTATTTGTAAGATTTTAAATCATAGGCAGCACAAAAGGTGAGCAGGTTGTCTGTATAGCTATTTCAAGAACCACCAAGTTCTATCATCAGCAGACTTCGCTAAAGAATCCACAATTGTAATGGCCATACCATATCTTCAACGCTAAAACTAGTTGGGAATTACATTGCCAAACTACATGAAGCGAGAAAAGAACGGCAAAGCTTGCAACTGCAGATTCCACCTTTTTTTGTGTGCATACCATTGGGCGCCAGCAGAATTAGTGTAAAGGGCTTCGCCTTAACCAACTAACCGTCGCGCCCAAATATTTTTGTAATAGTATATTGTACTATATGCAAAAAAGACGGTTTTAGAAGTGTTAAAACAGCAAGTGTAAAACGGCGGGCCTTCCGTTTTTGGTATTTGTCTAGATTTCGACCTTATTGAAGTTAATCAAAATTTGTTTGAGCGGGGCTTCAGGTCAATCTTACTGATTTATTTGTAAGATTTTAAATCATAGGCAGCACAAAAGGTGAGCAGGCTGTCTGTATAGCTATTTCAAGAACCACCAAGTTCTATCATCAGCAGACTTCGCTAAAGAATCCACAATTGTAATGGCCATACCATATCTTCAACGCTAAAACTAGTTGGGAATTACATTGCCAACTAAATGAAGCGAAAAAAGAACGGCAAAGCTTGCAACTGCAGATTCCACCTTTTTTGTGTGCATACCCATGGGCGCCAGCTGAATTAGTGTAAAGGGCTTCGCCTTAACCAACTAATCGTCGCGCCCAAATATTTTGTAATAGTATATTGTACTATATGCAAAAAAGAGGGTTTTTTACAGCAAGTGTAAAACGGCGGGCCTTCCGTTTTTGGTATTTGTCTAGATTTCGACCTTATTGAAGTTAATCAAAAATTTGTTTGAGCGGGGCTTCAGGTCAATCTTACTGATTTATTTGTAAGATTTTAAATCATAGGCAGCACAAAAGGTGAGCAGGTTGTCTGTATAGCTATTTCAAGAACCACCAAGTTCTATCATCAGCAGACTTCGCTAAAGAATCCACAATTGTAATGGCCATACCATATCTTCAACGCTAAAACTAGTTGGGAATTACATTGCCAACTAAATGAAGCGAAAAAAGAACGGCAAAGCTTGCAACTGCAGATTCCACCTTTTTTTGTGTTTAAATTGGTTCGGCTTGCTGCCTACTACGTCATCATCAAATCAATAGAGCACACGCATGCACACATACAGACGCAACGCTACATAAACTATATGTGTATGCGTGCGAATCGCGGCATGCGTGTAAGGGGATGGGGAAGAAGAAGCAGAAATTGAAATGATATTTAAAAGGTTCTGTGCATTAATGAATTGAGATACAGAAAAAGAGTTTGGAACATGTAAAAATATTATGGCCATGGACTGCAAGGGTATATAATGTTCTTTGATATTTTTTTTTTTTTGATTTATTTATTTATTTAACATTATTATTTACATGATTATCAATTGATTTGAGGATTGGGTGAAGGGAACGCTACTTTCGGAACTAACCATTGCGCCCTTGCATCGAAAGTACAAAATTCCCCACTTACCCTACCCTTACCCTATCGCGTTCAATCCTGCAAAGCTCAGCTGGTGTTGACTGTCAACACCGTGCCTTTGCAATTATTTTCTACCAGATGTTTCGCTACGACTACAAGTGCAATGTCGTCGGCGAAGCCCACCATAGTGCATTTTGCCGGTAGCGTCGGACAAAGAATGCCGTCATACATCGCATTTCATAAAATCGGTTCTAAAACCGAACCCTGAGGGACTCCGGCTGAGATGCGATGCGTTCTAGGGCTGTCATCGGTATTGTACAGAGGAGTCCTGTTTCTGAAATATAATACGTGTAGGGTACCTGGGCACTCTGAAGCTTTCCAATGCAGCTAGTATTTTGTTCCAGCGGCCAGAATTAAATGCATTTGTGACGTCAAGTGTGACAACTAAGCAATACTCCTTGACTCCGCCTTTATAGACAGTATTTATCGACACATATGTATGTATATATTCTCAGCTGTTCGCTAAATCTAAAATCACCACCATCAAAATACTTAAATAATTCTGGTTAAGTAATTTAAATTTTTTTGCCGTTTGCCATAGTCTACGTGCGTATCCATGAACATATATTGAAACAAACATAATCGCAAATGCAAAATGTACACACACTTAATTATTTGTTGTGCCGCGCACTTAATTTATTTCAGCCTACGGATTGACGTTTCGCAAAAATAAAAGAATTCCATTTCGAACGTTTTTAAATAAATAAAATTCTTTTAAACTAAAATCGCGTAAACACCGGCAGAATTTACATAAGTACATACGTATATACGTTAACACATTTCATCAAGACAGAGGGGTAAATCTGCTTGTCCAGCGTTTCCCACGCTATGCACTGGAGAACGTCTGCTAAGAGCCTAGGACGGTTATATTTAACTTTGCGCATGCTACTAGGTCATTACTTTTGGCCATAGGGAACATTACTCCATGCTAGGCTGAGTTAGTCAGTTATATGTTTTAGTTCTAATTCTGACTCCAAGCATACAAAAGTGTGGCTTCAAATAAATAAAATAAATATAAAATAAAAAATATAATACAAATACCGCCTCATTACAAATTCTAATATTAACCTCCGACCCGAAAATACTGGCGAGGCAGCCCTGTAAAGGCATAGGTTTAAGCATGAGACAGATCCCTTTTGCACACACCGTGCGGACGCAAAACACGTCCTGTTTGTCTGTCCTAGATTTTCTGCTGAACGGAAAGAGCTAAGCCTAGGCATTGGGAGGCCATTTATAGTCAATGACTTTAGGGATATCGTACTCAGCTCGCAAAACAATTGGCTAGCTGTTAGCCACATGGCAGCAGTCATCATGCAATCCTTGCGTCGCGCTGAATAACCGGAAATCAATAGATCAAAACAAATCCAAAGCATCATAAATACAGATCAGGACATTTGTGGTGCCTGTAACAAGAGTCGCCTAAACAGTAGTACCCAACTGTTTGGGTTCAATGCGACAATTGTAAGAAATGCTACCACTTTCAATGTGCTGAAGTCAATAGCTCAATAGCAGAGGCTCAATAAATTTGCAACAGCTGCCAACAAGCGCTGGACAATGTGGCATTAACAAGCGCTGGTGGGGATTGTCCAGTATACCAATGCTCCGAATCCCAGGCGGAAAATACGTCTTATCTCGTCTTAAAGGTAAAGCATATGTCGCTGCCAATACTGGTTCCTGATGTCATTAATATTCTCAAGACATTATTTTGACGCCCGGAGCAAATACTCGATCGATTGATCGACAAAGCAAGAAAAATAAACGTACACAAGGATAAATTAGAATCCATCGTTGATTTCGCAATGGCGACTATGGAAGCATGCAACTAACCTCACATTTAAATAACTATACAAACTACCTACTCAACGAAGGTTAAACTGGGCTATGCATCGCCGAAACGAATCCGTCTCGGTTATAAAATCATAAAGCGATTGGTTGTACAAAATAGTGGAGGCCGCAGCCACTGTCATGCCTGGCCAAACTAATAATGCCAATAATGTCAACACACACTCGCAAGCAAATCAACAACGACAGGGAAGACCAAATAATCAAGGGAATGGCTGGCAACAAAGTGGTAAGCCAAAGTTACAATGCGTGATGTGTGCTTCCACAGATCACCAAGTCGCTGTATTTCATAGTTTCAATCAACTCTCCGTTGATGATAGACAACGAATAATAAACTAGGCCAAGGTATGGTACAAGTGCCTCAAAAGTCAGTGGAAGGACAATTATTCCGCGTTGTACCCATCATAGAATCCGCGAGACGAAACGAATTCATTGCTTCAAAGTGCACATTACGATGGTGCATTCAAGGATCAAAAAACTCAAGCAAACACGTAACAATGCATTTCTGCGAATGCAATTGAAGTGAAATAAATAAAGCCATAAGGGAAAGTTTCACAATGGAACCAATCGTATATAGAGAATTGCAATCCGTAAACAACAAAAGGTCCAAAGGCATACTCGAATATAGCTGTAAAAAGGTCAATGATCTTTACAAAGTCCGCCTACTAAAACGACAACACAGTCGTTTTACTCGATAGGTATAACACTGCACTGAAACGCCTCGAATACCGACTGGCCAAAAGAATGCTGTAACTGTTCAATAAAATTCAATCACAAATTGACAATCTATTAGAAAAAGGATTTGAGCTCAGACCAGAAAAATTATCTGATCGAAACGAACGCGTCTGGTATCTCCCAATATTTATTGCTTTAAATCTAAATAAGCCAAACAAAATAAGACTAGTTTGAAATGCCGCCGCCAAAAGTCATGGAAAATCAATTAATGGTTTTATGCTTACTGCGCCTAATTATCTAATTCCTGTTTTAATGGCTAGACTTCGAGACTTCTGTTCTAATGGCTTTTAAAATACGACGGATAGTCATATACGCAGATATCGCCAAGATGTTTCATCAAATAAACATTTAGGAAAGCAACATGCACTTCCAGCGGTTTTTATGGCTCAATAAAAACGAAAACACTCCAAGGAACTATGTAAATGCGCAGAATGACATTCGGAATTTATTGCGCCCCTTGTGTTGTCCATTATGCACGCGACAAAAATGCAGAGAATTTTCAAATCAAAAGCCACGAGCTTTTGAATCCATTACAAAAGCCCATTTCGTAACCGACCTCATCGACAGTTTCAAAGATGACCTTGACCTGACCTGCAAGCGAACATGCCTACACTGCAGTAACCTATCTTCGCATTAAACAAGGTCAAAACATCAGTACAGTGTTGGTAGCAACCAAATGTAAAGTAGCTCCACTTAAACCTGTATCTGTGCTCAGCATGTAACTTTTAGCAGCCGTGATGGGAGTAGGTCTAATGATGCGTACACCGAGCACTCGAGGCGTAAGAAACGATTCCAGCACATATTTGTCAGATTCTAAAACGATCCTTAACTGGTTAACCATCGACCCAAGAAGACTTCAGTCATTCGTTATGCATAGAGTACACAAAACCAGCCTTAACCGATGGCGCTGGGTTAGCACGAATGAAAACGTTGCAGATTTAGCCACAACATTTTATTAAAGTACCAGATGCATCTCGTTGGATTAAAGGGCCCGATTTTCTAGAACTGTCTGACGACAAGTACCCAGATCACAATGCTATATCTGAGAACGTCTCATAGGAAATCGAATTGCGTAAGAATTTATTTATCCTATTAAAGATCACACATTTCGATTTTGCATTGGAATACTTTTTTGACTCGAAGCGCCTATATAGAGCAGTGGCCAACATTATGCTGTACGCACAAAGGTTGATTGCTAAGTGTTCAAGGAAACTTCTACCACAAACTCTAAGCCCCGAAAATATACATGCGGCAAAATTTCTTTTAAACAAGCCGGCTCAAACAGCGACGTACTTGCCATACGCTGTCGCATGTCTCTGTGATTCAAGTTGTCACCATATCTGTATATAAGTTAACACATCTGATCAAGACAGAGGGGTAAATCTGCTCCCACGCTATGCACTGCATAAGGTCGGTTAAGAGCCTAGGACGGTAATTTTTAACTTTGCGCATGCTACTAGGTCTTCACTTTTGAGTTAGTCAGTTATAAGTTTTATTTCTAATTCTGACTCCAAGCATACAAAAGTGTGGCTTGAAATAAATAAAATAAAATAAATAGTAAGTACCATTGAGAGTTGGCTTTGGTGTGATGGCACCAGAGGAGAAAGGGCAACGTTTTTAAAGCGGATCAGAGCGGATCGGACAATTAGTTATTACATCACAGAACCTGTAAACAACGATAAAATTATGCTAAATAAACTGATCGCTATATAAACTGCAACTTAAGTTTGTTTTAGTAGAAACGAAACCACGTGCGCCACACAAAATAGAAAGGTAAAAACCAAAAATTTAACAAAAGTAATAACACAAAAACAAAAAAAAAAAACTTGGAAAAATATGTAGTGCTCATATAATATTATTATTTTAAAAGTTATTTTTAATAAAAAGTATCCTGAATAACTAAAAAAGGAGTAAGTTTACTAATGGAATGAATAATAAAGTGTCAATCAAATTTAAATCGAAATTTATTTTGTCTCCATGAGTAAATCCGAGCTCGATCAGCTGTGTGCGACTTATTCAAGTTATTAAAATCAATTCATACTGCAACTATCTCTTGGAGGGGCGGTATAAAAAAGGAATTTCAATGAAACCAGCACAGAAATCATAGCTGCTCATTGGCAGCGCAAAAGTTAGAGCTTGAATTTGAGGACACTTCGTTTGTCATAAAGTACCTAGCAGACTTTGATGGCAAACAAGGTGGCGGAAACCCACCTACGTAGCATAAAAATTTTACAGCCATATTATGGTAGTACGAAGCATTACCAAGCCGTGGCAATTAAAAAAATTAAAGAAAAAGGACATGCAGACAATGTGCTAGCATCATTCAATACATTGTAGGATTTTGAAGCAATGGGTTAAATTATGTAGATAAGCAGCCTACGCACCTGCTACAACGTGAAATGTTTATGCTTAGACCAGGTAAAATGTCTTTTGAAGAATATTACGAACAGGTTGAAAAAAAAAATCTAACCCTGCTAACAAATAAAACAACAGTGTCATACGAGGCATCCTTTGGATAAAGCCAGGAATGACAAATATAGGAAGAGAAAATCTTACCATCAGGATAATAGAAATGCAAGGAAAAATGCATATTACACTCGAAACCAAGACAGCGGCAGGAAAGTTTTCTATAATCAAAATCAAAGCGAACCAATAGATAATGACCCATCTTTCGGTTGGTCAACAGCAGGAAAAAAGTTTCTGGTCCGACGTGAGGAAACACAAAAATATAGCGTATCTAGTAAATTGGTAGAAATGACATCACCGTTGACTAGTTTATGGAGAAAGAGAATGCATTTGGCATTTGGCGAGCCTACGGTTGTTTACGGAGTGAAGGAAGATTAATAAGAAGAAGCCTGTCAGAATAAGAAGGAAGGCGAAGACTCGAATCCCAATTAAGACCAATTTTTCAACATTAACGTCTACAGTACCTACTTCTGTTTATAATTGCGTCTTGCTATCAAAACTATAATTTGGCTCGAGAGGTTAGTTTTGAAGGTATGGAGGAGAAAGAATTGCTAACCTCGCACAATAAAGAATTCTTGAATGAAGACCTTTGGAACTGGATCTACCAGTTGTTAATGAAGAGGATGACAGGGAAATCGAACACATTTTAAGGATGCAACTAGGTATATTATCAAGCCCCGGTACGAAGGAAGACTTCATAGATGATAAGCTAGAGATAATACAGTCTTCAGTAATACTAGGAAAAAACATACAATTTAAATGTGGGATTGAGAAGGGATAGTATGTGGGATCCGAAACAGTAGTAGAATAAGTCGACTGAAAGAATTTAGCAAACAGATCTGCAACATCTGAGTCAATATTAGCAGTCTGTTCATTAAGTCTGAAGGTGGAAGGTAGTACATTAGAGCGTCGTTTAGAATTAACAAAGTTGTAAAATCTTTTGGGGTTCTTATAGAATTCAACCTTACAGCGCACGATATAATTATTGTAGCATTGAGTATTTAAGAGACAAAATTGAGATTTCGCTACAAGTCGCTAGTCAAGTCGCGAACCAGTTTTTTTAAACCTTTTAAAAAAATCTCGATTTAATGTTACGGAGATTAGACAGCCTACGTGTGAACCAGACCGGCGCACTGGAGACATTCACATAAAGAACGCATTTATCAATTAGAGAATCAAGAGCAGAGTAGAAAAAATTCACTGCACAATCTATATCACAGCACTCAAATAGAAATGACCAATCAAAAGAGGAAATAAGGTTGTTAAGAAGATTGAAATTTGTTTTACAAAAACATCTACGACGAGAAACTGAGATGTTATTAAATGAATTAGTAACGGAATTGTAAGAAATAATAACTTCAATGGTAGGGTGATAAGGATCTTCAGGCTTCACAAAGGGCTGTGTTTGAGATACAGAACTAACTGAGGGATCCGAGACAAAAACAAGATCGAGGATTCTTTTAGAAGAGTTAAGTAAGAATTCATCTGATATAGCGGACATTCAAGTAGGCTATCAAGAAAAGCATGTTGAGATGAAGGAATTAAGAAAGATAGATTATCGTCAACCAGCCAAGAAATATTAGGCAAGTTAAAATGACCTAAGACTATGAGGAAATTACGATCTTTAAATATAAACATACGTACAAAAACAACTAAAATTGTCTTCCAAATTCAAATTAATAATAACTGAAATAAAAATAGTTAATAAATGAATTCCCAAAATAAACCATAACCACAAACAACGAAGACAGAATGAAAAACAACAGCACAGTTCGTCAAACAGATGTTTTGCAGCGCAAATCTTACCTTGAATAATGTAAGACGCCACTGTGTGGCGTAGACACAGACAAACTAGAAAATTGGTCAGCCAACAAGACATTGTTCTGTACTGATCATCAAAACGATCGGCTGGCTTGCAAGTCGGACAACAAGCCATTTGTTTAATGAAAGACGTTAGTATTTCTTGAAGTTATTAAATGTTTACTTATTTATATATATATAGGCACTAGCACATAAACCAGTGACTAAAGGTTGTCGCAACCAACACATAAATTGGGTGGACTTCGGAGTGAGATTACAAAGGTAGAGATTGGGAGCCAAAGACACAGCGATGCACACCCGTTGTAACTACAATTGGTATCTGATCTTACTAAGAATAATGCATTTCTTTTATAGTAAAAATAGAGAGCTCACCAGTGCATAGTTCGACATAGTGTTAGGTCAGCAAAATACGTCTTTATTGCATAGCAGCTTAATTAACTAGGTCTTTATTGTTAACTGCTGACCATCTCAAACCTACTTATGACTGATGAGCCATCGATATCTATAATCGGGTTACATACTAACTTGACATATATTTCTATATTACGATTGTCTTATTGTTATCTTATTTTATATAGTTTAAACACCAACATACTCCCGGCCGTTGAACACCTGTTCAACGTTATCCAACGTTGACCGCAAAATTGCTGGGGGCGGGGCTTACTGCAGCAGGAGTCGGTATGGGATTGACGATCCTCACGGTTGTCTGATCTGGACCATTGTGTCTTTGGGGTTGTAAGCATCTTCTTATTCCATATACCATCACAAGAACCAATGGTATTGTTAGCGCTACGTAGGAGACGATAACATGGTGAGCCGGCTGGCTGGGGTCTTCTGGCAATTTCCAGTTTTGCTTAGTGTCCAGTTTTCCTTGAATGTTGCTTAATTCGTCGTAGCTAAGCTGCATCTTCGTGAATTGTGTTGTTGTTGGCGCTGCCTTTGTTGGGCCAATGCTGAAGTTGCCAAATCGCACATATGACAATTTCATTGTGTCTGTCGTAGCTATACGGTGACCTGTTATTCGGATAGCAGAACTTCTTGCTGTACACGTCGGGTCTAGAGTTAACAATCCAGTCTTCTTGATTGTGACATCTTGGATGTTATCGTCACAGGTCACTGTGAGTTCAATTGGTCTGGTGGTGGCAAAAATCCACTGATTTTTGTGATACATGTCGTACCACACGAATGACCTGTTTGTGTGTTGTATTTGACACGCTGATGATTTTGTGTTTTTGAATAACTGGAACTCACAGTTGCTATTGGCCGTAAACGTCGTTTGTTTATCAAAACAAATATATTTCTCATTGTTGAGCTGATAGCATCGTTCCAGATCTGCTCTTGAGAGCCCAATGTATTGATTTTGTTCTTTGTTGACAGCAATAATGGGAATTTTAATGTTCATCGTTACAATCCCATGAGTTCCAACTGCTGGAATGGGTACTAGGTTATACAGTTGCACTGTCTGCGTTGCCACTAATGAAAACGTGACTTTAATTATCACATGATTGTTTGCGATTGTGCCTTCATTAAGCCATATAATTGCAAGACATCGTTATCTGGAACTGGCAAATCCAAACCAAACGGAAGATGTCTCTTCAGTTGGTTCAGATGTTCACGAAGCTGGCCTGGTGATAGTAGTAACGGGCTTATTTTACTATGATGGCCTTCCGTAAATACTCGAGAAATTTCGGTTTGAATTCGTTGCAAATTCATCTGTCATCTGAGTAGTTAGAGTGATATACCATTGTAATGCCTTTACCGCATTGTCTTGGACCTTAGTTATGTCGTTCATTTGGTGTTCCATTAGTTTCATCTGATTTTCAATTGTGGCTTCGTCTCGCATGATGATATTTATTGTCAATCACAGATGTCTGGTTTTGTAGCAATGTCAATAAATAGTCTTCATTTGATTTAATCTTTCGTATGGTGCCTGACATCTCTGTTGCATACTTTAAGTCCAGAACACCAAATAAGCCGTTCGCTGTGTTCCCAATTATATCCAAAGGCGATCGTCGTTGGCGTTCTCTGTGAAGGAGATCATTTCCTGTTCGTAGCTCTGAGTTGACATGCTCGAAGTGTCTCTGCATTGCTGTGCATGCCTCTGGAACCTTCATTAACAAGCATATTTCTCCAACCTTTACTAATCCGTCTGAAAATGTGTTCAGGTCGGCCCAATATGGTTCGAGATCGTAAAATGGTACGATAGTCCAGTCAGACGTTGCCATTCTTCCTGTGCTAATACTTTCGTAGTATATGCCTGTTTTGGAGTTGAATCGAGTGAGGTTGGTCCTTTCAGCAAATGCTATAGGAAGTAACAACAGCAATCTCTCTAATTAGGCAGATCGTTATTGCCAATGGTGGCAGACCGGCTGACAAACGTCTTTTTGTCTTAGGTTCTGCAGTGTCCTCGATACCAGGGTCTTCTTGGGCATTGGTTTCTGTGTCATTGGCTTCGATTTTGCGTTTTATTCCCGTCTCTCTAAACAAGGGGGCCAATTTATGGATGGCACGCTTGTAGGTGCCTCTGGCTGTTTTAACGTCTACCACACGGATTAGGCAGATCGTTATTGCCAATGGTGGCAGACCGGCTGACAAACGTCTTTTTGTCTTAGGTTCTGCAGTGTCCTCGATACCAGGGTCTTCTTGGGCATTGGTTTCTGTGTCATTGGCTTCGATTTTGCGTTTTATTCCCGTCTCTCTAAACAAGGGGGCCAATTTATGGATGGCACGCTTGTAGGTGCCTCTGGCTGTTTTAACGTCTACCACACGGACGTATCCATCCAGGCCTGGATACAATTTGATAATTCGTCCAATCGGCCACTGCAAGATTGGCACATTATCCTCCTTTAGAATTACCATCATGCCTTCTTTGACATTGTTATATGGTTTCTTCCATTTGGATGTACCCTGCAGTTCCTGTAGGTACTCTTGAGACCATTGTGTCCAGAATGTATGCTTAAGCCGTTGCACTAATTCCCATTGCTCTGGAATGGATCGCTGTGTTACTGGCTCTGCATCAGGTTGAGCTACTAATGGTTCTCCGATCAATAGATGGCCTGGGGTTAGAGCTGTCAAGTCATTGGGATCGTCTGAGTTTGGGGTTAACGGGCGAGAGTTAAGTACTGCTTCAACATTGACAATAATGGTAGACAGTTGTTCAAACGTTAAATTTGCTGTCGATACGTTTTTCAATAGTAAATGCTTAGCGGATTTCACTGCAGCTTCCCATAATCCTCCGAAATGTGGAGACCGTGGTGGTATGAACTTAAATTGCACTCCTTTTTTGTTGCAAAACTCCTTAATAGTATCTGCTGCCTTCTCTGAGTGTATAGTATCATTCAGCTCCTTCAGTTGGTTGTTTGCTCCAACAAAGTTTGTTGCATTGTCGCAGTACAATGTCTGACATCTTCCTCTGCGTCCAATGAAGCGCAGAAGCGCACCTATGAATGAGGAGCCTTGTCGGGACGTTTTCCTCGAATCTTATGGTGGATCCAGAATGGTCCACAATAGTCTACTCCGGCGTTGAGAAAGGGTCTATTTTGAGATACCCGGTGCTCAGGTAAGTCGCCCATGACTTATTTAAAGAACTGAGGCCGGTACTTGGTGCATGTTACTGGATCACATTCCGGACCATCGGCTTCACCTTAATGATGTGGTACTGTTGCCTAGCTATTCCGCGTAGTGCCTCATGTCCACAATGAAGATTCTCTTCATGAAGTTTCCTTAGTATCATTTTTACCACCGGATCATTATACGGCAAGAGATATGGATTCCTTGTTTCCGTTGATACTGGTGCTTGTTGTAGCCGAGTTGCTACTCGTATGATTGAATGTTCATCCAGTATTAGTGGCAATGTTGCCACCGTGCTTTTGCGATCTAGCGGTTGATCAGGTCGTTTCTTTAAGTGCCGTAATTCATACGCAAATCCTGTTTCTTGAATTTGCTTAATGATCACTCTCCGTGCTTGGTCCAACTCTTCCAAATCTAACTGAGCCGTTGGTTTCCTGTTCCGCTTGTGACAAAACCGTAGCACATACGCCACTATTCGCTGTAGCCGGTAAAACGAATTTCTGTGATTTACCGTATATATCCATTCACTCTTGTTGTTTGCCGTGGCAGTCACCATGCTGAATACCTTGGTTTTCTTCTCAGCGGTATCAATCGTGTGCTCTGTAGGCTTAAATGGTGCTGGCCAGCCACGTTGTGGTCCATGCAAAAATAGAGGCCCACATAACCATAATGTATGTGTGCTAAGCTGGGCTGCTGATATGCCTCGAGACAGAACATCAGCTGCGTTGAGCGCTGATGACACATGACGCCATTGCCTTGGATGTGATACCGCATGTATTTTGGTCAACCGATTAGCCACAAACGTGTGGAAATGTGATGCCCGTGAATTAATACAAGAGAGTACTACTGTTGAGTCTGACCAGAGAAATGATTCCACACCTTCTGATCCGAATTGGAGATCCTGTCGAACTCTATCCGTGAGTTCAGCTCCAAGTACAGCTGCACATAGTTCCAGCCGGGGCAGTGTCTGTTTTTCCAGGGAACCACTCTCGACTTGGCGCATTTTTATAGGTTGATCGGACATAAACTGCCGCACCATACGCCTTTTCTGATGCATCAACAAATGTATGCAATTCCTTTGTAGTGGGGACCTTGCCATCAAAAATATGCCTTGGAATTTTCATGTGGTTTAGTGCCTGTACATCCTCTCGGTAAGCTTCCCATTGCTTCTCCAAATACGGCGGTAGGTCCTCATCCATCTCAATTCGTTCGGTAGCAACATGTTGAAGAAACATTTTCGCTCTTACCACTACCGGTGCGAACAGTCCTAGAGGATCAAAGATTTGACCGACTTCAGATAGCACCACTCGTCTGGTTATTCCTTTTGTATGTCTTTGAGCCTTTCCACATAATTGATCTTCTTTGGGTGCCCATATGATTCCCAATGTTTTGACACTTGTTTGTTCCAGTGTGTCACCGAGATTGATGTCAGCAATCGTATCCTCCTTTGGAATTTCTTTAGAAGTTGACTGCTGTTTGAACACCACTTTCGTAAGTTGAAACCCTTAGGTCTCAAGATTTCTAGCAGCTCGTGTCTTATTTGCAGGGCTTCTGGTAAACTGTCTGCTCCTGTAAGACAATCATGAACATAAAAGTCATTTTTTACTGGCAATGCTCCAGACGACAAATTTTCCATGTTTTTTAGCGCCAAATATTCCAGACACTTTGTCGCTAAATATGGGGCTGATGTTGTTCCATAAGTCACCGTTTTTAAACGATAAAACTTCAGTTCTTGACTTGGATCCTGTCTCCACACAATCATCTGATTGAATTGATCGGCAGGGTTTATCCAAACTTGACGATACATTTTTTCAATGTCCGCAGTGAACACATATTTGTGTGTCCTGAACCGCAGTAAAATTGAGAAGAGTTGACTCTGTACAACTGGTCCTGGATATAAAATATCGTTCAGTGATTTTCCTGATGACGTTTTGGATGATGCATCAAACACTACTCTTAGCTTGGTGGTGGTACTTTCGGGCTTTAGTACACAGTGATGTTTAATAATGTAATGGTTCTTGGGTATTTGCTCCACCTGCTTCATATGTCCAAGCTGTTCATATTCTGACATAAATTTCACATACTCCTTTTTTATGTCAGGGCTCAATCGCCGCTCTAACGACATGAATCTTCTTATGGCTACTTCCCGAGATTCTCCAAGGGATGAAGCTTCTTCAGCAAATGGAAGCTTTACAATTAGTCGATTGTCAGCCGCCGTGTGTAGGTTATCGAGGAAGAATTTTTCACAATACTCTTCCTCTGGACTCCTATACCTTTTTATTGGCTCTAGTGTGTCTAGCTGCCAAAATCTTTCTAGAGATTCCTCTGGATTAGTTATGCCTACCATACATGTGATAGAAGCTGACGTTGACATATTAATTCTGCCAGCAACAATCCATCCCAATTCTGAATTTTGTAATGTTGGACGGTTTCGATTTCCCCGTCTCCTTTCTGGTAGCAGTATAGCATAGTGATCATCAGCTCCCAACAGCATATCAATTTTTCCTGGTTTATCAAATGTTGGGTCCGCTAATTGAATGTTGTTTGGTAATGTGACTTTCTCAGTTATCTGTTCTGTGGGTTGGTCACCTATTATGTGTGGCAATACAAATGCCTCAACTAGCATTGCGAACTTGTTGTATCTTGACCTTACAACCAAGCTTACTCGCGCTTTGCTTATCTGTGGTTGACCACCCACTCCATTTATGTGCACATGAGTCTCGTTAATTTTTAATGATAACTTCTTTACCAGTCTCTCTGAAACGAGATTTACTTGTGAGCCGCTATCCAAGAGTGCTCGAAATTCTCCTGTCCTTTCATTGATTCCTTTTACTACTACCTTGGCCTTTGCCAACAGAGTGTATTTTCTGCCAATTCCATATGCAGACGCTGCTGAAGCAGATGTAGCCATTTGGTTGCCTGTGTCTAAATGCAACATCGTGTTATGTTTTTTATCGCATTTGAAGCATCCCCTCCATGAGCAATTTTTGGCCACATGGTCTAGCTTAAAGCAATTGACACATAATTTGTGTCTCTGCACCCAATTTAGCCGCTCTGCTGCGGATTTGATTTTAAACCTTTCACATTGGAAGAGTTTGTGTTTTGATTTCTCATAGAAAGCGCACAAGGTACTGTTTGTCCCAGATGCTGTTGCGCATGTCTTCCTTGGATTTAGTTTTTCAATGCTGCGATTTTCGTTTCTTGGTTTTCCAATCGCCTCTAATGTTAGGAAGCGCTGTTCCAAGAATGATAGGAAATCCTTTACTTCCTGTAGATCCCTTGTGTTTGAAAGAGATTGCTCATATAGTGCGTGGTTGAATCTATCCAATTTTCTTGTCATATGAAACATTATGACAGCATCTGACGATTCCATATTGACGCCTACATTTTTTAAAGCTTGCAATGATTCAAAGATGTTATCATGCAAATTCTTTATCGAAGCTGCGTCATTTCCCACATTTGGGTGATCAAACAGCTTTGTCAGTATGGCTGTAACTAGAACTTGTATGTTATTAAATCGATCATGAACCACCTTTTTATAGATGTCATGAAATTGTTGCCATTTCAGATAATCCCCATCAAATTTTGGAATGGGAATTTTGGGTAGTTGCAATGATTGTATCGATTGCACTATAGGCGCTGATTGTATCTCTACATTTTCTGCTGGTGCCACACAGAATTTCAGCATTGTATTTTCTGCAGCCACAAACATAGCTATATTATATCCGGCTTCGGCTGGATTGTCAGTTAGCCGATGAATCTCATAATGGATTTCTTCAATTTGCATCCATAATTTGTCGACTACCGATTTATAATTCATTTTTTCCTCAGGCACTATTTGTCTTAATGTCCTGGACAATGAATCCAACAGCGCACCTTGCTTGCGAAGCAGTGGTTTCATCATGACTCGCTTTCCTCTCTTTGACGAGCTTGCCTCTCTAATTTTATCTTTGCCAAGTGGTCCTTCCAATCTTCCACAGTATTAGTTACCACCGCCTTCATTCTGGTGAAATAGTCCGTTACTGTTCGTGGAGGGGCGGAACGATTTGTGGTGTACAACTTGGCGGGTGCCAATTTCTTAAGGGTCTGGTGAGTGCGTGATGAAATTAAAACGCGCGGTAACTTCGGTTAAAATTAATTCTAATTTATTTATTTATTTCACAAGATATACCGACACATACGAAATAGTTCGGGTTGAAAAGGTTACAATATCGAAAGATAAGAGCCCAAGGAAAAAGAACGGGTGTTCGGATTAAAACTCGTACTGGATTGAATATGGCGATTCACACCAGAATCCCTCGTCACCCTCCTCAGTATGACCGAATTCGGTTTGGGAAAAAAACCCTACCCCTCACTCTCTGCTGTTCACCCGGTGGCGTGAACAGTTACAAAGTAGTCATCTTCTGTTGGCACGTTATTTAATTTGTCCATTAGCTCCTGATGACTTTTTTCGAAGTTCTCCCACATGTATTCCAGGAGCTCAAGTTTCTCCTCGAAATAGGAAGGCTTCGTTTTCCTGGCGATAGAATCCTTTTTGGTATTCCGAATGAAGGCCTGAATTGCCTCTCCGCGTTCTGTCTGCTGATTTTAGAACTCCTTCATGTTCTTTTATATTCTTATGTACTTGCTTATTTATACTAGTACTTGACCCGATGGGAGTTTATTTATTTTGTCAAAGACAGGGAACGCTCCGACACGTTCCTTAAATTGGTCAAGTGTAGTACAAATAAGAATAAGAACTAAATGGAAGTCGCCTTTTGTTTAGTTTTTTTAACAATAGTTAATTTTATTTCCAATATTCGTATTCTTTTTACACAGATATACGCCACGACAGTGAAACCAATTTTTTGAGTTTCTTTTATTTGTTAAAAATTGCTGACTGATGCCAAATTATGGTACTCGTATGTACTACCTGGGTTTAGCTAGGTCAGAAATTGCTGACGCCAAATTTAAAATTTTTTTTTTATTTTTTTGTTTTTTTTTTTATGCAACAGATTTGAACAAACTTTATTTTACATAACAAATAACTTATTATGATTTGGTCGCCCTGTTGACTCAAATCGTTGTTAAATGTTTTTGAAAAAGTGATCGCCTAGTTGATCAATTTTCATTCAATGGGTATGCACTGCTACCCTGTTGCGGAAAACCAACCACTAGTTTTCCAATAAATTGTTTTATTTATTTATACTGGTACGCACTGATTGCCACGTTAATCAATTGCGATTTTTTAGTCGGGACCCCAGATTGATGTGGAATGTTCACCAATTTGTGCCCTCGCTTAGGATTGTACTGCGTCCTAAGCGTGCAAAGAAAGTAGTCGCCTAGTAGACAATTTCCTTCTTGTTGAGAGATTGGTCGCCTGAGTTGACCAAATCTTTTCACTTGATGACGGTTTCACTAAGTCTGTTAATCTTTCAACTTGGAGCCGCCAATGTCGGGGTCACCAAAATGTTCAATGAAAGACGTTAGTATTTCTTGAAGTTATTAAATGTTTATTTATTTATATATATATAGGCACTAGCACATACACCAGTGACTAAAGGTTGTCGCAACCAACACATAAATTGAATGGACTTCGGAGTGAGATTACAAAGGTAGAGATTGGGAGCCAAAGACACAGCGATGCACACCCGTTGTAACTACAATTGGTATCTGATCTTACTAAGAATAATGCATTTCTTTTATAGTAAAAATAGAGAGCTCACCAGTGCATAGTTCGACATAGTGTTAGGTCAGCAAAATACGTCTTTATTGCATAGCAGCTTAATTAACTAGGTCTTTATTGTTAACTGCTGACCATCTCAAACCTACTTATGACTGATGAGCCATCGATATCTATAATCGGGTTACATACTAACTTGACATATATTTCTATATTACGATTGTCTTATTGTTATCTTATTTTATATAGTTTAAACACCAACATACTCCCGGCCGTTGAACACCTGTTCAACGTTATCCAACGTTGACCGCAAAATTGCTGTGGGCTGGGCTTACTGCAGCAGGAGTCCGTATGGGATTGACGATCCTCATGGTTGTCTGATCTGGACCCAATGGTCACGACACAATTGTCTTTGGGGTTGTAAGCATCTTCTTATTCCATATACCATCACAAGAACCAATGGTATTGTTAGTGCTACGTAGGAGACGATAACATGGTGAGCCGGCTGGCTGGGGTTTTCTGGCAATTTCCAGTTTTGCTTAGTTTCCAGTTTTCCTTGAATGTTGCTTAATTCGTCATAGCTTAGCTGCATCTTCGTGAATTGTGTTGTTGTTGGCGCTGCCTTTGTTGGGCCAATGCTGAAGTTGTCAAATCGCACATATGACAATTTCATTGTGTCTGTCGTAGCTGTACGGTGACCTGTTATTCGGATAGCAAAACTTCTTGCTGTACACGTCGGGTCTAGAGTTAACAATCCAGTCTTCTTGATAGTGACATCTTGGATGTTATCGTCACAGGTCACTGTGAGTTGAATTGGTCTGGTGGTGGCAAAAATCCACTGATTTTTGTGATACATGTGGTACCACACGAATGACCTGTTTGTGTGTTGTATTTGACACGTTGATGATTTTGTGTTTTTGAATAACTGGAACTCACAGTTGCTATTGGCCGTAAACGTCGTTTGTTTATCAAAACAAATATATTGCTCATTGTTGAGCTGATAGCATCGTTCCAGATCTGCTCTTGAGAGCCCAATGTATTGATTTTGTTCTTTGTTGACAGCAGTAATGGGAATTTTAATGGTCATAGTTACAATCCCATTGACACACAATTTGTGTCTCTGCAGCCAATTTAGCCGCTCTGCTGCGGATTTTATTTTAAACCTTTCACATTGGAAGAGTTTGTATTTTGATTTCTCACAGAAAGCACACAAGGTACTGTTTGTCCCAGATGCTGTTGCGCATGTCTTCCTTGGATTTAGTTTTTCAATGCTGCGATTTTCGTTTCTTGGTTTTCCAATCGTCTCTAATGTTAGGAAGCGCTGTTCCAAGAATGATAGGAAATCCTTTACTTCCTGTAGATCCCTTGTGTTTAAAAGAGATTGCTCATATAGTGCGTGGTTGAATCTATCCAATTTTCTTGTCATATGAAACATTATGACAGCATCTGACGATTCCATATTGACGCCTACATTTTTTAAAGCTTGCAACGATTCAAAGATGTTATCATGCAAATTCTTTATCGAAGCTGCATCATTTCCCACATTTGGGTGATCAAACAGCTCTGTCAGTATGGCTGTTACTAGAACTCGTTTGTTATTAAATCGATCCTGCAACACTGACCAAGCAGTGTTGTAATTGGCTTCTGTTAATTCCAGGTGCCGTATCAATCTCTCTGCTTCTCCAGAAAGGTTTGATTTTAAGTACCACATTTTCTCTATTGTGGATATTGTGACTCATGAACCACCTTTTCATAGATGTCATGAAATTGTTGCCATTTCAGATAATCCCCATCAAATTTTGGAATGGGAATTTTGGGTAGTTGCAATGATTGTATCGATTGCACTACAGGCGGTGATTGTATCTCTACATTTTCTGTTGGTGCCACACAGAATTTCAGCATTGTATTTTCTGCAGCCACAAACGTAGCTATATTATATCCGGCTTCGGCTGGATTGTCAGTTAGCCGATGAATCTCATAATGGATTTCTTCAATTTGCATCCATAATTTGTCGACTACCGATTTATAATTCATTTTTTCCTCAGGCACTATTTGTCTTAATGTCCTGGACAATGAATCCAACAGCGCACCTTGCTTGCGAAGCAGTAGTTTCATAATGACTCGCTCTTCCTCTCTTTGACGAGCTTGCCTCTCTAATTTTATCTTTGCCAAGTGGTCCTTCCAATCTTCCACAGTATTAGTTACCACCGCCTTTTTTCGAAGTTCTACCACATGTATTCCAGGAGCTCAAGTTTCTCCTCAAAATATGACGGCTTCGTTTTCCTGGCGATAGAATCCTTTTTGGTATTCCGAATGAAGGCCTGAATTGCCTCTCCGCGTTCTGTCTGCTGATTTTAGAACTCATTCATGTTCTTTTATATTCTTATGTACTTGCTTATTTATACTAGTACTTGACCCGATGGGAGTTTATTTATTTATAAAGACAGGGAACGCTCCGACTCGTTCCTTAAATTGGTCAAGTGTAGTACAAATAAGAATAAGAACTATATGGAAGTCGCCTTTTGTTTAGTTTTTTTAACAATAGTTAATTTTATTTCCAATATTCGTATTCTTTTTACACAGATATACGCCACGACAGTGAAACCAATTTTTTGAGTTTCTTTTATTTGTTAAAAATTGCTGACTGATGCCAAATTATGGTACTCGTATGTACTACATGGGTTTTAGCTAGGTCAGAGATTGCTGACGCCAAATTTAAATTTTTTTTTTTTTTTTTTTTTTTTTTTTTTTTTTATGCAACAGAGTTGAAAAAACTTTATTTTACATAACAAATAACTTATTATGATTTGGTCGCCCTGTTGACTCAAATCGTTGTTAAATGTTTTTGAAGAAGTGATCGCCTAGTTGATCAACTTTCATTCAATGGGTATGCACTGCTACCCTGTTGCGGAAAACCAACCACTAGTTTTCCAATAAATTGTTTTATTTATTTATACTGGTACGCACTGATTGCCACGTTAATCAATTGCGATTTTTTAGTCGGGACCCCAGATTGATGTGGAATGTTCACCAATTTGTGCCCTCGCTTAGGATTGTACTGCGTCCTAAGCGTGCAAAGAAAGTAGTCGCCTAGTTGACAATTTCCTTGTTGTTGAGAGATTGGTCGCCTGAGTTGACCAAATCTTCTCACTTGA
This sequence comes from Drosophila insularis, assembly GCA_018903935.1. Classification (NCBI taxonomy): domain Eukaryota; kingdom Metazoa; phylum Arthropoda; class Insecta; order Diptera; family Drosophilidae; genus Drosophila; species Drosophila insularis. Next base: position 38,369 of record JAEIFP010000213.1, read on the forward strand.
TGACGGTTTCACCAAGTCTGTTAAGCTTTCAACTTGGAGCCGCCAATGTCGGGGTCACCAAAATGTTCAATGAAAGACGTTAGTTTTTCTTGAATTAAATTAATCTTTATTTGTTTATATATAAATAGGCACCAGCACATAAACCAGTGACTAAAGGTTGTCGCAACCAACACATAAATTGAATGGACTTCGGAGTGAGATTACAAAGGTAGAGATTGGGGGCCAAAGACACAGCGATGCACACCCGATGTAACTACAATTGGTATCTGATCTTACTAAGAATAATGCATTTCTTTTATAGTAAAAATAGAGAGCTCACCAGTGCATAGTTCGAAATAGTGTTAGGTCAGCAAAATACGTCTTTATTGCATAGCAGCTTAATTAACCAGGTCTTTATTGTTAACTGCTGACCATCTCAAACCTACTTATGACTGATGAGCCATCGATATCTATAATCGGGTTACATACTAACTTGACATATATTTCTATATTATGATTGTCTTATTGTTATCTTATTTTATATAGTTTAAACACCAACACCATTGAAAAACAAAAAGAAACAGTCAAAAAATATATACAAATTTAATTACACAGCACTAAGATAATTATTGATACAAAACCAATAATTACTAATCAAACAATGAGACACCTAGAGCGCACAGCACAAAAAACAGTGCAAGAACAGTTATAAGTTAAGCTTTGGGAGGCGCCTTCACAAAACTGATTACGCGGGAGAGAAGCACAAAGAAGAGAAAACATAAAAAAATGACAACACTAGCACTGATGTTATGATCGGGCCGATGAGGCGAGCAACTGCAGAAGCAATGACGAGAGAAACAAAAGCAGTAAAAATAAAATGCAACAAACACGAAAAAAAACTATTAATTCGGCAAATAATGCAAATAAAACACAAGAGTGTGAGGAAAAACACACCGGCGAAAGCTTATACGAACTAAGCAGAATTAATAATTGCGAGAAACTATAAATATTGATGAAAAAAAAGGAGCTGCGAAAAACACGACCGTCACGTCAGAGAGAGCTAATAAGATTTTGATGGTATCATCGGGCTTAGCCTGCTTGAAGAGGTGCATGCAAATATTCTCTTACCTAAACGGCAAAGCACATTCGAATCATGTGTTGAGAACATGCAATTTCTTCAGTGTCGAAATGTTAATTTTTTAAAAATCAATGACGCTGATGTGACACTTTTGATAAAAAACGATTTCAAGATCATCATCGGCAAACGAGCTAACGCATTTGCCGATCCAAAGGACTGGAAGGATTAGTAATTGGCTTTAGGAAACTTAACTTAATTACAGTCGATAATAAATATCCGATCCCAAATGTCACTATGATTTTGTCCAACATGGACAAAGCTAAGTATTTTACGACATTAGATTTAAAGTCAAGGTTTCACCAGATTACCGTTTCAGAACGGGCTCGGGGAAAACAGAATTTTCCGTAAACAATGGAAAGTATAACTTCTGTCGATTGCCTTTTGGTCTAAAAAACGCACCAAGTGTTTTTCAAAGAGCAATCGTCGGTGTGCTAAGGGAACAAATTTCAATTTCTGCCACTGGTATGTAGACGATATTATCATCTTCTATGAAACAGAGGAAGAACAACTCTCTCACATTGATTGGGTTCTCGAAGGTTTGCATAATGCAAACATGAGAATATCAGGGGAAAAATGCTCTTCAGCGGACAAAAAAAAATAAAAATACGAATTATAAAACGCCAGAGACATTATTTGGTCTCCGCTCCTTTCTTGAATTGGCAATATTAAGATGCTTTATTCGGGATTTTGCTACCACTTACCAGTCCAGAAATGTTACGATTCAATTTAACGAAAATCAGTTAAAAGCATCGATCTTACCACCGATGCTTCGGCATCTGTAGTGTGCACTTCGGATATATAGCGATCAAAATATATAAGATTCGAAAATTTGAAATGTATGATAAGCTGTAATGTGAAAACAGGTCATTGTCAAGGTTATTATGAAAATGTGCCATGTGGGAACATGCCAAATGCACATTTCGGCGTTTGGATAGTTGGTATTATTGACACCATGATGAAAATGATGATGAAGTACAAGGTGGTCCCGTCGGCAGCAGCGCTGCTCACGACGAGGTCTTATTGCAGCTATCGTTCGACTTTGGACAAGTGAAGTTTTTATTGTTTAGGTACATAGGAGCGTACGATTTGCCGACGGGACCACCTTGTACTGATGATTCATCATGATTGACACCATGTTGTAAGCCGTCGCCACTATTCGCCTGCCATACATTTTCTGCGAGGTCGAATTATTCTGATTGAATTGAGTGTTAACACAGTCGCATCATAATTTAAGCCTAAAGACAAGTGTAGTGCAGTGGTATAAATTTTGTGTTGTGACGACTATACAGGTGAAATTAAGAGCAAATATATTTAGCAGGTTATTAATTTAGTTTTTCGAAGAAATTCGTTTGTCAATTACCCAGAGTAGCGTCGTCTCCTGCACCCAAAAAGGGCCTTGAAATTTCTGGGACCCCGAGTTTGCGAGGTGGTGGGATATTGTGGCTACTTTACTTAAGTTTGTATAGACACGTTTAAATTGGTGTCGAAATCATTAAGCTGAGCCTGCTGACTTCTAGCAGGATAGAGCCAACGATCATTGAGACTTCTGAGGACACAATAACGAATTTGGAGGACGACCCTAAAGGTCGTCAGTACATCTCTATAATGAGTTAAATCACCATATGGAAGTGGTTTGTAGCTCTTTAACGAGCCAACTAAATACGCAGCAAGTGGACGTATAAAAGTATAAAGAATTATAAATATTTGCTTTTAAGTTCAATTTAAAGTTCCCAATTCTTCTCTTTTTTTTTTATTAATTATTCGTTTATAAATTTTTTGGCAAGATCATATATATATATATATATATATATCCATACTAAAAACATTTTCTTTATGTAGAAGTGTCAACATAAAAATAACCGCTTCACAGCTTCAACGCATTCGACGGGCCCATCGATCAGCGCAAGGACACTGAGAAACAGTTATAAATGAATTAATATATATGTACAATTAAGTATAATTTGGGTCTTTAGACCACATTTAAATCTCGTAATTGAGATTACCATTGGGATATCTGTATATATCTTGCCGTAAGAAATTTTCTTTTTTCTTATTTCTTTTTGAATCATTTTGTAAAATATAATGTCGAACGAATTTATGTCGTCGCGTTTATGAATTATGTAGTAACCATGAATTGTGAATAAACATTGAAATTCTGTCACCTACAAGAAATCCATACCCAATGTAAATTTTCGAGGCCTTGTATTAGGGGCAGTTATTAAATATATATGCCAACTGCCAAGGTAGGGGGGTAGAGAAGGGAGAATCACCAGCGTTCACCAGCATAGCATCCCCACATTTTCTTGACAGATCCACAGATTTAGGTCTAAGATTACAGAAAGTTTAATCGTGCCCCGAACTGCTTTAGTGTCAATCCGCGATACACCATTCACTACGCGTTCTCTACACATCTGGATTAAGTGCTGAGGGCAGAGGTTTATTATGCCACCAACGAAAGGGAATTGCTGGCCATAGTTGGTCACTAAAAGCTTTGAGAAATTCTTTATACGGTGTTCGATGTATAGATATTTGTACAGACCATTATCCGCTCACATTCGGTGTTTTGAAAAGAACTTGATCGCGAGAAAAAAAGAATGGAAATACTAGATTGATGGGCCAGCTGCAAACATTTTTTATAAACTCGGCAAGGAGAATTATGTCGCGTCTATACATTAATGCATTGGATACTGAAACAATGTCAAATGTGGCTGAAGATGGCGAGTGAACTATTTTTGACATATACCATTCAGACTTCGAAGAAACCGGTCAACGATTACAGAAACCAAATAATTATTGAACAAACATATGTTTCGTATTGTCGTTCTTTCATTTTATGTGTTTAAAAAACTCTACATTTTAGAGAGTTTTATGACTGGGTTGACTTGTGACCAACTTTAAGGGATAAAATAAATTCTAGTGTTGTAAATGGAAGTAAATATAATTTGCATGTCCTAGCAAAAATCCAGCATCAATTAGTTGATGAATTCCCATCAACAACTTTTTGGCATTATAAAACATTTGTTCAAGAAATTATCAATAAAGAAGAACAAATAGAGATTGCAATATCGCAACATAATAAGGCCCACAGGGTGGCTCATGAAAACGTAAAACAAATTTTGATGGAGAATTTCTTTCCACAAATGACAAGGATTTTAAATGATATAGTAACTAATTGTAAGATTTCCCAAAAAAACAGGAAATTGCAAAAACTCCACTTCCTTCATGCCCTAGAGAAATTTTATATATATAGAATAATATTTACTGATGGAAAGTATTTTGTGACTTGTATCGACAAATTTTTAAAATTCGCTGTAATACAGCCAATTCCCTCACATGCCACGGTAGATATTAAGTCGCCGATCATACAGTTATATTAGCGCATACTATGTTTTGCGACAATGAAAGATCCTTAAATTCTGAAACGCAAAGAAACCTTCTCGTAAATAATTTTGGAATCTCCTCTTAAATTCGGTGCTAGGTTCGATGTTTTGGCAGTTAGAGGAATTCGATGGCAACCTTCTCTTCGTAAGCCATTTTCCTCGCCTGGATAAATGTGGAACGTATTAACGTAACCAGCGTCGAAAAGAACTGATCGGTGAATTATTGTACAGCTTGCCACATGTGCTGTGCGGTGTGTGTGGTGTCGAAGATTGATTGTTAGATATCTCAAAAAGCAATATACAACAGACACCCAAAAAAAAAAGACACCCCTATACATCTGATGTCATCAAATGTCGGTTGCACGGTGTGGAAGTTGATCGTCTGAGCTGTGTCGCAGATAATCTTTTCGGCGGCTCTGAAGTTATCACCATTGTCGCTGTGAATTTCTCTTTGGGTCCTGCGCCGATGAATGAAGTCTCGGATGCACATTATGCACGATGCGGTAACCAAAGAACAAGCCAGATGCTCTCGGGATGTGTGGAGCCCAGTAGTGTGGTGCCCATATGGCAGCAGAATTTGGTTTTCACTGTTCAGAAACTGGGCTTCTTTTAGGAAGATATTTAAACATATGAATGTAGAATTTGTTTTCAAAGGTTACCTCTCGTTAAGTTTCGGGTTTTCTGGCTTGAATTCAGATGACTGCGCATGTCGCAGTAAAAGTGTGCGTGCCTGCTGAATCATCTCGTCAGTGTCTGTTGGCGTTTAGTTAAGATCAAAAAATAGATAAATTAGACAATCATAATATAGAACAACGGAAATGTATTTTAAGATTAGTAGAACATAGTAGGTAACCCGATTATAGATAACGACGGCTTATCAGTCATCAGAAGACCTGATATGAAAAAGACCTAGTTAATTAAGCTGCTATGGTTAGCTATTTTCAATAAAGACGTATTTTGCTGGCCTAACAATATGTCGAACTATGCACTGGTGAGCTCTCTATTTTTACTATAAAAGAAATGCATTATTCTTAGTAAGATCAGATTCCAATTGTAGCTACATCGGGTGTGCTCGCTGTGTCTTTGGCTTCAATCTCTACCTTTGTAATCTCACTCAGACGTCCACCCAATTTATGTGTTGGTTGCGACAACTATCAGTCACTGGTTTATGTGCTAGTGCATATATATATAGTTATAAATCCAATTCTTTCATCAATTAAAAAAAATGGAGAATTGAGACTCGAGGACGTATTGATCTTTATTTGAAGAAAACGTCTTAAGAACTCACTTATAATTATTCGTACAGATTTGTTTATGGTTCGGTTTACAGAGCTTTTGATATTAGTAGTGGGAGCTTTTTATCTGGTGACAAGAATCTTAGTTTTTATTGGTTAATTGATTTTTGCCTTCTCACGCTTGAAGGATTTTAGGGGACAGATTTGTTTATAGGATTTTTGTTTAGTCTCGATTTCAGTAAACATCCGCTGTTTTGTGGACCAAAGGGGGGTGAAGTTATGTGGGTGAATGGAATGAGAAGTGAAGTGGTGTGGGTGAATGGAGAGGCCGATATATTACTATATACATATATCTTATTATATATAAATCTCGTGTCACAATGTTTGTCCTCAATGTACTCCTAAACCACTTAACCGATTATAATAAAATTCGCACACCATGTGCAGTTCGATCTAACTAGAGAGATAGGATAGTTTAAAATCAATGTTGAGCTTTGCAGTTCTGTTAAATCAATTAAGTATATTTGTAAATATGTAAACAAAGGCTGTGATTTGGCCATATTTGAAGTACAAAACATAAATAAAAATGACGAAATAGCACGATACCAAATGGGCAGATACATTAGCAGCAATGAAGCTATTTGGCATATTCTCAGCTTTCCCATCCACGAAAGAGATCCTGCTGTCCAACATCTGGCAATACATCTTGAAAACGGCCAACGTGTATACTTCACTGAAGAAAATGTTCTCCAAAGAGCGTTCGAAGCTCCGAAAACGACTCTAACTGAATTTTTTACATTATGTCAAAAACATGATGTTTTTGGCCAATTCGCGAAGACATTGCTGTATGGTGATGTTCCACGTTATTTCACATGGAACAAATCCATAAAAAAGGGGCAACCACGGAAACAAGAAAAGCCACATCCTTCCATTACAGGCATATTCAAAGCTAAGACATTGGGGAGACTTTACATCCAAAGCAACGTGAGTGCTTCTATTTACGTTTGTTATTGGTGAATGTTCCCGGACCAACGTCTTTTGAATTTTTACGATCAGTTAATGGTCAAGTATTCAATCTGTTAGAATCATTTGGAGTTAACAGATAATTGTGACTCTCAAATAATAACACAAATAATTAGCAATAAATTAAAATTTGCGACTATAATTTGATTTGCGTGGGGTATGCTAGGCAGTTAGCGGATTTCGGTAGCAACACTTCATTGTGAATGCGCCCCCTCTACACAGCGCCTCTAACGGCCAAGTGGAAAAAAGGATACGATCGGGCTAATGTTTGTGGCTACAATCCAATAGAATAAATCCATACATTCCATTACAAATAAGACACCAGCTACACAGTTTAATCGAAATCGAAAATCGAATAAAACGACAGAATGATTCGCTTGAATATCATGACAGCCGGAACAGGTCCTATGAGGTGGGAGAAAAGGTCCTCGTGAAAAGGAATAATGACAGACATGAGCACATCGGTGCTTGTTAAAGGAGGTTGGTCCATAAGGACAACATTAGATAAGAAAAAACCAAAAACCACATAAAAATTAAGATTTTATTACTGCTATTAACGTCGGCCACGGCGAAATTAACGGAGTGTACAAACTCTCACTTTATTCCGATAGTAGAAAGAAGTGCATGGCTATAGAACAAATTTACCTACAACACTTGATTAATCTATCTCTAATCAGCCTATTTGGAAATCGAAAACCATGTAAAACTGATTCACAATCTCTACCCGAGATAGAGCAGATGGACAACATACTATACGAATTGACCATTCATTACAGACATACCAGAAGTCTTAGTATGATAGGTACAGCTCTACAGATAATAGCGAGGATAGCAGATTTAGACTTATCGAATCAGAAGGAAAACAGCTAAAAATAAATACTTAGCAGTTACAGATAAATAAGATACCAGATACAGTTAATACTTTAATTAAAGCAGTCAAAAACACACAGGTCGACACGGGACATCTCTTTGAGATCCTGCTATCAAGAAACAGATTGATTGCATAAGAATTAAAAAACATTATCCTAGCAATTTCACTGGCGAAAATAAATATTGTAAACCCCACAATCCTTAACTCCAATGAGATAGAAGAAATAATAAATGAGCACTTCTACAATATTAGCGTTACATCGGTAATAGGAGTATATACAATTTATTATAGGGTACTCAAAGCCTAGTTTGGACTGCAAAAGAATAACTTTATACCCATTACAGAAAAATGGCATGACACTGTCGATGATAACAACATAGGTGAATGCGGTGACCGGATCGTCGCACTATTTGGTTGTAATAGGACAATCTCCACAAAATTCGGCAAGCTTTCACCGATGGAAACATGCGCAAGACAATTACATGCTGAGTCTCCGGCTGAGTCTATATTGCCAAACACAACCAAGCCATCTAGAGGCCATTACAATCGTGGATGAGGGAATTATAACAATTAATGATAGGACCATGTTAGTCAGCGAAATTAAAAGTACGGAGCGTCTCGTAAGTTGGACCTTCATCATCACCTTTGGTAGGAAGGTACAGCTAAACGGAACCATCTAAAGAAACCACAAGGGTATTCCAAAACACATCACTGGTTCAGCCTCGCTGTCACTTGTAAAAATTACACCCCACCAGGAGCTGCTTAGCCTTCCATATCTCCTCATGCTCAATGCCGAGAACATACGATATATTGAAGACCTAGAATAAAAACTGGCATCTCGGACTCTCCTATCAGGAAGTGTCACGTGTGCGTCGTAGCTGTGTGCTACCTAATGGTTAAATTATACCAGTTGAAGAGAAACCGTTATATGCAACAACAGCTAAAGATCGTAATGGATAGGTTGGGAAAGGACGAGGACGCCCCTCCATTAACTGAGGGAGAATATTGTCTGGACGTTGACGCGAACAATGCGACGTACGTTCAAGTGGCCAATACGACACCAGGACGTAGCCTGTTTCGAGCGAGCCCAAGCACCTCCCGCCCGAACGACCGTGGGGCGCAGCCGTATATCGGACGGCACGATCGCGTGGACAAATACAAATAAAACGGACAAACAATTGAAAATACCAGCTAAGTGTGCTAAAATAGAGGTTTTCACAAGAGACAGAGAGACTTCTGATCTGATTAAGGGATACAGAAGATTGTAACCAGAACATAGGAATCGAAAAGGTTCATGCAAGGAATAGTTAGAAATACAGTGTTTGAAGGATAGAGGAATAAAGTTTCTAGTAGGTCTTCGGGGTACAGATAGGTTTAACTGGTTCAATAGCTTAGAAGAGTCTGTTTCACCTATTAAAAGTTTGTGAATAAAGATAGCACCAAGCATTACTCTACGATTATAGCGGACGTTGACGATACTATGCGCAGTACGTTCAAGTGGCCCCTACGACACCAGGACAAAGCCTGTTACGCGAGAGCCCAAGCAGATAACTGCCCACCTCCCACACGACCGACCGAGGGGTGCAGCCGTATAACGCACGGCACGAATCGCGTGGACAAATACACAAGAGCAAAAACAGACAAACAACTAATACTATAGTTATCTATTAACTAAATGGGATAGGATAGATGTTTTAAGCATATTGATAGAAAACTCTGAGCTGATTACAGGGAATAGAAAGTTGTAATCAGAGCAGAGGACCCTAAAAGGTTCATGCATGGCATAGTTAGAAGAACAATGACTAAGGGATAAAGGTATCAAAGGATGTCTACGCCGTCTACATGGTACCGACAGATTTATCTGAGCTAATAACTCAGGCGAGTCGATATCACCAATTAGGAGCTTGTGCATGAAAATGACACCAAGCATAGTTCTACGGTTAGTTAGGGAAGGAAGGTTAATCAAGAGAAGTCTACTAGAATACGAAGGCAAATTGACATTGCGATCCCAGCTTAAGCCACGAAGAGCAAATAGCAAGAACTGCTTTTGAACGGATTCAAGTCTAATCTGGTGCGTCTTATATTGAGGGGACCAAATGCAAGATCCATACTCTAAAATAGGAAGGACAAGCGAAGTAAAAATAACTTTAGTTGTATAGGGGTCATCGAATTCTTTTGACCATCTTTTAATGAAACCCAGGATACTCATGGCCTTTGAGACCGCTTGATTTCGTCAGCATACATAAGCACACGCGAATGAACAATGACTGATGGAAGATCGTTAATGAATAGTGTGAAAAGCAGAGGGTCAAGATGACTACCTTGAGGTACACCAGAAGTCACAGGAATGGAAACGGATAAAGAAGACTCAAAAAGTACCTTCTGTTTTCTATTTGTTAAATATTCTCGAACCCAAGATAGGAAAAGGGGTGGAAACCCAATGTCGCTCAGCTTCGAAAGTAATAGGGTATGATTAACGGAATCAAAGGCTTTGCTGAAGTCAGTGTATATGACATCAGTTTGTTTACCATTTTTGAACCCCTTGATAATTATTGATGTAAATTCTAAAAGGTTAGTGGTTGTAGATCTACGTTTCACAAACCCATGTTGGGATGGCGAAATAATAGAGCTGCAAAAATGTTACAATTGAGAAGTTATAATTTTCTCAAAAGCTTTCGGAATAGCGGACAATTTTGAGATACCCTATAGTTAGAGGCTTCGGACTTTTTGCCATTTTTATGCAGAGGAATGATATACGACTTCTTCCAAATAGATGGAAAAGAGGAAGATTCGACAGACAATAGAAACAATTTTAAAATGGGTTTACATAATGCGTTTGCACAGAACCTGAGTACACATCCAGGAAGAACATCTGGCCCCGGAGAATAAACAGGTTTAACTAGTTTAAGTTCGCTAGGAAGAGAACTTTCATCAATCACTGGATTGAAAATGCAATTAGCCTTTTCTAAATGATAAGGATACGGACTTGCTCGATATTCCGTTGAGGAATAAGTTGTTTTGAAAAAAGTCGCAAACATATCGGCAGTTGCCTGATCAGTGCTCGCTTTCTTATTTTGAAAGTACAAAAAAGGTGGGTGCACAGAGGTCTTACGTTTAGAATTAAAAATATTGTTTAAGATTAAACATCGTGTTCATCTGAATTGGCTTCACCAAATCAGATTGACCAAAGAAATATACAAAAACGAAACAAAACCATAAACAAAATAAGTCATAAAAATTCATATGACAATTATTGCTTAATACCAAACAAAACATGCATCCACACTCTGTGGAAAACACTTAAGATTATAACAGCGACGCGGTATCATGTAACCAACGCTGAGCATGAAATATAAACATTAGAATAAGCATTTTTAAGAACAAATGTCGCCTCCTAGAGTTTAAGAAATCATTTATATACACAACACTTTTGTAAATAAAATCAGTTCATATTTTGAATTCAACAAATGAAGATCGGGTTATTCTTTGCTTCGCCCGGAATCCCTATTCATTTTGGTCCTTCGAGTAAAAGGAACTCTGTAGTTTTCCCCCACCAGTGGTAAGAGACTCAGAGAATGAATCAGCTCCTTAAAGTCTGGATTCTTATGCAAGTGTAAATGCTAAGATCAGCTAAAGGTAGCAAAATAAAAAACTCTTGTTTTCCCCCACCAGTGGTAAGAGACAGAGTATAATATAAAAGCAAAATACTGCTTAATAAATAAAAAGTGCGTGAGACCGATTATTTAAAGGCAGTTTGGCTAGTCGAGCAACTGCAATAATTTCGGCAGCGGTAAAAAAATATAAAAATATAAAGTTGGTGTGTGGCGTATTCGAAGCCCTAATATCGAAAAAGTGAACTAGTGTATATATACACTATATGTAGTTGCAAATTGGCAACTACCAACAGCAGCAGAGCAACAAGATAGTTGCAAAGGAGAGGCCGCTGAAGAACAATCATTGCCAATACAAGGAAGTCTGGTGCGCTGACCGGCACCGGTACCGCCTGAGCCCATAGGCCCTGGACAACAGCAGCTGATCGAGACGTAATATAAAACAAAAAGGCAATCAACTATCGCTACGCAGCGGCAGACAACTCTACTTGGCGGACAACAGTGGCGAACGGTGTCTACAACAGGATCATCAGATAAGATATAAATTAAAATAGTTATAAATATTTTTTTATTATTATATACTTATATACTTATACCGGTATCCTAATATATGAATAAGACAAAAATGTTTCCCACAAAAACTGAAAAATTATTAGCGAAGCAGCACGAGTTGCATAAAAGGTTAAAGAAGTTAGGAGAGTTAGATGCCACTAAGTTAACTAGCAAGATTCTTAACGAAGTAAGTGAGATACAGAAGCAATGGATCAGTTACCATAGCCAAATGCTACAGAGTGGAGTAACCGACCACCACTATTTCACAGAGGGAAAATATGAGGAAGGGTTAAATTTAGCAACCAGTTTAATAGCCAAAGGAGAGCCAAGCAATTTGGAAGACATTGAAGCAGATGCAACGATGTTGGAGAGTTTTGAAGATAGCAAAGGAGAGTCACGCCGGGAGGCGACCTCCAGTAATGAAAATGCTAAGGTTAACCAGGATATATTTATGGATAGAGTCCGACAGCTCCAGGATTATTTAGATATGGTAACCAAAGATTTACGTACTATAGACAACTCAACAGGCAATGAGACATGCATAATATATATTAATAAGATTAATTATTTATGGGAGAAAGCACAGGCGTGCCAGGTATTGAGAAAAGATGTAAAAGTAAAGTGTGTTATGGATGATTTAGAGTTCGATGTCCAGAATTCATTGTCAGGCTTAGAAATGAAAATGAGCAATAAGGAAGATTGTAAAACTGAGAATGTAACCGTGAGAGACGAACTACCGGTGTTGCCGAAGATTCAGGTACCCACATTTTCTGGAGAGGCTAGAGAATGGGACCTGTTTGTGGAGTTATTTACGGAATTAATTGAAAAAAGAGAGGATTTGAGCCCTACTCTTAAGTTTAATTATTTAAAATCCGTGTTAAAGGGCGAAGCGAGGAGCATGGTAGCTCATTTATTGTCAGGTTCAGCTGACAGTTATAGTGCCGCTTGGGAACTGTTGACCAAGCGGTATGAAAATAATCGGAGGGTATTTTCCGAACAATTAAGTCGGATCGTTGATCTACCGATGATCAACAATGAATCCGCAAAGAGTGTAAAAGGAGTGATTGACATAATTAATGAGTCAGTGCACTTAATTAAAATTAAAGCAAATTTGTCCGATGAAGTTGACGTAATATTCGCACAACTCATACTTAGGAAATTTGATAGAGAGGTTCTTCAATTGTATGAGAGTCAGATTAGAAAAACAAGGCAGATACAAATGCTTTCTGATGTCATGGAATACTTGGAGCAAAGATATTGTTCGCTAAGTGCCATGAGGAAAGAAGAGAAAAACCCTCAAAAAGTGGTTTCATATGCGGTTTTTGAAAATAACTGTCCGATTTGCAAAGTTGCCGGGCATAAAGCGTATAAGTGCTATAAATTTAAAGGCTTGACACCTATGGAAAGGTATGAAACGGCCAAAAAAGTGCAGCTGTGCACACGATGCTTGAACCATTCAAGCAATAAAGAATGCACTAATGAGATGGTCTGTTCATTGTGCAGTAAAGGACACCATACTCTACTCCATTTTGAAGAAATACAGGAGAGAGTTAATACTTGTATAACGGCTCAACCCACACTGTTGGCCACAGCCCTAATACAAGTAAAAAATGTAAATGGAGGATATAAGACTCTAAGAGCCCTAATTGATAATGGTTCACAGAGCACAATTTTGTCTGAAGAGGCAGCTCAAATATTAAAATTACCGAAAATTAAACAACATACAGAAATAAAGGGCGTGTCCTCAATAAAAGCCACAAAATCAAAATATAAGGTAAAAATAGATGTGAAGACGCGAAATCCTTGGATAAGTCATCTTAAGGTTGAGGCGATTGTGTTGCCAAAGATAATGAAAGCTCTTCCATTAAAAACGGTAGACGTGGATATGTCAAAATGGCAATCCTACGTACTAGCTGATCCTACCTTTAATAAACCTGGTAAGGTTGATATAATAATGGGGGTAAATGTATATACCCAAATCTTAAAAGGGGGAGTTACAAAGATTGATGGCCTACTAGGGCAAAATACTCAATTTGGTTGGATCGTCTCGGGATGCACCAAATCAAAAAATAAAAAAGTCAGTAGTGGCAACAACAATAGATGTCACAGGTATGCAACAGCGTTTAGAGAAGAATAAAAGTAAACGTGAAAATAAATACAATACAATTCAAAAGAAAATCAACAACAAAATTCAAGGAATAAGTCAGCATTTGACTCTTTCAGCAGGACCTCACCTTGGAGGTAAGATAAAAGCTGAGGTAAAAGAAATAATTTCTCAAAGTAATAAAGAAATAAATGTATGCCCCCCGGCAGGACCTCACTTTGGAGGTACAGTGAAAACTGGGGAAGAAAGAGTGGATATCCCAGTACAAAATAAGAATATTGAAATGGCAATGGTTGAATCAAATAATGATTATAAAAAAAATAATGTCAAAATAGATTCCGGTAATAAATTGTCCGAATCTGCATTACAAAAAGGGCGGACAAGGCAAAATATTTATAAAAGGACAACATCTAAGAATAAACAAAATAACAACTCAAATTTTAGCTATCAGCAATATTTAAAAAAAGTGGAGCAAAGATCAGATTGGAACAATTCGAAAAGTAAAAGTAGTTATTTTTTAAATTTTCCACCATATAAAGAGGCTAGAAGTCAACATAGTAATGCACATCAGCAGTGGGTAGATATCCCGAAACAAAAATTGTTAAGCATTGGGCGATATTATAATATGCCAAATATAATATGAAATCCATTAGAAGCCAAACCAAACCATACAGCAGAATTGGTAAGAATAGGTCAGTTACATTCGGTAAAGGAACATCAGATTAACTAGGTTTGAGTGTCCATAATGTAACTTTACATGCTTCTTTAACAATAGTTTTCTTACTAATGATAATATAATGATAATATTAAAATTTGTATAAGACAATTAACTATAAAAATAAATTCCAAAACGTCGCATTTGGCGGCCCTTGGCAGAATGTTTAAGATTAAACATCGTGTTCATCTGAATTGGCTTCACCAAATCAGATTGACCAAAGAAATATACAAAAACGAAACAAAACCATAAACAAAATAAGTCATAAAAATTCATATGACAATTATTGCTTAATACCAAACAAAACATGCATCCACACTCTGTGGAAAACACTTAAGATTATAACAGCGACACGGTATCATGTAACCAACGCTGAGCATGAAATATAAACATTAGAATAAGCATTTTTAAGAACAAATGTCGCCTCCTAGAGTTTAAGAAATCATTTATATACACAACACTTTTGTAAATAAAATCAGTTCATATTTTGAATTCAACAAATGAAGATCGGGTTATTCTTTGCTTCGCCCGGAATCCCTATTCAAATATTATAAAATTGTTTAGGGTCAGAAGAAAGCTGAAGCTTACACCGCTGAAGATAATTCTTATAGCATTGTGTATTAAGCATTATGAATTTTGAACGAGCGACTGTATACAGAGCGTAATCTGGTGAACGACGTGTTTTTGGAAACTTCGTATAAAATCGAGTCTTCACATTTTTCAATTTGGATAACTGTCGAGAGAACCATGGAGGTTTGTTAATCCGCTCCAGACTACCAAGAGGCACACAAATATCAAAAAGTGAATTCAGAGTATCATAAAAGAAGCGAACAGCTGAGTTCATATCTCTACAATGGTAAAGACAGAACCAATCGGTAGTAGTATTGTTTTCATTAAGGCTGGCAAAGTCTGTCTTACGAAAGCACCTAGTAAGAGGTAACTCATTTGAACCAAGTGATGGTGAATGCGATGGCAGATCAACTTTTAAATTTAATATAGGATGAAATTTGTCTTCGGGGAGAACAAATGGTTCGATCCTAGAAACCTCACAATAAGACGAATCCAATACAAAAATAAGATCTAACGATTTTCCATTAGAATTTAAGACAGGATTGACTTGGGATAAAGATAAGCCTAGAAGGCCATCAATAAAGTCATGTGACAAAGAGGGCAGCAACATGGTACATTCATCTCTTGGTGACCATGCTAAAGCGGGTAAATTAAAATCACCTAAAACTATGAACATGTCTTGACTGGAAACCAAAGAGGAGACAAACTGAATTGCCTCTAAATGATTTGAATATACCACCATGTCTGACAATGGTGGAATATAGGAACAAGTAATAACACCGACAAACTCAATCTCCTGGGTACTAGAAAATTGAATCATTTCAGATGATAAAGCAGCATCAACAGCTATCAGAACGCCACCACCTATGCGAGAAATCCGGTCACGTCTGAATATAGAAAAGTTTGTGGGAAAAACCGATGCATCAGCAATATCAGGTTTAAGCCACGTCTCTGTAAAAGCTAGAATGTTATGCTCAAAAGAAAGACTATCTACATAGAGATTAGGAAGTTAGATTTCAGTCCTCTAACGTTCTGGTAACCCAGGTTAAGGGACGAAGCTAGTTTTTTGACACACCAGCAGATGCTGATGTGGCAGGAATAGTATTAGTTGTTGTTGTTGGCAAGCGAATCGGTTGCCGATTTTTCTTTTTTACAGTATATTCCTTTACTATTATATGTTTCGGCCAAAAATCTTCTCGACATAAGGTGTCGAAGATATTGGCAGAAACACTAATTTTAAAGGACGAAATGTCCCGAGAATAAGAAAATTTAAACTTCTCCACCGCAATATTCGAGACGTTAACTTTCTTCCGAATATAGACTATTACATCATCAGATGTGACAACAGGGTCTTGCCTAGAAACAAATATATGATTCTTTGGTGGTATGCCAACGAGAGGCCGCGGTCCCGAAGCGTCAGCCGCAGCAGTAACGTAATTTACTAGCTCGTATAAAGTGATATGAAAGCACGAATGAAGTCTAAATATGATATGGTGGCTGCGTGGGGTATGCTAGGCAGTTAGCGGATTTCGGTAGCAACACTTCATTGTGAATGCGCCCCCTCTACACAGCGCCTCTAACGGCCAAGTGGAAAAAAGGATACGATCGGGCTAATGTTTGTGGCTACAATCCAATAGAATAAATCCATACATTCCATTACAAATAAGACACCAGCTACACAGTTTAATCGAAATCGAAAATCGAACAAAACGACAGAATGATTCGCTTGAATATCATGACAGCCGGAACAGGTCCTATGAGGTGGGAGAAAAGGTCCTCGTGAAAAGGAATAATGACAGACATGAGCACATCGGTGCTTGTTAAAGGAGGTTGGTCCATAAGGACAACATAAGAAAAAACCAAAACCCACACAAAAATTAAGATTTTGTTACTGCTATTAACGTCGGCCACGGCGAAAATAATGGAGTGTACAAACTCTCACTTTATTCCGATAGTAGAAAGAAGTGCATGGCTATAGAACAAATTTACCTACAACACTTGATTAATCTATCTCTAATCAGCCTATTTGGAAATCGAAAACCATGTAAAACTGATTCACAATCTCTACCCGAGATAGAGCAGATGGACAACATACTATACGAATTGACCATTCATTACAGACATACCAGAAGTCTTAGTATGATAGGTACAGCTCTACAGATAATAGCGAGGATAGCAGATTTAGACTTATCGAATCAGAAGGAAAACAGCTAAAAATAAATACTTAGCCACAGTTACAGATAAATAAGATACCAGATACAGTTAATACTTTAATTAAAGCAGTCAAAAACACACAGGTCGACACGGGACATCTCCTCGAGATCCTGCTATCAAGAAACAGATTGATTGCATAAGAATTAAAAAACATTATCCTAGCAATCTCACTGGCGAAAATAAATATTGTAAACCCCACAATCCTTAACTCCAATGACATAGAAGAAATAATAAATGAGCACTTCTACAATATTAGCGTTACATCGGTAATAGGAGTATATACAATTTATTATAGGGTACTCAAAGCCTAGTTTGGACTACAAAAGAATAACTTTATACCCATTACAGAAAAATGGCATGACACTGTTGTTTAAGAATAAACATCGTGTTCATCTGAAATGGCTTCGCCAAATCAGATTGACCAAAGAAATATACAAAACGAAACAAAAACATAAAAACAAAACTAAGTCATAAAGATTCATATGACAATTATTGCTTAATACCAAACAAAACATGCATCCACACTCTGTGGAAAACACTTAAGATTGTAACAGCGGTGCGGTGTCAAGTAGCCAACGCTGAGCATGAAATATAAACAATTTTCAACCCCCGAATACGTGGGTGTGAGTCGCACTAGAATAAGATCCCCTAAGAACAATTGTGACCTCCTAGAGCCTAAGATTCCCTATATAAACTCCGTACTTTGTAAATAAAAGCAGTTCATATTTTGAATTCAACGAATGAAGATTGGGTTATTCTTTCCTTCGCCCTGGAAGCCCTATTCAACTGTCGATGATAACAACATAGGTGAATGCGGTGACCGGATCGTTGCACTATTTGGTTGTAATAGGACAATATCCACAAAATTCTGCAAGCTTTCACCGATGGAAACATGCGCAAGACAATTACATGCTGAGTCTCCGGCTGAGTCTATATTGCCAAACACAACCAAGCCATCTAGAGGCCATTACAATCGTGGATGAGGGAATTATAACAATTAATGATAGAACCATGTTAGTCAGCGAAATTAAAAGTACGGAGCGTCTCGTAAGTTGGACCTTCATCATCACCTTTGGTAGGGAGGTACAGCTAAACGGAACCATCTAAAGAAACCACAAGGGTATTCCAAAACACATCACTGGTTCAGCCTCGCTGTCACTTGTAAAAATTACACCCCACCAGGAGCTGCTTAGCCTTCCATATCTCCTCATGCTCAATGCCGAGAACATACGATATATTGAAGACCTAGAATAAAAACTGGCATCTCGGACTCTCCTATCAGGAAGTGTCACGTGTGCGTCGTAGCTGTGTGCTACCTAATGGTTAAATTATACCAGTTGAAGAGAAACCGTTATATGCAACAACAGCTAAAGATCGTAATGGATAGGTTGGGAAAGGACGAGGACGCCCCTCCATTAACTGAGGGAGAATATTGTCTGGACGTTGACGCGAACAATGCGACGTACGTTCAAGTGGCCCACACGACACCAGGACGTAGCCTGTTTCGAGCGAGCCCAAGCACCTCCCGCCCGAACGACCGTGGGGCGCAGCCGTATATCGGACGGCACGATCGCGTGGACAAATACAAATAAAACGGACAAACAATTAAAAATACCAGCTAAGTGTGCTAAAATAGAGGTTTTCACAAGAGACAGAGAGACTTCTGATCTGATTACGGGATACAGAAGATTGTAACCAGAACATAGGAATCGAAAAGGTTCAACAGTGTTTGAAGGATAGAGGAATAAAGTTTCTAGTAGGTCTTCGGGGTACAGATAGGTTTAACTGGTTCAATAGCTCAGAAGAGTCTGTTTCACCTATTAAAAGTTTGTGAATAAAGATAGCACCAAGCGTTACTCTACGATTATAGCGGAGTATACTATGCGCAGTACGTTCAAGTGGCCCCTACGACACCAGGACAAAGCCTGTTACGCGAGAGCCCAAGCAGATAACTGCCCACCTCCCACACGACCGACCGAGGGGTGCAGCCGTATAACGCACGGCACGAATCGCGTGGACAAATACACAAGAGCAAAAACAGACAAACAACTAATACTATAGTTATCTATTAACTAAATGGGATAGGATAGATGTTTTAAGCATATTGATAGAAAACTCTGAGCTGATTACAGGGAATAGAAAGTTGTAATCAGAGCAGAGGACCCTAAAAGGTTCATGCATGGCATAGTTAGAAGAACAATGACTAAGGGATAAAGGTATCAAAGGATGTCTACGCCGTCTACATGGTACCGACAGATTTATCTGAGCTAATAACTCAGGCGAGTCGATATCACCAATTAGGAGCTTGTGCATGAAAATGACACCAAGCATAGTTCTACGGTTAGTTAGGGAAGGAAGGTTAATCAAGAGAAGTCTACTAGAATACGAAGGCAAATTGACATTGCGATCCCAGCTTAAGCCACGAAGAGCAAATAGCAAGAACTGCTTTTGAACGGATTCAAGTCTAATCTGGTGCGTCTCATATTGAGGGGACCAAATGCAAGATCCATACTCTAAAATAGGAAGGACAAGCGAAGTAAAAATAACTTTAGTTGTATAGGGGTCATCGAATTCTTTTGACCATCTTTTAATGAAACCCAGGATACTCATGGCCTTTGAGACCGCTTGATTTCGTCAGCATACATAAGCACACGCGAATGAACAATGACTGATGGAAGATCGTTAATGAATAGTGTGAAAAGCAGAGGGTCAAGATGACTACCTTGAGGTACACCAGAAGTCACAGGAATGGAAACGGAGAAAGAAGACTCAAAAAGTACCTTCTGTTTTCTATTTGTTAAATATTCTCGAACCCAAGATAGGAAAAGGGGTGGAAACCCAATGTCGCTCAGCTTCGAAAGTAATAGGGTATGATTAACGGAATCAAAGGCTTTGCTGAAGTCAGTGTATATGACATCAGTTTGTTTACCATTTTTGAACCCCTTGATAATTATTGATGTAAATTCTAAAAGGTTAGTGGTTGTAGATCTACGTTTCACAAACCCATGTTGGGATGGCGAAATAATAGAGCTGCAAAAATGTTGCAATTGAGAAGTTATAATTTTCTCAAAAGCTTTCGGAATAGCGGACAATTTTGAGATACCCCTATAGTTAGAGGCTTCGGACTTTTTGCCATTTTTATGCAGAGGAATGATATACGACTCCTTCCAAATATATGGAAAAGAGGAAGATTCGACAGACAATAGAAACAATTTTAAAATGGGTTTACATAATGCGTTTGCACAGAACCTGAGTACACATCCAGAAAGACAATCTGGCACCGGAGAATAAACGGGTTTAACTAATTTAAGTTCGCTAAGAATAGAACCTTCATCAATCACTGAATTGAAAATGCAATTAGCCTTTTCTAAATGATAAGGATACGGACTTGCTCGATATTCCGTTGAGGAATAAGTTGTTTTGAAAAAACTCGCAAACATATCGGCAATTGCCTGATCAGTGCTCGCTTTCTTATTTTGAAAGTACAAAAAAGGTGGGTGCACAGAGGTCTTACGTTTAGAATTAAAAATATTATAAAATTGTTTAGGGTCAGAAGAAAGCTGAAGCTTACACCGCTGAAGATAATTCTTATAGCATTGTGTATTAAGCATTATGAATTTTGAACGAGCGACTGTATACAGAGCGTAATCTGGTGAACGACGTGTTTTTGGAAACTTCGTATAAAATCGAGTCTTCACATTTTTCAATTTGGATAACTGTCGAGAGAACCATGGAGGTTTGTTAAGCCGCTCTAGACTACCAAGAGGCACACAAATATCAAAAAGTGAATTCAGAGTATCATAAAAGAAGCGAACAGCTGAGTTCATATCTCTACAATGGTAAAGACAGAACCAATCGGTAGTAGTATTGTTTTCATTAAGGCTGGCAAAGTCTGTCTTACGAAAGCACCTAGTAAGAGGTAACTCATTTGAACCAAGTGATGGTGAATGCGAGGGCAGATCAACTTTTAAATTTAATATAGGATGAAATTTGTCTTCGGGGAGAACAAATGGTTCGATCCTAGAAACCTCACAATAAGACGAATCCAATACAAAAATAAGATCTAACGATTTTCCATTAGAATTTAAGACAGGATTGACTTGGGATAAAGATAAGCCTAGAAGGCCATCAATAAAGTCATGTGACAAAGAGGGCAGCAACATGGTACATTCATCTGTTGGTGACCATGCTAAAGCGGGTAAATTAAAATCACCTAAAACTATGAACATGTCTTGACTGGAAACCAAAGAGGAGACAAACTGAATTGCCTCTAAATGATTTGAATATACCACGATGTCTGACAATGGTGGAATATAGGAACAAGTAATAAAAGCATTAAAAGATTTAAAATTTACTTTAACACCGACAAACTCAATCTCCTGGGTACTAGAAAATTGAATCATTTCAGATGAAAAAGCAGCATCAACAGCTATCAGAACGCCACCACCTATGCGAGAAATCCGGTCACGTCTGAATATAGAAAAGTTTGTGGGAAAAACCGATGCATCAGCAATATCAGGTTTAAGCCACGTCTCTGTAAAAGCTAGAATGTTATGCTCAAAAGAAAGACTATCTACATAGAGATTAGGAAGTTTAGATTTCAGTCCTCTAACGTTCTGGTAACCCAGGTTAAGGGACGAAGCTAGTTTTTTGACACACCAGCAGATGCTGATGTGGCAGGAATAGTATTAGTTGTTGTTGTTGGCAAGCGAATCGGTTGCCGATTTTTCTTTTTTACAGTATATTCCTTTACTATTATATGTTTCGGCCAAAAATCTTCTCGACATAAGGTGTCGAAGATATTGGCAGAAACACTAATTTTAAAGGACGAAATGTCCCGAGAATAAGAAAATTTAAACTTCTCCACCGCAATATTCGAGACGTTAACTTTCTTCCGAATATAGACTATTACATCATCAGATGTGACAACAGGGTCTTGCCTAGAAACAAATATATGTTTCTTTGGTGGTATGCCAACGAGAGGCCGCGGTCCCGAAGCGTCAGCCGCAGCAGTAACGTAATTTACTAGCTCGTATAAAGTGATATGAAAGCACGAATGAAGTCTAAATATGATATGGTGGCTGCGTGGGGTATGCTAGGCAGTTAGCGGATTTCGGTAGCAACACTTCATTGTGAATGCGCCCCCTCTACACAGCGCCTCTAACGGCCAAGTGGAAAAAAGGATACGATCGGGCTAATGTTTGTGGCTACAATCCAATAGAATAAATCCATACATTCCATTACAAATAAGACACCAGCTACAAAGTTTAATCGAAATCGAAAATCGAATAAAACGACAGAATGATTCGTTTGAATATCATGACAGCCGGAACAGGTCCTATGAGGTGGGAGAAAAGGTCCTCGTGAAAAGGAATAATGACAGACATGAGCACATCGGTGCTTGTTAAAGGAGATTGGTCCATAAGGACAACATTAGATAAGAAAAAACCAAAAACCAAAAAATTAAGATTTTATTACTGCTATTAACGTCGGCCACGGCGAAATTAACGGAGTGTACAAACTCTCACTTTATTCCGATAGTAGAAAGAAGTGCATGGCTATAGAACAAATTTACCTACAACACTTGATTAATCTATCTCTAATCAGCCTATTTGGAAATCGAAAACCATGTAAAACTGATTCACAATCTCTACCCGAGATAGAGCAGATGGACAACATACTATACGAATTGACCATTCATTACAGACATACCAGAAGTCTTAGTATGATAGGTACAGCTCTACAGATAATAGCGAGGATAGCAGATTTAGACTTATCGAATCAGAAGGAAAACAGCTAAAAATAAATACTTAGCCACAGTTACAGATAAATAAGATACCAGATACAGTTAATACTTTAATTAAAGCAGTCAAAAACACACAGGTCGACACGGGACATCTCTTTGAGATCCTGCTATCAAGAAACAGATTGATTGCATAAGAATTAAAAAACATTATCCTAGCAATTTCACTGGCGAAAATAAATATTGTAAACCCCACAATCCTTAACTCCAATGACATAGAAGAAATAATAAATGAGCACTTCTACAATATTAGCGTTACATCGGTAATAGGAGTATATACAATTTATTATAGGGTACTCAAAGCCTAGTTTGGACTGCAAAAGAATAACTTTATACCCATTACAGAAAAATGGCATGACACTGTCGATGATAACAACATAGGTGAATGCGGTGACCGGATCGTCGCACTATTTGGTTGTAATAGGACAATCTCCACAAAATTCGGCAAGCTTTCACCGATGGAAACATGCGCAAGACAATTACATGCTGAGTCTCCGGCTGATTCTATATTGCCAAACACAACTAAGCCATCTAGAGGCCATTACAATCGTGGATGATGGAATTATAACAATTAATGATAGGACCATGTTAGTCAGCGAAATTAAAAGTACGGAGCGTCTCGTAAGTTGGACCTTCATCATCACCTTTGGTAGGGAGGTACAGCTAAACGGAACCATCTAAAGAAACCACAAGGGTATTCCAAAACACATCACTGGTTCAGCCTCGCTGTCACTTGTAAAAATTACACCCCACCAGGAGCTGCTTAGCCTTCCATATCTCCTCATGCTCAATGCCGAGAACATACGATATATTGAAGACCTAGAATAAAAACTGGCATCTCGGACTCTCCTATCAGGAAGTGTCACGTGTGCGTCGTAGCTGTGTGCTACCTAATGGTTAAATTATACCAGTTGAAGAGAAACCGTTATATGCAACAACAGCTAAAGATCGTAATGGATAGGTTGGGAAAGGACGAGGACGCCCCTCCATTAACTGAGGGAGAATATTGTCTGGACGTTGACGCGAACAATGCGACGTACGTTCAAGTGGCCCATACGACACCAGGACATAGCCTGTTTCGAGCGAGCCCAAGCACCTCCCGCCCGAACGACCGTGGGGCGCAGCCGTATATCGGACGGCACGATCGCGTGGACAAATACAAATAAAACGGACAAACAATTAAAAATACCAGCTAAGTGTGCTAAAATAGAGGTTTTCACAAGAGACAGAGAGACTTCTGATCTGATTACGGGATACAGAAGATTGTAACCAGAACAAAGGAATCGAAAAGGTTCATGCAAGGAATAGTTAGAAATACAGTGTTTTAAGGATAGAGGAATAAAGTCTCTAGTAGGTCTTCGGGATACAGATAGGTTTAACTGGTTCAATAGCTCAGAAGAGTCTGTATCACCTATTAAAAGTTTGTGAATAAAGATAGCACCAAGCATTACTCTACGATTAATTAAAGAAGGAAGATTGATTAAAGTAAGCCTACTGGAGTATGATGGCAAATTGACATTGCGATCCCAATTTAGCACGCAAAGAGCAAAAAGCAGAAATTGCTTTTGAACAGATTCAATTTTACTTTGGTGCGTCTCATATTGAGGTGACCATATGCAAGATCCGTACTCTAAGATAGGACGGATTAATGAAGTATACAGAATTTTGGTTGTGTACGGATCGTCAAACTTTTTTGACCATCGTTTCACAAACCCAAGAACATTCATAGCTTTACTAACAGTAGCAGCAATATGAGGATTAGGAGTTAATTTTTGGTCCATGCTCACGCCACCGGGTGAACAGCAGTGAGCGGCGAAGAGCAGTGAGCGGCGAAGAGCAGTGAGCGGCGAAGAGCAGTGAGCGGCGAAGAGCAGTGAGGAGTGAAGAGAGTTTTTTGATCCTCGGGGTCTACGGTCACACCAGGAGGAGTGACTTGAACACCGGTTCTTTTCCTTCAGATTTTCCTATCTCGAATTTTGTATATTTTAACCCGAAACATTTGGTGTGTGTCGGACCACCTGTGAATATTTAATAAAGCATAAGTTTTTTGTAACCGAATTTATCGCGCGTTCTTAATTCATCACTCGCTCACCATACCCAGAAGAAATTGGCACCAGCCAACTACTTGTATTTTATTTGGATCCTTCCGCCCCTCCACGAACAGTCCATAATAACACCTAGGTCATTGATAATTCAAAACTCAGGTAAAGCTAAACATCATCCGCGTACATAAGCACCCGAGAATATTTCACTACCAATGGAAGATCAGTTATAAAAAGAGTGAATAGCAATGGACCCAAATGACTACCCCGAGGAACTCCGGAGTTCAGTTAAATGGTCTTAGAAAATGAAAACTTTAAGAGGACCTTTTGTGTACGCTTAGAAAGATATTGAAGAATCCAATCTAGCAAAAGGCTGGGGATGCCAAGTGCGTTCAACTTATATAAAATAAGAGTATGATTAACAGAGTCAAAGGCCTTGCTGAAGTCAGTATAAATGACGTCAGTTTATACGGCAGTCTTGAATCCTTTGATCGAGTGAGATGTAAATTCTAATAAGTTAGTAGTTGTCGATCTACGTTTTTTAAACCCATGTTACGATGACGAAATAATTGAGCTACAAGAATGCTGCAATTGAGATGTTATTATTTTTTCAAATGCTATGGGTATGGTAGACAATTTAGAAATACCCCTTTAATTGGAGGCTTCGGACTTTTTCCCCTTTTTATGAAGATGAATAATATATGATTCCTTCCAGATATACGGAAGATGTGACGGACAGTGTAAACACAAAACCTTAATACGCAGCCTGGTATTCCAACAGTGCCAGGTGCAAATACTGGTTTGACTGAGCACGCTAAGAACCGAACTTTGATCAAACACAGAGTCTAAAATGCAGTTAGACGATTGCAAGTGATGACGATAAGGATAATTTGCTTGATAAATCGAAGAGAAACAAGTTGTTTTGAAAAAATCAGCAAACATATCGGCAATTGCCTGATCAGTGTCAGCTTTATTGTTTTCGAAAAACAAATAAGACGAGTGCACTGATGTCTTACGTTTTACATTGACAAATTAAATAAAACCGATTTTCTCAAAAACTATTTTAGCTAGAGACACAATTTTTTATGTGTAAAGATTTTGCCACGCCCCTTTCCGCCCCCGTAATTTGAAAAAACTCGATTATCTCCCGTAATTTTCTACCTTGTGCAATCAAATTTAGCACACTTAAATTTGATACTAATATCAAGCAAAATACCAAATTTGATCAAAATCGGAATAAAAATAGTCAAGTTATGCATATAAACGTTTTTCCATATGGCCGGAAGTGGCCGTTGGCTGGTGGGGGCGCTAGGGTGCTCGTATGCTTGAGTGAGCGAAATACTAAGATATGCTTGTAAAAAGCATGTGAACAGTTTTTTTTAAAATACGAAAATGCATTGGTTATTATAAATTTAAAATATTTGTTTTACTGGTGTATGGTATACCCAAGTCGGCGAGACGACTTACTTACTTCATTATTACCGTAGGGCACACGCATACGCACACAGACGCAACGCTACATAAACTATATGTGTATGCGTGCCAATCGCGGCATGCATGTATAAGGGGTTGGGGAAGAAGAAGAAGAAATGGAAATGATATTTGAATGGTTCAGTCTGTGCATTAATGCATTGAGTTACAGAAAAAGAGTTTGGAACATGTACAAATATTATGGCCAAGGACTGCAAGAGCATAGCCGAAGATAGCTTCTTTGATATTTTTTGTGTAAATTCAATTGAATAGGGCTTTCAGGGCGAAGGAAATAATAACCCGATCTTCATTCGTTGAATTCAAAATATGAACTGTTGGTGTTTAAACTATATAAAATAAGATAACAATAAGACAATCATAATATAGAAATATATGTCAAGTTAGTATGTAACCCCATTATAGATATCGATGGCTCATCAGTCATAAGTAGGTTTGAGATGGTCAGCAGTTAACAATAAAGACCTAGTTAATTAAGCTGCTATGCAATAAAGACGTATTTTGCTGACCTAACACTATGTCGAACTATGCACTGGTGAGCTCTCTATTTTTACTATAAAAGATATGCATTATTCTTAGTAAGATCAGATACCAATTGTAGTTACATCGGGTGTGCATCGCTGTGTCTTTGGCCCCCAATCTCTACCTTTGTAATCTCACTCCGAAGTCCACCCAATTTATGTGTTGGTTGCGACAACCTTTAGTCACTGGTTTATGTGCTAGTGCCTATATATATAAATAAATAAACATTTAATAACTTCAAGAAATACTAACGTCTTTCATTGAACATTTTGGTGACCCCGACATTGGCGGCTCCAAGTTGAAAGCTTAACAGACTTGGTGAAACCGTCATCAAGTGAGAAGATTTGGTCAACTCAGGCGACCAATCTCTCAACAACACGGAAATTGTCAACTAGGCGACTACTTTCTTTGCACGCTTAGGACGCAGTACAATCCTAAGCGAGGGCACAAATTGGTGAACATTCCCCATCAATCTGGGGTCCCGACTAAAAAATCGCAATTGATTAATGTGGCAATCAGTGCGTACCAGTATAAATAAATAAGTTATTTTTTATGTAAAATAAAGTTTGTTCAACTCTGTTGCATTCCCATAAAAATAAAAAAAAAAAAAAAAAAAAATTTTAAATTTGGCGTCAGCAATCTCTGACCTAGCTAAACCCAGGTAGTACATACGAGTACCATAATTTGGCATCAGTCAGCAATTTTTAACAAATAAAAGAAACTCAAAAAATTGGTTTCACTGTCGTGGCGTATATCTGTGTAAAAAGAATACGAATATTGGAAATAAAATTAACTATTGTTAAAAAAACTAAACAAAAGGCGGCTTCTATTTAGTTCTTATTCTTATTTGTACTGCACTTGACCAATTTAAGAAACGAGTCGGAGCGTTCCCTGTCTTTGACAATATAAATAAACTCCCATCGGGTCGGGTGCTAGTATAAATAAGCAAGTACATAAGAATATAAAAGAACATGGAGGAGTTCTATAATCAGCAGACAGAACGCGGAGAGGCAATTCAGGCCTTCATTCGGAATACCAAAAAGGATTCTATCGCCAGGAAAACGAAGCCTTCCTATTTCGAGGAGAAACTTGAGCTCCTGGAATACACGTGGGAGAACTTCGAAAAAAGTCATCAGGAGCTAATGGACAAATTAAATAACGTGCCAACAGAAGATGACTACTTTGTAACGGACTATTTCACCAGAATGAAGGCGGTGGTAACTAATACTGTGGAAGATTGGAAGTACCACTTGGCAAAGATAAAATTAGAGAGGCAAGCTCGTCAAAGAGAGGAAGAGCGAGTCATGATCAAACCACTGCTTCGCAAGCAAGGTGCGCTGTTGGATTCATTGTCCAGGACATTAAGACAAATAGTGCCTGAGGAAAAAATGAATTATAAATCGGTAGTCGGCAAATTATGGATGCAAATTGAAGAAATCCATTATGAGATTCATCGGCTAACTGACAATCCAGCCGAAGCCGGATATAATATAGCTACGTTTGTGGCTGCAGAAAATACAATGCTGAAATTCTGTGTGGCACCAGCAGAAAATGTAGAGATACAATCACCGCCTGTAGTGCAATCGATACAATCATTGCAACTACCCAAAATTCCCATTCCAAAATTTGATGGGGATTATCTGAAATGGCAACAATTTCATGACATCTATAAAAAGGTGGTTCATGAGTCACAATATCCACAATAGAGAAAATGTGGTACTTAAAATCAAACCTTTCTGGAGAAGCAGAGAGATTGATACGGCACCTGGAATTAACAGAAGCCAATTACAACACTGCTTGGTTAGTGTTGCAGGATCGATAATAACAAACGAGTTCTAGTAACAGCCATACTGACAAAGCTGTTTGATCACCCAAATTTGGGAAATGACGCAGCTTCGATAAAGAATTTGCATGACAACATCTTTGAATCGTTGCAAGCTTTAAAAAATGTAGGCGTCAATATGGAATCGTCAGATGCTGTCATAATGTTTCATATGACAAGGAAATTGGATAGATTCAACCATGCACTATATGAGCAATCTCTTTCAAACACAAGGGATCTACAGGAAGTAAAGGATTTCCTATCATTCTTGGAACAGCGCTTCCTAACATTAGAGGCGATTGGAAAACCAAGAATCGAAAATCGCAGCATTGAAAAACTAAATCCAAGGAAGACATGCGCAACAGCATCTGGGACAAACAGTACCTTGTGTGCTTTCTGTGAGAAATCAAAACACAAACTCTTCCAATGTGAAAGGTTTAAAATCAAATCCGCAGCAGAGCGGCTAAATTGGGTGCAGAGACACAAATTGTGTGTCAATTGCTTTAAGCCAGACCATATGGCCAAAAATTGCTCATGGAGGGGATGCTTCAAATGCGATAAAAAACATAACACGATGTTGCATTTAGACACAGGCAACCAAATGGCTACATCTGCTTCAGCAGCGTCTGCATATGGAATTGGCAAAAAATACACTCTGTTGGCAACGGCCAAGGTAGTAGTAAAAGGAATCAATGAAAGGACAGGAGAATTTCGAGCACTCTTGGATAGCGGCTCACAAGTAAATCTCGTTTCAGAGAGACTGGTAAAGAAGTTATCATTGAAAATTAACGAGACTCATGTGCACATAAATGGAGTGGGTGGTCAACCACAGATAAGCAAAGCGCGAGTAAGCTTGGTTGTAAGGTCAAGATACAACAAGTTCGCAATGCTAGTTGAGGCATTTGTATTGCCACACATAATAGGTGACCAACCCACAGAACAGATAACTGAGAAAGTCACATTACCAAACAACATTCAATTAGCGGACCCAACATTTGATAAACCAGGAAAAATTGATATGCTGTTGGGAGCTGATGATCACTATGCTATACTGCTACCAGAAAGAAAAATACAAAATTCAGAATTGGGATGGATTGTTGCTGGCAGAATTAATATGTCAACGTCAGCTTCTATCACATGTATGGTAGGCATAACTAATCCAGAGGAATCTCTAGAAAGATTTTGGCAGCTAGACACACTAGAGCCAATAAAAAGGTATAGGAGTCCAGAGGAAGAGTATTGTGAAAAATTCTTCCTCGATAACCTACACACGGCGGCGGACAATCGACTAATTGTAAAGCTTCCATTTGCTGAAGAAGCTTCATCCCTTGGAGAATCTCGGGAAGTAGCCATAAGAAGATTCATATCGTTAGAGCGGCGATTGAGCCCTGACATAAAAAAGGAGTATGTGAAATTTATGTCAGAATATGAACAGCTTGGACATATGAAGCAGGTGGAGCAAATACCCAAGAACCATTACATTATTCCACATCACTGTGTACTAAAGCCCGAAAGTACCACCACCAAGCGAAGAGTAGTGTTTGATGCATCATCCAAAACGTCATCAGGAAAATCACTGAACGATATTTTATATCCAGGACCAGTTGTACAGAGTCAACTCTTCTCAATTCTACTGCGGTTCAGGACACACAAATATGTGTTCACTGCGGACATTGAAAAAATGTATCGTCAAGTTTGGATAAACCCTGCCGATCAATTCAATCAGATGATTGTGTGGAGAGAGGATCCAAGTCAAGAACTGAAGTTTTATCGTTTAAAAATGGTGACTTATGGAACAACATCAGCCCCATATTTAGCGACAAGGTGTCTGGAATATTTGGCGCTAAAAAACATGGAAAATTTGTCGTCTGGAGCATTGGCAGTAAAAAATGACTTTTATGTTCATGATTGTCTTACAGGAGCAGACAGTTTACCAGAAGCCCTGCAAATAAGACACGAGCTGCTAGAAATCTTGAGACCTAAGGGTTTCAACTTACGAAAGTGGTGTTCAAACAGCAGTCAACTTCTAAAAGAAATTCCAAAGGAGGATACGATTGCTGACATCAATCTCGGTGACACACTGGAACAAACAAGTGTCAAAACATTGGGAATCATATGGGCACCCAAAGAAGATCAATTATGTGGAAAGGCTCAAAGACATACAAAAGGAATAACCAGACGAGTGGTGCTATCTGAAGTCGGTCAAATCTTTGATCCTCTAGGACTGTTCGCACCGGTAGTGGTAAGAGCGAAAATGTTTCTTCAACATGTTGCTACCGAACGAATTGAGATGGATGAGGACCTACCGCCGTATTTGGAGAAGCAATCGGAAGCTTACCGAGAGGATGTACAGGAACTAAACCACATGAAAATTCCAAGGCATATTTTTGATGGCAAGGTCCCCACTACAAAGGAATTGCATACATTTGTTGATGCATCAGAAAAGGCGTATGGTGCGGCAGTTTATGTCCGATCAACCTATAAAAATGGCCAAGTTTCGGTCAGATTGTTGTGCGCCAAGTCGAGAGTGGCTCCCCTGGAAAAACAGACACTGCCCCGTCTGGAACTATGTGCAGCTGTACTTGGAGCAGAACTCACGGATAGTGTTCGACAGGAGAATTAGGATCAGAAAGTGTTGAATCATTTCTCTGGTCAGACTCAACAGTAGTACTCTCTTGGATTAATTCTCGGGCATCACATTTCCACACGTTTGTGGCTAATCGGTTGACCAAAATACATGCGGTATCACATCCAAGGCAATGGCGTCATGTGTCATCAGCGCTCAACGCAGCTGATGTTCTGTCTCGAGGCATATCAGCAGCCCAGCTTAGCACACATACCTTATGGTTATATGGACCACTATTTTTGCATGGACCACAACGTGGCTGGCCAGCACCATTTAAGCCTACAGAGCACACGATTGATACCGCTGAGAAGAAAACCAAGGTATTCAGCATGGTGACTGCCACGGCAAACAAGAGTGAATGGATATATACGGTAAATCACAGAAATTCGTAGTGGCGTATGTGCTACGGTTTTGTCACTAGCAGAACAGGAAACCAACGGCTCAGTTAAAGTTGGAAGAGTTGGACCAAGCACGGAGAGTGATCATTAAGCAAATTCAAAAAACAGGATTTGCGTATGAATTACGGCACTTAAAGAAACGACCTGATCAACCGCTAGATCGCAAAAGCACGGTGGCAACATTGCCACTAATACTGGATGAACATTCAATCATACGAGTAGCAACTCGGCTACAACAAGCACCAGTATCAACGGAAACAACGAATCCATATCTCTTGCCGTATAATGATCCGGTGGTAAAAATGATACTAAGGAAACTTCATGAAGAGAATCTTCATTGTGGACATGAGGCACGACGCGGAATAGCTAGGCAACAGTACCACATCATTAAGGTGAAGCCGATGATCCAGGGCTGCGTAAAATGAACCAAGTATCGGCCTCAGTTCTTTAAACAAGTCATGGGCGACTTACCTGAGCACCGGGTATCTCAAAATAGACCCTTTCTCAACGCCGGAGTAGACTATTGTGGACCATTCTGGATCCACCATAAAGTTCGAGGAAAACGTCCCGACAAGGCTTACATTGCAGTATTTGTATGCTTTGCAACCAGTGCAGTCCACCTGGAGTTGGTCGGAGACCTGTCCACCTCCTCATTCGTAGGTGCGCTTCAGCGCTTCATTGGACGCAGAGGAAGATGTCAGACATTGTACTGCGACAATGCAACAAACTTTGTTGGAGCAAACAACCAACTGAAGGAGCTGAATGATACTATACACTCAGAGAAGGCAGCAGATACTATTAAGGAGTTTTGCAACAAAAAAGGAGTGCAATTTAAGTTCATACCACCACGGTCTCCACATTTCGGAGGATTATGGGAAGCTGCAGTGAAATCCGCTAAGCATTTACTATTGAAAAACGTATCGACAGCAAATTTAACGTTTGAACAACTGTCTACCATTATTGTCAATGTTGAAGCAGTACTGAACTCTCGCCCGTTAACCCCAAACTCAGACGATCCCAACGACTTGACAGCTCTAAACCCAGGCCATCTATTGATCGGAGAACCATTAGAAGCTCAACCTGATGCAGAGCCAGTAACACAGCGATCCATTCCAGAGCAATGGGAATTAGTGCAACGGCTTAAGCATACATTCTGGACACAATGGTCTCAAGAGTACCTACAGGAATTGCAGGGTACATCCAAATGGAAGAAACCATATAACAATGTCAAAGAAGGCATGATGGTAATTCTAAAGGAGGATAATGTGCCAATCTTGCAGTGGCCGATTGGACGAATTATCAAATTGTATCCAGGCCTGGATGGATACGTCCGTGTGGTAGACGTTAAAACAGCCAGAGGCACCTACAAGCGTGCCATCCATAAACTGGCACCCTTGCTTAGAGAGACGGGAATAAAACGCAAAATCGAAGACAATGACACAGAAACCAATGCCCAAGAAGACCCTGGTATCGAGGACACTGCAGAACCTAAGACAAAAAGACGTTTGTCAGCCGGTCTGCCACCATTGGCAATAACGATCTGCCTAATGCTGTTGTTCCTTCCTATAGCATTTGCTCAAAGGACCAACATCACTCGATTCAACTCCAAACCAGGCATATACTACGAAAGTATTGGCACAGGAAGAATGGCAACGTCTGACTGGACTATCGTAGCATTTTACCATCTCGAACCATATTGGGCCGACCTGAAGACATTTTCAGACGGATTAGTAAAGGTTGGAGAAATATGCTTGTTAATGAAGGTTCCAGAGGCATGCACAGCAATTCAGAGACACTTCGAGCATGTCAACTCAGAGCTACGAACAGGAAATGATCTCCTTCACATAGAACGCCAACGACGATCGCCTTTGGATATAATTGGGAACATAGCGAACGGCTTATTTGGTGTGCTGGACTCAAAGTATGCAACAGGGATGTCAGGCACCATACAAAAGGTTAAAAGGTCAAATGAAGACTATTTATTGACATTGCTACAAAACCAGACATCTGTGATTGATTCAACAATAAATATCATCAAGCGAGACGAAGCCACAATTGAAAATCAGATGAAACTAATGGAACACCAAATGAACGACATAACTAAGGTCCAGGACAATGCGGTAAAGGCATTGCAATGGTATATCACTCTAACTACTCAGATGACAGTTATTGCAGGGAATTTGCAACGAATTCAAACCGAAATTTCTCGAGTATTTACGGAAGGCCATCATAGTAAAATAAGCCCGTTACTACTATCACCAGGCCAGCTTCGTGAACATCTGAACCAACTGAAGAGACATCTTCCGTTTGGTTTGGATTTGCCAGTTCCAGATAACGACGTCTTGCAATTATATGGCTTAATGAAGGCACAAGGCACAATCGCAAACAATCATGTGATATTTAAAGTCACGTTTCCATTAGTGGCAACGCAGACAGTGCAACTGTATAACCTAGTACCCATTCCAGCAGTTGGAAGTTTTGCTGTCAAGACGTGGATTGCTGTCAACAAAGAACAAAATCAATACATTGGGCTCTCAAGAGCAGATCTGGAACGATGCTATCAGCTCAAAAATGAGCAATATATTTGTTTTGATAAACAAACGACATTTACGGCCAATAGCAACTGTGAGTTCCACAAAATCATCAGCGTGTCAAATACAACACACAAACAGGTCGTTCGTGTGGTACGACATGTATCACAAAAATCAGTGGATTTTTGCCACCACCAGACCAATTGAACTCACAGTGACCTAGATGTGACCAAGATGTCACTATCAAGAAGACTGGATTGTTAACTCTAGACCCGACGTGTACAGCAAGAAGTTCTGCTATCCGAATAACAAGTCACCGTATAGCTACGACAGACACAATGAAATTGTCATATGTGCGATTTGGCAACTTCAGCATTGGCCCAACAAAGGCAGCGCCAACAACAACACAATTCACGAAGATGCAGCTTAGCTACGACGAATTAAGCAACATTCAAGGAAAACTGGAAACTAAGCAAAACTGGAAATTGCCAGAAGACCCCAGCCAGCCGGCTCACCATGTTATCGTCTCCTACGTAGCGCTAACAATACCATTGGTTCTTGTGATGGTATATGGAATAAGAAGATGCTTACAAGCCCAAAGACACAATGGTCCAGATCAGACAACCGTGAGGATCGTCAATCCCATACCAAACCTTGTGTCTCTAGTTGCTATAGGGTTTAAGAAAATCGGTTTTATATAATTTGCAGGGGCGGTAGGGGGCGTGGCAGAAATTTGAAATAAACTTGATCACTCTACATACTACACGAATCTACATATGAAATTTGGTGGCTCTAGGTCTTATAGTCTCCGAGATCTAGGTGTTCATACAGACGGACGGACGGACGGACAGACGGACATGGCTAGATCGTCTCGGCTGTTGATGCTGATCAAGAATATATATACTTTATGGGGTCGGAAAAGCTTCCTTCTGCCCGTTACATACATTTTGCCGACTTTAATATACCATTTCACCCTATGAGTGTATGGTATAAATATGATTTCGAGATAATCGCCTTGAAAGTTTGTTAACGCGCTGCGCGCGCGTGAAGAAGCAATATAGAATGCGCTATAACTTTGGTTCTATTTATTGGATGGCTACAAAAATTGGGATAACATTCTTCAGAAACTGTACTTTAAGATAAAAGAATAAAAAAAAACGATTTTTTTACCGAGCACAACATATATAACCCTTGAAAAGAAGTCGGGTCAGAGGTATTAACATTGGCGCTACTCCATGGCCAATTTCCTTCACATGTTTCCTGTTTGATTGCCAGTTCCGACTTTTCTAAATTGCTGATTCTGGCCATAATTGATACGAGTCTATTTCAAAATTATTTTTTAAGTACTGACTGTTTATATGAACCGGTTCCATTTGATTACTGACCAAACGAACGGGAACTAGAATAACTCTGTAGAGGAAGGACGGATGTCTACCAAGAAGTGGTATTTTTGCACTTATTATTTATTTTGTATCAAAAAAGATCCCCTTGGCCGTCAACAAAGCATATATGTTCTTTAACTCAGTACCGCTCCTTTTACCTGGCAGTGGTTAATGTTTCGGATAATTTTTCCTTTATTTTTGTTATTTCTAAATTCATTTGGTTCGTTTTTAATATATTAGAATTTAATCTACCATGATTGATGTCTATCAATAGATTTATTCCTTTCTGAATCTTTTCACATGTATCAACAACGTAATTTAATTGATTTACAATCATGAAGAACCGAATGGATTCTCTATACACGATATATCTTTCTTTTAATAATTCTGTCATATTTTCAATCTGGTGGTTTATGTTGCCAAAGTTGTCATTTACCTCATTTATGGTAGTTATAAGAATGTTTGCCGTGGAATCGCTCCAAGCATATATTTCAACATAAACAGCAATAGATTGCTGGATTATTTGTAGCAATCGCGATAACAACTGTGCTGCACATAATTGCAATTTCAGAATAGTAATTTTTTATAGGATTAACTTCGCTACGACTGACTATTAAGGTAACTGCCTCACTAATTTTAGCTGTACCACCGCTGCATATGCCTTTTCAAATGCATCAGAAAAACCATGAATCTATAATTAGGCTGTGACTTGATCCATCGTGGTAAACTGACTTCTTCCAGATACAGATAAATTGTCCCTGAAGGATTTTCATTCTATTGAGTCGTTATCGGACAACTCTTGATCCCAATTTTGTTCTGCTAGCCACAACTTCTGCATGAAAAATTTCCCTGTTATCGTTACTGGTGCTATACAACCTAGTGGATCAGAAATCTTAATCTTAATCAGAAATCGGTTTTCTCAAATTCATTCCTGCCTTTTCCAGCTTTGTAGAAACCTGCTTAATTTTTGTAGTTTAATTTTTGTAACGTATCACCCCCAGTCATTAAATCATCCAAGTTAGCACATTCATCCTCACAGGAAACCTCATTCTCGCCTCCTCATGCACCAAACATCTGCGGGGCACCATTCTCGCTACGATCGGGACCATGTCCCGCACCCCGACCACTCACATTACAAAGGACACAATTGATGCACTTTACGGGAAACGTCTGGGCGAGTATCGGGTAAAATACCCTCCCTCAATTTAAAGCGACACTCCCTCTCCGCCGACCACACACACACGCATTCACAACTGCATTGACCACGCACATAAAATATAAGTACACCATGACCCATATCACTTAAAACTGTCTAGCCAACTAAGCAACCCATATCTTTCCCTTCCTACGAGACATACGACACTTAGTCAGATAAGCAACCTATATCTTTCATCTCATCATAATCATACGACCCACGCAGATATGTGACCCCCAAGCGACCCATTGCGGTTCACACCAGACACTTCACTTCCCACCTGTAGCATAAGCACTTTTGTATATCTATTTAAGCAACTCTTTGTATATTGCCGCTATGCAGAATTCACCGGAAGGCTGACCTACTCTAGGCGTGATCTTTTGTGCCCTAGCCGACTACATGGCGCCGCAGCCGGCGTCCACCAAGCGTCTCGGGGTATATTTAAAGGACCACTCTCCAAAGAGAGGCAGTCTTAATTCAGACACAAAACAAGTGACATAGTGCAAGTTCCAGTAAACTAACATTATAACGTTTAAACCTCTTGTGTGTTTTTTACCAATACAAGTCAAAACATTGAATCCTCAGAACAAAATCCTTGATCCAAAGGAAAGACATGGTGAGTTAGCCCCAGCTAAACATGGGAACTCGTAACTGGCGCCCGAGCAGGGACCCGCAATTTTTCTAGGGAGAACAACAATTTCTACCCAAATAAGGGAAATAACCTAGAAGTATTGTGGGTCTAGACAAGATGACAAAGAACGCACAGAGAAAAAAACCCGCTGTTACATACGCAGTACATTATTCAAAACTAAAAAAGTGACCTATCCCAAATAACGAACGCCACTGGGAATCATTGCATTGCTACAGGCCTCATTGGAAGGCTCCTCTCCGGGGGATTTACCAAGAATATACGTTGGCAATGGTTGAAAATCCAAGCCCTCCTGCTGTAGCAAGAGGTGCTAAAAAACTATATCATGATTTGGTTGAAAATCCAAGCCCTTCTTTTTAACAAGAAGCTGCAAGAAAAGCACTCATCTGCAACGGTTGAAAGTTCAAGCCCTCCTTCTGTGACAGGAGCTGCTAAAAAACCCTATTCTGATTTGGTTGAAAACCCAAGCCGTCAAATACAACTCTTAATTTCTTAGTCAGACTTGAATCTTTTACTACTGCTGGATGGGGCAGATAATAAGCACCTTCATCCTTTGTTTCGAACGTATGGCCCGACTCTCAATATTCTTTAAGTTTAGTTTTGGATTTCTCTGAAACTTTTTTTCCAAGTTAAGAAATCGCGCTCTTGCATGCGCCTTTGAGTCACCCAAATCCTTTTCTTGCTTAAATGGGATCGCTACCACTTATCTTCCAGAGTCATTGTTATGCTAAATCTTTGCCGTTTTGTTAAAATTTTCCTCACATTCGTTAGCTTCTATATCATCTTTTTCGTCTGCTTCCATCTCCCAAAAACGTTTCATATCTGTAACGTCTATTGTTGTTGCTACTATAGATTTATCTCCATTTAACTTGGAACATCCAGACACGATCTAACCAAATTAACTATTTTGGCCCAGCAAGCCATCATCATGGCAACTCCATTTTTTAAGATATATGTACCTACATATATACATCTTCCCCCATTGGTGATACTTAACATAACTTTGATGGTTCGTATTTAAATAAAAATAGATTTCGTTAACTCCATTTGGTGGTTTCTGTTCGACGATAAGATATTATTTGAATTCAACATATGTACTTACATTCAGTTTTCCACCAGAACTTGATATTGCATCAGCCAAGAAAGTGTGAAAAACAAAAGATCGTTCAAATTAAAAAAAAAAAAAAGCGATTCAGAAGGTGGGGTCCGCTGCACGTAGGAGTGTCACTTTGATATATCCACATTTGCTATTTATAATGGAAGAGTTTTTGTTAATTGTGGAAATACAATTGCTTCAACATTAAAGAGCTCTTTTTCTGGATCACGCATCTTCGTTTCTCTTTGTACCTTATACTTTGAAGTCAATGTTTTTGTTGAAGATACGCCACTTATTACTGTTTGTTGCTTGATTTTGGTTAACTTTAGTATTTGATCGGGTTCTTCAAATAAAATAATGCTCTGTGAACCACTATCAATCAAAGCTCTTAAGGTTTCATATTCTGCACTTATTTTCTTAACTTGTAGTAGGGCTGTGGCCAACAGTGTTGGTTGTGCTGTTACACAAGTATTTACCCTCTCCAATTTTTCCCTAAATGGAGTTGAGAATGGTGTCCTTTGCTGCACAATGACCATCAAATTTCACTAGTGCACCTGTTAGTGCTGGAATGCTTCAATCACCTCATACATATTTGCACTCTTTTTGCGGTTTCCACCTCTTCCTTAGGTCATACCGCTTTAGGTGCTTTGCAGATCGGACAATTATCTTTAATCACGACAAATGGCACTTTGAGAACAATATCTTTGCTCCAAGTGTTCCATAATGTCAGATAGCATTTGAATCTGCCTTGTTTTCCCTATCTGACTCTCATATAACATTAATTAAGTGCACTAACTCATTAATAATGTCAATCACTCCCTTTACACTTTTTGCGGATTCATTGCTGATCATCGTTAAATCAACGATCCGACTTAATTGTTCGGAAAATGCCCTCCGATTATTTTCACACCACTTGGTTGACAATTCTCAAGCAGGAATACATTTGTCCGCTTAGCCTGACAATAGGTCAGCTACCATGCTCCTCGCCTCTCCCTTTTAAATAATTCAATTTAAGAATCAGACATAGATCATCTCCTTTTTTATCAATTCCCCAACTAATTCCACAAGTAGGCTAGGAAAATCTTGGTACCTGAATTTCCGGCAAAACCGGTAATTCGCCTCTCACAGTAACAATCTCAATCTTACATTTTTTTCCTTTCATATTCATTTTTATTTCTAATACTGATAATGAATTCCGGACATGAAATTTCAAAACATCCGTAGTGTTTAAGATTAAAAATCGTGTTCATCTGAGATGGCTTCTCCAAATCAGATGCACTAAAGAAAATATAATACAGCTGTACCTTTGTCACAAACAACTAACCTAGCATATGATTAGAATTACAAGCAGCCACACACGTTGTGAGAAAAACACTTGTAATTGTTTATATTGTCTGGACGTTGACGCGTACAATGCAAAGTACGTTCAAGTGGCCCATACGACACCAGGACATAGCCTGTTTCGCGCGAGCCCAAGCGGAGCGCTGTCCACCTCCCGCCCGACCGACCGTGGGGCGCAGCCGTATATCGGACGGCACGATCGCGTGGACAAATACAAATAAAACGGGCAAACAATTAAAAATATGATTAACTACAGCTAGTTACGAGCTAAATGTGCTAAAATAGAAGTTTTCACAAGGGAAAGAGAGGCTTCTGATCTGATTACGGGATACAGATGATTGTAATCAGAACATAGGACTCGAAAAGGTTCATGCAAAGAATAGTTGGAACTACAGTGTTTTAAGGATAGAGGAATAAAATTTCTAGTAGGTCTACGGGGTACAGATAGGTTTAACTGGTTCAATAGCTCAGGAGAGTC
This sequence comes from Drosophila insularis, assembly GCA_018903935.1. Lineage (NCBI taxonomy): Eukaryota > Metazoa > Arthropoda > Insecta > Diptera > Drosophilidae > Drosophila > Drosophila insularis. Next base: position 79,134 of record JAEIFP010000213.1, read on the forward strand.
TATTTCACCTATTAAGAGTTTATGAATAAAGATAGCACCAAGCATTACTCTACGATTAATTAAAGAAGGAAGGTTGATTAAAAGAAGCCTGCTGGAGTATGATGGCAAATTGACATTGCGATGCCAATTAAGAACGCAAAGAGCAAATAGCAGAAATTGCTTTTGAACAGATTCAATTTTACTTTGGTGCGTCTCATATTGAGGTGACCATATGCAAGATCCGTACTCTAAGATAGGACGGATTAAAGAAGTATACAGAATTTTGGTTGTGTACGGATCGTCAAACTCTTTTGACCATCGTTTCACAAACCCAAGAACATTCATAGCTTTACTAACTGTAGCAGAAATATGAGGATTAAAAGTTAATTTATGGTCCATAAGAACACCTAAATCATTGATAATATCTAACCGCTCTAAGGCAGTGTCGTTAAGATAATAAGTTGCTAAGTATGGAGTGCATCTATAAAAAGACATAACTTTACATTTAGAGCCGTTAAGGTTTAATAGTTTTGTTTCACACCATTTCTGAAGATCTTTAAGATCCGATTGAAGTAGGCAAGAAGACGATATGTCTTTAAAACTGAGGTAAAGCTTGACATCATCCGCGTACATAAGCACCCGAGAATGTGACACTACCAATGGAAGATCATTTATAAAAAGAGTGAATAGCAATGGACCCAAATGACTACCCTGAGGTACTCCAGAGGTCACATGGATGGTCTTAGAAAATGAAGACTTAAAGAGGACCTTTTGTCTACGCTTAGAAAGATATTGAAGAATCCAATCTAGCAAAAGGCTGGGGATGCCAAGTGCGTTTAATTTATATAAAAGCAGAGTATGATTAACAGAGTCAAAGGCCTTGCTGAAGTCAGTATAAATGACGTCAGTTTGCACGGCAGTCATGAACCCTTTGATTGAGTGAGATGTAAATTCTAATAGGTTAGTAGTTGTCGATCTACGTTTCTTAAACCCATGTTGGGATGACGAAATGATTGAGCTACAAAAATGCTGCAATTGAGATGTTATTATTTTCTGAAATGCTTTGGGTATGGCAGACAATTTAGAAATACCCCTATAATTGGAGGCTTCGGACTTCTTCCCCTTTTTATGAAGAGGAATAATATATGATTCCTTCCAGATAGGCGGGAAGGCGAAAGATGTGACGGACAGTGTAAACAACTTAAGTATTGGCTTACATAGGGCCTCCGCGCAAAACCTTAATACGCAGCCTGGTATTCCATCAGGGCCAGGTGCATATATTGGTTTGACGGAACTGAGCACGGTAAGAACCGAACTTTCATCAAACACAGGGTCTAAAATGCAATTAGACGATTGCAAGTGATGAGGATAAGGAGGATTTACTTGATAAATCGAAGAGGAATAAGTTGTTTTGAAAAAATCAGCAAACATATCGGCAATTGCCTGATCATTGTCAGCTTTATTGTTTTCGAAAGACAAGTAAGACGGGTGCACTGATGTCTTACGTTTAACATTTACAAATTTATAAAATTGCTTAGGATCGCGAGAAAACTTGAGTTTACATCGCTGAAGATAATCCTTATAGCAATGTGAATTCAGCACCATAAAATTTGATCGAACAACTACATATAGGGAAAAATCCGATGCTTTACCGGATTTTTTAAATCTTTTATAACATCTCGATTTTACGTTCTTCAAGTTACATAACTCACGTGAGAACCAAGGAGGACTATCAGACCATCCTAGAGTCACACGCGGGACACAAACATCAAAGAACGACTCAAGAGTTTTATAGAAGACAGAAATGGCGGAGTCCATATCAGTGCAAGTATACAGATATGTCCAATCATTAGTTAACAAGAGTTTTTTAAGTTTAGTAAAGTTTGTCTTGCGAAAACATCGGGTTCGAGGCATCGAGTTATTATGTCGAGACATAACACCAAAAGGAAGGTCAATGGTTATATCCAGAGTTGGATGAAAGTTGTCTTCGGGGATAACTAAGGGATCAGTCCTGGAAACATCGCAGTTGGAGCAATCCAACACAAATACCAGATCTAGTGATCTGTTACGACTATTCCGGACAGGATTTATTTGAGTTAGGGACAACTCAAGCAGACCATCTATGAAACAATGTGACAAGGAGGGCAACAGTAATAAAGAGTCAAATGAAAGGGTCCAGGCAATCTCAGGTAAGTCAGAGAGATATGAGGAAATAAGTTGAATAGCTTCCAAATGTTGAGTGTATACTGCCAAGTCGGACTGTGGTGGAATATACGAACAAGTAATATAGGCAGAAAAAGATTTAATCGAAATTTTAACACAAACAAATTCAATCTCCTGATTGGAGGACTGGACAATTCCAGACGAGAACGCCGAGTCAACAGCGATCAAAACACCACCACCATTACGGATAGTCCGATCATGTCTATATATTAAATATTTTGAGGGGAAAATTGAAGCATCGGAAATATCAGGCTTCAGCCAAGTCTCAGTAAAGGCAAGAATATGAAAGTCAAAAGCTAGACTATCTACATAGAGTTTAGATAGTTTAGTCTTTAGTCCCCGTACGTTCTGATAGGCCAGAGTTAGGGACGAAATTAGTTTTTTGACTCGCCAACAGGTGCAGACGAGCCGGAAGGAACGTTATTCACAGAGGCAGGTAGCAAGCTAATCGGAGGCCGATTCTTCTTTTTTATTGTATACTCTTTTACAACAAGGTGTTCCGGCCAAAAATCTTTATGACATATTTGGCCAAAAAGATCTGGGGGACACCTATTTTAAAGGACGAAATGTCCCGAGTATATGAAAAACGGAACTTTTCCACAGCAATGTTTGGTGCTTGAACTTTGCCCTGGATGTAGGCTATGACTTCTTCAGAAGTAGTATTGGGATCAAGCCTCGAAATAAAAATTTGCTTTTTGGGTGGAACTACAACAAGGGAACTAGGAATACTAGGCACAGCAGTAGCGGCTACAGCAGACGCAGCAGCAGCTGAAGCAGCCAGCACTTTACTAGCTCCTCTTGTAACTACTTTATTGGCAATATTCCTGGAAACGGATGTTTGCCCGGACGGTTCGGAAACTACAACCGATATCGCGTTAGTAGGTAGGATACTGTCTCCAGGGGAAATGGGAAGAGACTCCACACCTGCCAAAGCCGGACTCCTAAACGATATCAGCTGCTGTGCATTTGGTGACATAGGGTCAATGTCGAGAGCCGGAACTGGTAGAGACGAATGTGCCGACGGACTGAGGGACGCGCCTTGAAACCTGGCCCTCTTTCGCGTCGGAGATTCAATCAAAAGTTTAGAACTTCTGAATTGAAACTCCATCGCCAAAAGCTCCTCTTGGAGCTTATGAACGCCAGCTGACAGGGTTTTAAATGCATCCCCAGTCCGTTTCATAAAATTTCGCATCTCAAGCTCCAAGCCACGACACGAATCACAGCCCCATTTAAAGCCGCCACCCTGTGCAATACTATCCCGCACCTTGACTGTGTAACCAGCACATTTAAAGTGCATTACATTGTCACACAGCCAACAGTAAAGAAAGTCTTCACTGGTCTTGCTGGGATTATTGCAATTATATTTGCAACAGGCAGACATTATTAAATAATTGATTTATACAAAAACAAATTATAAATCAATATGTAAATAAAAAGGGAAAAATGTATATATATGTTAAGAGAGACGTATACAAAGCAAGGCAAAAGCTAACTGCAATATGCAAATTAGAAAGAGAAAACAAAAAGAGAGAATATTTGTACTTATCACAACAACAAAAACTTGTCACCAGCGCGAAGTTAACGGCCGCGAGCGCGATCAAAAGAGAAAACAAAAGAATAGAGAGCACCAACACCACACAAACAAAAACAAACTATGAACTGTAAATTGAGAGCGCGGGTGGGAGCAAAAAATAGAACGAAATCAAAAACTAAGCAGCGCAACAACAAAATTATATTTGCGTTTGTTAAAGTTTTGATAATAAATTTATATAAATGTTTGTAAATTTAACGCAAACTTCGCGATGAGTATAGCGATTTATTAAGAATTAGTAAGGCAATGAATTTAGATTGAATATTATAAATTAGCTTCACGAAAGAGTGAAAGACAAAAATTAAGCGAGAGCGCAAAAAAAAACACGACCGACTTCGATGAGTGACAATATGTGTATTCTAAATTAACCCAAAAGATCACAACGGCAGGATGTCAAGTGGCCGACGCCGTGCCCAAAATAGTAATAATTTTTCAACCCCCGAATACGTGGGTGTGAGTCGCACTAGAATAAGATCTGCTAAGAACAATTGTGACCTCCTAGAGCCTAATATTCCCTATATTAACTCCGTACTTTAGTAAATAAAATCAATTCATATTTTGAATTCAACAAATAATTATTTATTTATTTCCTTCGCCTTGGAAGCCTTATTCATTTTGGTCCTTCGATAAAAAGGAACTCTGTAGTTTTCTTCCACCAGTGGTAAGAGACAGAGTACAATATAAAAGCAAAATATTGCTTAATAAATAAAAAGTGCGTGCGTCCGAATTTAAAGGCAGATTGGCTAGTGGAGCAACTGTAGTAATTTTGGCGGTGGGAGTGTATTTGTGCGTGGCGTATTCGAAGCCCTAATATCGAAAAAAAAAAAAAATGATTTTGTGTATATATACACACTGATTTGCAAGTAGGCAACAAAGAAGCAGCAGATCAGCAGCAAGGCAACTACTTAGCGTTGCAGAGACGAGAGAAGGAAGGTGGCAGGCGCCCGTAAGACGAAAAGGTAGAGGCGAACGGTGGCGAGGAGAGTTTAAAGGGACGGCGAACCCATTGGCGGAGAAGCAGCAGCGGTCAGGATCATAAGATAAGATATAAAATAAAATAGTTAATAATTAAGTACTTTTTTTTTTTTGTAACGTTTAATTAATTTGTTGAATTATGATTAGAGCCTAACAAGTTTGAGATATTTTTCTTAGTCTAGTATTTAACATAAATCCTGGGGATATTGCAGGCGGCCCTAATCACTAGTTATTGGGTTGGTCTGTCATTTCTTTTAAGACGAGTTCTATTATTAGTTCGCTTAAGGGAATTGACAAGAACATTTGGGTGTGCATCCAGTTTCGCAGAATACTTTAGTTGTTGACTACCTATTTCAGATTTTACGCTAGGTATATTTAGATCATTTTGAATGTTGTCGTTCCGTATGTACCACGGGGCCCCCGTGATTGACTTAAAATCTTGGAATGCGCCCTTTGTATAATGTCGACATTGCTGGTACTTGCATTTCCCCATAGTAGAGGGGACTGAGCCTTGATGATCCAATGTAAGCTACTCGCTTTCAGTTTAAGCTGTGACTTTTTTGCTTCTATGTGCTTGCGCCAAGTTAGCCTTCTGTCTAGGTGGATGCCAAGGTAAGTGACATCCACGGCTTGAGGAACTGGTACGTTGTTTAGCATTAGAGCTGGACAGTTTCTTCTGTTAAGCGTAAATGTAACATGTTTGCATTTCTGCTCGTTGACCCAGATACGCCAGGTTGCTAGCCATTCCTCTACCACCTTGAGGTTTTCTTTTAATTTTGCAGAGGCTTGTATTGGGCATTTTGATCTGCTAAGGATTGCCGTGTCATCGGCAAAAGTGGACGTTGTAAGTCCTAAACTCGTTGGTAAGTCTGCAATGTACAGCAGTAAGAGCAATGGGCCTAGTACACTGCCTTACGATACACCAGCTTTGATTTCAAACTCAGCCGAAACGGAGCCATTACATCTTACATCGAATTTCCGATTTTAAAAGTAAGATTCCATGATTTTGTGGGTGTACTGTGGGAGTTTTTGCCGGCTTTTGAACATCAGACCCTCCAGCCAAACTCTATCGAAAGCCTGGGCAACGTCGAGAAAGACAGCTGCACAGTATTCTTTTAGTTCGAATGCTGTTCGTATTTCGGATGTTATGCGATTGACATGGCAGCAAACTAATTGACCTATAGGATGATGGCTTGGTTTTGTCCTTTCCCACTTTAGGAATCATGATGATAGTGGACCTTTTCCATGTTCTTGGGAAGTTGCCAATTCTTATTATAGCGTTGAACAGTTTGCAGATGTATTGTATGGCGATGATAGGGAGTTCTCGGATCATTTTTGGTGCGATTAAGTCATGGCCAGGGGCTTTTTTCGGCTTCAAATGGTTTTTAATAACTGCAGTGATCTTGTCCGATTGGAGTTCCGAGTACTCACTATCCGTAAATGTGCTAAAAGGGGGAAGTACTTAAAGTTGGGTGGGCTTTCCACAGAGGATATTTAGTGCCGGTTGGACTGAGATTTTCTATGTATTTCCTTTGAGCCCAGCATTCCTCTTGCCTTAACGCCATGAAGAGGTTGCGATTGGCATGCCTTAGGCGAAGTTTTGCTGCTGGTGAGCGAGTAATCTGCCATTCTCTTCTTAGACGTCGTTTTTCCGTTACTAATTGTTCTATCCGCCGGTTCGTAGGCCTGTCAACAGGTCTAGTGTAAGTAGCGGCATGTGGAGTAGATACTCTTGCTGCAGCTCCCATCATCGACTCAAGTGCAGAGACGCACATGTGCAGAGACGCACATGTCAATGTCTTCTGCAGCATCCAGTTTCGGCGAACAGTCAATGTGGGCACTCATGTACATTTTAAATTTAAGCCAATCTGTTTGTTGTTTGTAACCCTATATGGGCAATCCAGTACTTGAGGTTAATAGTGTGAATAGCACTGGAGAGTGATCGGAAGTTAAATCTAGCAGTGTATCCGCAGTGATCCGATTACGCGGAATCCTCTTGGTTACTGCAAAATCAATCAAGTCAGGCACTTTCTGTGGATTCTGCAGTACAGGACAACAAATGTAGTGTTGCCGCAGCTGGTTTGGACGGTTATAGTTGCTTGTAGGTGCTGTGTTTCAAATCTGTTAAGGAACGAGTGTTTTATACGATTTTTGATTAGGATACCAGTCCCGCCATGAGCTTTTCCGTCTGGATGGTTTGTTGCGTAGAAGGTATATTTTGGTATTTGAAAATTATTTTTTGATGTTAAATGTGTTTCCGATATCAGCAAAACGTCGATTTCGCTTGAGTCTAGGAATAGTTGCAGTTCATTTTTGTGCTTGGAGATGCCGTTAACATTCCAAAGACATAGACGTAGGGAAGCCATTTTTTATTCTCGATAAGCTTCTGGATAAGCAGGTTTTGATTCCGCATCAGTTCGTGCATACAGTTTTGCATGAACGTCATAAAAGTGGTCATGTTTTGATTGAGTGAGATCAAAAGGGCCTCTAAACCACTTGGAGTTTGCTGGTGCGCTAGGTTGCGGATTCTGTAGATGGTGGAGTGACGGGGTCTCTTTCGCGGGCTCCGTCTGTCCAGTTCAAAGCACACTAGCGAAGGATACAGTAGGACTGGTTGTAGCAGGCATGTTAGATGATTTAACAGCCTTGGTGAAGAATACCTCCGGTGTAGTTTTGGAGGCGTTGAAGGTGATTTTCGGTCCAGCTGGGGGTCCGTTTAGGTGTGATTTAAGATCCTTGAAGTCAGGACATCCTCTGTAGTTGGCCGTGTGGTTCCCTCCACAGTTGCTGCTAGTCTTAGTGCGACGTTGTTTCTGTCCTTGGCGCAAATGCCATCTTTATGATGTTCGCTGCAGCCAACACACAATGACCTAAGATTGCAATTATTAGAGGTGTGGTTGAATTCCTGGCAGTTTTTACACTGCGGTGGCTGGTATCTTTTATGGGGCTCCTCTACGGTGATTGTTCTGTGCAATAGGAGCTGAAGGTTGTAGATTGGGTGCACTTCATTTCGCTTCGACCGCTTTGCATCTGGTTGGAGCTCAATTTTAAAGAGCGACTGTGCGACTTTGTTCCTGTTGATGATCTTGACAACGGACTTGACCGCAAACCCTTTTTCGGCCAAGGCGTCTGCTATTTCTTGAGTAGGGACCGATGGCTCAATCCCCTTTTACACAACCTGGAGCCCTTTACTGCTTTTTAGTTGGTAGGTATAGAAGTTGATGTTAGCATTATGGAGGTACTTTTCGAATATGCGGAAATTGTCCTCAGTTTGGGTTTGACATTTAATAATTGGCTCCATGTATAATGGGGGTGGTCTAGCCGATTTAACTTTATCTACAGCGCCGGCTTGATCGTCTTACTGATCGGCAAGAATTTTAAAACGATTCCCGCTAAGGAGTGCTACTCGTTCATTTGGTTTGGTTATTTTCGGCTTATTGAGGCAGGTCAATACTTCGGCAGACGTTGCAGTAATTGCTGTCAACGTTGCAGTAGTTGCTGTCAACGAGCTGACGGTGCTGGTCGGTGCAATCGGTGACCCAGTTATCGATATTGATGGAGAAGCACACTGCTCTCTGCACGGTAAATTGCTGCTGATTGCTGAGTGGCTGGCACTTTCGGTGTTATTGCTTACGGTAGCATTCAGTGCGGGCGGCGACACCACCGAAAACTACGCGTTGTTGCGTTGGACCGAGAGTCGACGCTCACGTTGTTGTTGTACAATTAGTTCTTGTAGCTGTTGCTGGTGGGGATCGATAGAGCTTGGGCCCAAATTGGTGGACATGGCTTTTGTAAAAATTGCGCACTTTGTTGTTGTATTTATTGCTATTAGTTTGTTCTAATTGCTGTCAACGTGAACAAATTGCTATTAGAACAAACTAATAGCAATATAATTGCAAATGTTCGTCTCTGAGGCGACTGAGAGCCCTACACAAATTTTTCCGAACCCGGTCTTTCTTTTTTTTTTTACACTGAAATTTTTGCGGAGTGCATTAAAAAATACGTCTGCACACGGCGGCGGTTGAATGTTGAATGTTAAGTACTTGAATCTATTTTTTTATTTTTATTATAGACTTTTATCGATATCCTAATATATACGCATAAGATAAAAATGTTCCCTACTAAGACTGAAAAGTTGTTGGCGAAGCAGCGCGAGTTGCATAAAAAGTTAAGGATGTTAGATGAGTTGGATGCTAGTAAATTAACTAGCAATATTCTTAACGATGTATGTGAGATACAAAAGCAATGGATTAGTTACTATAGCCAAATGCTATAGAGTGGAGTTACTGACCACCACTATTTCACAGAGGGAAAATATGAGGAAGGTTTACATATAGCAACCAGGTTTATAGCCAAAGGGGAGCCAAGCAGTAAGGACACTGGTAATTCGGAAGACATTTAACGAGATGCAACTATGTTAGAGAGTTTTGAAGACAGCAATGGAGAGTTGCAGGGAAACGCGACCTCCATTAATGAGAACCCTAATCAAGAGATATTTAAGGATAAAGTCCGAAAGCTCCAGGAATATTTGGAGGTAGTAGAAATAAAATGAACCGGTAATGGGACATGGAAAATGTATATTAATAAAATAAATTATTTATGGGAGAAGGTACAGGCTTCCCAGGTTTTATCAAAAGATGCAAAATTTAAGAATACTTTAGATGATTTAGAATTCGATGTCTGAAACTCATTGTTAATGTTAGACATGAAAATGAAGAACAAGGAAAGTAAGATTGAGAATGTTACCGTGAGAGGCGAACTACCAATGCTGCCAAAAATTCAGATACCCACATTTTCTGGAGAGCCTATTGAGTGGGACCTGTTTGTGGAATTGTTTAAGGAATTAATTGAGGAGACTCACTTCACAAGCCTATCGCCTCTGAATGAGTCTCCAAAACGTAAAAGGACCAGTCCTTGGGGTATTTCATTATCTGTAGATCCGCCAGCGTCTCTTATCGTCCCAGACCGGTCTCATGCACCGTTTAAGAGCCCGGTGCTGAATGCTATTAGTAAGGAATTACCGGTGTCACCTGGGAATGATCTCGTAAAAACGATGCCAATTGTAGTGTCCGATGTGTCCGGGCAATTACCCATTCCAATGGAAATTGCCGATAGTTCTAAAAGTATCGAGGGCAAGTTGACTGCTGCAGTGGGTGACTTGTCCAACGTTGCTGCTGTGGCTTACGCTTCGGGACCGCGCCCTCTCGTTGGCATACCACCAAAGAAACATATATTTATTTCTAGGCTAGACACTGTTATCGCATCTGATTATGTAATAGCCTATATTTGGAAGAAAGTTAACTTTTCGAATATTGCGATGGAAAAGTTTAAATTTTCTTATTCTCGGGATATTTTGTCCTTTAAAATTAGTGTTTCTGCCAATATCTTCGACATGTCGAGAAGATTTTTGGCCGAAGCATATAATAGTTAAGAAATATACTGTAAAAAAGAAAAATCGGCAACCGATTCGCCTGCCAACAACAACAACTAACACGATTCCTGCCACAGCAGCATCTGCTAGTGTGTCAAAAAACTAGTTTCGTCCCTTAACCTGGTTTTCCAGAACGTTAGAGGACTGAAATCTAAACTTCCCAATCTCTATGTAGATTGTCTTTCTTTTGAACATAACATTCTAGCCTTTACAGAGACGTGGTTAAAACCTGATATTGCCGATGCATAGGTTTTTTTCACAAACTTTTCTATATTTAGACGTAGCCGGATTTCTCGCATAGGCGGAGACGTTCTGATAGCTGTTGATGCTGCTTTATCATCTGAAATGTCGGTGTTAAAGTAAATTTTAAATCTTTTAATGCTTATATTACTTGTTCCTATATTCCACCATTGTCTGACATGGTGGTATATTTAAATAATTTAGAGGCAATTCAGTTTGTCTCCTCTTTAGTTTCCAGTCAAGACATGCTCATGATCGAACCATTTGTTCTTCCCGAAGACAAGTTTCATCCTACATTAAATTTAAAAATTGATCTGCCCTTGCTTTCACCATTACTTGGTTCAAATGAGTTACCTCTAACTAGATGCTTTCGTAAGACTGACTTTGCCAGCCTTAATGAAAACATTACCAGTACCTGTTGGTCTTATCTACATATACAATAGTGGAGATATGAACTCAGCTGTTCGTTTTTTTTATGATACTGATATATTTCAAAATTTATAATAACCAATGCATTTCCGTATTTAAAAAAAACTGTTCCCATGCTTTTCACAAGCATATCTTAGTATTTCGCTCATTCAAGCATACGAGTACCCTAGCGCCCCCACCAGCCAACGGCCACTTCCGGCCATATGGAAAAACGTTTATATGCATAACTTGGATATTTTTATTCCGATTTTGATCAAATTTGGTATTTTGCCTGATATTAGTATCAAATTTAAGTGTGCTAAATTTGATTGCACAAGGTAGAAAATTACGGGAGATAATCGAGTTTTTTCAAATTACGGGGGCGGAAAGGAGCGTGGCAAAATCTTTACACATAAAAAATGTGCGCAATTACTAAGCAAATATACATACCAACTATGGTGTCTCTAGCTAGAATAGTTTTTGAGAAAATCGGTTTTATTTAATTTGCAGGGGCGGTAGGGGGCGTGGCAAAATTTTTATAAATACAAAATGTGCGCGTTTACTAAGCAAATATACATACCAAATTTTGTGTCTCTAGTTGCTATAGTGTTTAAGATAATCGGTTTTATATAATTTGCAGGGGCGGTAGGGGGCGTGGCAAAATTTTTATAAATACAAAGTGTGCGCATTTACTAAGCAAATATACATACCAAATCTTGTGTCTCTAGTTGCTATAGTGTTTAAGAAAATCGGTTTTATATAATTTGCGGGTAGGGGGCGTGGCAGAAATTTGAAATAAACTTGATCACTCTACATACTACACGAATCTACATACCAAATTTGGTGGCTCTAGCTCTTATAGTCTCCGAGATCTAGGTGTTCATACAGATCGTCTCGGCTGTTGATGCTGATCAAGAATATATATACTTTATGGGGTCGGAAAAGCTTCCTTCTGCCTGTTACATACATTTTGGCGACTTTAATATACCATTTCACCCTATGGGTGTATGGTATAAAAATGTGAAATGTGTCGTTCATTAAATTAAGCTCTGTATATAGTCGCTCGTTTAAAATTCATGCTGCTTACTACACAATGCTCTAAGAATTATCTTTAGCGGTATAAGTTTCAGTTTCAGACCCCAAACAATTTTATAAGTTTGTTAATTTTAAACGTAAGACCTCTGTGCACCCATCTTTTTTGTCCTTTCAAAATACGAAAACGAGCACTGATCAGGCAATTGCCGATATGTTTGCGAGTTTTTTCAAAACAACAGTTTTTTCGAACAAGTTCGTATAGTTATCATTTAAAAAAGGCTAATTGTATTTTCAATCCATTGATTGATGAAAGTTCTCTTCTTAGCGAGCTTAAACTAGTGAAACCTGGGCCTGCTGGTCTACCTGGATGTGTACTCAGATTCTTAAAATTGTTTTCTATTGTCTTTCGAATCTTCTTTTTTTCTATCTATTTGGTAGGAGTCGTATATTACTCCCCTGCATACAAATGGTAAAAAGTCCGTTTGTAAAATATTCTCGCAGTTTAGAAAGTAATAAAGTATGGTTAACAGAATCAAAGGCTTTGCTGAAGTCAGTGTATATGACACCAGTTTGTTTAGCATTTTTGAACCCCTTGATAATTAGAGATGTAAATTCTAAAAGGTTAGTAGTTGTAGATCTACGTTTCACAAACTTATATTGGGATGGCGAAATAATAGAGCTGCAAAAATGTTGCAATTGAGAAGTTATAATTTTCTCAAAAGCTTTTGGAATAGCGGATAATTTTGAGATATCCCTATAGTTAGAGGCTTCCGACTTTTTGCCATTTTTATGCAGAGGAATGATATACGACTCCTTCCAAATAGATGGAAAAGAGGAAGGCTCGACAGACAGCAAAAACAATTTTAAAATTGGTTTACATAATGCGTTTGCACAGAACCTGAGTACACATCCAGGAAGACCATCCGGCCCCGGAGAATAAACAGGTTTAACTAGTTTAAGTTCGCTAGGAAGAGAACTTTCTTAATCACTGGACTGAAAATGCAATTAGCCTTTTTTAAATGATAAGGATACGGACTTTCTCGATATTCCGCTGAGGAATAAGTTGTTTTAAAAAAACTCGCAAACATATCGGCAGTTGCCTGATCAGTGCTCGCCTTCTTATTTTGAAAGTACAAAAAAGGTGGGTGCACAGAGGTCTTATGTTTAGAATTAACAATATTATAAAATTGTTTAGGGTCAGAAGAAAGCTGAAACTTACACCGCTGAAGATAATTCTTATAGCATTGTGTATTAAGCATTATGAATTTTGAACGAGCGACTGTATACAGAGCGTAATCTGGTGAACGACGTGTTTTTGGAAACTTCTTATAAAATCGAGTCTTCACATTTTTCAACTTGGATAACTGTCGAGCGAACCATGGAGGTTTATTAAGCCGCTCCAGACTACCACGATGCACACAAATATCAAAAAGTGAATTCAGAGTATCATAAAAGAAGCGAACAGCTGAGTTCATATCTCTACAATGGTAAAGACAGAACCAATCGGTAGTAGTATTGTTTTCATCAAGGCTGGCAAAGTCTGTCTTACGAAAGCACCTAGTAAGAGGTAACTCATTTGAACCAAGTGATGGTGAATGCGAGGGCAGATCAATTTTTAAATTTAATATAGGATGAAATTTGTCTTGGGGGAGAACAAACGGTTCGATCCTAGAAACATCGCAATAAGCAGAATAAAATACAAAAATGAGATCTAACGATTTTCCACTAGAATTTGAGACAGGATTCACTTGGAATAAAGATAAGCCTAGAAGGCCATCAATAAAGTCATGTGACAAAGAAGGCAGCAACATGGTAGATTCATCTCTTAGTGACCATGCTAAAGCGGGTAAATTAAAATCACCTACAACTATGAGCATGTCTTTATGGAAACTAAAGAGGAGACAAACTGAATTGCCTCTAAATGATTTAAATAGACTACAATGTCAAACGATGGTGGAATATAGGAACAAGCATTAAAAGATTTAAAATGTACTTTAACACCGACAAACTCAATCTCCTGGGTAATAGAAAATTGAATTATTTCAGATGATAAAGCAGCATCAACAGCTATCAGAACGCCTCCGCCTATGCGAGAAATCCGGTCACGTCTGAATATAGAAAAGCCGATGCATCAGCAATATCAGGTTTTAGCCATGTCTCCGTAAAAGCTATAAAGTTATGTTCAAAAGAAAGACTATCTACATAGAGATTAGGAAGTTTAGATTTCAGTCATCAAACGTTCTGGTAACCCAGGCTTAGGGACGAAATCAGTTTTTTCACACCAGAAGATGCTGTTGTGGCAGGAATGGTGTTAGTTGTTGTTGTTGGCAGGCGAATCGGTTGCCGATTTTTTTTCCCTAACTATCATATGTTTCGGCAAAAATCTTCTCGACATTCATAATGTCAATGATATTGGCAGAAAGAAAATTTAAACTTCTCCACCGCAATATTCGAGACGTTAACTTTCTTCCGAATATAGACTATTACATCATCAGATGTGACAACAGGGTCTTGCCTAGAAACAAATATATGTTTCTTTGGTGGTATGCCAACGAGAGGGCGCGGTCTCGAAGCGTCAGCCGTAGCAGCAACGTTGGACATGTCACCCACTGCAGCAGTCAACTTGTTCACGGGGCCCTCGATACTTTTAGAAGTATCGGCAATTTCCATTGGAAGAGGTAATTGCCCGGACACATCGGACACTACACTACATCGTTTTTAAGAGATCATTCCCAGGTGATACCGGTAATTCCTTACTAATCGCATTCACCACCGGGCTCTTAAACGATATCAATTGCTATAAATTGGGAGTAGACGGTGCACAAGACCGGTTGGAGACGATAAGAGACTCCGGCGGATCTACAGGTAGAGATACAACCCAAGGACTGGTCCTTTTGCGTTTTGGAAACTCATTCATAAGCAAAAAGCTTCTAAACTGAGTCTCCACCGCACTAAACTCCGCTTGGAGTTTGTTAAAACCTGCCCTTAAAGTGTCAAAACTATCTTTAGTCCGCCTCATAAATGAGCGCATCTCATTCTCGACCTCCCGGCAAACATCACATCCATATTTTAAGCCACCACCTTTAGCAATAGACTCCTTAATTCTGCCTGTGTAACCTGCACACTTAACTGCATTGTCACACAAACAACAAATAATATAATCATGGGAGTCAACCGCATTATGCAATTATTTTTAGAACAGACAACCTTTTTATCAAAAAGTTTAATTTAATTAAAAAAAGGAATAAAAAATCTGTGTATAAGAATATACTCACCAATTAATGTGCAGAGTAAGCCTTCACAACTAAAGAATTATAAGAGCAGGAATACACAAAAACAAAAACAAGTATCACAGAGTCGCGGGTAGGCAAAAGACGAGAGCGCAAATCAAACAAGAATGGGAAAGAGCGGGAGAGCGCGTCAAATTGAACATGCAACAACAATTTATACGCAAGAGCGCGAGAGTTAGCTACAACGGTAAAGACACAAAAGCAAACGAGATAAGCAAAACAACAACACCGCTAATGCGAGTATTATTGTAAGTTTTGATTTTTGTACATATATTTAAACAAAAACACAAAAGCGACTGCAAGAAATCGCGAAATGAAAATAAAATTCGGATGCTGAAATTTTAATTAAACCGATAATGAGTTTAAAAGTTATAGAAAAGTATTTAATCGCGAGAAAAAAATAAAATTTGATCAGCGCAAAAAAAACACGTCTGTCCTCTGCAACGAGTGAAGAGCTTTTGTTTTTAGTAAGCGCGCAGATATTAATTGGTCAAAAATTGTACCACACCCCCCTCCGCCACCGCAATTTTAAGAAAACAGATTTTGTTAAAGACTAGAGCTTGCTAGATACATTAAACTCGGTATGTATAATCCTTAGGTAGGACAGACATTAATTGTTTAAAGTTTTATTTTTATTGATTATCGAAACCAAATTCAGCACACTGGTGAGCCCTATCAATATCTACCAACCTACCAAATTTTTTTTAAATCGAACTGCAAACATGGAAAATATACGTATAAACGAGTTGTACTAGGCGGTCCATAAGGGCGGAGTTGGCTGTAGGCATGTGGAGCGAGATGGCATATGCTATGAGGCGAAATTAGTAGAAATTTTCGATAAATTTAAAATATTTTTCACCTGGTGCATGGTATACCGAAGTCGGCGAGACGACTTACTTTATTCTTTTAAAAAAAAATCAATAGCTTGTTATATTCTACAGTTTTTTTTCCATTGTCATGTGGCAAATCCAAATAAAGGTCAGTGCACTATATTTGTGGAAACATCTGATCGCATTTTTAACAGTTTAAGCGCATGTATGAGAGAGCGAAATACTTATATGGGTGTGGGTAATCCAGTGGATGAGTGAAACGAGACAGAAACAGTAGTCTCTCTTCTGATATTCTATCCATAGGATTAGCACGACTACACATGGGGTAATACATATTGTCATATTTATACCCTTGCAGAGGGTATTATAAAATTGGTCAGATGTTTGTAACGCACAGAAGGAGACGTTTCCGACCATATAAAGTATATGTATTCTTGATCAGCATGAGAAGCTGAGTTTATATAGCCATGTCCGTCTGTCCGTCCGTCTGTGCGTATGCGTTTTACTCAGCCATCTTAAGAGCTATCGGGATGAAATTTTTTTTGGGTGCTTTTTATTACCGGGGAAAAATAAAGTATGAAAATTGAGAGAATCGGACCACTATATCATATAGCTCTGAAGGAAACATTTTTGCAAAAATTCCAAAAATTGGAGTATCGCCATGAAATTTACCAATATGATAGTATTATATATAAAATCAAATCCCAAAATTTGAATCTGATCGGATATATACACAAGTTACAGCCGATATAAATCGGTTCAACTTGCTGCCTACTACGTCATCATCAAATCAACAGAGCACACGCATGCACACATACAGACGCAACGCTACATAAACTATGTATATGTGTATGCGTGCGAGTCGCGGCATGCGTGTAAAAGGGGATGGGGAAGAAGAAGAAGAAATTGAAATGATATTTGAAAGGTTCTGTGCATTAATGAATTGAGATACAGAAAAAGAGTTTGGAACATGTAAAAATATTATGGCCATGGACTGCAAGGGTACATAAACTTCGGCACAGCCGATGTTAGCTTCTTTGATATTTTAGCTTAGTCTTGTTATATCCAACGGTGAAAGGCCTACCAACGATGGCATTTGATGAGGATGGGCGGTTTCAGAATTTTTTTTGTGTGTTTGTTTTAAATATGAATTATTACAGTTTATTTATTTATTTTTTTAATTTTTACTCACACTTTTCTTTCTTTGGTACATATACATCAAAATTGTCCTTTATTTATTTTCAGCGATTTCCAGCATACTCAAAATTTAAATTTTGCAATTAATTAATTGGAAATACAAGAACTATGAAAAAGGCATTTTTATCGATCATTCCAGGCACCAGCAAGACATATCACAGTTAGTTTACTTATGTGTAAGCATAAGCCTCTCTCTGCATATTCATGGGCGCATCGCGATCTTTGCCAACCAGGGATTTAATTTGATATTTAAATATTATTAAAAACAATAGTAACTTTTTAATTTCTGAAACAACTGAGCAACTGTTTCACCAATACATGCGTTTCATTTGTCACTGTTTGTTTGAGCTTTAGGAATTTTTCATTTCGAAGCACGTGGTGGGCCTAAATTTGAGACAGTTAATGCTGGCTGACACTTACTCCATTGCCATATTAGATTTCTTATGGATTTAATTCTCCTTTTGGGCGATTTTACGATTTTTCTTTTCTGATTTATTTTTCTTCACTAACACTCTTTTTCTTTCTTTCTTTTTATGAAAAAAATTCATTTCGCTGCAATCACCGTCTGCCTGAAAGCACGTTTAAACACCAACTAATTGGACCTCCGGAACGGTAGATTTTTTCCATTGTTGAGAATTATAAAACTTGATTTTCCAGCCTCTATCGATGCTCAATCTTCTCTCTATTGTGAATTGGAAGGGAATAATAACTTCCCACAGTGGCCATCATTAGAGTTACACTTCTTTCGAAACTAGGCCTTTGAGCAGAAATATTTGCCATAAATTAAATTTTTTTTGAAAAATCCTGCGAAAATAACATCTTACAGTTACAGTAATTGAAATTTTGGACTGATGGCTGCAATAACGTTTCTTTTCTGGTACCGATATTCAAGTTGACTACCCAAATTGTTAATAGAGTACAAAAAAGTTTGTTTGCTTTTAAAAAAATTTATCAGCTTCAGTCTGTTGAGAACTTTAGCGTTTTCTCTTTGATGCTTGCCGTGAGGTCGAGAATGAGATGCGCTCATTCATGAGGCGGACTAGAGATAGTTTTGACACTTTAAGGGCAGGTTTTAACAAACTCGAAGCGGAGTTTACTGCGGTGGAGACTCAGTTCAGAAGTTTATCGCTTAAGAATGAGTCTCCAAAACGTAAAAGGACCAGTACTTGGGGTTTTTCTGTATCTGTAGATCCGCCAGCGTCTCTTATCGTCCCCGACCGGTCTTGTGCACCGTCTACTCCTAATGTACAGCAATTGATATCGTTTAAGAGCCCGGTGCTGAATGCGATTAGTAAGGAATTACCGGTATCACCTGGGAATGTTCTCTTAAAAGCGATGCCTATTGTAGAGTCCGATGTGTCCGGGCAGTTACCTCTTCCAATGGAAATTGCCGACAGTTCTAAAAGTATCGAGGGCCCCGTGAACAAGTTGACTGCTGCAGTGGGTGACTTGTCCAACGTTGCTGCTACGGCTGACGCTTCGGGACCGCGCCCTCTCGTTGGCATACCACCAAAGAAACATATATTTGTTTCTAGGCTAGACCCTGTTGTCACATCTGATGATATAATAGCCTACATTCGAAACAAATTTAACGTCTCGAATATTGCGGTGGAGAAGTTTAAATTTTCTTATTCTCGGGACATTTCGTCCTTTAAAATTAGTGTTTCTGCCAATATCATTGACATTAAATGTCGAGAAGATTTTTGCCGAAACATATGATAGTTAGGGAAAAAAAATCGGCAACCGATTCGCCTGCCAACAACAACAACTAACACTATTCTTGCCACAACAGCATCTTCTGGTGTGAAAAAACTGATTTCGTCCCTTAGCCTGGGTTACCAGAACGTTTGAGGACTGAAATCTAAACTTCCTAATCTCTATGTAGATAGTCTTTCTTTTGAACATAACATTAAAGCTTTTACGGAGACATGGCTAAAACCTGATATTGCTGATGCATCGGCTTTTCTATATTCAGACGTGACCGGATTTCTCGAATAGGCGGAGGCGTTCTGATAGCTGTTGATGCTGCTTTATCATCTGAAATGATTCAATTTTCTAGTACCCAGGAGATTGAGTTTGTCGGTGTTAAAGTAAATTTTAAATCTTTTAATGCTTTTATTACTTGTTCCTATATTATACCATCGTTTGCATTGTAGTCTATTTAAATCATTTAGAGGCAATTCAGTTGTCTCCGCTTTAGTTTCCAGTCAAGACATGCTCATAGTTGTAGGTGATTTTAATTTACCCGCTTTAGCATGGTCACTAAGAGATGAATCTACCATGTTGCTGCCTTCTTTGTCACATGACTTTATTGATGGCCTTCTAGGCTTATCTTTATCCCAAGTGAATCCTGTCTTAAATTCTAGTGGAAAATCGTTAGATCTTATTTTTGTATTGGATTCTGCTCATTGCGATGTTTCTAGGATCGAACCGTTTGTTCTCCCCGAAGACAAATTTCATCCTATATTAAATTTAAAAATTGATCTGCCCTTGCATTCACCATCACTTGGTTCAAATGAGTTACCTCTAACTAGGTGCTTTCGTAAGATAGACTTTGCCAGCCTTAATGAAAACAATACTACTACCGATTGGTTCTGTCTTTACCATTGTAGAGATATGAATTCAGCTGTTCGCTTCTTTTATGATACTCTGAATTCACTTTTTGATTTTTGTGTGCCTCTTGGTAGTCTGGAGCGGCTTAACAAACCTCCATGGTTCTCTCGACAGTTATCCAAATTGAAAAATGTGAAGACTCGATTTTATAAGAAGTTTCAAAAAACACGTCGGTCATCAGATTACGCTCTGTATACAGTCGCTCGTTCAAAATTCATGATACTTAATACACAATGCTATAAGAATTATCTTCAGCGGTGTAAGTTTCAGCTTTCTTCTGACCCTAAACAATTTTATAATTTTGTTAATTCTAAACGTAAGACCTCTGTGCACCCATCTTTTTTGCTCTTTTCATAATAAAAAAGCGAGCACTGATCAGGCTATTGCCGATATGTTTGCGAGTTTTTTTAAAACAACTTATTCCTCAGCGGAATATCGAGAAAGTCCGTATCCTTATCATTTAAAAAATGCTAATTGCATTTTCAATCCAGTGATTGATGAAAGTTCTCTTCCTAGCGAACTTAAACTAGTTAAACCTGTTTATTCTCCGGGGCCGGATGGTCTTTCTGGATATGTACTCAGGTTCTGTGTAAACGCATTATGTAAACACAAAAATATAGCGTACCTAGTAAATTAGTAGAAATGACTTCGCCGTTGACTAGTTTATGGAGAAAGAGAATGCCAAAAACGAGCCTACAGTTGTAAAGTGAAGGAAGATTAATAAGAAGAAATCTGTCAGAATAAGAAGGTAGGCGAAGACTCGGGTCCCAATTAAGACCGCGTAACGCAAACTTAAGGAATTGCTTCTGTACCGATTCAATACTACGCTGGTGAACATCATATTGCGGGTTCCACACTGGCGAGCAATATTCGAGAATAGGGCGAACTAACGAAGTGTATAAAACCTTTGTTACATAGGGATCATCAAATTCTTTGGCCCAACGTTTAATAAAGCCAAGAAGGCTGCATGCTCTATTGACAATTGAAGCAATATGAACATTAAATGAAAGCTTTGGGTCAAACATAACGCCTAAGTCTTTAAAGGATGGTACACAATCTAACAGAACAGACTTATTGGAGTAATGAGCTAGGAACGGAGACAAACGACTGAAAGACATAAAAGAACACTTAGAGGCATTAAGGTGTAATTTATTAACGTGGCACCAATCACAGAACGCATCGAGATCAGATTGCAAGTACTGTTGGAAAGAAGGATCATTATAGGAATAACAAATCTTGACGTCATCCGCAAACATGAGCACGCGTGAGTGAACCAAGGCCAAGGGTAAATCATTTATAAACAGGGTAAATAACAGTGGGCCCAGATGACTGCCTTGGGGTACACCTGACATAACTTGAATAGTTTTAGATATTGAGGAAAGAAAAGATACCTTTTGGGTTCTGCCAATAAGATATGACTTTAACCAAGCCAACAGTTTCGGGGAAAAACCCATGATGTTAAGTTTCGCGAGAAGCATAGAATGATCAACCGTATCGAAAGCCTTACTAAAGTCAGTATAAATAACATCAGTTTGACACTTTTTACGGAAGCCATGGTGTACAAGGGTAGTCAATTCTAAAAGGTTAGTAAGCGACGAACGACCTTTCATGAAGCCATGCTGACAAGGAGAAATAGTGGATCTGGATAGGTGTTGAAGGGAAGACGTAATAATTTTCTCAAACAGCTTTGGTATTGCCGAAAGTTTGGCAATGCCACGGTAGTAAGAAACATCCGATTTGCTACCCTTTTTAAAAAGCGGAATAATAAAAGACTCCTTCCAAATATCGGGAAAGCTACAAGTCTCACTCGATATAAAGAATAACCGAGATAAAGGCTTAGATAGGGAAATCGAACACATTTTAAGGATGCAACTAGGTATATTATCAGGACCGGGAACGAAGGAAGACGTCATAGATGACAAGCTAGAGATAATACAGTCTTCAGTAATACTAGGAAAAAACATACAATTTAAATGTGGGATTGAAAAGGGATAGGTTGTGGGATCCGAAACAGTAGTAGAATAAGTCGACTGAAAGAATTAAGCAAACAGATCTGCAATATCTGAGTCATTATTAGCAGTCTGGTCATTAAGTCTGAAGGTGAAAGGTAGTACATTAGAGCGTCTTTTGGAATTAACAAAGTTGTAAAACCTTTTGGGGTTCTTATAAAATTCAACCTTACAGCGAACGATATAATTATTGTAGCATTGAGTGTTTAAAAGACAAAATTGAGATTTGGCTATACAGTAATTTGCATAGTCAAGTCGCGAACCAGTTTTTTTAAATCTTTTAAAATATCTCGATTTAATATTGCGGAGATTAGAGAGCCTACGTGTGAACCAGACTGGCGCGCTGGAGACGGTAGAGACATTCACATAAGGAACGCATTTATCAATTAGAGAATTAAGAGCAGAGTAGAAAAACTTCACTGCACAATCTATATCGCAGCACTCAAATAGAAATGACCAATCAAAAGAGAAAATAAGGCTATTAAGAAGATTGAAATTTGTTTTACGAAAACATCTACGACGAGAATTTACGATGTTATTAAGTGATTTAGTAACGGAATTGTAAGAAATAGTAACTTCAATGGTAGGGTGATAAGGATCTTCAGGTTTCACTAGGGGCTGTGTTCGGGATACAGCACTAACAGTGGGATCAGAGACAAAAACAAGATCAAGGATTCTTTTAGAAGAGTTAAGGAAAGAATTCAACTGATATAGCGGACATTCAAGTAGGCAATCAAGAAAAACATGTTGAGATGAAGGAATTAAGAAAGATAGATTATCATCAACAAGCCAAGAAATATTAGGCAAGTTGAAATCACCTAAAACTATAAGGATATCACGATCTTTAAGACTATTAAAAATAGTTTGCAAAGCATCAGCATGGTGCATATAGGTCATGATATCAGAAGCTGGAGGAATATATGAACAAGAAATATATAAGCTAAAGTTGGAACATGTAACTTCGACGCAAATAAACTCAACACCTAAGGGCAGATCAATCGGCACGACACTTGAACACAGATTCGAGTTAACAGCAATGAGTACTCCACCGCCACGACGACCAACACGATCAAGCCTATAAGAAATAAAGTTATTAGAAAGAATTTCATTATCCAAAGAGAGGAGTTAAGCCAAGTTTCAGAGAAAGCTAATATGTCAGCCGAAAAGGTTTGGCTATCACAGAACAGGTTCGAGAGCTTGGTAAGAAGTCCTCTTACATTTTGATAATGAATGCAAAGACTAGACGTTATTAGTTTTTTGAAGCAGAAGATAAATTAGGAAGGTGGACAGGCAACGGACGGGAGCGCTTATTGGGCGCAAACTCGTGTACAACTAGGCCCTCTGGCCAGAAATTAGTGTCAACCATAGCTGAAAAATACTCATTTGGTACTGTAATTTTAAAAGAGGAGATTTCGCGAGGCCTTGAAAACTTAAACTTTTGAATTAAAGCCTTAGCAGGGCATATATTACCAATGTAAGCTGCCACAGACGACTCAGAAGTATCTGGAGCAAGCCTAGAGATAAATAATTGTTTGCGATGAGGCACTACAGTTAGTGGAGGCGGAGGAGCATTGGGATCCGCAAGTGATTGAGAGCCAGCATGATCCTGTGATTGATCAGAGTTCCCGTGAGGGATAGATTGAGGTACACCAGGGCTTGTAATGGGTACTTCAATCTGAAAAGAAGAACATAAAGAGGGACAAGAAGATGGTGCAGGCGAAAGTAAAATGGGAGACGATGTAATAGAGAGTGCTGGCGACTGCTTACGAGGCAACTCAAGGGTACATTTCTTGGGTAACTTCTCAGAAGGTGGATTAAACTTAAATTGCGACAATAAATGTACGCTAGATTCACACTCGTTAGGCTTCGGCCACGCTTTAAGCGATGAGCGACTAAGCGACTGAGCGACGCGCTCTCGAGCGACGTTAATGAGCGATCGCGTTGAGTGAGGTGGCCACGCACTAAGCGACACCGCTCGATTGATTAGTTGCAAAAATGACTTATTCTAAAGAAGTTCTACGAAATCTTCTTGAAAGCCGCTATAGCAAATATAGACAATTAAAGAGAATTCAAAGGCGAAGGTTTGGCGTTCATCCCATAAATCGGGTGAGAAAAGAGTATGGCGAGTTTCATCACCTATACAGTAGCCTTCGAGACCACCCAGATCGATTTTGGCAATATTTACGCATGTCAATCGATTCATTTGACTTGTTGTTAAGTAAAATTAATAACAAAATAAATAAACCGAGATCAACAATTTCTGCTGAAGAACGATTGGTTTTATTATTGAGGTAAGTGTAAATTATGTAAATAAGTATATAACAGTAGTATTAGTTTAAAGTTGTAGGTGTTCCTTATTTTTAAGCTTAGCTATAATTATATTTTGTATTTCGTTTCTGATTTCCAACTTTTCGATGGAGGTAAATTTTTCAAAAAAAGGCAAAAGTGATTTAAAAAACAATAAATCTTGGTTTTTGTTTTCTTCGTCTGTTTCCTTGTCTTTTCCGATTTGGTTTTTTAACATTTCCAGTCGCTCTTTTTCTATTTCCAAGAATTCGGTTTCCATATTTATTTTCCTTTTTTTAGAAGTAGGTTTTCCGTCTATACTTGTAGACGGTGTTGACATAACAGACATATTGCTGTTATCTTCATCAAACAGATCTGCCAGCAGCATGTCGTTCATGCTTTCATCGTCCTCCTGCAAATTGCCCTCAGTAGGATCTGGTGCAACTGTTTGCTTTAGGAAAGACATTAGCTCCAAGTATGGCCATTTAACATTTATCGTTTGAGCTTCGGATCCTGATGGTAGGCGTGGTAGTCTTTGCAAATTCCTTCTATATGTATCCTTTAAATTTTTCCATTTTGCTTTTGCAGCAGCTCCTAAAAAATAATTATATATAGATGTAAATTTGTTATTAATTTTAATTTTTTATATCAGTTTTATTTTGTTAAGCACATATTTTTATTTTAAGGTACCTTGCTACAGGTCAATCGTTTCGTGACTTGTCATTTGCTTTTCGTCTGGGAAGAAGCACTGTTAGCAACATTATATGCGAAACAAGCATTATAATTTGGAAATCACTCGTAAATGAGTATATGCCAACACCAACAACTGATATGCTTCAAAAAGTTACGGATGATTATTATAAGCGTTGGAAGTTTCCAAACTGTCTGGGTAGCATCGACGGAAAACATTGCCAAATTAAGTGCCCAGCTCATACTGGATCACATTATTTTAATTATTTGCATTATTTTTCCCTTGTTTTACAAGGTGTAGCAGATGCTGACAAAAAATTCATAGCAATTGAAGTGGGTGGCAGAGGAAAGCAAAGCGATGGTGGCACATTTTCTGGATCCACTTTGTTTAGATTGCTGGAAGCAGGCAAATTCAATGTTCCACCACCACAAGCACTACCAGGCTCGAATATCATTTTGCCAAACTTTTTAATAGGAGATGAAGCCTACCCACTGAAAAATTATTTATTGAGACCATATCCTCGAAAAAAATTAAATGCCAAAACTGAACGATACAATGAATCATTATCAATCGCCAGGAAGTGCATTGAATGTGCATTTGGTATTTTAACTAAGAAATGGCGAATTTTACAAAAAGATATTGAGACAAAACCTAGCACAGCCATTCAAATTATAAAATGTGCTTGCATTTTACATAATTATGTAATAGAACGTGATGGGGACAGTGATCTGGACTACATAAATACGACATCAGAAATTAACAATGGAATAGTTGCATCAACAAATGTGGATGTTTTTGAAGAACAGTCACATTGCAACAGAAGCAGTCACTCAGCAATGAATGTTAGAAATTCTTTAGCTGATTATTTTTGGGATTTTAGATATTAAGTTATTAAATTAAATAACGTTTAAATATATACACTAATTCATACATACACATATTAAATACAACTTAACTTAAGTTAGCATTCTATATTCTACATAACGGTAAATAAAAACTTACCTGTACAGTTACAAATAACTCCAACTTCATTCCATTCTTTATCAGTTATAAATCTATTTTTATACTCTTTATGAGTGTCGTTCCATAAAACGGTTCGGCTTTGAACAGCCGAAATTAATGATTCTGCGCAGATTTTTTGCATTGTCTGCAATTCGTCGCTCAGCGATGCACTAAAAATTAGAATCAATTCTAGCGCTGAGCGACGTCGCTCAGACGCTCACAAAATTCGCTCGTCGCTCAGCAGCTGTGTGGCCACTCCAACGCTTTCTCATAAGCTTTAATATTTTACGTCGCTCGAGAGAGCGTCGCTCAGTCGCTTAGTCGGTCATCGCTTAAAGCGTGGCCGAAGCCTTAGACAGCTGTTTGGCCAGTTTGTTTAAAGAAAGAAACTTTAAACGAAGATCCCTATACATACGGCTAAAATCAAGCTGCTGGCTGGCACAAGATGGGCAAGTCCAGCGCATTAAGCCAAGCTCAGGCTTAGACACAGACAAACCAGAAAATTTGTCGTAGTCGCGGCCATTGAGGCCAGCACATTTTAAGTGAATAAGATTATCGCAGAGCCAACACGATATTGCTCTATACTGATCATCAAAACGATCAGAACGCTTGCAAGTAGGTAGACAACAAGCCATTGAAACGCCAAAAGGAACACAAGGCAAAAATATATACAAAATTTAAAATTTAAATACAAAGCACTAAGATAATTATCGATATAAAATCAATAAATACAAATAAAACAGAGAGACAGCTAGAGTACACAGCACAAGAAAGAGTGCAAGAACAGTTATAAGCCAAGCTTCGAGAGGCGGCGTTACAAAAGTAATTACGCGGCAGAGAAGCTGAGCACAAGCACAAAGAAGAGAGAACAACAAAAATAAAATAATAAAAAAAAACACTAGCACTGATGGTATGATCGGAGCGGTGAGGGGAACAACTATAGAAGCAATGACGAGAGAGAAAAGGGGAAAAAAATATATATATATAAAATGCACCAAACACTAATCACGAAAAAAAAACTAGTTAATTTGGCAAATTCTGCAAATAAAACACACGGGTCTCAAACAAACCACACCAACGAAAAAGTAAACAGACTAAGCACAATTAAAAATTGAGAGAAAACAATAAATATTGATAAAAACTCAGGAGCTATGAAGAAACACGACCGTCTCGTCAGAGAGCAGAAGCTTTTTTTGCTTATGCATGCTGGCGATGTCAAGCTTTGTTTTACTTATAAAGTTACAGATTCATTTAGTCGGCTACAAGCTGACCTTAAAAATTTTCAATCCTGGTGCCAGTTTAATCTACTAAATCTTAACACTAACAAATGTAAGGTAATGACATTTTTTCGTAACTCTCCTCAACTGGTCACTTATTTTCTAAACAATAATCCTTTAGAACGTCTAAATAATATGAATGATTTAGGCCTACTTATGGACCATAAGTAAAATTTTAACACCCATATTTCCACCACGGTCGCAAAGGCCATGAGTGTTCTAGGTTTCATTTAAAGATGGTCAAAAGAATTCGATGACCCCTATACAACTAAAGTTATTTTTACTTCGCTTGTCCGTCCTATTTTAGACTATGGATCTTGCATTTGGTCACCTCAATATGAGTCGCACCAGATTAGACTTGAATCCGTTCAAAAGCAGTTCTTGCTATTTGCTCTTCGTGGCTTAAGCTGGGATCGCAATGTCAATTTGCCTTCGTATTCTAGTAGACCTCTCTTGATTAACCTTCCTTCCCTAACTAACCGTAGAACTATGCTTGGTGTCATTTTCATGCACAAGCTCCTAATTGGTGATATCGACTCGCCTGAGATATTAGCTCAGGTAAATCTGTCGGTACCATGTAGACGGAGTAGACATCCTTTGATACCATTATCGCTTAGTCGTTGTTCTTCTAACTATGCCATGCATGAACCTTTTAGGGTCCTCTGCTCTGATTACAACCTTCTTTTCCCTGTAATCAGCTCAGAGTTTTCTATTAATATACTTAAAACAGCTATCCTATCCCATTTAGTTAATAGATAGCTATAGTACTATTTGTTTGTCTGTTTTTTCTATTGTGTATTTGTCCACGCGATTCGATTATTTTATTTTTTTTAGGTCGAGTGGGCAAAAGTTGTATCCTCTTTCTGCACTTAGGGTTAGTAATAATTGTATGTTTGATAGTCACATTGCAAAAGGTACTCAAATTTATATGTTTCCGTACAAGTTAACATAGGCTTTTCCCCAGAACACCGCCTCCATGAAGAACCATGCCTTGCAAAGCTACCAAGTATGATGCATAATAATTATTTTATTTATTCCATCGGTTAGACAAAACAACCCCTTCTTTAAGCATAGAACCTTTGTCAATGCCATGAAAAATCATACGCACAATATCAGAGCTAAAGGTCGATGGCCATTACTCCTTTTAACCATAAGATAACCTTTAATATTCCCTTATAATGTAATAATGTTATAATACCATACACCCATAGGGTGAAATGGTATATTAAAGTCGCCAAAATGTATGTAACAGGCAGAAGGAAGCGTTTCCGACCCCATAAAGTATATATATTCTTGATCAGCATCAACAGCCGAGACGATCTAGCCATGTCCGTTTGTCCGTCCGTCCGACCGTCTGTATGAACACCTAGATCTCGGAGACTATAAGAGAGCCACCAAATTTGGTATGTAGACTCGTGTAGTATGTAGAGTGAACAAGTTTATTTCAAATTTCTGCCACGCCCCCTACCGCCCCCGCAAATTATATAAAACCGATTTTCTCAAACACTATAGCAACTAGAGACACAAAATTTTGTATGTATATTTAGTAAATGCGCACATTTTTGATGTGTAAGATGATGTGTAAGATGATGTGTAAGATGATGTGTAAGATGATGTGTAAGATGATGTGTAAGGGGCCACGCCCCTTTCCGCCCCCGTAATTTGAAAAAACTCGATTATATCCCGTAATTTTCGACCTTGTGCTATCAAATTTAGCACACTTAAATTTGATAGTAAAATCCAGCAAAACACCAAATTTGATCAAAATCGGAATAAAAATAGCCAAGTTATGCATATAAACGTTTTTCCATATGACCGGAGTTGGCCGTTGGCTGGTGAGGGCGCTAGGGTGCTCGTATGGTTGAGTGAGCGAAATACTAAGATATGCTTGTAAAAAGCGTGTGAACAGTTTTTTTAAAATACGAAAATGCATTGGTTATTATAAATTTAAAATATTTGTTTTACTGGTGTATGGTATACGCAAGTCGGCGATCTGAGTAATCAGATCGAATTTAAAGATTAGGGGTAAAAGGGCATAGTTTTATGTTTTGTTAGGAGACGAAAATAATAAAGCGTCCCAAATGCAGAACAAAAGTAAAGTGTTTTAAAGATTGCTTTCAAAACCATAATACACAAGGATACGAAAGTAGTCTTAAATGTTGGTAATGTGTCTGCAAAGCCATACATAGATTTCCAGAAATGCTAAAGAGAAGTTAGAACTATTTTCTGTAGTAGTTTCGGGACAGCAGACTAGCTATGTATGTATTTGAAATATTTTGTGTGGTTTTAGGATTTTCTTTTATTTTTAACATTTTAAGATTAGAATTCATTAAACTAAAAAAAATTAAGCCCAAAAAATTAAATCTGTCACATTTATATAATTACAAAATATTATGTATCTAATTTCCTTGAATTTCACGGACGATAATCCGTTCATCCTTGGCACTCAATATTTTGTTTGAGGCTATTCTTCCGAACGGAACGATTTATAATTCCTTTTACAGTGGACTCGGGAATGTCCACAAACTCAGCTATTTTCCTTCGAGAATGTCCCTCTTTGAAATTTTTGATGTACGCTTTGTTATGGCTCTAACGCGTGCTTTGTCGGAAAATCGTATAAAAAGTGCAAAATCTACTTACGGACATAATAACTAAAGCAAACGCCAAAAAAATAACGGTTATTCCAAGAACTGAATGATAGCAGCTGTTGAATAAAGGCATTGGGTCGAATAAGCTGTGACATAGAATTGTTGTTTTTTTTTAGTTTTTATTGTTTTTGTCTTAAAATTGAAATTATATATGTATAATTAGTAAAGATTGTGTTCTTAAGTTTAAACATTAACAAATTTGCATTTAATTTTTGTTAATATTACCATTGGAAAAAAAGTTATGTTGCTTTAAAGTTTGAAACGTATGTAAGGTGGGTCAAATAAGCTGTGAGTTACTGTATGTATAATTACATGCAATGTATTTTGTTTTGACTATGTACATATGTATGTATAATCATAATTTGTGTTTGAAGTGACCATTGTAAAATGTGCTATGTGGGGAATGGTTATTAGTCGTGAAATAATAGGTTTTGCTGTTACCTTTTTAAGGAAGAAATTTGTGGCTCTGTAAATGTACATACATATGTACATACGTATATATAAAATGCATATGTATGTATATTATGTTCATACATACATATGTTTGTTAGGGTAAGTAAAAATATTTTTTAGGGAGTTAAAATTTTAATTTAAATTATTAATAAAGATAAAAAACAATGAGAAGTAAAAATAGTATACATATACATATGTACATGCACATACATACATACATACATATGTATGTACATATGCGAGCGTAAGAAGCGTTGCATTGCTCAAAAATAAAATTAAAATACGGCCTCAATGGAGATGGTAAGCGCAGTTAAATGATAAAAGACATGTTGCAAATCATTCTTAAACTCACTTCAAAATGCTGAGATGGAGTGATTCGGTTAACACGTTCCTAAATAACTAATGAGACGACTGTATCAAATTTATATGTACATACATACATACATATGTATTTAAATACATACATATGTATTTACATACATACATATGTATTTACATACATACATATGTATTTACATACATACATATGTATTTACATACATACATATGTATTTACATACATACATATGTATTTACATACTTACATATGTATTTACATACATACATATGTATTTACATACATACATATGTATTTACATATATGTATGTATGTATGTACAAACATGCATGTATGTATGTATGTACATATGCAGGTTTATTACCTGTTTATTGAGATACAGCATTACTATGTTTAGTGTGATACCCATTGTTTTGAATGGAATTATATCAATGCGTTTTAGCCTATGTATTTATAAAGCCTATTTATAAATTTATCAGTGCAATCTTTGACATTTTGGTCCCATTCTTCCTGAAGTCGTTTTTTAGTCACATTACAAAGACATTGGCGTTATACATACATATATGTATGTATATGTACATATGTATGTATGTATGTACATATGTACACGACCGTCCAACTTACTCCACAAATTCTTTATGGGGTTGAGGTCTGGCGATTGGGCCGGCGTATCCAATACTTTTGGCAGTTGTACATCAGAGCCCGGCACCCATATCCCCCGGGGGACGAACACGTTCGGCACCTCGTATGCGTGTAACCGAACGGCTGCCGAAGTCCTCACACAGAGCATGAGGGTGGATTTAGTTGTCCTCAGCATTTCGACGCGAGCACGTCTATGTCGCTTTGCTCGATCGCTACACATGAAAAAATTAATGCCTTCATTCTTTTTATGTAACTGGCAACTTTTGCTATTTTCTATTCGAAACAGTCTAACAGATAACTATTTAGAAGATCTCCTTCGGATAAAAAGTTATCCAAATAATATAGAAGTAAAGCAAATAGTTGAGTTTCAAAAAATGTATTAATTCAAAATTAATTTAATTTTTTTTTAATTTTCATTTTTGTTGCTTTCGTCACATGCAATTTGCGCAGTCGAGTGCAATTCGGGTTGTCTTCGGCATGCACACAGATGGCAAAACGAGCAATTGCCGAACAAAAGTGCCCGCACGGGCTATGGGTGCCTACTCCTGCTTTAAAAGCTTTATGCTTTGAGTAATTATCCTTGTATAGCTCGGAAATGCTTTTTTCTGCCGATGTTTTAAAATTTTCTTCAAAATGGATAAATACTCATCCTGTCTCATTATCGAGCATTTTCAGATTTTCAACTCCCTTCGAAATATAAATTGCATTCATACATACATATGTATGTAGGGGAGAGGACCCAATTATGACCTGGGTTTTGAAAAAATTCAAAATTTTTTCCGCAGTTCCGTGAAATGAAAAATTAATAAGTTTAACATTTAAATATTAACCAAACGCAACTTTTTTCCAAAGAAAGTATGTTTATTTGAGTTACTCAACAGCTTTAATCTGGTTACCTTTTTTTAGGACGAAAAAAAAGTGCCGAGTTATTACTTACCTCAAGAAATTCACTGAATATGGGAAAATATGAAAGGAATGTCACACCAATTGTTGTGATTTAATGGTTTATTTATTATGAAGGCCTTCAATGGCAAAAATAATGAAAAACACAAAAGAAAATGGCCATAATTGACAACGGTTTTTATTCATCTTCGTCATCGAAATATTCCTCGTCGTCGTCCACGTCACTTTCGCAAATTTTGCAAGTGAAATAACTTGCATGCATGTTGGCGCACTTCAAATGAACTAAACGCCTGCATACATTGCAATTGATCGAGTTGGCAGCGGTCAATTTCTTCGGCAACAGCTTTAGGCAAATGATGCAAAAAATCAGTTTCTTCATCAGATGACGGTGATGTTGGTTTGACGCGCTTGGCCGCTTGTGATGGTGTTGCTCGCTTGGTGTTGCCTTTTTCGGTGTTGGCTTTTTCGCCCCTTTGGCTGCTTTTGCTACTGCTTTTTCCTTTAAAACAGTACGAGTTTCAGGAGAGGTCAGTTCAGCACTTTGCTTGGGCTGTCGTCCACGATTCGAAGACCTTTTTGTAGTAGCAGCCTGAAGAGGACCAATCTCATCCAAAACCCATGAACTGCTGGTCACCAATGACTTTAGATATAGGAACTGTGAGGTAAAGGTTTCGGATGTTAGCACATCTTTTCCGCGTCGCTGGTCATCTTTGGTGATTCCAGTTTGAACAAAATCGGCGTCTGTGAAGATGTCGGGATTGAATGGAGCAATGCCCGTTGCAGCGAAGACCGCCTTAGTTATTTTTGGCGTTAAAGCCAAATCCAATGTAGCGCATATTGTTACTTAATCAGTGTTTTTAACAATGCGAACATTCCCGAACCTTTCCGATCGAGATCTTTTAGAATATTCTCGGACAAACTGGTCTCAATATGTAAATTTCGTTTCCTTTTTTTAAACAACAAAAATTTAGGAATTTGACAGTTCTACATGATCCTAGTACAAAAAAAGTGCGTCATAACTGGGCACCCCAGCTGAGTCACAACCGGTTTTTATAGTTTGCTTATGTAAGTCGGTGACTGAGTTTTTCCCATCAAATCAAAAACCATTAAAATTTAGTTAAAGTATCATCAAATCCTCCCCCCAACTGTCTCTGATTATTTTTATTCACTTAAAAATTTTTGATTGCCACCTAAAGTATAAACTTACATTTTTCGCGAAAAATTCCGCCATTTTGAATGTAAAAAACACCCTTTAAAAGAATATCAAAGAAGCTGACATTGGCTGTGCCGAAGTTTATATACCCTTGCAGTCCATGTCTATAATATTTTTACATGTTCCAAACTCTTATCCTGTAACTCAATTCATTAATGCACAGAACCTTTCAAATATCATATCCATTTCTTGTTCTTCTTCCTCCCCATCCTCTTTTACATGCATGCTGCGAAGATTTTCTTTATTTGTGGTCCAATAAAGATACCAGCTTTAACTTTCGCCTCAAAGAGCTTAGGGAGCAAGTCTTGTAGGTACTTGAACGCTGAAGAATTTTTGTCGAGAGCTTGGACGAATTGCTTTTTAAGACCCAGTTTGACGTGTAGTGGTGGCTTCAGTACCTTCTGAGGGTCCACCAAAATTCACCACTGTCAATTGAGTTCGTTGTGGCCATTCACGCTTACTCTAGTGTGCACTGTCGTTCCTGCTGTCCCACAGGCAAAGAAAGCAAGGAAACTTGGTGTAACCGCCTTGCAGGCCCATTAAGAATGTCACTATTTTGAAATATCCGATCACTTCCCAGCCATTGTGCTCATACTTCAATTTTTTCAGCAATTTCTTGACATTGTTGTAGCTCTCTTAGACAGAAACTGAATGCGCCAGAGGAACAGACGGAAACCTGTTGCAATTGTGGATCAACACGGCTTTGAGACTCTTGCATGAGCAATGAAGAGGCGCCACTCTTTTGGGTCTAAATCAATTCCGATTTCCTCGAACAGACCGGTCACGTCGTGGCAGAAGCAGAGCTCATCTTCGCTGATGAATAAGTTGGAAAATAGTTCGTGACGCTTCCTCTGACATGAGACTTTAACACTAGAATCCAGCAAATTCCACCGCATCAGTCTGAACGTCAAAAGTTCAGCATCGGACTTGGTGAGACTACCTTCACCTTCATTGTCCTACTGACTCTTGGAATCAGGGCTCTCACAGGAAGACACCTGGAGGAGTAGGAACGGGGAGGACAGAGCTGTGTGGAACTGGAGCCATGGATGAAGGAATGTAAGGATACATGATTGGACTCGCTTTTTTGCCAGTCCAACGTTTGGAAGGGTCCACCATGCAGAAAAAGCAGTTGCTTCAATGGTCAGTGGGTTCTCTCCAAACTCTTGGCACAGCAAACTTCATAGCTCTCTTTTCCCTTCTGTACCCTCCTGCAAAAAAAAAAAAAAATTAGAAAAGAAAAGTACCGTCTAATAAAAAAGTTAATAGAATCATTTATTTTACCCATAACGAAGCAATATAGTTTGAAAATGTTTTACCTTCCAAAGTCCTTTTGCAGTTTTCACAGGCGAAATGAGGTGCCCGGGATTTGTCTTGATCACCGACAGGCATGCCGAAATAAGCATTGTAAGCTTCACACTTGAGACAATAGCTGTTTTCTATAATTTTGGAACCTAACTGACTATGAAACAACAATTACAATACATGGACAAAAATCTTGTTACATAGTGTAATCGGCGAAGTTGAAGCAATGAATCTTCTAGAGCTGTCTGCGTCTGTAGGAAAAGGATATTTTTCAATGACTTCATATTTTATGTCATCTGGTAAAATACCCGCATCAGTACACTTGCGACCTAGGAATGTCACTTCGTGCATGAAGAAAGTAAATTTTTCTGAATGTAATTTTAAAACTAGGATTAACTGTACATATGTATATATTTTATTTTATAATTGCTCTGAACATCTGAAGGTACTTGTCCGTTTTCCGAATTACTTTGGGCAATTCGTACATTGTAGTTGTTGTAGTTATTGTAGCGGTTTTGACTTTGTTTATTGCCTCGGTAGGAATTATTCCTACCTCGGTTGTTCCCTTGTCCAGCTCTATTGTTATTTCTGCTGTTATTGTAGTTATAGTTATAGTTCTGGCCTTTATTGCGACTATTGAAGTTTTATTATTATTTATTTTGAAGTTTCCTGCCTGAACTATTGTTTTGAGCTTTCCATGCTCGCAATTTTTAACCATTGTGTTAATGGCTTCCTTGGTGCCTCCAAGAGTTTTCGTGAATTGTCGATTTCTGTAGTGAACTTATCGCCCGTTTTTCCTTTTTGTCTGATATTTAACAATTTTGCTTTTACTTCATCGGATGTTTCACCACCTATAGTCTTTTGCAATTCCTGTATGATTGCATCAATTGTCACTTCATCTTGAACATTGTATAGTGTTGAGCTAATAATTGTGCCATTAAATTCTGAAAATGGCATTCAAAATGTCCTTTATGTTCTCTTTTGTTTGAATTATACTTGTGTTTGAGTATAATTCTCCTTCCTGTTCTATTTCATTATTTTCTTCCGATAATGTTAATAGCGCAGGAATTGTCAGATCGCTTAGATCTTCGTCTTCTACCTCATGGAATGATGAAAAAATATATTTAAAATGAAAAAGAAATAATTACTTTTTTGCAGCTAATAAATCTAATTAAAAGAAACAAAAAAACAATAACAAAAATTAATTTTTTTTAACTCATAAAAAATATTGAAAGACAAAAGTCTTTATTGGAAAAAATTATACATATGTGAATATTTCATTTATGGCGAAATTCTAGATGATTTCATTGATTTCAACTAATCTATTTTTGTTTAGTAATTAATGTAATTAATAGGTCGAGGATGTTTAGTTGTGTATAAAGCTAAGCTACCTTCTTCAATTAAATTTTGTCTTTTAGCTTAAGCTTTTTCGTTGACTGCTTTCTTAGTTGACGTAAATAAATAAATAAATAAATAAAATAAATATGATGGCCTTTTACTTGAATAGCCTTGTTTAGGCGACTCTGCATTGAGTCTACCACTTTCTCCAGAGTGGATTTGGTAGTTTTTATACCCTTGCAGATGGTATTATAAAATTGGTCAGATGTTTGTAACGCACAGAAGGAGACGTTTCCGACCCTATAAAGTATAAATATTCTTGATCAGCATGAGAAGCTGAGTTGATATAGCCATGTCCGTCTGACCGTCTGTCCGTCCGTCTGTGCGTATGCGTTTTACTCAGCCATCTTAAGAGCTATCGGGATGAAATTTTTTTGGGGCTTTTTATTACCTGGGAAAAATAAAGTATGAAAATTGGCAAAATCGGACCACTATATCATATAGCTCTGGAGGAAACATTTTTGCAAAAATTGGAGTATCGCCAATATGATAGTATTATATATAAAATCTCAGATCCCAAAATTTGAATCTGATCGGATAGAAATAGAAATAGAACACAAGTTACAGCCGATATAAATCGGTTCGGCTTGCTGCCTACTACGTCATCATCAAATCAATAGAGCACACGCATGCACACATACAGACGCAACGCTACATAAACTATATGTGTATGCGTGCGAATCGCGGCATGCGTGTAAAAGGGGATGGGGAAGAAGAAGAAATTGAAATGATATTTGAAAGGTTCTGTGCATTAATGAATTGAGATACAGAAAAAGGGTTTGGAACATGTAAAAATATTATGGACATGGACTGCAAGGGTATATAAACTTCGGCACAGCCGAAGTTAGCTTCTTTGATATTTTCAACTCATCGACCACAGCTTCCTTGAGGTGTACCATTGAATCAAATTGACGTCCATTTCTGAAAACATTGGCCGATAATGTTGGAGCATTGTCCTGTTAAAAAATCATATCGTCAGGATAAAAATTTTCCGAAAAATCAATGAGCTTTATATTAAGTAGCTGAAAATACATTTCCGCATTTGTTTTTGTCGGAATAAAGCATATTCGGCGCGTTTGTCGTGGCAGTCGATTACATCGCTAATACTTGTGACATCCAGCTGGACCGTCTACGTTAAATTTTTTCTCTTCTGAAAAAATTACATTTCGGAACTCGTGAATCCAAAATTTGTATTTTTCGGCAAACGGTACAGGCTCTCGCAAAGCATGTGAAATGTTTTTGTTTTCAGAAATTATTTGGTTGACTCGTCTCCTGGACACGTTGAGATTCAGATGACTGCAAATAACGCTGCAGGACATCTCCTTTTGGACGCCAAATTTCCATTATTAATCAATTTAACAACAATATGGTAGTGTCCTATTGCCCACGTTTTTATACCATACACTCATAGGGTGAAATGGTATATTAAAGTCGCCAAAATGTATGTAACCGACTCCATATATATTCCTGATCGGGATCATCATCTGAGACGATCTAGCCATTTCCGTCCGTCGGTCCGTATGAACACCTAGTTCTCGGAGACTATAAGAGCTAGAGAGATTTTTGCCACACCCTTTACCGCCCCCGCAAATTAAATAAAACCGATTTTCTCAAAAACTATTCTAGCTATCGACACCATAGTTTTTATGTATACTTGCTTAGTAAATGGGCACATTTTTTATGTGTAAAGATTTTGCCATGCCCCTTTCCGCCAGCGTAATTTGAAAAAACTCGATTATCTCCCGTAATTTTCTACCTTGTGCAATCAAATTTAGCGCACTTAAATTACTAATATCCAGCAAAACACCAAATTTGATCAAAATCGGAATAAAAATAGCCGAGTTATGCATATAAACGTTTTTCCATATGGCCGGAGTTGGCCGTTGGCTGGTAAGGGCTATACGGTGCTCGTATGCTTGAGTGAGCGAAATACTAAGATATGTTTGTAAAAAGCATGTGAACAGAATTTTTTAAAAATACGAAAATGCTTTTGTTATTATATTAACATATTTAAGTCGGCGAGACGACTTAGTTACTTTATATTTTTTTTGTTTACTTACGTTTTCAATTTCAATCCTCCCCCCAACTGTCTCTGATTATTTTTATTCACTTAAAAATTTTTGATTGCCACCTAAAGTATAAACTTACGTTTTTCGCGAAAAATTCCGCCATTTTGAATGTAAAAAACACCCTTAATTAAAAGAATATCAAAGAAGCTGACATTGGCTGTGCCGAAGTTTATATACCCTTGCAGTCCATGTCTATAATATTTTTACATGTTCCAAACTCTTATCCTGTAACTCAATTCATTAATGCACAGAACCTTTCAAATATCATATCCATTTCTTGTTCTTCTTCTTCCCCATCCTCTTTTACATGCATGCTGCGAAGATTTTCTTTATTTGTGGTCCAATAAAGATACCAGCTTTAACTTTCGCCTCAAAGAGCTTAGGGAGCAAGTCTTGTAAGTACTTGAACGCTGAAGAATTTTTGTCGAGAGCTTGGACGAATTGCTTTTTAAGACCCAGTTTGACGTGTAGTGGTGGCATCAGTACCTTCTGAGGGTCCACCAAAATTCACCACTGTGAATTGGGTTCGTTGTGGCCATTCACGCTTACTCTAGTGTGCACTGTCGTTCCTGCTGTCCCACAGGCAAAGAAAGCAAGGAAACTTGGTGTAACCGCCTTGCAGGCCCATTAAGAATGTCACTATTTTGAAATATCCGATCACTTCCCAGCCATTGTGCTCATACTTCAATTTTTTCAGCAATTTCTTGACATTGTTGTAGCTCTCTTAGACAGAAACTGAATGCGCCAGAGGAACAGACGGAAACCTGTTGCAATTGTGGATCAACACGGCTTTGAGACTCTTGCATGAGCAATGAAGAGGCGCCACTCTTTTGGGTCTAAATCAATTCCGATTTCCTCGAACAGACCGGTCACGTCGTGGCAGAAGCAGAGCTCATCTTCGCTGATGAATAAGTTGGAAAATAGTTCGTGACGCTTCCTCTGACATGAGACTTTAACACTAGAATCCAGCAAATTCCACCGCATCAGTCTGAACGTCAAAAGTTCAGCATCGGACTTGGTGAGACTACCTTCACCTTCATTGTCCTACTGACTCTTGGAATCAGGGCTCTCACAGGAAGACACCTGGAGGAGTAGGAACGGGGAGGACAGAGCTGTGTGGAACTGGAGCCATGGATGAAGGAATGTAAGGATACATGATTGGACTCGCTTTTTTGCCAGTCCAACGTTTGGAAGGGTCCACCATGCAGAAAAAGCAGTTGCTTCAATGGTCAGTGGGTTCTCTCCAAACTCTTGGCACAGCAAACTTCATAGCTCTCTTTTCCCTTCTGTACCCTCCTGCAAAAAAAAAAAAAAAATTAGAAAAGAAAAGTACCGTCTAATAAAAAAGTTAATAGAATCATTTATTTTACCCATAACGAAGCAATATAGTTTGAAAATGTTTTACCTTCCAAAGTCCTTTTGCAGTTTTCACAGGCGAAATGAGGTGCCCGGGATTTGTCTTGATCACCGACAGGCATGCCGAAATAAGCATTGTAAGCTTCACACTTGAGACAATAGCTGTTTTCTATAATTTTGGAACCTAACTGACTAGGAAACAACAATTACAATACATGGACAAAAATCTTGTTACATAGTGTAATCGGCGAAGTTGAAGCAATGAATCTTCTAACGCTGTCTGCGTCTGTAGGAAAAGGATATTTTTCAATGACTTCATATTTTATGTCATCTGGTAAAATACCCGCATCAGTACACTTGCGACCTAGGAATGTCACTTCGTGCATGAAGAAAGTAAATTTTTCTGAATGTAATTTTAAAACTAGGATTAACTGTACATATGTATATATTTTATTTTATAATTGCTCTGAACATCTGAAGGTACTTGTCCGTTTTCCGAATTACTTTGGGCTATTCGTACATTGTAGTTGTTGTAGTTATTGTAGCGGTTTTGACTTTGTTTATTGCCTCGGTAGGAATTATTCCTACCTCGGTTGTTCCCTTGTCCAGCTCTATTGTTATTTCTGCTGTTATTGTAGTTATAGTTATAGTTCTGGCCTTTATTGCGACTATTGAAGTTTTATTATTATTTATTTTGAAGTTTCCTGCCTGAACTATTGTTTTGAGCTTTCCATGCTCGCAATTTTTAACCATTGTGTTAATGGCTTCCTTGGTGCCTCCAAGAGTTTTCGTGAATTGTCGATTTCTGTAGTGAACTTATCGCCCGTTTTTCCTTTTTGTCTGATATTTAACAATTTTGCTTTTACTTCATCGGATGTTTCACCACCTATAGTCTTTTGCAATTCCTGTATGATTGCATCAATTGTCACTTCATGTTGAACATTGTATAGTGTTGAGCTAATAATTGTGCCATTAAATTCTGAAAATGGCATTCAAAATGTCCTTTATGTTCTCTTTTGTTTGAATTATACTTGTGTTTGAGTATAATTCTCCTTCCTGTTCTATTTCATTATTTTCTTCCGATAATGTTAATAGCGCAGGAATTGTCAGATCGCTTAGATCTTCGTCTTCTACCTCGTGGAATGATGAAAAAATATATTTAAAATGAAAAAGAAATAATTACTTTTTTGCAGCTAATAAATCTAATTAAAAGAAACAAAAAAAACAATAACAAAAATTAATTTTTTTTAACTCATAAAAAATAGTGAAAGACAAAAGTCTTTATAGGAAAAAATTATATGTGAATATTTCATTTATGGCGAAATTTTAGATGATTTCATTGATTTCAACTAATCTATTTTTGTTTAGTAATTAATGTAATTAATAGGTCGAGGATGTTTAGTTGTGTATAAAGCTAAGCTACCTTCTTCAATTAAATTTTGTCTTTTAGCTTAAGCTTTTTCGTTGACTGCTTTCTTAGTTGACGTAAATAAATAAATAAATAAATAAAATAAATATGATGGCCTTTTACTTGAATAGCCTTGTTTAGGCGACTCTGCATTGAGTCTACCACTTTCTCCAGAGTGGATTTGGTAGTTTTTATACCCTTGCAGAGGGTATTATAAAATTGGTCAGATGTTTGTAACGCACAGAAGGAGACGTTTCCGACCCTATAAAGTATATATATTCTTGATCAGCATGAGAAGCTGAGTTGATATAGACATGTCCGTCTTTCCGTCTGACCGTCTGTCCGTCCGTCTGTGCGTATGCGTTTTACTCAGCCATTTTAAGAGCCCTCGGGATGAAATTTTTTTGGGGCTTTTTATTACCTGGGAAAAATAGTGTATGAAAATTGGCAGAATCCGACCACTATATCATATAGCTCTGGAGGAAAAATTTTTGCAAAAATTGGAGTATCGCCAATATGATAGTATTATATATAAAATCTCAGATCCCAAAATTTGAATCTGATCGGATAGAAATAGAAATAGAACACAAGTTACAGCCGATATAAATCGGTTCGGCTTGCTGCCTACTACGTCATCATCAAATCAATAGAGCACACGCATGCACACATACAGACGCAACGCTACACAAACTATATGTGTATGCGTGCGAATCGCGGCATGCGTGTAAAAGGGGATGGGGAAGAAGAAGAAATTGAAATGATATTTGAAAGGTTCTGTGCATTAATGAATTGAGATACAGAAAAAGGGTTTGGAACATGTAAAAATATTATGGCCATGGACTGCAAGGGTATATAAACTTCGGCACAGCCGAAGTTAGCTTCTTTGATATTTTCAACTCATCGACCACAGCTTCCTTGAGGTGTACCATTGAATCAAATTGACGTCCATTTTTGAAAACATTGGCCGATAATGTTGGAGCATTGTCCTGTTAAAAAATCATATCGTCAGGATAAAAATTTTCCGAAAAATCAATGAGCTTTATATTAAGTAGTTGAAAATACATTTCCGCATTTGTTTTTGTCGGAATAAAGCATATTCGGCGCGTTTGTCGTGGCAGTCGATTACATCGCTAATACTTGTGACATCCAGCTGGACCGTCTACGTTAAATTTTTTCTCTTCTGAAAAAATTACATTTCGGAACTCGTGAATCCAAAATTTGTATTTTTCGGCAAACGGTACAGGCTCTCGCAAAGCATGTGAAATGTTTTTGTTTTCAGAAATTATTTGGTTGACTCGTCTCCTGGACACGTTGAGATTCAGATGACTGCAAATAACGCTGCAGGACATCTCCTTTTGGACGCCAAATTTCCATTATTAATCAATTTAACAACAATATGGTAGTGTCCTATTGCCCACGTTTTTATACCATACACTCATAGGGTGAAATGGTATATTAAAGTCGCCAAAATGTATGTAACCGACTCCATATATATTCCTGATCGGGATCATCATCTGAGACGATCTAGCCATTTCCGTCCGTCGGTCCGTATGAACACCTAGTTCTCGGAGACTATAAGAGCTAGAGAGATTTTTGCCACACCCTTTACCGCCCCCGCAAATTAAATAAAACCGATTTTCTCAAAAACTATTCTAGCTATCGACACCATAGTTTTTATGTATACTTGCTTAGTAAATGGGCACATTTTTTATGTGTAAAGATTTTGCCATGCCCCTTTCCGCCAGCGTAATTTGAAAAAACTCGATTATCTCCCGTAATTTTCTACCTTGTGCAATCAAATTTAGCGCACTTAAATTACTAATATCCAGCAAAACACCAAATTTGATCAAAATCGGAATAAAAATAGCCGAGTTATGCATATAAACGTTTTTCCATATGGCCGGAGTTGGCCGTTGGCTGGTAAGGGCTATACGGTGCTCGTATGCTTGAGTGAGCGAAATACTAAGATATGTTTGTAAAAAGCATGTGAACAGAATTTTTTAAAAATACGAAAATGCATTTGTTATTATAAATTTGTAATATTTGTTTTACTGGTATAAGGCATATTTAAGTCGGCAAGACGACTTAGTTACTTTATATTTTTTTTGTTTACTTACGTTTTCAATTTCAATCCTCCCCCCAACTGTCTCTGATTATTTTTATTCACTTAAAAATTTTTGATTGCCACCTAAAGTATAAACTTACATTTTTCGCGAAAAATTCCGCCATTTTGAATGTAAAAAACACCCTTAATTAAAAGAATATCAAAGAAGCTGACATTGGCTGTGCCGAAGTTTATATACCCTTGCAGTCCATGTCTATAATATTTTTACATGTTCCAAACTCTTATCCTGTAACTCAATTCATTAATGCACAGAACCTTTCAAATATCATATCCATTTCTTGTTCTTCTTCTTCCCCATAAGATTTTCTTTATTTGTGGTCCAATAAAGATACCAGCTTTAACTTTCGCCTCAAAGAGCTTAGGGAGCAAGTCTTGTAGGTACTTGAACGCTGAAGAATTTTTGTCGAGAGCTTGGACGAATTGCTTTTTAAGACCCAGTTTGACGTGTAGTGGTGGCATCAGTACCTTCTGATGAGGGTCCACCAAGGGCTACCACTTGACGTTGTTCCT
This sequence comes from Drosophila insularis, assembly GCA_018903935.1. NCBI lineage: Eukaryota > Metazoa > Arthropoda > Insecta > Diptera > Drosophilidae > Drosophila > Drosophila insularis. The sequence goes on from JAEIFP010000213.1 coordinate 122,575, forward strand.
CACCACTGTGAATTGAGTTCGTTGTGGCCATTCACGCTTACTCTAGTGTGCACTGTCGTTCCTGCTGTCGCACAGGCAAAGAAAGCAAGGAAACTTGGTGTAACCGCCTTGCAGGCCCATTAAGAATGTCACTATTTTGAAATATCCGATCACTTCCCAGCCATTGTGCTCATACTTCAATGCGTTCAGCAATTTCTTGACATTGTTGTAGCTCTCTTAGACAGAAACTGAATGCGCCGGAGGAACAGACGGAAACCTGTTGCAATTGTGGAGCAACACGGCTTTGAGACTCTTGCATGAGCTGTCAATGAAGAGGCGCCACTCTTTTTTATGTCTAAATCAATTCCGATTTCCTCGAACAGACCGGTCACGTCGTGGCAGAAGCAGAGCTCATCGTCGCTGATGAAGAAGTTGGAAAATAGTTCGTGACGATTCCTCTGACATGAGACTTTAACACTAGAATCCAGCAAATTCCACCGCATCAGTCTGAACGTCAAAAGTTCAGCATCGGACTTGGTGAGACTACCTTCACCTTCATTGTCCTACTGACTCTTGGAATCAGGGCTCTCACAGGAAGACACCTGGAGGAGTAGGAACGGGGAGGCCAGAGCTGTGTGGAACTGGAGCCATGGATGAAGGAATGTAAGGATACATGATTGGACTCGCTTTTTTGCCAGTCCAACGTTTGGAAGGGTCCACCATGCAGAAAAAGCAGTTGCTTCAATGGTCAGTGGGTTCTCTCCAAACTCTTGGCACAGCAAACTTCATAGCTCTCTTTTCCCTTCTGTACCCTCCTGCAAAAAAAAAAAAAAAATTAGAAAAGAAAAGTACCGTCTAATAAAAAAGTTAATAGAATCATTTATTTTACCCATAACGAAGCAATATAGTTTGAAAATGTTTTACCTTCCAAAGTCCTTTTGCAGTTTTCACAGGCGAAATGAGGTGCCCGGGATTTGTCTTGATCACCGACAGGCATGCCGAAATAAGCATTGTAAGCTTCACACTTGAGACAATAGCTGTTTTCTATAATTTTGGAACCTAACTGACTATGAAACAACAATTACAATACATGGACAAAAATCTTGTTACATAGTGTAATCGGCGAAGTTGAAGCAATGAATCTTCTAGCGCTGTCTGCGTCTGTAGGAAAAGGATATTTTTCAATGACTTCATATTTTATGTCATCTGGTAAAATACCCGCATCAGTACACTTGCGACCTAGGAATGTCACTTCGTGCATGAAGAAAGTAAATTTTTCTGAATGTAATTTTAAAACTAGGATTAACTGTACATATGTATATATTTTATTTTATAATTGCTCTGAACATCTGAAGGTACTTGTCCGTTTTCCGAATTACTTTGGGCAATTCGTACATTGTAGTTGTTGTAGTTATTGTAGCGGTTTTGACTTTGTTTATTGCCTCGGTAGGAATTATTCCTACCTCGGTTGTTCCCTTGTCCAGCTCTATTGTTATTTCTGCTGTTATTGTAGTTATAGTTATAGTTCTGGCCTTTATTGCGACTATTGAAGTTTTATTATTATTTATTTTGAAGTTTCCTGCCTGAACTATTGTTTTGAGCTTTCCATGCTCGCAATTTTTAACCATTGTGTTAATGGCTTCCTTGGTGCCTCCAAGAGTTTTCGTGAATTGTCGATTTCTGTAGTGAACTTATCGCCCGTTTTTCTTTTTGGTCTGATATTTAACAATTTTGCTTTTCCTTCATCGGATGTTTCACCACCTATAGTCTTTTGCAATTCCTGTATGATTGCATCAATTGTTACTTCATCTTGAACATTGTATAGTGTTGAGCTAATAATTGTGCCATTAAATTCTGAAAATGGCATTCAAAATGTCCTTTATTTTCTCTTTTGTTTGAATTATACTTGTGTTTGAGTATAATTCTCCTTCCTGTTCTATTTCATTATTTTCTTCCGATAATGTTAATAGCGCAGGAATTGTCAGATCGCTTAGATCTTCGTCTTCTACCTCGTGGAATGATGAAAAAATATATTTAAAATGAAAAAGAAATAATTACTTTTTTGCAGCTAATAATTCTAATTAAAAGAAACAAAAAAACAATAACAAAAATTAATTTTTTTTAACTCATAAAAAATAGTGAAAGACAAAAGTCTTTATAGGAAAAAATTATATGTGAATATTTCATTTATGGCGAAATTCTAGATGATTTCATTGATTTCAACTAATCTATTTTTGTTTAGTAATTAATGTAATTAATAGGTCGAGGATGTTTAGTTGTGTATAAAGCTAAGCTACCTTCTTCAATTAAATTTTGTCTTTTAGCTTAAGCTTTTTCGTTGACTGCTTTCTTAGTTGACGTAAATAAATAAATAAATAAATAAAATAAATATGATGGCCTTTTACTTGAATAGCCTTGTTTAGGCGACTCTGCATTGAGTCTACCACTTTCTCCAGAGTGGATTTGGTAGTTTTTATACCCTTGCAGAGGGTATTATAAAATTGGTCAGATGTTTGTAACGCACAGAAGGAGACGTTTCCGACCCTATAAAGTATAAATATTCTTGATCAGCATGAGAAGCTGAGTTGATATAGCCATGTCCGTCTTTCCGTCTGACCGTCTGTCCGTCCGTCTGTGCGTATGCGTTTTACTCAGCCATCTTAAGAGCTATCGGGATGAAATTTTTTTGGGGCTTTTTATTACCTGGGAAAAATAAAGTATGAAAATTGGCAAAATCGGACCACTATATCATATAGCTCTGGAGGAAACATTTTTGCAAAAATTGGAGTATCGCCAATATGATAGTATTATATATAAAATCTCAGATCCCAAAATTTGAATCTGATCGGATAGAAATAGAAATAGAACACAAGTTACAGCCGATATAAATCGGTTCGGCTTGCTGCCTACTACGTCATCATCAAATCAATAGAGCACATGCATGCACACATACAGACGCAACGCTACATAAACTATATGTGTATGCGTGCGAATCGCGGCATGCGTGTAAAAGGGGATGGGGAAGAAGAAGAAATTGAAATGATATTTGAAAGGTTCTGTGCATTAATGAATTGAGATACAGGATAAGAGTTTGGAACATGTAAAAATATTATGGCCATGGACTGCAAGGGTATATAAACTTCGGCACAGCCGAAGTTAGCTTCTTTGATATTTTCAACTCATCGACCACAGCTTCCTTGAGGTGTACCATTGAATCAAATTGACGTCCATTTTTGAAAACATTGGCCGATAATGTTGGAGCATTGTCCTGTTAAAAAATCATATCGTCAGGATAAAAATTTTCCGAAAAATCAATGAGCTTTATATTAAGTAGTTGAAAATACATTTCCGCATTTGGTTTTGTCGGAATAAAGCATATTCGGCGCGTTTGTCGTGGCAGTCGATTACATCGCTAATACTTGTGACATCCAGCTGGACCGTCTACGTTAAATTTTTTCTCTTCTGAAAAAATTACATTTCGGAACTCGTGAATCCAAAATTTGTATTTTTCGGCAAACGGTACAGGCTCTCGCAAAGCATGTGAAATGTTTTTGTTTTCAGAAATTATTTGGTTGACTCGTCTCCTGGACACGTTGAGATTCAGATGACTGCAAATAACGCTGCAGGACATCTCCTTTTGGACGCCAAATTTCCATTATTAATCAATTTAACAACAATATGGTAGTGTCTTATTGCCCACGTTTTTATACCATACACTCATAGGGTGAAATGGTATATTAAAGTCGCCAAAATGTATGTAACCGACTCCATATATATTCCTGATCGGGATCATCATCTGAGACGATCTAGCCATTTCCGTCCGTCGGTCCGTATGAACACCTAGTTCTCGGAGACTATAAGAGCTAGAGAGATTTTTGCCACACCCTTTACCGCCCCCGCAAATTAAATAAAACCGATTTTCTCAAAAACTATTCTAGCTATCGACACCATAGTTTTTATGTATACTTGCTTAGTAAATGGGCACATTTTTTATGTGTAAAGATTTTGCCATGCCCCTTTCCGCCAGCGTAATTTGAAAAAACTCGATTATCTCCCGTAATTTTCTACCTTGTGCAATCAAATTTAGCGCACTTAAATTACTAATATCTAGCAAAACACCAAATTTGATCAAAATCGGAATAAAAATAGCCGAGTTATGCATATAAACGTTTTTCCATATGGCCGGAGTTGGCCGTTGGCTGGTAAGGGCTATACGGTGCTCGTATGCTTGAGTGAGCGAAATACTAAGATATGTTTGTAAAAAGCATGTGAACAGAATTTTTTAAAAATACGAAAATGCATTTGTTATTATAAATTTGTAATATTTGTTTTACTGGTATAAGGCATATTTAAGTCGGCGAGACGACTTAGTTACTTTATATTTTTTTTGTTTACTTACGTTTTCAATTTCAATCCTCCCCCCAACTGTCTCTGATTATTTTTATTCACTTAAAAATTTTTGATTGCCACCTAAAGTATAAACTTACATTTTTCGCGAAAAATTCCGCCATTTTGAATGTAAAAAACACCCTTAATTAAAAGAATATCAAAGAAGCTGACATTGGCTGTGCCGAAGTTTATATACCCTTGCAGTCCATGTCTATAATATTTTTACATGTTCCAAACTCTTATCCTGTAACTCAATTCATTAATGTACAGAACCTTTCAAATATCATATCCATTTCTTGTTCTTCTTCTTCCCCATCCTCTTTTACATGCATGCTGCGAAGATTTTCTTTATTTGTGGTCCAATAAAGATACCAGCTTTAACTTTCGCCTCAAAGAGCTTAGGGAGCAAGTCTTGTAGGTACTTGAACGCTGAAGAATTTTTGTCGAGAGCTTGGACGAATTGCTTTTTAAGACCCAGTTTGACGTGTAGTGGTGGCATCAGTACCTTCTGATGAGGGTCCACCAAGGGCTACCACTTGACGTTGTTCCTCACCACTGTGAATTGAGTTCGTTGTGGCCATTCACGCTTACTCTAGTGTGCACTGTCGTTCCTGCTGTCGCACAGGCAAAGAAAGCAAGGAAACTTGGTGTAACCGCCTTGCAGGCCCATTAAGAATGTCACTATTTTGAAATATCCGATCACTTCCCAGCCATTGTGCTCATACTTCAATGCGTTCAGCAATTTCTTGACATTGTTGTAGCTCTCTTAGACAGAAACTGAATGCGCCGGAGGAACAGACGGATACCTGTTGCAATTGTGGAGCAACACGGCTTTGAGACTCTTGCATGAGCTGTCAATGAAGAGGCGCCACTCTTTTTTATGTCTAAATCAATTCCGATTTCCTCGAACAGACCGGTCACGTCGTGGCAGAAGCAGAGCTCATCGTCGCTGATGAAGAAGTTGGAAAATAGTTCGTGACGATTCCTCTGACATGAGACTTTAACACTAGAATCCAGCAAATTCCACCGCATCAGTCTGAACGTCAAAAGTTCAGCATCGGACTTGGTGAGACTACCTTCACCTTCATTGTCCTACTGACTCTTGGAATCAGGGCTCTCACAGGAAGACACCTGGAGGAGTAGGAACGGGGAGGTCAGAGCTGTGTGGAACTGGAGCCATGGATGAAGGAATGTAAGGATACATGATTGGACTCGCTTTTTTGCCACTCCAACGTTTGGAAGGGTCCACCATGCAGAAAAAGCAGTTGCTTCAATGGTCAGTGGGTTCTCTCCAAACTCTTGGCACAGCAAACTTCATAGCTCTCTTTTCCCTTCTGTACCCTTCTGCAAAAAAAAAAAAAATTAGAAAAGAAAAGTACCGTCTAATAAAAAAGTTAATAGAATCATTTATTTTACCCATAACGAAGCAATATAGTTTGAAAATGTTTTACCTTCCAAAGTCCTTTTGCAGTTTTCACAGGCGAAATGAGGTGCCCGGGATTTGTCTTGATCACCGACAGGCATGCCGAAATAAGCATTGTAAGCTTCTGTAACGATCCTTTTTCGTCCTTCGGGATATTTACAATATCTCTTGGGCTAGGTTCGGCACAACAAATTTATTTTGTGCCCTGGTGAAATTAGAAACACGTTTGTTTAATTATTAGTTATGGTTGTATGTTTATTTATAACTTTTTATGGGCTTGGTTGGATATGACGGTTTCTCAATGGTAGCTCTGGACTTGGACAGCGTTGGTGAGTCACTTCGAATCCCTCGTCGTCGCTTCTTGCCTTCCTCTTGCTCCTGTTGCCGATTATTGTCTCGGTCTGTATCGTATGCTTGATTTGTGCTTCACACCTCTGCACCCTTTCGCTATGCTCGTTGAGATGGCTCTTGCTTTATGGCCTTGGCGGGATGTTCTTCAGTAATTGGTACTCGTCAGGATATATAGATCCTGGAATTTCGGCAGTAGGATATATCCTCGTGCCTACCATTGACTTTGGATACTCCTGGAAATGCTTGGCTTCTCTTCAATTTACTCTAGCTTGGGTACGGTGTATATTATCCTTATTTAAGGACTTGTTGCTATCGGATGAAACTGCACAGGTTACTCGTAAGGCCTGTATAGTTTTTCTGTTGCTCCTTGTGTTTCCTTGATAAGTTCTTAAGGTTACTCGTAAGGCCTTAATTACTTGTTACTTGATCACGACTTGATGACTTGATGACTTCATGATCTCATAATGACGGGCGTTGCCTTTATATAGGCAACTCCCGCGGCCTCAGGAATAGCTTGGTGTAGTACCGCTATACAGCTGGTACATTTCCATCGGCCCTCTGCTTTCACCCACGCATCCACTTGTTGCTATGCGTGGTGAAAGTCCCGTAAATCTTTGGCACATATGTCCACTTTCTTTGTGGCTGCGCGCCCATTTATTTCCTTGTCCTTGTCTAGCTCCCTTGCATCTATGTGCTTCCATCACTCTTACCCATTGGCGTCGCCTTTCCATTGGCCGCCCATTGTATCCCGTTCTTTCTCTGTCAGCGCTGCCGTCGCCTGTCTTTCCTTTTGATCCACTCGTCATACCCAATTTCGCCCATATTCGCTCCATATTATATTTCTATACATATATACTAATTGTATTGATTTAAACTATTGTTTAATAATAATTCTCCTGATTAATTTAATATACAACATCGTTTAATTTCCCATGCAATGCACATTCATCCGCATATCGTATCTATCAGATAGAGGGCTTCCCCATTGTTCATCCCTCCCCCTTCGGTTCGCATATTCCCCTATCCAATCCACAAACCATTATCGTTTCATACAATGCATGCATGCCCCGCACCCGTCTCGTGGGCTTGCTTGGCCCTCACTTTGTTCTCATAATTTCGGCAGTTCATGCTCTCACTGCTTTGATCTCTTGTGTGTGACGTAGGCAGCGAGCATCCATAGGCCACCGGTACTCCCTCTCGCGGTCACACACGCATAGCATATGTGTATTGTGAGTGTATGCTTGTTCATGCATTGTACGTCAATGCATGCATTTCTATTGTGGCCTCTCTGTGCTCTTAAATTGTCGCACTGGGCCAATGCCCTTTTTCGCTTGCCCTTGTATGCTCTTACATAGCCGATTTTGCACATTATGCCTCCCACGCATCTTCCCGCTTGTACGAAATTTGCCAGCGGTCGCATGCGGTTCGATCATCATGCTCGATCGTACGTCACAGGTTCGATCGAGCCATGTTGGACCTGGTTGCCCGTCGTATGTATGCATATTGGTTTTTTTTGCATTCTGCTTCCCACGCATCTTCCCGCTTGTACGAAATCTCGCGGTTGCGTGCGGTCCGATCGGTCGTGTTTGATCGTAGCCGTATCGTATGTCGTGCAATTTCCAACTTCTCACATTATGCTTCCCAAGCATCTTCCCGCTTGTACGAAATTGCTCGCGGTTGCGTGCGGTTCGATCGGTCATGTTTGATCGTAGCCGTATCGTATGTCGTGCAAATGCCGACGTTTTACATTATGCTTCCCACGCATCTTCCCGCTTGTACGAAATCGCTTGCGGTTGCGTGTGGTTCGATCCATTGCGTTTGATCGTAACTTATTTGCGTTGCACTGGTTCGATCGACCAGTGCCAGTATTGGTCGTATATCGTACATCTGGTTCGTGTCTCGGCTATATCTTGTATCGTATATCGTACATCTGGTTCGTGTCTTGGCTATATCTTGTATCTGGTGCGTTATTCACACCTTTGTATTGCTTCGCTGTCGGTTTGTTGTGTGGGATATTATTATGATTTATAATATTCCTCACACTCCCCCCCTTCTTCGGGAGGGATTTGCCCACCCCTGCGAATTTGTGCATTTTTTTATGTATTGCCTTTGTTCCCTTTTTTTTTCTTGGCATGGGTTTTTCTTGTTTTTTTTTTTTTTTTTTTGGGACTCAGCTCGCATCTTTCCTTGGCCATTTGGCGTCTTCTATTGTTGGCGATTACTGAGTATCTTTTCGTTAATATTGGCGGATTAGGGCATCTTTTCTTTGTATATCCCTTGTGGGTTTTTTCTTTTGGCCCGTTCCGCATCTTTTCTTATCAGTGTCTTTCATCTATTTACCCTACTTATTATATCTTCCTCTTACTCTGAGATGCGGTTTGTGACTTTGCTAGTTTTTCGATACGATGTACTTTGAGATTTTCAGCTCTAATTTCATGTTTTTGAGTTCTCTGTTCAGCCGGCCGGTCTGTGCAGATTTCTCGCCGCCATGTCATTAGAGTCGTCCATACTCATTGCTCATCAATTTTCATGCCATCCTCTTCCTCGCATACTTGTTGCTTCAATTGGCTGATGTGTGCTTGTCTGCTTTTTTTTTGTTTCTTTGTGCCGTAATTTGCATATGACTGGAGATGCAAAGCCCATCACTTCATATGGGCCTCCAAATTTTGGTGCCAGCTTTGCTGCGAATCCTTCTGCAGCATTTGAAAGGTGGTGTTCTTTTGCCCATACTGTTGTTCCAATTGTTGGTCTCCATTCTCTCCTCCTTAGGTTATAGTGACGTGCCTGATCTTGTGCCGCCGTCTCCAGATTACGTCTTATTAGCTCGAACAGCTCTTGCACTTCTTTTGCCTTTGCCTCTGGTGGTATGCTTTGCTTTCCTGTGCCAGTCGTGACCCTATCGTACAATGCGCCTGGCATTCTAGGTTCACGTCCTTGTATCACATATGCTGGCGTAAATCCAGTTGACTCTGATTGACTAGTATTTACAGCCAGTGTTATTTCTGGCCAGCTCTCATCCCAATTCCGTTGATTTTCACCGGTAAACCGAGCAATCATTGTCTTCACTGTTCTGTTTGCCCTTTCGGTTGGGTTTTCTTGTGGTGTGTATGGAGCTGTTAATTGGTGTTGGCATCCCCATTCCTCTAGCATTTTTTTAAACGTTCTGCTAGTGAATTGGACCCCATTGTCCGTTATTACCACTTTAGGAACTCCAAAGTGGCCTTGATTAGATTCTCCGCAGTTGCCTTTCGCATGGGTATCAGTTCTGTCCATTTTGAAAATCGGTCAATGATTACCAGTAACATTGAGTTTCCATGTTTCGACCGAGGTAAGGGTCCGACGAAATCAGCGCAAACGGTGGCCCATGGTTCATCCGGTATTTGCGTCAGCATTTTCCCTGCTGCTTGCTGTTGGTTGGGTTTGTATTGCTGACACGTTGTGCACTTTCCCACGAATTTCCTGATGTCTCGTTGCATGCCTGGCCAATAATATCTCGCCGCAGTTCTGGTAATCGTTCGCCTATTTCCCGTATGCCCTGCCGTTCTGGAAGTGTGGTTTTCTTCCATCACTTGGTTCCGTAGCGTCTTGGGCACACATAATTTCCATGATATTACTTCTTCTTGGCCTGCTCTATGCGGAATATTCCTGTACACCTGGCTGTTTTCTAATATGTAATCTGGATATTTCTGTGGTTGTTGTTGTATTTTCTTTATCATATCTTGAATCCACTCACATTCTTTGTTTGCTTGTCGTAATCGGGCGCCATTGTCTACTATTCTTTTGCACGCATCCATTGGTTGTCTTGATAGTGCATCGGCGACAATGTTTAATTTGCCCTTTCGATATGCTATTTCGAAATCGTATTGTTGTAATTCCAGTGCCCATCGAGCTATGCGGCCCGTGGGGCTCTCTATACTATTCAGCCACTTCAACGCCATGTGGTCTGTCACCACCTTAAATCGGTATCCCTCGAGATATGGTCTCAGCTTGCGTACTGCCCACACTATTGCTAGGCATTCCTTTTCTGTTGCCGAATAGTTCTTCTCCGCTTGATTCAACTCTCTCGACAGATATGAAACCACTCTTTCCCCCTCTTCGGTGTTTTGTACTAGTATGGCCCCTAATCCTATGTTGCTTGCATCTGTTTGGAGTACGAACATTTTTGTGAAATCTGGGCATGCCAATACTGGGTCACTCGTGAGTTTTTCTTTTACCGATTCGAATGCTGCCTGGTGCTCTTCGCTCCAATGCCATTTGGTTTTTTTCTTGAGCAGTGTGTTTAACGGGTGTGTTATCATGGCAAAGTTTGGTACGAATCGTCTGTACCACGAAGCCACTCCTAGATATTGCCGTAATTCTTTGGTGCATGTGGGCGGCTTCAATTGAGCTATTGCCGCCACCTTGTCTGGGTCCGTTGCAATACCGTTTTCTGTTACCAAGTGGCCTAGAAACTTTAGCTCTTTTCTGAAAAATTGGCACTTTTCCGCATTTATTCTTAAGTTTGCTTCTTTCAATCTCCTGAACACTTCTTGCAGGTGGTCCATATGTTCTTTGATTGTTTTGCTTATTACCACTATGTCATCTTGGTAGGCGAACGCGTTTGGTATCATTTCTGGGCCAATGACTTGGTCCAATGCCCGTTGGAACGTTGCTGATGCGGAGTGTAACCCGAATGGCATCACTTTCCATTGGAATAAACCTTTCCCTGGGACTGTGAATGCTGTCATTGGCCTGCTGTTTTCTTCCAACGGAATTTGCCAATAGCCGTCCTTCAGGTCTAGGCTGCTTATAAATTTCGCTTCACGTAGTTGGTTTAAGATGTAGTCGATGCGTGGCATTGGGTATGCATCTTTTATAGATTTTGCGTTAATTTGTCTAAAATCTACGCATAATCTCCATTTGCCCGTCTGTTTCTTTCTCACCATCACTATGGGTGAGCTATATGGGCTTTGTGATGGTTCGATGCATCCCATTGTCAACAGTTCATCGACCTTTGTGTTGATTTCTCCCTGTATTTTTGGATTTTTTGGGTAATACCTTTGTTTTATTGGTATATCATCCTTCATTGTGATTCTGTGTATCCCTACTTTTGATGATCCCTTGATTTTTCCCAATTCCATCAATTCGTGTTCTAGAAACTTTTGTATTTCTGTTTGCTCTTTCTTCTGTGTCACCACGATCGATATACGTTCGGTTATCCTGCCCTGCATCCTCTTCACCGTTGGAATTTTTATCCTGTGGCCTCCGCATGCTATTTCGGTATTCATCAGCCTTAAGAAATTCCATCCTAAGATTATAGCATCTATTCCGTCTGGCATGATGAGAAATGTTATGTTCATTTCTTTGTTTCCGAATCGAACGTATCCTGTCCACTGCTCGTTGATGTCTCTCACCTTCCCGTCCGCCATGTATACTTGCTTGTTCGTGGTCTCTCGGTCTCCTTTGTTTTTCACCGTTTCCAACATTTGTTTGCTGATGAAACTGCTCGTGGCTCCGGAGTCAATTGTCGCTTTCATCTGGACTCCTGCTACTTCGATAATTGCTGACAATTGATCCTCTTCCTCTATAAGTTGGCCTATTAGTGGTGAGGAGCTTGTTGGCTGGGTCCCTGCTCGCCCCTGATAGGCTGGAACCGCCTTTCGTTTCCCGAACTCCAACAACATTCTTTTGTTCTTTTCCCAATCCTTCCACACTGCCAACAGAAATTGAGTCTCTGATTGTTGCACTCTCTTGCCCAGTGTCCTGCTCCCCCGCATCTGCGGCATGCCTGGCTTGGGTTTAAGACTCTTCCCTCTTGGATGTTTTTATTTTCCTGGCTTGGTCTTGAATTGTTCTCCATGCTGTTGTCTTGGCATCTTCGGCACTGTGTGACTGGTGGCCCGTAATTATTTCCTCCTCTGTGGCTTGCTTGGTTGTTGTTTGTTCTTTGAGCATTGTTTGGGCGATGGAAATCTGATCGTTCTTGTTCAAGCATCTCATGTTCTTCCGCCAACTGCATCAGCTCATCTAGGTTTCTGACTCTATGCGGCCGAACGAATATCCTCAAATCTGGAGTGCAATTTTCTAATATAACTTCCAATTGCTCGTACTCTGGTATTTTAAGGGGTCTCATCATTGTTTGCATGTCGACCATATAGTCCTTGAAATACTCGTTTCTGTTTTGTTTGCGATTTTTCACTTGATCGGCCAATTTGTTGAAGAATCCTCTTGGCAGGAAATATTTCTTGAAGCCCTCAACGAACTCCTTCCACGATCGCCACTGCTTATTGTTTGCGACGTACCACTTTAGTGCTTTGTCTTTCAGAAGTTCTGGCATTGCTCTTGGAATCATGTCTAGCTCGATGCCATACATGTCTGCTGACCACTCGATTTGTTCTATAAACTCTAGCGGTCTGGAATTGCCATCGAATCTGAAAGTCCACTCCCTCACTTGTTTTGCCACCTTGGCGTATTCAGTGGTCCTGTTTGTTGTGTGTGGTGCTGCTCTCTTGGGGTCTATCGTTTGTCTCCTTATGTCCCTCTTTGTCTCTGCGCTATCTAGGGCTCCTTCGCTTCCCCATCTTGGTGGTAAATATGGAGGAATTGCTAGTGTGGCGATGTTTATTTTCTGGAATTCCTCAGCCTCCTTGTCTATGCCATTTTCGCATGTTTTTGACGTGTTTGCTAATGTTTTCATTTTTAGATTTTTCGAGTACTTTGTTTCCAATCTATTTATTTCCTCCTTCCAGTCTGGGTCCGTATCATTCCTTTCTACCCACTCGCCTAGCTGTTTCCTCATTTCATCCACTGTGCCGGTTATCTCGATCCCGATCCTTTGGCCTGTCTGTACCAAATCCTCCTTCTTCATGTGGTAAATCCATCCTTTTCCCATTTTGATCTTTTTGTGCTTTATAAACTGCAGTTTTTATCTCTAAATTTCACCAGTATAGCACGTTGGGCGCCAGTTGTAACGATCCTTTTTCGTCCTTCGGGATATTTACAATATCTCTTGGGCTAGGTTCGGCACAACAAATTTATTTTGTGCCCTGGTGAAATTAGAAACACGTTTGTTTAATTATTAGTTATGGTTGTATGTTTATTTATAACTTTTTATGGGCTTGGTTGGATATGACGGTTTCTCAATGGTAGTTCTGGACTTGGACAGCGTTGGTGAGTCACTTCGAATCCCTCGTCGTCGCTTCTTGCCTTCCTCTTGCTCCTGTTGCCGATTATTGTCTCGGTCTGTATCGTATGCTTGATTTGTGCTCCACACCTCTGCACCCTTTCGCTATGCTCGTTGAGATGGCTCTTGCTTTATGGCCTTGGCAGGATGTTCCTCAGTAATTGGTACTCGTCAGGATATATAGATCCTGGAATTTCGGCAGTAGGATATATCCTCGTGCCTACCATTGACTTTGGATACTCCTGGAAATGCTTGGCTTCTCTTCAATTTACTCTAGCTTGGGTACGGTGTATATTATCCTTATTTAAGGACTTGTTGCTATCGGATGAAACTGCACAGGTTACTCGTAAGGCCTGTATAGTTTTTCTGTTGCTCCTTGTGTTTCCTTGATAAGTTCTTAAGGTTACTCGTAAGGCCTTAATTACTTGTTACTTGATCACGACTTGATGACTTGATGACTTCATGATCTCATAATGACGGGCGTTGCCTTTATATAGGCAACTCCCGCGGCCTCAGGAATAGCTTGGTGTAGTACCGCTATACAGCTGGTACATTTCCATCGGCCCTCTGCTTTCACCCACGCATCCACTTGTTGCTATGCGTGGTGAAAGTCCCGTAAATCTTTGGCACATATGTCCACTTTCTTTGTGGCTGCGCGCCCATTTATTTCCTTGTCCTTGTCTAGCTCCCTTGCATCTATGTGCTTCCATCACTTTCACCCATTGGCGTCGCCTTTCCATTGGCCGCCCATCGTATCCCGTTCTTTCTCTGTCAGCGCTGCCGTCGCCCGTCGCCCGTCGCTCCCTTTGATCCACTCGTCATACCCAATTTCGCCCATATTCGCTCCATATTATACTTATATATATATATACTAATTGTATTGATTTAAACTATTGTTTAATAATAATTCTCCTGATTAATTTAATATACAACATCGTTTAATTTCCCATGCAATGCACATTCATCCGCATATCGTATCTATCAGATAGAGGGCTTCCCCATTGTTCATCCCTCCCCCTTCGGTTCGCATATTCCCCTATCCAATCCACAAACCATTATCGTTTCATACAATGCATGCACGCCCCGCACCCGTCTCGTGGGCTTGCTTGGCCCTCACTTTGTTCTCATAATTTCGGCAGTTCATGCTCTCACTGCTTTGATCTCTTGTGTGTGACGTAGGCAGCGAGCATCCATAGGCCACCGGTACTCCCTCTCGCGGTCACACACGCATAGCATACGTGTATTGTGAGTGTATGCTTGTTCATGCATTGTACGTCAATGCATGCATTTCTATTGTGGCCTCTCTGTGCTCTTAAATTGTCGCACTGGGCCAATGCCCTTTTTCGCTTGCCCTTGTATGCTCTTACATAGCCGATTTTGCACATTATGCCTCCCACGCATCTTCCCGCTTGTACGAAATTTGCCAGCGGTCGCATGCGGTTCGATCATCATGCTCGATCGTACGTCACAGGTTCGATCGAGCCATGTTGGACCTGGTTGCCCGTCGTATGTATGCATATTGGTTTTTTTTGCATTCTGCTTCCCACGCATCTTCCCGCTTGTACGAAATCTCTCGCGGTTGCGTGCGGTCCGATCGGTCGTGTTTGATCGTAGCCGTATCGTATGTCGTGCAATTTCCAACTTCTCACATTATGCTTCCCACGCATCTTCCCGCTTGTACGAAATTGCTCGCGGTTGCGTGCGGTTCGATCGGTCATGTTTGATCGTAGCCGTATCGTATGTCGTGCAAATGCCGACGTTTTACATTATGCTTCCCACGCATCTTCCCGCTTGTACGAAATCGCTTGCGGTTGCGTGTGGTTCGATCCATTGCGTTTGATCGTAATTTATTTGCGTTGCACTGGTTCGATCGACCAGTGCCAATATTGGTCGTATATCGTACATCTGGTTCGTGTCTCGGCTATATCTTGTATCGTATATCGTACATCTGGTTCGTGTCTTGGCTATATCTTGTATCTGGTGCGTTATTCACACCTTTGTATTGCTTCGCTGTCGGTTTGTTGTGTGGGATATTATTATGATTTATAATATTCCTCACACTTCACACTTGAGACAATAGCTGTTTTCTATAATTTTGGAACCTAACTGACTATGAAACAACAATTACAATACATGGACAAAAATCTTGTTACATAGTGTAATCGGCGAAGTTGAAGCAATGAATCTTCTAGCGCTGTCTGCGTCTGTAGGAAAAGGATATTTTTCAATGACTTCATATTTTATGTCATCTGGTAAAATACCCGCATCAGTACACTTGCGACCTAGGAATGTCACTTCGTGCATGAAGAAAGTAAATTTTTCTGAATGTAATTTTAAAACTAGGATTAACTGTACATATGTATATATTTTATTTTATAATTGCTCTGAACATCTGAAGGTACTTGTCCGTTTTCCGAATTACTTTGGGCAATTCGTACATTGTAGTTGTTGTAGTTATTGTAGCGGTTTTGACTTTGTTTATTGCCTCGGTAGGAATTATTCCTACCTCGGTTGTTCCCTTGTCCAGCTCTATTGTTATTTCTGCTGTTATTGTAGTTATAGTTATAGTTCTGGCCTTTATTGCGACTATTGAAGTTTTATTATTATTTATTTTGAAGTTTCCTGCCTGAACTATTGTTTTGAGCTTTCCATGCTCGCAATTTTTAACCATTGTGTTAATGGCTTCCTTGGTGCCTCCAAGAGTTTTCGTGAATTGTCGATTTCTGTAGTGAACTTATCGCCCGTTTTTCTTTTTGGTCTGATATTTAACAATTTTGCTTTTACTTCATCGGATGTTTCACCACCTATAGTCTTTTGCAATTCCTGTATGATTGCATCAATTGTCACTTCATCTTGAACATTGTATAGTGTTGAGCTAATAATTGTGCCATTAAATTCTGAAAATGGCATTCAAAATGTCCTTTATGTTCTCTTTTGTTTGAATTATACTTGTGTTTGAGTATAATTCTCCTTCCTGTTCTATTTCATTATTTTCTTCCGATAATGTTAATAGCGCAGGAATTGTCAGATCGCTTAGATCTTCGTCTTCTACCTCGTGGAATGATGAAAAAATATATTTAAAATGAAAAAGAAATAATTACTTTTTTGCAGCTAATAAATCTAATTAAAAGAAACAAAAAAACAATAACAAAAATTAATTTTTTTTAACTCATAAAAAATAGTGAAAGACAAAAGTCTTTATAGGAAAAAATTATATGTGAATATTTCATTTATGGCGAAATTCTAGATGATTTCATTGATTTCAACTAATCTATTTTTGTTTAGTAATTAATGTAATTAATAGGTCGAGGATGTTTAGTTGTGTATAAAGCTAAGCTACCTTCTTCAATTAAATTTTGTCTTTTAGCTTAAGCTTTTTCGTTGACTGCTTTCTTAGTTGACGTAAATAAATAAATAAATAAATAAAATAAATATGATGGCCTTTTACTTGAATAGCCTTGTTTAGGCGACTCTGCATTGAGTCTACCACTTTCTCCAGAGTGGAATTGGTAGTTTTTATACCCTTGCAGAGGGTATTATAAAATTGGTCAGATGTTTGTAACGCACAGAAGGAGACGTTTCCGACCCTATAAAGTATAAATATTCTTGATCAGCATGAGAAGCTGAGTTGATATAGCCATGTCCATCTTTCCGTCTGACCGTCTGTCCGTCCGTCTGTGCGTATGCGTTTTACTCAGCCATCTTAAGAGCTATCGGGATGAAATTTTTTTGGGGCTTTTTATTACCTGGGAAAAATAAAGTATGAAAATTGGCAAAATCGGACCACTATATCATATAGCTCTGGAGGAAACATTTTTGCAAAAATTGGAGTATCGCCAATATGATAGTATTATATATAAAATCTCAGATCCCAAAATTTGAATCTGATCGGATAGAAATAGAAATAGAACACAAGTTACAGCCGATATAAATCGGTTCGGCTTGCTGCCTACTACGTCATCATCAAATCAATAGAGCACACGCATGCACACATACAGACGCAACGCTACATAAACTATATGTGTATACGTGCGAATCGCGGCATGCGTGTAAAAGGGGATGGGGAAGAAGAAGAAATTGAAATGATATTTGAAAGGTTCTGTGCATTAATGAATTGAGATACAGAAAAAGGGTTTGGAACATGTAAAAATATTATGGCCATGGACTGCAAGGGTATATAAACTTCGGCACAGCCGAAGTTAGCTTCTTTGATATTTTCAACTCATCGACCACAGCTTCCTTGAGGTGTACCATTGAATCAAATTGACGTCCATTTTTGAAAACATTGGCCGATAATGTTGGAGCATTGTCCTGTTAAAAAATCATATCGTCAGGATAAAAATTTTCCGAAAAATCAATGAGCTTTATATTAAGTAGTTGAAAATACATTTCCGCATTTGGTTTTGTCGGAATAAAGCATATTCGGCGCGTTTGTCGTGGCAGTCGATTACATCGCTAATACTTGTGACATCCAGCTGGACCGTCTACGTTAAATTTTTTCTCTTCTGAAAAAATTACATTTCGGAACTCGTGAATCCAAAATTTGTATTTTTCGGCAAACGGTACAGGCTCTCGCAAAGCATGTGAAATGTTTTTGTTTTCAGAAATTATTTGGTTGACTCGTCTCCTGGACACGTTGAGATTCAGATGACTGCAAATAACGCTGCAGGACATCTCCTTTTGGACGCCAAATTTCCATTATTAATCAATTTAACAACAATATGGTAGTGTCTTATTGCCCACGTTTTTATACCATACACTCATAGGGTGAAATGGTATATTAAAGTCGCCAAAATGTATGTAACCGACTCCATATATATTCCTGATCGGGATCATCATCTGAGACGATCTAGCCATGTCCGTCCGTCGGTCCGTATGAACACCTAGTTCTCGGAGACTATAAGAGCTAGAGAGATTTTTGCCACACCCTTTACCGCCCCCGCAAATTAAATAAAACCGATTTTCTCAAAAACTATTCTAGCTATCGACACCATAGTTTTTATGTATACTTGCTTAGTAAATGGGCACATTTTTTATGTGTAAAGATTTTGCCATGCCCCTTTCCGCCAGCGTAATTTGAAAAAACTCGATTATCTCCCGTAATTTTCTACCTTGTGCAATCAAATTTAGCGCACTTAAATTACTAATATCCAGCAAAACACCAAATTTGATCAAAATCGGAATAAAAATAGCCGAGTTATGCATATAAACGTTTTTCCATATGGCCGGAGTTGGCCGTTGGCTGGTAAGGGCTATACGGTGCTCGTATGCTTGAGTGAGCGAAATACTAAGATATGTTTGTAAAAAGCATGTGAACAGAATTTTTTAAAAATACGAAAATGCATTTGTTATTATAAATTTGTAATATTTGTTTTACTGGTATAAGGCATATTTAAGTCGGCGAGACGACTTCGTTACTTTATATTTTTTTTGTTTACTTACGTTTTCAATTTCAATCCTCCCCCCAACTGTCTCTGATTATTTTTATTCACTTAAAAATTTTTGATTGCCACCTAAAGTATAAACTTACATTTTTCGCGAAAAATTCCGCCATTTTGAATGTAAAAAACACCCTTAATTAAAAGAATATCAAAGAAGCTGACATTGGCTGTGCCGAAGTTTATATACCCTTGCAGTCCATGTCTATAATATTTTTACATGTTCCAAACTCTTATCCTGTAACTCAATTCATTAATGCACAGAACCTTTCAAATATCATATCCATTTCTTGTTCTTCTTCTTCCCCATAATATTTTCTTTATTTGTGGTCCAATAAAGATACCAGCTTTAACTTTCGCCTCAAAGAGCTTAGGGAGCAAGTCTTGTAGGTACTTGAACGCTGAAGAATTTTTGTCAAGAGCTTGGACGAATTGCTTTTTAAGACCCAGTTTGACGTGTAGTGGTGGCATCAGTACCTTCTGATGAGGGTCCACCAAGGGCTACCACTTGACGTTGTTCCTCACCACTGTGAATTGAGTTCGTTGTGGCCATTCACGCTTACTCTAGTGTGCACTGTCGTTCCTGCTGTCGCACAGGCAAAGAAAGCAAGGAAACTTGGTGTAACCGCCTTGCAGGCCCATTAAGAATGTCACTATTTTGAAATATCCGATCACTTCCCAGCCATTGTGCTCATACTTCAATGCGTTCAGCAATTTCTTGACATTGTTGTAGCTCTCTTAGACAGAAACTGAATGCGCCGGAGGAACAGACGGATACCTGTTGCAATTGTGGAGCAACACGGCTTTGAGACTCTTGCATGAGCTGTCAATGAAGAGGCGCCACTCTTTTGGGTCTAAATCAATTCCGATTTCCTCGAACAGACCGGTCACGTCGTGGCAGAAGCAGAGCTCATCTTCGCTGATGAATAAGTTGGAAAATAGTTCGTGACGATTCCTCTGACATGAGACTTTAACACTAGAATCCAGCAAATTCCACCGCATCAGTCTGAACGTCAAAAGTTCAGCATCGGACTTGGTGAGACTACCTTCACCTTCATTGTCCTACTGACTCTAGGGAGTAGGAACGGGGAGGCCAGAGCTGTGTGGAACTGGAGCCATGGATGAAGGAATGTAAGGATACATGATTGGACTCGCTTTTTTGCCAGTCCAACGTTTGGAAGGGTCCACCATGCAGAAAAAGCAGTTGCTTCAATGGTCAGTGGGTTCTCTCCAAACTCTTGGCACAGCAAACTTCATAGCTCTCTTTTCCCTTCTGTACCCTCCTGCAAAAAAAAAAAAAATTAGAAAAGAAAAGTACCGTCTAATAAAAAAGTTAATAGAATCATTTATTTTACCCATAACGAAGCAATATAGTTTGAAAATGTTTTACCTTCCAAAGTCCTTTTGCAGTTTTCACAGGCGAAATGAGGTGCCCGGGATTTGTCTTGATCACCGACGGGCATGCCGAAATAAGCATTGTAAGCTTCACACTTGAGACAATAGCTGTTTTCTATAATTTTGGAACCTAACTGACTATGAAACAACAATTACAATACATGGACAAAAATCTTGTTACATAGTGTAATCGGCGAAGTTGAAGCAATGAATCTTCTAGCGCTGTCTGCGTCTGTAGGAAAAGGATATTTTTCAATGACTTCATATTTTATGTCATCTGGTAAAATACCCGCATCAGTACACTTGCGACCTAGGAATGTCACTTCGTGCATGAAGAAAGTAAATTTTTCTGAATGTAATTTTAAAACTAGGATTAACTGTACATATGTATATATTTTAATTTATAATTGCTCTGAACATCTGAAGGTACTTGTCCGTTTTCCGAATTACTTTGGGCAATTCGTACATTGTAGTTGTTGTAGTTATTGTAGCGGTTTTGACTTTGTTTATTGCCTCGGTAGGAATTATTCCTACCTCGGTTGTTCCCTTGTCCAGCTGTTTTGTTATTTCTGCTGTTATTGTAGTTATAGTTATAGTTCTGGCCTTTATTGCGACTATTGAAGTTTTATTATTATTTATTTTGAAGTTTCCTGCCTGAACTATTGTTTTGAGCTTTCCATGCTCGCAATTTTTAACCATTGTGTTAATGGCTTCCTTGGTGCCTCCAAGAGTTTTCGTGAATTGTCGATTTCTGTAGTGAACTTATCGCCCGTTTTTCTTTTTGGTCTGATATTTAACAATTTTGCTTTTCCTTCATCGGATGTTTCACCACCTATAGTCTTTTGCAATTCCTGTATGATTGCATCAATTGTCACTTCATCTTGAACATTGTATAGTGTTGAGCTAATAGTTGTGCCATTAAATTCTGAAAATGGCATTCAAAATGTCCTTTATGTTCTCTTTTGTTTGAATTATACTTGTGTTTGAGTATAATTCTCCTTCCTGTTCTATTTCATTATTTTCTTCCGATAATGTTAATAGCGCAGGAATTGTCAGATCGCTTAGATCTTCGTCTTCTACCTCGTGGAATGATGAAAAAATATATTTAAAATGAAAAAGAAATAATTACTTTTTTGCAGCTAATAAATCTAATTAAAAGAAACAAAAAAAACAATAACAAAAATTAATTTTTTTTAACTCATAAAAAATATTGAAAGACAAAAGTCTTTATTGGAAAAAATTATACATATGTGAATATTTCATTTATGGCGAAATTCTAGATGATTTCATTGATTTCAACTAATCTATTTTTGTTTAGTAATTAATGTAATTAATAGGTCGAGGATGTTTAGTTGTGTATAAAGCTAAGCTACCTTCTTCAATTAAATTTTGTCTTTTAGCTTAAGCTTTTTCGTTGACTGCTTTCTTAGTTGACGTAAATAAATAAATAAATAAATAAAATAAATATGATGGCCTTTTACTTGAATAGCCTTGTTTAGGCGACTCTGCATTGAGTCTACCACTTTCTCCAGAGTGGATTTGGTAGTTTTTATACCCTTGCAGATGGTATTATAAAATTGGTCAGATGTTTGTAACGCACAGAAGGAGACGTTTCCGACCCTATAAAGTATAAATATTCTTGATCAGCATGAGAAGCTGAGTTGATATAGCCATGTCCATCTTTCCGTCTGACCGTCTGTCCGTCCGTCTGTGCGTATGCGTTTTACTCAGCCATCTTAAGAGCTATCGGGATGAAATTTTTTTGGGGCTTTTTATTACCTGGGAAAAATAAAGTATGAAAATTGGCAAAATCGGACCACTATATCATATAGCTCTGGAGGAAACATTTTTGCAAAAATTGGAGTATCGCCAATATGATAGTATTATATATAAAATCTCAGATCCCAAAATTTGAATCTGATCGGATAGAAATAGAAATAGAACACAAGTTACAGCCGATATAAATCGGTTCGGCTTGCTGCCTACTACGTCAGCATCAAATCAATAGAGCACACGCATGCACACATACAGACGCAACGCTACATAAACTATATGTGTATGCGTGCGAATCGCGGCATGCGTGTAAAAGGGGATGGGGAAGAAGAAGAAATTGAAATGATATTTGAAAGGTTCTGTGCATTAATGAATTGAGATACAGAAAAAGGGTTTGGAACATGTAAAAATATTATGGCCATGGACTGCAAGGGTATATAAACTTCGGCACAGCCGAAGTTAGCTTCTTTGATATTTTCAACTCATCGACCACAGCTTCCTTGAGGTGTACCATTGAATCAAATTGACGTCCATTTTTGAAAACATTGGCCGATAATGTTGGAGCATTGTCCTGTTAAAAAATCATATCGTCAGGATAAAAATTTTCCGAAAAATCAATGAGCTTTATATTAAGTAGTTGAAAATACATTTCCGCATTTGTTTTTGTCGGAATAAAGCATATTCGGCGCTTTTGTCGTGGCAGTCGATTACATCGCTAATACTTGTGACATCCAGCTGGACCGTCTACGTTAAATTTTTTCTCTTCTGAAAAAATTACATTTCGGAACTCGTGAATCCAAAATTTGGTACAGGCTCTCGCAAAGCATGTGAAATGTTTTTGTTTTCAGAAATTATTTGGTTGACCCGTCTCCTGGACATGTTGAGATTCAGATGACTGCAAATAACGCTGCAGGACATCTCCTTTTGGACGCCAAATTTCCATTATTAATCAATTTAACAACAATATGGTAGTGTCCTATTGCCCACGTTTTTATACCATACACTCATAGGGTGAAATGGTATATTAAAGTCGCCAAAATGTATGTAACCGACTCCATATATATTCCTGATCGGGATCATCATCTGAGACGATCTAGCCATGTCCGTCCGTCGGTCCGTATGAACACCTAGTTTTCGGAGACTATAAGAGCTAGAGAGATTTTTGCCACACCCTTTATCGCCCCCGCAAATTAAATAAAACCGATTTTCTCAAAAACTATTCTAGCTATCGACACCATAGTTTTTATGTATACTTGCTTAGTAAATGGGCACATTTTTTATGTGTAAAGATTTTGCCATGCCCCTTTCCGCCAGCGTAATTTGAAAAAACTCGATTATCTCCCGTAATTTTCTACCTTGTGCAATCAAATTTAGCGCACTTAAATTACTAATATCCAGCAAAACACCAAATTTGATCAAAATCGGAATAAAAATAGCCGAGTTATGCATATAAACGTTTTTCCATATGGCCGGAGTTGGCCGTTGGCTGGTGAGGGCTATACGGTGCTCGTATGCTTGAGTGAGCGAAATACTAAGATATGTTTGTAAAAAGCATGTGAACAGAATTTTTTAAAAATACGAAAATGCATTTGTTATTATAAATTTGAAATATTTGTTTTACTGGTATAAGGCATATTTAAGTCGGCGAGACGACTTAGTTACTTTATATTTTTTTTGTTTACTTACGTTTTCAATTTCAATCCTCCCCCCAACTGTCTCTGATTATTTTTATTCACTTAAAAATTTTTGATTGCCACCTAAAGTATAAACTTACATTTTTCGCGAAAAATTCCGCCATTTTGAATGTAAAAAACACCCTTAATTAAAAGAATATCAAAGAAGCTGACATTGGCTGTGCCGAAGTTTATATACCCTTGCAGTCCATGTCTATAATATTTTTACATGTTCCAAACTCTTATCCTGTAACTCAATTCATTAATGCACAGAACCTTTCAAATATCATATCCATTTCTTGTTCTTCTTCTTCCCCATAAGATTTTCTTTATTTGTGGTCCAATAAAGATACCAGCTTTAACTTTCGCCTCAAAGAGCTTAGGGAGCAAGTCTTGTAGGTACTTGAACGCTGAAGAATTTTTGTCGAGAGCTTGGACGAATTGCTTTTTAAGACCCAGTTTGACGTGTAGTGGTGGCATCAGTACCTTCTGATGAGGGTCCACCAAGGGCTACCACTTGACGTTGTTCCTCACCACTGTGAATTGAGTTCGTTGTGGCCATTCACGCTTACTCTAGTGTGCACTGTCGTTCCTGCTGTCGCACAGGCAAAGAAAGCAAGGAAACTTGGTGTAACCGCCTTGCAGGCCCATTAAGAATGTCACTATTTTGAAATATCCGATCACTTCCCAGCCATTGTGCTCATACTTCAATGCGTTCAGCAATTTCTTGACATTGTTGTAGCTCTCTTAGACAGAAACTGAATGCGCCGGAGGAACAGACGGATACTTGTTGCAATTGTAGAGCAACACGGCTTTGAGACTCTTGCATGAGCTGTCAATGAAGAGGCGCCACTCTTTTTTATGTCTAAATCAATTCCGATTTCCTCGAACAGACCGGTCACGTCGTGGCAGAAGCAGAGCTCATCGTCGCTGATGAAGAAGTTGGAAAATAGTTCGTGACGATTCCTCTGACATGAGAAAAAGCAATTGCTTCAATGGTCAGTGGGTTCTCTCCAAACTCTTGGCACAGCAAACTTCATAGCTCTCTTTTCCCTTCTGTACCATCCTGCAAAAAAAAAAAAAAATAGAAAAGAAAAGTACCGTCTAAAAAAAAAGTTAATAGAATCATTTATTTTACCCATAACGAAGCAATATAGTTTGAAAATGTTTTACCTTCCAAAGTCCTTTTGCAGTTTTCACAGGCGAAATGAGGTGCCCGGGATTTGTCTTGATCACCGACGGGCATGCCGAAATAAGCATTGTAAGCTTCACACTTGAGACAATAGCTGTTTTCTATAATTTTGGAACCTAACTGACTAGGAAACAACAATTACAATACATGGACAAAAATCTTGTTACATAGTGTAATCGGCGAAGTTGAAGCAATGAATCTTCTAGCGCTGTCTGCGTCTGTAGGAAAAGGATATTTTTCAATGACTTCATATTTTATGTCATCTGGTAAAATACCCGCATCAGTACACTTGCGACCTAGGAATGTCACTTCGTGCATGAAGAAAGTAAATTTTTCTGAATGTAATTTTAAAACTAGGATTAACTGTACATATGTATATATTTTATTTTATAATTGCTCTGAACATCTGAAGGTACTTGTCCGTTTTCCGAATTACTTTGGGCAATTCGTACATTGTAGTTGTTGTAGTTATTGTAGCGGTTTTGACTTTGTTTATTGCCTCGGTAGGAATTATTCCTACATCGGTTATTCCCTTGTCCAGCTCTATTGTTATTTCTGCTGTTATTGTAGTTATAGTTATAGTTCTGGCCTTTATTGCGACTATTGAAGTTTTATTATTATTTATTTTGAAGTTTCCTGCCTGAACTATTGTTTTGAGTTTTCCATGCTCGCAATTTTTAACCATTGTGTTAATGGCTTCCTTGGTGCCTCCAAGAGTTTTCGTGAATTGTCGATTTCTGTAGTGAACTTATCGCCCGTTTTTCCTTTTTGTCTGATATTTAACAATTTTGCTTTTACTTCATCGGATGTTTCACCACCTATAGTCTTTTGCAATTCCTGTATGATTGCATCAATTGTCACTTCATGTTGAACATTGTATAGTGTTGAGCTAATAATTGTGCCATTAAATTCTGAAAATGGCATTCAAAATGTCCTTTATGTTCTCTTTTGTTTGAATTATACTTGTGTTTGAGTATAATTCTCCTTCCTGTTCTATTTCATTATTTTCTTCCGATAATGTTAATAGCGCAGGAATTGTCAGATCGCTTAGATCTTCGTCTTCTACCTCGTGGAATGATGAAAAAATATATTTAAAATGAAAAAGAAATAATAACTTTTTTGTAGCTAATAAATCTAATTAAAAGAAACAAAAAAACAATAACAAAAATTAATTTTTTTTAACTCATAAAAAATATTGAAAGACAAAAGTCTTTATAGGAAAAAATTATATGTGAATATTTCATTTATGGCGAAATTCTAGATGATTTCATTGATTTCAACTAATCTATTTTTGTTTAGTAATTAATGTAATTAATAGGTCGAGGATGTTTAGTTGTGTATAAAGCTAAGCTACCTTCCTTAATTAAATTTTGTCTTTTAGCTTAAGCTTTTTCGTTGACTGCTTTCTTAGTTGACGTAAATAAATAAATAAATAAATAAAATAAATATGATGGCCTTTTACTTGAATAGCCTTGTTTAGGCGACTCTGCATTGAGTCTACCACTTTCTCCAGAGTGGATTTGGTAGTTTTTATACCCAGTGCAGTGGGTATTATAAAATTGGTCAGATGTTTGTAACGCACAGAAGGAGACGTTTCCGACCCTATAAAGTATATATATTCTTGATCAGCATGAGAAGCTGAGTTGATATAGCCATGTCCGTCTGTCCGTCTGACCGTCTGTCCGTCCGTCTGTGCGTATGCGTTTTACTCAGCCATCTTAAGAGCTATCGGGATGAAGGTATTGGGGGCTTTTTATTACCTGGGAAAAATAAAATTGGCAGAATCGGACCACTATATCATATAGCTCTGGAGAAAACATTTTTGCAAAAATTGGAGTATCGCCAATATGATAGTATTATATATAAAATCTCAGATCCCAAAATTTGAATCTGATCGGATAGAAATAGAAATAGAACACAAGTTACAGCCGATATAAATCGGTTCAGCTTGCTGCCTACTACGTCATCATCTAATCAATAGAGCACACGCATGCACAC
Organism: Drosophila insularis; assembly: GCA_018903935.1. Taxonomy (NCBI): domain Eukaryota; kingdom Metazoa; phylum Arthropoda; class Insecta; order Diptera; family Drosophilidae; genus Drosophila; species Drosophila insularis. The sequence goes on from JAEIFP010000213.1 coordinate 149,348, forward strand.
ATACAGACGCAACGCTACATAAACTATATGTGTATGCGTGCGAAACGCGGCATGCGTGTGAAAGGGGATGGGGAAGAAGAAGAAGAAATTGAAATGATATTTGAAAGGTTCTGTGCATTAATGAATTGAGATACAGAAAAAGAGTTTGGAACATGTAAAAATATTATGGCCATGGACTGCAAGGGTATATAAACTTCGGCACAGCCGATGTTAGCTTCTTTGATATTTAGGGTTAAAATATGAGAGACTCGGGATTTTAGTTAAAGCTAACTTTAGCTTTTGAAACCCATATTCTTCAGCTGGTCCCCAAATAAACTTCCGATCTTTCTTTAAAAGCTCACGTAAAGGCTCTGTTCGGTCCGCTAGGTCTGCAATGAACTTGCCCACATAGGTAACTTGTCCTAGGAAACTACGAGTCTCTTCCTTATTTTTGGGTGGCCGACATAATCTAATAGATTCAATTTAATCAGGATCTACTTCAATTCCTCTGTCTGTTAAAATGTGTCCCAAAAATTTAATTCAATTAGTCTCCCAAATGCATTTCTTATTGTTTAGAAGAACATTATTATTATTGAAAACGCTTCGAACCTTTTCCAGTGCTTTATCGTGCTCTTCTTTGCTACTTCCAAAAATTATTACATCGTCGATATAATTCATCACGTTTTTGCACGGTGCTAAGAGTTCTTCCATTCGTCGTTGGAAGATTTCCGGCGCCGCATTTATACCAAACATTAGTCGCTTATACCTAAATAACCCTCGCGGTGTAATAAAAGTTGTTATCTGCCTACTTGTTTCATCTAACTCCAATTGATGTTACGCGTCCATTAGATCGAGTCGTGAAAAGATTCTGACATTTCTTAATTTAGTCGTAAAAAATTCAAATGTCGGCAAAGGGTAGTTCTCACGAAGAATCTGACTTTGCGAATTTCCGCGGACGTTACAAACTGTTGCTTTCTTTAAGGTTAAACCGGGATCCGAATCAATTACTAGGGAAACATCTGCACCTCCAATTCGGCATTGCATCATCTCTTCATACTCCTCGTCACTGTCTATCATAAAACAATTCCGTTGGATTGTCTTATTTTCCACTGGATTATCTTCTTCAATTCGGTGCACATATTTGCGTTTGGAATTTCTCATCGCTTCCTTGTCATTTGACTGTGGGTATGGGCGTTTAAGGTTTGTTCTGCATCTGCGGGCAAAATGACCCACTCGAGAGCATCGGTTGCATTTAATCTGGCGTGCTGGGCACATCTGACTATCTTCCTTGTGTCCTGACCGTCCGCACCTTCCACAATCACTCTGATTAATTTTCCTTGATTTCATATTAGTGATTTTTTTATGATTTCTGGCAATGACTTCGAGTGCATAAGCTGCGACTGCTTATTTATTTCCTCGTCCACCTGGCAGGCTTCAATGATTTCGCTTAAAGTTTGTTCTTTTTCCAATAATTTCTTTTTTAGTTCCGTACTAGCACAGGTGTCAATGATTTTATCTTTTAAACAAATTTCTTCTATTTCGGCTTTCATAGACCCGAAATTACTTCCCAAATGTTCCACCTTCTAAAGGAGAGATTTTCCTAAAAAGGTGTCTTTCAAAAGTAAGCTGTCAGTTTATCGACTAGCACAGAAAAAACATAATTTTGATCGGCCTCGTTAAATTCTACTATGGCACCTGGCAATGCGTATGCAACCGTCTGCAATTGGATACCACCCAAATGTAACAATTTTGTTCTTTTCTGAATTACAGATTTGACTTGTTCCACTTCCAGATAAATCTTAAAAGCGCGCAGCCACTTTTGCCATTCATTTTGGAGCAATGCGTTCCCCAAACTTTCACACAGAAAAGGTTTTATGACGCTTTCGGTCATTGCGAATAAGTATAGATGTTTGTCTGAAAACAAAAATCAACCATTCATTAAATGCTTCTGTCGAGCAAGTTGCGTTTTATCGAATATTCCCAACACATTTGTTCTATTAATTTTTCATCGGCAGACTGTTAAACATTTGTTTAATCTCTTATCGGCTTTTAGCCTCTGACCTTTGCCAGATAGTTTTTGTTATTAAACATCTGTTTAACACCTTATCGGCTTTTCGCCCCTGACCTTTGTCAGATAGTTCTTTTTATTAAACATTTGTTTAATATCTTATCGGTTTCCACCTCTGACCATTGTCAGATACTTCTTTATTAAACATTTGTTTAATAATTAATCGGCATTTCGCCTCTGACATTTGTCAAATTTCTTTTCGTTTTTTTCTCTTTTTTTTTCTATTATGAGTGAAAAATGCATTTTACTTTTTTTTTATGTCCATGCATACGCGTACGTATGTATGTATGTGTTTTATGCCTACTATGATTACACCGTTTTAGGGTTTCTCGTTTTAGGGTTTCTCTTTCTGTTTTTTTCTTTGAACTCGTAAGCACAGAGAACGCAAAACGAAAGGAAGAAAAGAAATAAAAATGAAGTAAGTAAGTCGTCTCGCCGACTTGGGTATACCATACACCAATAAAACAAATATTTCAAATTTATAATAACAAATGCTTTTTCGTATTTTTAAGAAAATCGGTTTGCATGCTTTTTACAAGCATATCTTAGTATTTCGCTCACTCAAGCATACGAGCACCCTAGCGCCCCCACCAGCCAACGGCCAACTCCGGCCATATGGAAAAACGTTTATATGCATAACTTGGCTATTTTTATTCCGATTTTGATCAAATTTATTTTGCTGAACATTAGTATCAAATTTAAGTGTGCTAAATTTGATTGCACAAGGTAGAAAATTACGGGAGATAATTATAAATTTTTTCAAATTACGGGGGCGGAAAGGGGCGTGGCAAAATTTTTACACATAAAAAATGTGCGCAATTACCAAGCAAATATTCCTACCAACTATGGTATCTCTAGATAGAATAGTTTTTGAGAAAATCGGTTTTATTTAATTTGCGGGGGCGTGGCAAAATTTTTACAAATACAAAATGTGCGCATTTACTTAGCAAATATACATACCAAATTTTGTGTCTCTTGTTGCTATAGTGTTTGAGAAAATCGGTTTTATATAATTTGCGGGGGCGGTAGGGGACGTGGCAGAAATTTGAAATAAACTTGATCAGTGTACATACTACACGAGTCTACATACCAAATTTGATGGCTCTAGCTCTTATAGTCTCCGAGATCTAGGTGTTCATACAGACGGACAGACGGACGGACGGACAGACGGACATGGCTAGATCGTCTCGGTTGTTGATGCTGATCAAGAATATATATACTTTATGGGGTCGGAAAAGCTTCCTTCTGCCTGTTACATATACTTTGGCGACTTTAATATACCATTTCACCCTATGGGTGTATGGTATAAAAACTAACGGATCGTAGCAAGGCATTGGGCTTGCACTGACACAGCCACGCTGCATTTATATATTGCTAATGTTTCTCTTTTCCTTTTTTTTTCCTTTTCACTATTTAACTATTTTATTTGCTAGTTCGCTATATTGTTTTTTTTTATTTTTTTGTTACCTCGTCGCCAACGTAATAACCCGGTACTTTCCAATAAAACACGTTACTTCAAAATTTATAAACACATGTATATTTTTCCGCTTTGATGCGGCCGCTTTGATTGTCACAAATATACTAAAAACATATATACTAATTAGAACCAAGAGAGAGAGGTAATAATGGATCATAGAGAGAGAGAGTTAGAGAGTTAAAGGGCTTTGCTTTGTAGGCGTCGATTGCCGCTTAGCATCTCGGTGCTGGTTCCCACAGTGGCTCTAGCTCTTATAGTCTCAGAGATCTAGGTGTTCATACAGATAGACGGACGGACAGACAGGCATGGCTAGTTCGACCCGGCTGTTTAAGAATATACATATATACCTTATGAGGTCGGAAAAGATTCCTTCTGCCTGTTACATACATTATGGCGAGTTTAATATACCACTTCACCCTATGTGTGCATTGTATAAAAAAAATCAAGGAAGCTAACTTTGGCTGTGCAGTCCTTTACATGTTAAAAATTCCTTTTCTGTAACACAATTCATCCATATACAAATCATTTTCTATGGCTACTTCTAAAGCAGGGGTAGGCACAAAGAGAGCCAACGCAAACTGTCAATGTATGTGTGTGTTTTACACTGCGAGAAAAGAAAAGTGAACAAATATTGCCTCAATCGTTCAGACGAGCGGAATCGACGATCTGCTGCAAGAAAATAAAAAAGAAAACAACCCCTAAATTAATTTTTCCATGTGCATATTTTCAACAAAACGACACAGATCCACACTCGAGTGCAATTCGGGTTGACTTCGGCATGCACACAGATAGCAAAACGAGCAATTGCCGAACAAAAGTGCCCGCACGGGCTATGGGTGCCTACCCCTGTTCTAAAGCCAGTTGTCTACTTAGCCTTGACCTTGGCCTATGTATATCCTAATTTTGGGCGGCCTATTTTGGAAAGTGATAAATTTTCGGTATTCTCCATATCGATTCGTATTTCGAAATCCATTCATACTTTTTGAAATCCATTCTGAGTAAATTGTATTAATTTGATTCAAATCTGTGTGATGTTTGCGAAAATAAAATGTTTTACAAAAATGGATACCTTGGCTTCTATTGTATTAATGTGCGACATGCTCAAATCGTCTTTATTAATTTCTGTCAATATAAACGTCGCGACGTTACAGAGGTAGCGTTGCGATTGTTGCTGTTCCAAATATCGGCAAGCGAGCTGTTGACTATCGCAACGAGAACTACAAGTGCATTTTTTGTATAAACGTCGGAAAACGGGGAAATATGATAAATTAAGTTACCACATGAAACTAGACATTTATGCTTGCCATTTTTAAACAAGGAACACGATTGAAATTGTCAGAATTTTAGTACAAATACAACATACCACAACACTGGACAATCACAACAACACAAATATTTATGTATTTTTATACCATACACCCATAGGGTGAAATGGTATATTAAAGTCGACAAAATGTATGTAACAGGCAGGAGGAAGTTTTTCCGACCCCATAAAGTATATATATTCTTGATCAGCATCAACAGCCGAGACGATCTAGCCATCCGACCGTCCTTCCGTCCGTTTTAACACCTAGATCTCGGAGACTATAAGAGCTAGAGTCACAAAATTTGGTATGTAGTCTCGTGTAGTATGTACAGTTATCGAGTTCGTATCAAACATTTGCCAAGATATAGCTTTAAACAAGATTTATTAGAAAAATACAGAATAGTGCGTCGAAATATTTTACACAGCTTCAAATGAAGGCTCATTCTACAACATATCAAAAATTCATCCAAATCGGTGATTTGCATACCTGAAGTTCCCGTTATTAGAGAAATCCAATTAATTCCTCACGTGCATTTTTAGCACTGCAATTTGTTTTGAATAAAAGCCAAATTTCAATAGGCGCACAAAATTTAAATGCTTTGCTTATCGTAAAGTTTAATGATACGTAAATTTTTAATTACTTCACAAATGTGAAAAAAATAAAACAAAAGAATTATATTCTAAAAAATTTAATAATTATTTTTTTATAAACAAGTTTTTTCCATTAGCAATGTTTTTATAAATGTTTTAACACATGGACCATTTATTGGTGAGCAGATTGAAAATCGCTCAATGTGTCAGTCTGAAGTGATTTCTGTTACACTCCTGACTATTATTATTTCATATACAATTATAGTTTTAAAACATCTACTAAATTTTTTTTCCCTGTTAAGTATATTGAAAATCTGTCCAGACTTGGACAATGATTAAATTCGATGAAAAAAATATAAAACATAGCATTAACAAAAGTACACTCAAAAAGCAAAGCCGCAGAAAGGTGCATCTACGAAATAAAACAAAAATATCAAAGAAGCTAACATCGGTTGTGCCGAAGTTTATATACAGCTGCGAGCAAAAAAATGGTAGTGGCATCGCCCACTTTAATTTTAGCATAGTAAGTTATGTTATCGGGGGTAGACTGAGATTTTTTGCTATGCAAATTTATTATTCGGACTGGTTTTAATTATATTATAAACAAAAAACCCACTCCATTTTGATTTTTATAATAATAATGAAGATTTCGTGTCAATGGTGCCAAATTGAGGCGAGCAAAATAATAGTATAACATATATTGAAGAGCTAAAAATTTAAAAAAAATGGAATTTTATTTCAGGGAAATAGTTTTAAAATAAAGACTAGCTTAATATCAGTGTATTAATGTTTGGTGGCATGACCATTGTTCCTCAGTACGGCTGGGCAATGACGCGGCATGGAATTTACCAGCTTCTGGCACCTTTCTGGTGTTATGGCCTTACATGTACGCTCTATAGCAGTGCACAACCCGCTTTTAGTGGTTGGCTTTGCCGCAGCTACTTCTTCTTAACGCCCTTCTTAACGTCGCACCAAAAATTTTCGATATGGTTAAGACTGTGCGGGCCACTTCATTATATCTACTCCTGCATTTTCGAATCAAGCTTTTGCGACTTTCAAAACAACAACACCCAACAAAGTGACATCTCCTCTTTGTCATATGGTAGCATTACTTCCTAAATAAGTGAACATGTTTGTATATGATGCCTTCTATGCAGCATATAGGACCAACACCGTAGTAGGAAAAACAGACCGACACCAACACATTTCATACGACATGTTTAATAGTCTTGGTGGCCTGTACACTGTGTTTTTCGATCGACGAACCTACAGCCTAGATTCCCTTTCTCCAAACAGTACAATTTTGGACTCATCTGACCACAGTATGTTACGCTATTTCTCCACAGGCACATTTAGGTGGAACTTTCAGTATTCAATCCTATTTTTGTATGTTCTTTTGTGAGAAAAGCGGAACTTTCAAGCTTTTCTTGTATCTCCACAGCAGATGCAAACGGAATAACAGTTAGGCATATTTTTATGTCTGAGAATGCTTTATTTTTAACAGACTTTTAAGTAAAATCTAACAACAACCGATTGGGGTGATTCTGGATTTTCTTTCGCTTCTATCATTCTCCTACCTTTTGTTCGATGCCTTTGAGATTTAACTGTCAACGAATCTCTAGGGTACTTTAATCAGTTCGGTTAGGGAATGAGTTTGAAGCAGACCAACCCACTCAGATGATACGTACTCTCGTTTTGGCTAGGTCAGCTTCGAACAAGACATAAATACAAAAACATGAGGAAATCCCAGAACAAAGAACTGAGAATACGTTCAAACAGTATTGTTGGGGAAGTTTTCGACCTCCATCACTAGAGACCTCCCTAATTAGAGAGGGGAAATTTTTAAAGCGAGTCTGTGCCTGGGTTATATGCCAGTCGTCTAGATTGTCTAGGTTGTCTTCGTACACAAAGCTAATAAAAACCATCCAATAGACAACTGGCCCATAAGCCTAACCTCATTTCTGCTCAAGCAACCATCTCTTTTATGCTAAAGGAATATTGATAGAAACCGAACTGCGACTGCGACCGCGACCGCACTAGAACGTTCATGGATATCTCCGTCGTGATCAACGACGTATCGATTCTATTTTCACTATTTTGCTTATCAAATTCATGTGTTTTGGAAAAATGGGCTATTAAAATGCAGAAAGGTTGATTCTGAATGGGGACTCAGGAAAGATCTAACAAGACAGCCAAGATTTTTAAATATAAATATTGTTGCATTTTCAGATTTTCAATAAGACGTGAGGAAAAAGTTTGGAAAGCTGATTTCATAAAAATTTTATAATCTAAATTATCAACATTCCAGTAAGTATATTATAACTAAAGCTAGTTTTTTAACCAAATATGGTGTATGGAGTATTCGAACAAATGATCACAAATCGATAATTGCCAATCTAGATCTACTTTTGAAAAAAAAAAAACAGAAATGAAGTAAGTCGTCTCGTATTTATAACAAATTCTGCTTACCTGCTGTCGCTATCTCGCTCACCTTAGCGCTGTTACCAGCGAAAGGCCAAATCCGGTCGTATGGAAAAACGTTTACATGCATAACTTGGTTATTTTTTGTCCGACTTTTTTACAAGTGGTTTTTAATGACTGACGGGATGTGAAGGTCTCTGTGGATGACTGAGTTAGGCACATAAGGAGACTCTTTAAGAATGCTGCGTAAAAGCTTGTTTTAGAATTGCTGCAAAATTTCAATATTTAAGTTTAACGCTGTGCCCCAGAGTTATGTATTATAAATCCATACAGGCTTCAGAATGGCCTTGTAAAGCAGCAATTTGTTGCAGGTGCTGACCTTATTTCAGATCACCAGGAGATCTCTCCTGCCTGCATCATGGAAAGTTTTACCTTTAGCTGAGTTGTCTTGAACTTGTCACTGATGTGAGTATGAATATCGTTCGGGTTAGATTATTTAGTGATACAAAAAAAACACGTGAAGGAGTTATAGTACCTCTATGAACTGATGCTTTTAATATAAAATTTCACATCCCCAATAATTAAATAATAATATCGGATATATAGAACACAAGTTACAGTCACTATAAATCGGCGCAGTTTAATCGCTGCCGTTAGCGCTGCCAGTAGTCTAATAGGTCATTGCTGCAAATCACTAAACTGAATGCGTATGCGAGCCGATCACTAACGTATATACATGTACATGGGTTTCCCTTTTGTAAAACCACGTTGGAACGTTCTTCTTGGTTGTTCCTCATCATTATTTCGTATGGCGAATAGTCACGAGTGCACTGTTTAACTTTTGCTGGTACTACACCATCTGCTCTTATAGAATTAAAGCTCGCCGTTTTATACACTGCTGTTCAATAGTACCTTTCTGTCACGCCTCAGGTCAGGTTGTATCAAAGCATAATCCTATCTCTTCACTGTCAGTAACTCACGAACAAACGCACTATAATCATATCGTTCATAATAACTTTCTAATAACTACTTTTTTAATCAAACGTTTGTCTGTGCATTAATGAATTGAGTTTAAAAAAAAAGAGTTTGGAACATGTAAATTTATAGCCAAGGACTTCGGCTTTGCTAAATGCTAAAGTAATTTAATAGTATATTAATTTTGGTCTGAAGTGTGCAGCGCGTGGAAGGAAGCATATCCGACCAAATAAAGTATATATATTCTTGATTAGCACGACTGTACGAGTTCATATACCAGAGCTGATAAAAATATCATATATCTAATAGGTTTTACAGAAACGGCAAAGTCACGAACAGTAACATTTGTCAATAACTTGGTATTTGGTGAATTTCATCGAGATCGGGTGATTGGCTTTTATCAATAACTTCGTTACTTTTGACGTGATGGTCATAAAAATAAGTATTTGTGAATTTAATATGCCCATTAATGACTGTTGGCTCAGATGAGCGCTATGAGCCGAGAGCGTGGGAGTCGAATTGAGCGTTAGTTAAAATAATGAAAATAAAGATATAGTCGAAAATTATCATTCAAAGCGATCGCATATTTTTCATTATTTCGAAATCATGTCATTTAACGGTCCACTAATTAGTTAGAAAAAGTTATCATAAAAACTCTTGTAATTTTTCATGGTGCCCGAGCAGGGACAATGCTAAGTGACAGTTATTATAAAAACTCTTATGATTTTTCAATGACTGTGTCATATTTCGTTAAGATGAAAAATTGTTTTACTCAGAAAACTATGCGATTATCTCTTAACTAGGTCATTGCTTACGCATGTAATGTCCCTGGTAAATGTATACACAAACTAATGAAGAAAAGAAAATAAAAATAGACACCTACGATGCTTGAAAATGAATCCGCATTTGCCCTACAAACGATTGAAAATGTATGGATCATGTTAGACTCTTTTATCAACATATGTTTTTATATCATGCAGCCGTTGGGTAAAATGAAAAGGAAGCTAACGACCTGTAACCAACCCAAAAGCATATCTAGTTGTTACAGAAATACCGTTTGACAGTTTTTAAATCTCGTTCCTTTTTCTCCAATATTTTAATAATATTGCGCTTCGAAAAATGAATGGAATAAATTACTGACGAAATAAACTTATTTTATTTTTGGATCGCTTAATATTTTTATTCTTATATTAAATTTATTGTTTTACAAAAACGCTATTAAAAACTGTATGCAGAGGTCGTTTTGGGAACTAGTACGTTTCTATAGAAAAAGTTAACCAAGTGTACTAATATTGGTCCTACCAAAAAAGGAAGAAGAAGGATCAGCTGCAAATAGTTGAATTTTATGCCGCCCTTTGAAAAATTTTGTTTTTTACTTAAATGAATGATTCAAATGAATTTTATTTATTTGTTTATTTATTTATTATTAATTATTACTAACTATGAATTTGATTACTGATTTTATGTTATTGAGTGTGGGTGAAATAAGAAGAAAGGTGGGTTGGATTTGGCCAAATAGACAAAATTCTTGAATTATACAGTTGTGGGCAGGTATCCAATATGTGTTTGGTTGATAATTCTCCCCCGCATTTCGGGCATCTGGGCATAGCTTTTCCATTTAGCAGATGGTCGTGGGTTAAGGCGGAGTGACCAGTTCTGAGGCGGGTGATGATATTGCAATGTCTTCTGTGCAATGAAGGTGGATATCGGACTGGTTCCTTGCTTGGGTTAAATTGTTTAAGCCTATGATCGTAACTGTCCCATTGAGTGATTTCCTTTTTTCTTAGTATCTCCTTAATGTTGCGCCATAAGTTTTCTCTGACACCAGGGATGGCAGTTAGGCAAGGAGAATGTCGTGCCTGTTTGGCCGCTGCATCTGCAAGCTTGCCTTTAAGTTCGAGAGCGTGCTTAATTGCTTTAAGGATTGCAACCGCTTCGGCAGAAAATATTGAAAAATATGAGGGGAGAATTCCAGATGAGACGAGGGTTCCAGGTTGGCTAACGACTGCGAAGCTAGTGGAGTCAATTGTTTTCGATCCGTCACTGTAAAGCCAGGTCTAGCTAGGGACTTTTTCCGTTTCGGCAGCTAGCATTTGCTGAAATACATTTTTGGGTGTTTTTGATTTTTTTAATAAGTTGAGAGACGTGTTCACGTTGTGGTCCGGAAGTTGCCAAGGAGTAGATGGGCGGATTTTGTTCCAACGATATGGGATATCCAGTTGATGTTTTTTGAAGAAACTGGAACATCTGCGGATAGTAGACATGACTTTGAACCTTCGTCGCTGTTTAACCGTTGTATTGAAGTCTTTTAGCAGAATTTGGTTAGTTGAGCAGAGAATTTTAGGTATAAGCTTAAAAATCAGTTGCGCAGCTCTCGTCTGTACTTCAGGAAGCCCAGCTTCCGCTAAAAGGTATTTCGACCCAAGAAACTTAATGATATTAATGATATCTCTAAGATTCACACAATGTTGCTTAAACGTAAGTCTACTATCGAGCGTAAGGACGAGAACTTTAAGACTAATGTATATTATAATGTTGTGTTATTTGGGAAATGGACCATTTGCTGTATGGTACTAGCGATACGGAAGTCATACTCAGATCAACGCTAGTAAAAGAGTTGTGAGTTAAATGGTGGGTAGCAGAGCCGTCATTTAAAATAGCTAAGTTTGTTCTGACTATGAGATCTTCAACTTGATAACCTTTGGGATTGCGAGAGCTGGACCCCCAAAGAGGACTCCAAGCGTTGAAGTCCCCGACATAGACTATAGGCTTATGAGCTGACTCTACAATATTTATTAAATCTGAGGCTATTAGTCTTTGGTTGGGGGGTATATAGGAATTAAATATTATAATATTAGGGTGGAATAAAAGCTCAATGCCCATGGAGCAAGTGGAAGAGATTATGTTGAGAGTTTTGTGTGGAATGTTTTGACGTATAAGTATACCAACGCCATGCTTCGCATGAAGATTGGGAGAGTTATTGAAAAAATAACCAATAAATGGTTTGGGAGTTGCAACATGAGTATTATTAGAATTGAAATTAGTCTCTTGTAGGCATATAATATCCGGTTTTGTTTGTTTAATTAATAATAATAGATCAATGTCTTTGTTGAAATATCCGTTTATATTCCATTGCAGAATTGTAAGGGTCATTATTTGAAAGGCGTAAAGTGGATATTATATGCAGTGGAAAAAGTTTATTTCTAATTACATATCAGAGTTTAGTTTGGGGTTGTTTTAAATATTCAGTGGTTTTAGGCGAGCAGCCCAGAGTAGCATAGTCGAAATCGACTGATACGTTTTTGTTATTTTCGTGTTGTTGCGTATATTGTGCCTTTTACTTCGTTTAGTGTTTCATGCATTTTGCATGTGATGTCGCAATTTTACAGCCTCGTTTTGATTTTTAACCAGCATCAGCAGGTTGCCGTCACGCAATTTATTGATGTAGGAGATGTTTTTAGATGTTAGTCGTAGGGCGTTGTACACGGCAATACAGGAGAAATATGAAATTTTTTTTCATTGTTTTTTGATGCGATTACAATGTATTTCGGTTTTTCGAGTGTTATTGTTGAAAGTTCGGGGAAGGTCAAGTCGATTTTTTGTCTCTTTTTTTTCGCCGGCGGGCTATCAGAGAGCAACGCAAACTGATTGCCCCTCAGAATAGGGGGCCGAGGGGGAGGCCCCATAGTCTGATGAAATAAGCTTTAGTTATAAGAGCTAAAACACATAGTCACGAAAGAACGTATGAAAGCAAATAATGATAGACCACGTGGGTCTACACCGATTAGACTTTGCTTATACGAAAACTGACGTCTGCCCGCAACGAGAGCTAGTCGAAGACTGCAAATGAATTTTAGTTTGAAAGTTGATTGAGAAAACAAAGCAAAACTATAGAAAAATGAAGGATATAATACAAAGAATCTATAAATCAGCGCGAGTCGGGCTTTGCTCTAAGGTGGGATACAATTTTTATTTATTTATTTATTTTTTTTTAAATCTAAAATAGGTGCTCAGCAACTAAAGTTTTTAATTTTTAATTTAAATTTAAATTTTTCCTTGGTTTTTTGGAATGTGCTTCATATATTTGAAATTGCAAAAACGTATAAATACATATTTATTTATTTTTTGCATTATAAATTATCGAAATAGCTACCATCAGTAATGGTTTCTGCTAATTTTCCAATTCCAATTTCCAATCCAATTTTCCAAATGATTCCAAGTGTGATATACCAACATTTCAAAAACAAACTGACTTAATATCTCCAAAGATTTCTGTGACACCTCTGATCATGGTGTGAATCAAGGTCAGCATCAACAGCCGTCTTTGCGTCCCTGAATTCGTCTGTATGAACAACTAGAGATAGTGCCACCAAATTTTATATTCAGAGACTTTAAAAGTATGTTTTTGTTGTTGTTTTCTTTGTCCAATAATAACAGATTTTCTTAAAAATTTTTGAATTTATGCAAATTGTTCTAATGGTCTTTTGCAAATTTGATCAAAATTGGACTAAAAATATCAAAGAAGCTAACATCGGCTGTGTCGAAGTTTATATACCCTTGAACTCCTTGGTCATAATATTTTTACATGTTCCAAACTCTTTTTCTGTAACTCAATTCATTAATGCACAGAACCTTTCAAATATCGTTTCCATTTCTTGTTTTTCTTCCTTCCCATCCCATGCGTGAGCTCTGATGATTCGAGCAATGACGTAGTAGGCAGCAGGCAGTGTTGCCGGGAGCGGTTAGGCAGAGACGTAACTTGTGTGCTATTTATCCGATCAGATTGAAATGTTGGGATCTGATGTCTTATTACTACTATACTCCAACTGCTTCACCTACTTTTCATATTCAAATATATGATAAAGTGGTCCGATCTTTAAGATTTTCAAGCTTGATCTGCCTACGGTAAAAAAAAGCACAGAAAAGAATTTCAGCATGATAGCTTTTAAGATTGCTGAGTAAAACGCATACAAACAGAGGGACAGACGGACATGGCTATATCAACTCAGCTTCTCATGCTGATCAAGAATATATATACTTTATGGGGTGGGAAACGTCTCCTTCTGTGCGTTACAAACATCTGACCAATTTTATAATACCCTCTGCAGTGGTATAAATATAAGGGTTAGACGTACGAATAAGAATAAGAATATAAAAGAATTTCAAATACATTCAGACATACGTTTGGTTGAGAAAAGTTGTCGAGACGACTTACGTACATCAAATACTTTTTACTTTAGGAACTGTTTTTTCTATTTCTTTCATTGTTAGAAACATGTATTCTGCGGTTAAAAGTGGAAGTGTGACATACAGCTTTTCTCAACAAGAAAATGCACAAAAAAAAATTAGAGGTAAGTCCTTTTAAGATACAAATGTATTTACATTAAGTTACATTAAAACATTGGGCGCGCCGAATATATTCTTGCAAATTTATTTTGTTACTTCCGTTAACTATAGTTGTCCAAGTCGAAAAACGTTTTAACTAAATAGTCTAAGCTTACAATCTTGTGCTTTAGGAATGGGGAACATGTAGCATGTCTTTTTATCGAATGAGCATATGACAGCTATATAATATAATTATCCGATGATGATCAAATTTTGAACACTCATTAATAGGTATACTGAAATGGCAAATATTAATTTTTACGAAAATCGCGTCAAAAGTAACGAAGGTTTTGATAAAAGTCATGGCTTTCGACCGATTGTTTCAATGGGGGGTTGTATGATATACAGTCAATAATAGGTATACAAAACTCACAAATATTAATATGACAATAGATAACAAAACATCGAAGTTATTGAAAAAACTTACAGTTTGTGACTTTACCGTTTATATAGAAGCTATACGATATAATGGTCTGATCCGGCTCAATGCGAACTCTCGGAGGAGTGCGAAGTACGATCAAATGGCCCATACGACACCAGGACATAGCCTGTTTCGAGCGAGCCCAAGCACCTCCCGCCCGAACGACCGTGGGGCGCAGCCGTATATCGGACGGCACGATCGCGTGGACAAATGCAAATAAAACGGACAAACAATTAAAAATATGATTACGGACGGCACGATCGCGTGGACAAATACAAATAAAACGGGCAAACAATTAAAAATATGATTAACTACAGCTAATTACCAGCTAAGTGTGCTAAAATAGAGGTTTTCACGAGAGACAGAGAGGCTTCTGATTTGATTACGGGATACAGAAGATTGTAATCAGAACATAGGACTCGAAAAGGTTCATGCAAAGAATAGTTAGAAATACAGTGTTTTAAGGATAGAGGAATAAAATTTCTTCTAGGTCTACGGGGTACAGATAGCTTTAACTGGTTCATTTAATAGCTCAGGAAAGTCTATTTCACCTATTAAAAGTTTGTGAATAAAGATAGCCCCAAGCATTACTCTACGAGTAATTAAAGAAGGAAGATTGATTAAATGAAGCCTGCTGGAGTATGATGGCAAATTGACATTGCGATGCCAATTTAGAACGCAAAGAGCAAATAGCAGAAATTGCTTTTGAGCAGATTTAATTTTACTTTGGAGAGCACCATATTGAGGCGACCATATGCAAGATCCGTACTCTAAGATAGGACGGATTAATGAAGTATACAGAATTTTGGTTGTGTAAGGATCGTCAAACTTTTTTGACCGTCGTTTCACAAACCCAAGAACATTCATAGCTTTACTAACTGTAGCAGAAATATGAGGATTAAAAGTTAATTTATGGTTCATAAGAACACCTAAGTCATTGATAATATCTAACCGTTCTAAGGCAGTGTCGTTAAGATAATAAGTTGCTTAGAATGGAGTGCATCTATAAAAAGACATAACTTTACATATAAAGCCGTTGAGGTTTAATGGGTTGGTTTCAAACCAACTCTGAGATGATCAGTCTTTAAAACTGAGGTAAAGCTTAACATCATCCACACACGAGAATGTGTCACTACCAATGGAAGATCATTTATAAAAAGAGTGAATAGCAATGGACCCAAATGACTACCCTGAGGTACTCCGGAGGTCACTTGGATGGTCTCAGAAAATGAAGACTTAAAGAGGACCTTTTGTGTACGCTTAGAAAGATATTGAAGAATCCAATCAAGCAAAAGGCTGGGGATGCCAAGTGCGTTCAACTTATATAAAAGCAGAGTATGATTAACAGAGTCAAAGGCCTTGCTGAAGTCAGTATAAATGACGTCAGTTTGCACAGCAGTCTTGAATCCTTTAATCGAGTGAGATGTAAATTCTAATAGGTTAGTAGTTGTCGATCTACGTTTTTTAAACCCATGTTGGGATGACGAAATGATTGAGCTACAAAAATGCTGCAATTGAGATGTTATTATTTTCTCAAATGCTTTGGATATGGCAGACAATTTAGAAATACCTCTATAATTGGAGGCTTCGTACTTTTTCCCCTTTTTATGAAGAGGCATAATATATGATTCCCTCCAGATAGACGGGAAGGCGGAAGATGTGACGTACAGTGTAAACAACTTAAGTATTGGCTTACATTGGTCCTCTACACAAAACCTTAATACGCAGCCTGGTATTCCGTCAGGGCCAGGTGCATATACTGGTTTGACGGAACTAAAAACGCTAAGAACCGAACTTTCATCAAACACAGGGTCTAGAATGCAGTTAGACGATTGCAAGTGATGAGGATAAGGATAATTTGCTTGATAAATCGAGGAGAAACAAGTTGTTTTGAAAAAATCAGCAAACATATCGGCAACTGCCTGATCAGTGTCAGCTTTATTGTTTTCAAAAGACAAGAAAGACGGGTGCACTGATGTCTTACGTTTTACATTGACAAAGTTGTCTTAGAATCGCGAGAAAACTTTCCCCAAAAGGAAGGTCAATGGTTACATCCAAAATTGGATGGAAGTTGTTTTCACGGATAACTAAGGGATCAGTTCTGAAAATATCGCAGTTGGAAGAATCCAACACAAATACCAAATCTAATGATCTGTCACGGAATGGTCCGGACAGGATTTATTTGAGTTAGGGACAACTCATGCAGACCATCTATAAAACAATGTGACGAGGAGGGCAACAGTAATAAAGAATCATATGAAAGGGTCCAAGCAATCTCAGGTAAATTAAAAAAATGAGCAAGTCTTTGTCAGAGAGATATGAGGAAATAAGTTGAATAGCTTCCAAACGGTGAATGCCAAGTCGGACTGTGGTGCAATATACGAACAAGTAATATAGACAGAAAAAGAATTTAAAGAAATTTTAACACAAACAAATTCAATCTCCTGATTGGAAGACTGGACAATTTCAGACGAGAACGCTGAATCAACAGCGATCAAAACACCACCACCATTACGCATAGTCCGATCATGTCTATATTATAAATATTTTGAAATATTTGTGATAAATTGCACCAGCCGACGAGCCGGAAGGAACGTTATTCACAGAGGCATTTAGCAGGCTAATCGGAGTCCGATTCTTCTTTTTTATTGTTTACTCTTTTATAATATGGTGTTCCGGCCAAAAATCCTTATGACAGATTTGGACAAAAAGATCTGGGGAGACACTTATTTTGAAGGTCGAAATGTCCCGAGTATATGAAAATCTGAACTTTTCCACCGCAATGTTAGGGGCTTGAACTTTGCCCTGGATGTAGGCAATGACTTCTTCAGAAGTAGTATTGGGATCAAGCCTCGAAATAAAAATTTGCTTTTTAGGTGGAACTACTACAAGGGTACTAGAAAAGATGCAGCCAACACTTTACTAGCTCCTCTTGTAACTACTTTATTGGCAATATTCCTGGAAACGGATGTTTGCCCGGACAGTTCGGAAACTACAACAGATATCGTGTTAGTAGAAGGAATACTGTCCCCAGGGGAAATGGGAAGAGACTACACACCTGCCAAAGCCGGACTCCTAAACGATATCAGCTGCTGTATATTTGGTGTCATAAGGTCATTGTCAGAAGCCGGAACTGGTAGAGATCGAGGTGCCGACGGACTGAGGGACGAGACCATCGCCAAAGGCTCCTCTTGGAGCTTATGAACGCCGGCTGACAAGGTTTTAAATGCATCCCCAGTCCGTTTCATAAAACTTCGCATCTCGAGCTCCAAGCCACGACACGAATCACATTTAAGGCCACCACCCTGTGCAATACTATCCCGCACCTTGACTTTATAACCAGCACATTTAAAATGTATTACATTGTCACATAGCCAGCAGTAAAGAAAGTTTTCAGTGGTCTAGCTGGGATTATTGCAATTATATTTGCAACAGACAGACATTATTCAAATAATTGATTTATCAAAAAACAAATTATAAATCAATATGTAAATAAAAAGGGAAAAATGTATATATATGTTAAGAGAGGCGTATACAAACCAAAGCAAAAGCTTACTGCAATATGCAAATGAAAAAGAGACAAAAAAAAAGAGAATATTTTTTGTATTAAAACACACAACAACAAAAACTTGTCAAAAGCGCGAAGTTAACGGCCGCGAGCGCGATCAAAAAAGAAAACAAAAGAATAGAGAGCACCAACACCACACAAACAAAATGTGAACTGTAAATTGAGAGCGCGGGTGGGAACGAAAAATAGAAACAAATAAAAAATATCAAAGAAGCTAACATCGGCTGTGCCGAAGTTTATATACCCTTGCAGTCCATGGCCATAATATTTTTACATGTTCCAAACTCTTTTTCTGTATCTCAATTCATTAATGCACAGAACCTTTCAAATATCATTTCAATTTCTTCTTCTTCTTCCCCATCCCCTTTTACACGCATGCCGCGACTCGCACGCATACACATATACATAGTTTATGTAGCGTTGCGTCTGTATGTGTGCATGCGTGTGCTCTGTTGATTTGATGATGACGTAGTAGGCAGCAAGTTGAACCGATTTATATCGGCTGTAACTTGTGTATATATCCGATCAGATTCAAATTTTGGGATTTGATTTTATATATAATACTATCATATTGGTAAATTTCATGGCGATACTCCAATTTTTGGAATTTTTGCAAAAATGTTTCCCTCAGAGCTATATGATATAGTGGTCCGATTCTCTCAATTTTCATACTTTATTTTTCCCCCATAATAAAAAGCCCCCAAAAAAATTTCATCCCGATAGCTCTTAAGATGGCTGAGTAAAACGCATACGCACAGACGGACGGACAGACGGACATGGCTATATCAACTCAGCTTCTCATGCTGATCAAGAATATATATACTTTATAGGGTCGGAAACGTCTCCTTCTGTGCGTTACAAACATCTGACCAATTTTATAATACCCTCTACAAGGGTATAAACAGCGCAACAACAAAATAATATGTGCGTCTGTTAATGATTTGTATTTAATAAAAATGTAAATTTAACTTTAAATTTCGCAATCAATATAGTGATGATAAAAATTGGATTAGATAATTAATTTAATTTAATGTAAATTAAGTACACGAAAGAACGAAAATATTAGTTGAGCAAGAGCGCAAAAAAAACACGACTGACTTCGACAATATAACAAATGACAAATTTTTTTAAAGATATAAACATAGAAGTGGTGTATTCCATTTGTATTTATCACTTGATTTATCGGTTATTTAATTAAATTGAATAATAATTCATCTGTATTTCATATGTTGTTTTGATGTAGAGTTTTATCAAAATTTTTTGAAAAAATTCATATTAGTTTAACAAAAAAGTTTTATAACTTAGAAACTCACTATCGGTTTAATGAAAATTTTTTCATCCGAATTTTATTTTCATTTTGCGGACTGTGGTGCAATATACGAACAAGTAATATAGACAGAAAAAGAATTTAAAGAAATTTTAACACAAACAAATTCAATCTACTGATTGGAAGACTGGACAATTTCAGCCGAGAACGCTGAATCAACAGCGATCAAAACACCACCACCATTACGGATAGTCCGATCATGTCTATATTATAAATATTTTGAAATATTTGTGATAAATTGAAGCATCGGCAATATCATGTTTCAGCCAAGTTTCAGTAAAGGCAAGAATATGAAAGTCAAAAGTTAAACTATCTACATAGAGTCTAGAGAGTTTAGACTTTAGTCCCCGTACGTTCTGATAGGCCAGAGTTAGGGACGAAATTAGTTTTTTGACTTACCAACAGGTGAAAGGAACGTTATTCACAGAGGCATTTAGCAGGCTAATCGGAGTCCGATTCTTCTTTTTTATTGTTTACTCTTTTACAATAAGGTGTTCCGGCCAAAAATCCTTATGACAGATTTGGACAAAAAGATGTGCAATACTATCCCGCACCTTGACTTTATAACCAGCACATTTAAAATGTATTACATTGTCACATAGCCAGCAGTAAAGAAAGTTTTCAGTGGTCTAGCTGGGATTATTGCAATTATATTTGCAACAGACAGACATTATTCAAATAATTGATTTATCAAAAAACAAATTATAAATCAATATGTAAATAAAAAGGGAAAAATGTATATATATGTTAAGAGAGGCGTATACAAACCAAAGCAAAAGCTTACTGCAATATGCAAATGAAAAAGAGACAAAAAAAAGAGAATATTTTTTGTATTAAAACACACAACAACAAAAACTTGTCAAAAGCGCGAAGTTAACGGCCGCGAGCGCGATCAAAAAAGAAAACAAAAGAATAGAGAGCACCAACACCACACAAACAAAATGTGAACTGTAAATTGAGAGCGCGGGTGGGAACGAAAAATAGAAACAAATAAAAAATATCAAAGAAGCTAACATCGGCTGTGCCGAAGTTTATATACCCTTGCAGTCCATGGCCATAATATTTTTACATGTTCCAAACTCTTTTTCTGTATCTCAATTCATTAATGCACAGAACCTTTCAAATATCATTTCAATTTCTTCTTCTTCTTCCCCATCCCCTTTTACACGCATGCCGCGACTCGCACGCATACACATATACATAGTTTATGTAGCGTTGCGTCTGTATGTGTGCATGCGTGTGCTCTGTTGATTTGATGATGACGTAGTAGGCAGCAAGTTGAACCGATTTATATCGGCTGTAACTTGTGTATATATCCGATCAGATTCAAATTTTGGGATTTGATTTTATATATAATACTATCATATTGGTAAATTTCATGGCGATATTCCAATTTTTGGAATTTTTGCAAAAATGTTTCCTTCAGAGCTATATGATATAGTGGTCCGATTCTCTCAATTTTCATACTTTATTTTTCCCCGGTAATAAAAAGCCCCCAAAAAAATTTCATCCCGATAGCTCTTAAGATGGCTGAGTAAAACGCATACGCACAGACGGACGGACAGACGGACATGGCTATATCAACTCAGCTTCTCATGCTGATCAAGAATATATATACTTTATAGGGTCGGAAACGTCTCCTTCTGTGCGTTACAAACATCTGACCAATTTTATAATACCCTCTACAAGGGTATAAACAGCGCAACAACAAAATAATATGTGCGTCTGTTAATGATTTGTATTTAATAAAAATGTAAATTTAACTTTAAATTTCGCAATCAATATAGTGATGATAAAAATTGGATTAGATAATTAACTTAATTTAATGTAAATTAAGTACACGAAAGAACGAAAATATTAGTTGAGCAAGAGCGCAAAAAAAACACGACTGACTTCGACAATATAACAAATGACAAATTTTTTTAAAGATATAAACATAGAAGTGGTGTATTCCATTTGTATTTATCACTTGATTTATCGGTTATTTAATTAAATTGAATAATAATTCATCTGTATTTCATATGTTGTTTTGATGTAGAGTTTTATCAAAATTTTTTGAAAAAATTCATATTAGTTTAACAAAAAAGTTTTATAACTTAGAAACTCACTATCGGTTTAATGAAAATTTTTTCATCCGAATTTTATTTTCATTTTGCGGACTGTGGTGCAATATACGAACAAGTAATATAGACAGAAAAAGAATTTAAAGAAATTTTAACACAAACAAATTCAATCTACTGATTGGAAGACTGGACAATTTCAGCCGAGAACGCTGAATCAACAGCGATCAAAACACCACCACCATTACGGATAGTCCGATCATGTCTATATTATAAATATTTTGAAATATTTGTGATAAATTGAAGCATCGGCAATATCATGTTTCAGCCAAGTTTCAGTAAAGGCAAGAATATGAAAGTCAAAAGTTAAACTATCTACATAGAGTCTAGAGAGTTTAGACTTTAGTCCCCGTACGTTCTGATAGGCCAGAGTTAGGGACGAAATTAGTTTTTTGACTTACCAACAGGTGAAAGGAACGTTATTCACAGAGGCATTTAGCAGGCTAATCGGAGTCCGATTCTTCTTTTTTATTGTTTACTCTTTTACAATAAGGTGTTCCGGCCAAAAATCCTTATGACAGATTTTGACAAAAAGATGTGCAATACTATCCCGCACCTTGACTTTATAACCAGCACATTTAAAATGTATTACATTGTCACATAGCCAGCAGTAAAGAAAGTTTTCAGTGGTCTAGCTGGGATTATTGCAATTATATTTGCAACAGACAGACATTATTCAAATAATTGATTTATCAAAAAACAAATTATAAATCAATATGTAAATAAAAAGGGAAAAATGTATATATATGTTAAGAGAGGCGTATACAAACCAAAGCAAAAGCTTACTGCAATATGCAAATGAAAAAGAGACAAAAAAAAAGAGAATATTTTTTGTATTAAAACACACAACAACAAAAACTTGTCAAAAGCGCGAAGTTAACGGCCGCGAGCGCGATCAAAAAAGAAAACAAAAGAATAGAGAGCACCAACACCACACAAACAAAATGTGAACTGTAAATTGAGAGCGCGGGTGGGAACGAAAAATAGAAACAAATAAAAAATATCAAAGAAGCTAACATCGGCTGTGCCGAAGTTTATATACCCTTGCAGTCCATGGCCATAATATTTTTACATGTTCCAAACTCTTTTTCTGTATCTCAATTCATTAATGCACAGAACCTTTCAAATATCATTTCAATTTCTTCTTCTTCTTCCCCATCCCCTTTTACACGCATGCCGCGACTCGCACGCATACACATATACATAGTTTATGTAGCGTTGCGTCTGTATGTGTGCATGCGTGTGCTCTGTTGATTTGATGATGACGTAGTAGGCAGCAAGTTGAACCGATTTATATCGGCTGTAACTTGTGTATATATCCGATCAGATTCAAATTTTGGGATTTGATTTTATATATAATACTATCATATTGGTAAATTTCATGGCGATACTCCAATTTTTGGAATTTTTGCAAAAATGTTTCCTTCAGAGCTATATGATATAGTGGTCCGATTCTCTCAATTTTCATACTTTATTTTTCCCCGGTAATAAAAAGCCCCCAAAAAAATTTCATCCCGATAGCTCTTAAGATGGCTGAGTAAAACGCATACGCACAGACGGACGGACAGACGGACATGGCTATATCAACTCAGCTTCTCATGCTGATCAAGAATATATATACTTTATAGGGTCGGAAACGTCTCCTTCTGTGCGTTACAAACATCTGACCAATTTTATAATACCCTCTACAAGGGTATAAACAGCGCAACAACAAAATAATATGTGCGTCTGTTAATGATTTGTATTTAATAAAAATGTAAATTTAACTTTAAATTTCGCAATCAATATAGTGATGATAAAAATTGGATTAGATAATTAATTTAATTTAATGTAAATTAAGTACACGAAAGAACGAAAATATTAGTTGAGCACGAGCGCAAAAAAACACGACTGACTTCGACAATATAACAAATGACAAATTTTTTTAAAGATATAAACATAGAAGTGGTGTATTCCATTTGTATTTATCACTTGATTTATCGGTTATTTAATTAAATTGAATAATAATTCATCTGTATTTCATATGTTGTTTTGATGTAGAGTTTTATCAAAATTTTTTGAAAAAATTCATATTAGTTTAACAAAAAAGTTTTATAACTTAGAAACTCACTATCGGTTTAATGAAAATTTTTTCATCCGAATTTTATTTTCATTTTGCGGACTGTGGTGCAATATACGAACAAGTAATATAGACAGAAAAAGAATTTAAAGAAATTTTAACACAAACAAATTCAATCTACTGATTGGAAGACTGGACAATTTCAGCCGAGAACGCTGAATCAACAGCGATCAAAACACCACCACCATTACGGATAGTCCGATCATGTCTATTGTTGGTGTTTAAACTATATAAAATAAGATAACAATAAGACAATCATAATATAGAAATATATGTCAAGTTAGTATGTAACCCGGTTATAGATAGCGATGGCTCATCAGTAGTAAGTAGGTGTGAGATGGTCAGCAGTTAACAATAAAGACCTAGTTAATTAAGCTGCTATGCAATAAAGACGTATTTTGCTGACCTAACACTATGTCGAACTATGCACTGGTGAGCTCTCTATTTTTACTATAAAAGAAATGCATTATTCTTAGTTAGATCAGATACCAATTGTAGTTACATCGGGTGTGCATCGCTGTGTCTTTGGCCCCCAATCTCTACCTTTGTAATCTCACTCCGAAGTCCACCCAATTTATGTGTTGGTTGCGACAACCTTTAGTCACTGGTTTATGTGCTAGTGCCTATATATATATATAAATAAATAAACATTTAATAACTTCATGAAATACCAACGTCTTTCATTGATCATTTTGGTGACCCCGACGTGATCATTTTGGTGACCCCGACGTGATCATTTTGGTGACCCCGACATTGGCGGCTCCAAGTTGAAAGATTAACAGACTTGGTGAAACCGTCATCAAGTGAGAAGATTTGGTCAACTCAGGCGACCAATCTCTCAACAACAAGGAAATTGTCAACTAGGCGACTACTTTCTTTGCACGCTTAGGACGCAGTACAATCCTAAGCGAGGGCACAAATTGGTGAACATTCCACATCAATCTGGGGTCCCGACTAAAAAATCGCAATTGATTAACGTGGCAATCAGTGCGTACCAATATAAATAACTAAAACAATTTATTGGAAAACTAGTGGTTGGTTTTCCGCAACAGGGTAGCAGTGCATACCCATTGAATGAAAGTTGATCAACTAGGCGATCACTTTTTCAAAAACATTTAACAACGATTTGAGTCAACAGGGCGACCAAATCATAATAAGTTATTTTTTTATGTAAAATAAAGTTTCTTCAACTCTGTTGCATAAAAAATAAACAAAAAAAAAAAAACAAATTGGCGTCAGCAATCTCTGACCTAGCTAAACCCAGGTAGTACATACGAGTACCATAATTTGGCATCAGTCAGCAATTTTTAACAAATAAAAGAAACTCAAAAAATTGGTTTCACTGTCGTGGCGTATATCTGTGTAAAAAGAATACGAATATTGGAAATAAAATTAACTATTGTTAAAAAAACTAAACAAAAGGCGACTTCTATTTAGTTCTTATTCTTATTTGTACTACACTTGACCAATTTAAGGAACGAGTCGGAGCGTTCCCTGTCTTTGACAAAATAAATAAACTCCCATCGGGTCAAATACTAGTATAAATAAGCAAGTAAATAAGAATATAAAAGAACATGGAGGAGTTCTATAATCAGCAGACAGAACGCGGAGAAGCAATTCAGGCCTTCATTCGGAATACCAAAAAGGATTCTATCGCCAGGAAAACGAAGCCTGCCTATTTTGAGGAGAAACTTGAGCTCCTGGAATACATGTGGGAGAACTTCGAAAAAAGTCATCAGGAGCTAATGGACAAATTAAATAACGTGCCAACAGAAGATGACTACTTTGTAACGGACTATTTCACCAGAATGAAGGCGGTGGTAACTAATACTGAGGAAGATTGGAAGGACCACTTGGCAAAGATAAAATTAGAGAGGCAAGCTCGTCAAAGAGAGGAAGAGCGAGTCATGATCAAACCACTGCTTCGCAAGCAAGGTGCGCTGTTGGATTCATTGTCCAGGACATTAAGACAAATAGTGCCTGAGGAAAAAATGAATTATAAATCGGTAGTCGACAAATTATGGATGCAAATTGAAGAAATCCATTATGAGATTCATCGGCTAACTGACAATCCAGCCGAAGTCGGATATAATATAGCTACGTTTGTGGCTGCAGAAAATACAATGCTGAAATTCTGTGTGGCACCAGCAGAAAATGTAGAGATACAATCAGCGCCTGTAGTGCAATCAATACAGTCATTGCAACTACCCAAAATTCCCATTCCAAAATTTGATGGGGATTATCTGAAATGGCAACAATTTCATGACATCTATAAAAAGGTGGTTCATGAGTCAAATGTATCCACAATAGAGAAAATGTGGTACTTAAAATCAAACCTTTCTGGAGAAGCAGAGAGATTGATACGGCACCTGGAATTAACAGAAGCCAATTATAACACTGCTTGGTCAGTGTTGCAGGATCGGTTTAACAACAAACGAGTTCTAGTAACAGCCATACTGACAAAGCTGTTTGATCACCCAAATGTGGGAAATGACGCAGCTTCGATAAAGAATTTGCATGATAACATCTTTGAATCATTGCAAGCGTTAAAAAATGTAGGCGTCAATATGGAATCGTCAGATGCTGTCATAATGTTTCATATGACAAGAAAATTGGATAGATTCAACCACGCACTATATGAGCAATCTCTTTCAAACACAAGGGATCTACAGGAAGTAAAGGATTTCCTATCATTCTTGGAACAACGCTTCCTAACATTAGAGGCGATTGGGAAACCAAGAAACGAAAATCGCAGCATTGAAAAACTAAATCCAAGGAAGACATGCGCAACAGCATCGGGGACAAACAGTACCTTGTGTGCTTTCTGTGAGAAATCAAAACACAAACTCTTCCAATGTGAAAGGTTTAAAATCAAATCCGCAGCAGAGCGGCTAAATTGGGTGCAGAGACACAAATTGTGTGTCAATTGCTTTAAGCCAGACCATATGGCCAAAAATTGCTCATGGAGGGGATGCTTCAAATGCGATAAAAAACATAACACGATGTTGCATTTAGACACAGGCAACCAAATGGCTACATCTGCTTCAGCAGCGTCTGCATATGGAATTGGCAGAAAATACACTCTGTTGGCAACGGCCAAGGTAGTAGTAAAGGGAATAAATGAAAGGACAGGAGAATTTCGAGCACTCTTGGATAGCGGCTCACAAGTAAATCTCGTTTCAGAGAGACTGGTAAAGAAGTTATCATTGAAAATTAACGAGACTCATGTGCACATAAATGGAGTGGGTGGTCAACCACAGATAAGCAAGGCGCGAGTAAGCTTGGTTGTAAGGTCAAGATACAACAAGTTCGCAATGCTAGTTGAGGCATTTGTATTGCCACACATAATAGGTGACCAACCCACAGAACAGATAACTGAGAAAGTCACATTACCAAACGACATTCAATTAGCGGACCCAACATTTGATAAACCAGGAAAAATTGATATGCTGTTGGGAGCTGATGATCACTATGCTATACTGCTACCAGAAAGAAGACGGGGAAATCGAAACCGTCCAACATTACAAAATTCAGAATTGGGATGGATTGTTGCTGGCAGAATTAATATGTCAACGTCAGCTTCTATCACATGTATGGTAGGCATAACTAATCCAGAGGAATCTCTAGAAAGATTTTGGCAGCTAGACACACTAGAGCCAATAAAAAGGTATAGGAGTCCAGAGGAAGAGTATTGTGAAAAATTCTTCCTCGATAACCTACACACGGCGGCTGACAATCGACTAATTGTAAAGCTTCCAT
Organism: Drosophila insularis; assembly: GCA_018903935.1. Classification (NCBI taxonomy): domain Eukaryota; kingdom Metazoa; phylum Arthropoda; class Insecta; order Diptera; family Drosophilidae; genus Drosophila; species Drosophila insularis. The sequence continues at coordinate 176,864 of JAEIFP010000213.1, forward strand.
TTGCTGAAGAAGCTTCATCCCTTGGAGAATCTCGGGAAGTAGCCATAAGAAGATTCATGTCGTTAGAGCGGCGATTGAGCCCTGACATAAAAAAGGAGTATGTGAAATTTATGTCAGAATATGAACAGCTTGGACATATGAAGCAGGTAATGGTGGAGCAAATACCCAAGAACCATTACTTTATTCCACATCACTGTGTACTAAAGCCCGAAAGTACCACCACCAAGTTAAGAGTAGTGTTTGATGCATCATCCAAAACGTCATCAGGAAAATCACTGAACGATATTTTATATCCAGGACCAGTTGTACAGAGTCAACTATTCTCAATTCTACTGCGGTTCAGGACACACAAATATGTGTTCACTGCGGACATTGAAAAAATGTATCGTCAAGTTTGGATAAACCCTGCCGATCAATTCAATCAGATGATTGTGTGGAGAGAGGATCCAAGTCAAGAACTGAAGTTTTATCGTTTAAAAACGGTGACTTATGGAACAACATCAGCCCCATATTTAGCGACAAAGTGTCTGGAATATTTGGCGCTAAAAAACATGGAAAATTTGTCGTCTGGAGCATTGGCATTAAAAAATGACTTTTACGTTGATGGTCTTACAGGAGCAGATAGTTTACCAGAAGCCCTGCAAATAAGACACGAGCTGCTAGAGATCTTGAGACCTAAGGGTTTCAACTTACGGAAGTGGTGTTCAAATAGCAGTCAACTTCTAAAAGAAATTCCAAAGGAGGATACGATTGCTGACATCAATCTCGGTGACACACTGGAACAAACAAGTGTCAAAACATTGGGAATCATATGGGCACCCAAAGAAGACCAATTATGTGGAAAGGCTCAAAGACATACAAAGGGAATAACCAGACGAGTGGTGCTATCTGAAGTAGGTCAAATCTTCGATCCTTTAGGACTATTCGCACCGGTAGTGGTAAGAGCGAAAATGTTTCTTCAACATGTTGCTACCGAACGAATTGAGATGGATGAGGACCTACCGCCGTATTTGGAGAAGCAATGGGAAGCTTACCGAGAGGATGTACAGGCACTAAACCACATGAAAATTCCAAGGCATATTTTTGAGGGCAAGGTCCCCACTACAAAGGAATTGCATACATTTGTTGATGCATCAGAAAAGGCGTATGGTGCGGCAGTTTATGTCCGATCAACCTATAAAAATGGCCAAATTTCGGTCAGATTGTTGTGCGCCAAGTCGAGAGTGGCTCCCCTGGAAAAACAAACACTGCCCCGGCTGGAACTATGTGCAGCTGTACTTGGAGCTGAACTCACGGATAGAGTTCGACAGGATCTCCAATTTGGATCAGAAGGTGTGGAATCATTTCTCTGGTCAGATTCAACAGTAGTACTCTCTTGGATTAATTCACGGGCATCACATTTCCACACGTTTGTGGCTAATCGGTTGACCAAAATACATGCGGTATCACATCCAAGGCAATGGCGTCATGTGTCATCAGCGCTCAACGCAGCTGATGTTCTGTCTCGAGGCATATCAGCAGCCCAGCTTAGCACACATACATTATGGTTATATGGACCACTATTCTTGCATGGACCACAACGTGGCTGGCCAGCACCATTTAAGCCTACAGAGCACACGATTGATACCGCTGAGAAGAAAACCAAAGTATTCAGCATGGTGACTGCCACGGCAAACAACAAGAGTGAATGGATATATACGGTAAATCACAGAAATTCGTTTTACCGGCTACAGCGAATAGTGGCGTATGTGCTACGGTTTTGTCACAAGCAGAACAGGAAACCAACGGCTCAGTTAGAGTTGGAAGAGTTGGACCAAGCACGGAGAGTGATCATTAAGCAAATTCAAGAAACAGGATTTGCGTATGAATTACGACACTTAAAGAAACGACCTGACCAACCGCTAGATCGCAAAAGCACGGTGGCAACATTGCCACTAATACTGGATGAACATTCAATCATACGAGTAGCAACTCGGCTACAACAAGCACCAGTATCAACGGAAACAAGGAATCCGTATCTCTTGCCGTATAATGATCCAGTGGTAAAAATGATACTAAGGAAACTTCATGAAGAGAATCTTCATTGTGGACATGAGGCACTACGCGGAATAGCTAGGCAACAATACCACATCATTAAGGTGAAGCCGATGGTCCGGAATGTGATCCAGGGCTGCGTAACATGCACCAAGTACCGGCCTCAGTTCTTTAAACAAGTCATGGGCGACTTACCTGAGCACCGGGTATCTCAAAATAGACCCTTTCTCAACGCCGGAGTAGACTATTGTGGACCATTCTGGATCCACCATAAGGTTCGAGGAAAACGTCCCGACAAGGCTTACATTGCAGTATTTGTATGCTTTGCAACCAAGGCAGTCCACCTGGAGTTGGTCGGAGACCTGTCCACCTCCTCATTCGTAGGACGCAGAGGAAGATGTCAGACATTGTACTGCGACAATGCAACAAACTTTGTTGGAGCAAACAACCAACTGAAGGAGCTGAATGATACTATACACTCAGAAAAGGCAGCAGATACGATTAAGGAGTTTTGCAACAAAAAAGGAGTGCAATTTAAGTTCATACCACCACGGTCTCCACATTTCGGAGGATTATGGGAAGCTGCAGTGAAATCCGCTAAGCATTTACTATTGAAAAACGTATCGACAGCAAATTTAACGTTTGAACAACTGTCTACCATTATTGTCAATGTTGAAGCAGTACTGAACTCTCGCCCGTTAACCCCAAACTCAGACGATCCCAACGACTTGACAGCTCTAACCCCAGGCCATCTATTGATCGGAGAACCATTAGTAGCTCAACCTGATGCAGAGCCAGTAACACAGCGATCCATTCCAGAGCAATGGGAATTAGTGCAAAGGCTTAAGCATACATTCTGGACACAATGGTCTCAAGAGTACCTACAGGAATTGCAGGGTACATCCAAATGGAAGAAACCATATAACAATGTCAAAGAAGGCATGATGGTAATTCTAAAGGAGGATAATGTGCCAATCTTGCAGTGGCCGATTGGACGAATTATCAAATTGTATCCAGGCTTGGATGGATACGTCCGTGTGGTAGACGTTAAGACAGCCAGAGGCACCTACAAGCGTGCCATCCATAAATTGGCCCCCTTGCTTAGAGAGACGGGAATGAAACGCAAAATCGAAGCCAATGACACAGAAACCAATGCCCAAGAAGATCCTGGTATCGAGGACACTGCAGAACCTAAGACAAAAAGACGTTTATCAGCCGGTCTGCCACCATTGGCAATAACGATCTGCCTAATGCTGTTGTTCCTTCCTATAGCATTTGCTCAAAGGACCAACATCACTCGATTCAACTCCAAACCAGGCATATACTACGAAAGTATTGGCACAGGAAGAATGGCAACATCTGACTGGACTATCGTAGCATTTTACGATCTCGAACCATATTGGGCCGACCTGAAGACATTTTCAGACGGATTAGTTAAGGTTGGAGAAATATGCTTGTTAATGAAGGTTCCAGAGGCATGCACAGCAATGCAGAGACACTTCGAGCATGTCAACTCAGAGCTACGAACAGGAAATGATCTCCTTCACATAGAACGCCAACGACGATCGCCGTTGGATATAATTGGGAACATAGCGAACGGCTTATTTGGTGTGCTGGACTCAAAGTATGCAACAGAGATGTCAGGCACTATACGAAAGGTTAAATCAAATGAAGACTATTTATTGACATTGCTACAAAACCAGACATCTGTGATTGATTCAACAATAAATATCATCAAGCGAGACGAAGCCACAATTGAAAATCAGATGAAACTAATGGAACACCAAATGAACGACATAACTAAGGTCCAGGATAATGCGGTAAAGGCATTACAATGGTATATCACTCTAACTACTCAGATGACAGTTATTGCAGGGAATTTGCAACGAATTCAAACCGAAATTTCCCGAGTATTTACGGATGCCCATCATAGTAAAATAAGCCCGTTACTACTATCACCAGGCCAGCTTCGGGAACATCTGAACCAACTGAAGAGACATCTTCCGTTTGGTTTGGATTTGCCAGTTCCAGATAACGACGTCTTACAATTATATGGCTTAATGAAGGCACAAGGCACAATCGCAAACAATCATGTGATATTTAAAGTCATGTTTCCATTAGTGGCAACGCAGACAGTACAACTGTATAACCTAGTACCCATTCCAGCAGTTGGAACTCATGGGATTGTAACGATGAACATTCAAATTCCTATTATTGCTGTCAACAAAGAACAAAGTCAATACATTGGGCTCTCAAGAGCAGATCTGGAACGATGCTATCAGCTCAACAATGAGCAATATATTTGTTTTGATAAACAAACGACGTTTACGGCCAATAGCAACTGTGAGTTCCAGTTATTCAAAAACTCAAAATCATCAGTGTGTCAAATACAACACACAAACAGGTCATTCGTGTGGTACAACATGTATCACAAAAATCAGTGGATTTTTGCCACCACCAGACCAATTGAACTCACAGTGACCTGTGACGATAACATCCAAGATGTCACTATCAAGAAGACTGGATTGTTAACCCTAGACCCGACGTGTACAGCAAGAAGTTCTGCTATCCGAATAACAGGTCACCGTATAGCTACGACAGACACAATGAAATTGTCATATGTGCGATTTGGCAACTTCAGCATTGGCCCAACAAAGGCAGCGCCAACAACAACACAATTCCCGAAGATGCAGCTTAGCTACGACGGATTAAGCAACATTCAAGGAAAACTGGAAACTAAGCAAAACTGGAAATTGCCAGAGGACCTCAGCCAGCCGGCTCACCATGTTATCGTCTCCTACGTAGCGCTAACAATACCATTGGTTCTTGTGATGGTATATGGAATAAGAAGATGCTTACAACCCCAAAGACACAATGGTCCAGATCAGACAACCGTGAGGATCGTCAATCCCATACCGACCCCTGCTGCAGTAAACCCAGCCCCCAGCAATTTTGCGGTCAACGTTGGATAATGTTGAACAGGTGTTCAACGGCCGGGAGTATGTTGGTGTTTAAACTATATAAAATAAGATAACAATAAGACAATCATAATATAGAAATATATGTCAAGTTAGTATGTAACCCGGTTATAGATAGCGATGGCTCATCAGTAGTAAGTAGGTGTGAGATGGTCAGCAGTTAACAATAAAGACCTAGTTAATTAAGCTGCTATGCAATAAAGACGTATTTTGCTGACCTAACACTATGTCGAACTATGCACTGGTGAGCTCTCTATTTTTACTATAAAAGAAATGCATTATTCTTAGTTAGATCAGATACCAATTGTAGTTACATCGGGTGTGCATCGCTGTGTCTTTGGCCCCCAATCTCTACCTTTGTAATCTCACTCCGAAGTCCACCCAATTTATGTGTTGGTTGCGACAACCTTTAGTCACTGGTTTATGTGCTAGTGCCTATATATATATATAAATAAATAAACATTTAATAACTTCATGAAATACCAACGTCTTTCATTGATCATCTATATTATAAATATTTTGAAATATTTGTGATAAATTGAAGCATCGGCAATATCATGTTTCAGCCAAGTTTCAGTAAAGGCAAGAATATGAAAGTCAAAAGTTAAACTATCTACATAGAGTCTAGAGAGTTTAGACTTTAGTCCCCGTACGTTCTGATAGGCCAGAGTTAGGGACGAAATTAGTTTTTTGACTTACCAACAGGTGAAAGGAACGTTATTCACAGAGGCATTTAGCAGGCTAATCGGAGTCCGATTCTTCTTTTTTATTGTTTACTCTTTTACAATAAGGTGTTCCGGCCAAAAATCCTTATGACAGATTTGGACAAAAAGATGTGCAATACTATCCCGCACCTTGACTTTATAACCAGCACATTTAATTTGTCACATAGCCAGCAGTAAAGAAAGTTTTCAGTGGTCTAGCTGGGATTATTGCAATTATATTTGCAACAGACAGACATTATTCAAATAATTGATTTATCAAAAAACAAATTATAAATCAATATGTAAATAAAAAGGGAAAAATGTATATATATGTTAAGAGAGGCGTATACAAACCAAAGCAAAAGCTTACTGCAATATGCAAATGAAAAAGAGACAAAAAAAAAGAGAATATTTTTTGTATTAAAACACACAACAACAAAAACTTGTCAAAAGCGCGAAGTTAACGGCCGCGAGCGCGATCAAAAAAGAAAACAAAAGAATAGAGAGCACCAACACCACACAAACAAAATGTGAACTGTAAATTGAGAGCGCGGGTGGGAACGAAAAATAGAAACAAATAAAAAATATCAAAGAAGCTAACATCGGCTGTGCCGAAGTTTATATACCCTTGCAGTCCATGGCCATAATATTTTTACATGTTCCAAACTCTTTTTCTGTATCTCAATTCATTAATGCACAGAACCTTTCAAATATCATTTCAATTTCTTCTTCTTCTTCCCCATCCCCTTTTACACGCATGCCGCGACTCGCACGCATACACATATACATAGTTTATGTAGCGTTGCGTCTGTATGTGTGCATGCGTGTGCTCTGTTGATTTGATGATGACGTAGTAGGCAGCAAGTTGAACCGATTTATATCGGCTGTAACTTGTGTATATATCCGATCAGATTCAAATTTTGGGATTTGATTTTATATATAATACTATCATATTGGTAAATTTCATGGCGATACTCCAATTTTTGGAATTTTTGCAAAAATGTTTCCTTCAGAGCTATATGATATAGTGGTCCGATTCTCTCAATTTTCATACTTTATTTTTCCCCGGTAATAAAAAGCCCCCAAAAAAATTTCATCCCGATAGCTCTTAAGATGGCTGAGTAAAACGCATACGCACAGACGGACGGACAGACGGACATGGCTATATCAACTCAGCTTCTCATGCTGATCAAGAATATATATACTTTATAGGGTCGGAAACGTCTCCTTCTGTGCGTTACAAACATCTGACCAATTTTATAATACCCTCTACAAGGGTATAAACAGCGCAACAACAAAATAATATGTGCGTCTGTTAATGATTTGTATTTAATAAAAATGTAAATTTAACTTTAAATTTCGCAATCAATATAGTGATGATAAAAATTGGATTAGATAATTAACTTAATTTAATGTAAATTAAGTACACGAAAGAACGAAAATATTAGTTGAGCAAGAGCGCAAAAAAAACACGACTGACTTCGACAATATAACAAATGACAAATTTTTTTAAAGATATAAACATAGAAGTGGTGTATTCCATTTGTATTTATCACTTGATTTATCGGTTATTTAATTAAATTGAATAATAATTCATCTGTATTTCATATGTTGTTTTGATGTAGAGTTTTATCAAAATTTTTTGAAAAAATTCATATTAGTTTAACAAAAAAGTTTTATAACTTAGAAACTCACTATCGGTTTAATGAAAATTTTTTCATCCGAATTTTATTTTCATTTTGCGGACTGTGGTGCAATATACGAACAAGTAATATAGACAGAAAAAGAATTTAAAGAAATTTTAACACAAACAAATTCAATCTACTGATTGGAAGACTGGACAATTTCAGCCGAGAACGCTGAATCAACAGCGATCAAAACACCACCACCATTACGGATAGTCCGATCATGTCTATATTATAAATATTTTGAAATATTTGTGATAAATTGAAGCATCGGCAATATCATGTTTCAGCCAAGTTTCAGTAAAGGCAAGAATATGAAAGTCAAAAGTTAAACTATCTACATAGAGTCTAGAGAGTTTAGACTTTAGTCCCCGTACGTTCTGATAGGCCAGAGTTAGGGACGAAATTAGTTTTTTGACTTACCAACAGGTGAAAGGAACGTTATTCACAGAGGCATTAAGCAGGCTAATCGGAGTCCAATTCTTCTTTTTTATTGTTTACTCTTTTACAATAAGGTGTTCCGGCCAAAAATCCTTATGACAGATTTGGACAAAAAGATGTGCAATACTATCCCGCACCTTGACTTTATAACCAGCACATTTAAAATGTATTACATTGTCACATAGCCAGCAGTAAAGAAAGTTTTCAGTGGTCTAGCTGGGATTATTGCAATTATATTTGCAACAGACAGACATTATTCAAATAATTGATTTATCAAAAAACAAATTATAAATCAATATGTAAATAAAAAGGGAAAAATGTATATATATGTTAAGAGAGGCGTATACAAACCAAAGCAAAAGCTTACTGCAATATGCAAATGAAAAAGAGACAAAAAAAAAGAGAATATTTTTTGTATTAAAACACACAACAACAAAAACTTGTCAAAAGCGCGAAGTTAACGGCCGCGAGCGCGATCAAAAAAAGAAAACAAAAGAATAGAGAGCACCAACACCACACAAACAAAATGTGAACTGTAAATTGAGAGCGCGGGTGGGAACGAAAAATAGAAACAAATAAAAAATATCAAAGAAGCTAACATCGGCTGTGCCGAAGTTTATATACCCTTGCAGTCCATGGCCATAATATTTTTACATGTTCCAAACTCTTTTTCTGTATCTCAATTCATTAATGCACAGAACCTTTCAAATATCATTTCAATTTCTTCTTCTTCTTCCCCATCCCCTTTTACACGCATGCCGCGACTCGCACGCATACACATATACATAGTTTATGTAGCGTTGCGTCTGTATGTGTGCATGCGTGTGCTCTGTTGATTTGATGATGACGTAGTAGGCAGCAAGTTGAACCGATTTATATCGGCTGTAACTTGTGTATATATCCGATCAGATTCAAATTTTGGGATTTGATTTTATATATAATACTATCATATTGGTAAATTTCATGGCGATACTCCAATTTTTGGAATTTTTGCAAAAATGTTTCCTTCAGAGCTATATGATATAGTGGTCCGATTCTCTCAATTTTCATACTTTATTTTTCCCCGGTAATAAAAAGCCCCCAAAAAAATTTCATCCCGATAGCTCTTAAGATGGCTGAGTAAAACGCATACGCACAGACGGACGGACAGACGGACATGGCTATATCAACTCAGCTTCTCATGCTGATCAAGAATATATATACTTTATAGGGTCGGAAACGTCTCCTTCTGTGCGTTACAAACATCTGACCAATTTTATAATACCCTCTACAAGGGTATAAACAGCGCAACAACAAAATAATATGTGCGTCTGTTAATGATTTGTATTTAATAAAAATGTAAATTTAACTTTAAATTTCGCAATCAATATAGTGATGATAAAAATTGGATTAGATAATTAACTTAATTTAATGTAAATTAAGTACACGAAAGAACGAAAATATTAGTTGAGCAAGAGCGCAAAAAAAACACGACTGACTTCGACAATATAACGACAATGACAAATTTTTTTAAAGATATAAACATAGAAGTGGTGTATTCCATTTGTATTTATCACTTGATTTATCGGTTATTTAATTAAATTGAATAATAATTCATCTGTATTTCATATGTTGTTTTGATGTAGAGTTTTATCAAAATTTTTTGAAAAAATTCATATTAGTTTAACAAAAAAGTTTTATAACTTAGAAACTCACTATCGGTTTAATGAAAATTTTTTCATCCGAATTTTATTTTCATTTTGCGATTGCTTACACTCGTTTTTGTGCATTTGCAAAATAAAATCTTGAACAATTTCAACATAAATTAAAACTAACAACAAAACTTGCATTAGCGGTATTGTTGTTTTGCTTATTTCTTTCGCTTTGGTTTTCTTACATCTTACCGTTGTAACTAACTCTCGCGCTCTTGCGTACAAATTGTTGTTGCATGTGTTCAATTTGACGCGCTCTCTCGCTCTGTCCTATTTCTGTTTGATTGTGCTCTCGTCTTTTGCCTACCCGGGACTCAGTGATACGTGTTTTCGTTTTTGTGATTATCATTTGTCTATTTTTGTGCATTCTTTTTACTCTTTAGTTGTAAGGCTTAATCTGCACATTAACCCAGAACTGGTCAGTATATTCTTATACACATATTTTATTACTTTTTAATTTTATTTATTCCTTTTTATACCCTTGCAGATGGTATAATAAAATTGGTCAGATGTTTGTAACGCACAGAAGGAGACGTTTCCGACCCCATAAAGTTAATATATTCTTGATCAGCATGAGAAGCTGAGCCATATAGCCATATAGCCATGTCCGTCTGGCCGTCTGTCCGTCCGTGCGTATGCGTTTTACTCAGCCGTCTTAAAAGCTATCGTGCTGAAATTTTTTTTCTGTGCTTTTTTTTACCGTAGGCAGATCAAGTTTAAAAATCTTTGGGATCGGACCACTCTATCATATAGTTAAATACGAAAAGTAGGTGAAGCAGTTGGAGTATCGCTATGAAATTATGAACTAAGGTGATAATAATTGTGGAAAAACGTCAGATCCCAAAATTTTAATCTGATCGGATAAATAGAACACAAGTTACAGTCAATATGAAACGTCTCTGCTCAGCCGCTCCCGGCAGCGCTGCCTGCCGCCTACTACGTTATTGCTCGAATCGTCAGAGCACACGCATGCACGCAACGCTACATAAACTACATATATGTGTATGCGTGCGAATCGCGGCATGCGTGTAAACAGGGATGGGGAAGAAGAAGAAATTGAAATGATATTTGAAAGGTTCTGTGCATTAATAAATTGAGTTACATAAATAGAGTTTGGAACTTGTAAAAATATTATGGCCATGGACTGCAAGGGTATATAAACTTCTGTTAGCTTCTTTGATATTTTAAATTAAATTAAATTTCTTATAAAATGGTTGTCTGCTCTAAAAGTAATTGCATAGTTTCCACTAATGCGGTTGACTCCCATGATTATATTCTTTGTTGGCTGTGTGACAATGCGGTTCACGTTAAGTATGCAGGTTACACAGGTAGAATCAAGGAGTTTATTGCTAAAGGTGGTGGCTTAAAGTATGGATGTGATGCTTGTCGGAATGTAGAGAATGAGATGCGGTCATTTATGAGGCGGACTAGAGATAGCTTTGACACTTTGAGGGGAGGTTTTAACAATCGCCAAGCGGAGTTTACTGCGGTGGAGAATCAGTTCAGAAGTTTATCGCTTATGAATGAGTCTCCAAAAAGTAAACAGACCAGTCCCCGGGGTGTATCTCTACCTCCACATCCGCCAGCGTCTCTTATCGTTCGGATCGATCTCATGCACCGTCTACTCCCGATTTACTGCAATTGATTTCGTTTAAGAGCCCGGTGGTAAATGCGGTTAGTAAGGTATTACCGGTATCATCTGGTAATAATCTCTCAAAAACGGTGCCAATTGTAGTGTCCGATTTGTCCGGGTCCAATAGTATCGAGAACCCCGTGAACAAGTTGACTGCTCAAGTGAGTGACTTGTCCAACGTTGCTGCTGCGGCTGACGTTTCGGGACCGCGGCCTCTCGTTGGCATACCACCAAATAAACATATATTTGTTTCTAGGCTAGACCCTGTTGTCACATCTGATGATGTAATAGCCTATAATCGGAAGAAAGTTAACGTCTCGAATATTGCGGTGGAAAAGTTTAAATTTTCTTATTCTCGGGGCATTTCGTCCTCTAAAATCAGCGTTTCAGCCAATATCTTTGACATTATATGCCAAGAAGATTTTTGGCCGAAGCATTTAATAGTGAAGGAATGTACTGTAAAGAAGAAAAATCGTCCACCGATTCGCCTGCCAACAACAACAACTAACACTATTTCTGACACATCAGCAACTGCTGGTGTGTCAAAAAACTAGATTCGTCCCTTAACCTGGGTTACCAGAACGTTAGATGATAGAAATCTTAACTTACTAATCTCTATGTAGACAGTCTTTCTTTTGATCATAACATTCTAGCTATTACGGTTATACATTCCTGACATTCGAGTTCTGATAGCTGTTGTGGCTGCTTTATTATCTGAAATAATGTAGTAATATTTAAGCTAAGTATAGGTATCCCTAATGATAAACTCCAATAACACCCATTGCAATACACAGATCTTAAGATAAAGATAAGCGCTCTCTCACAAAGAGAGAGACAATCTACATTCACGAGATAAATCAAATAAAGAGACATTCTGTGAGTGACGATTGATGTGAACAGACGTGTTTTACTCGCTTCCCTAAAATAATTCAATTTTTTAATAACCAGGAGATTAGATTTGTCGGTGTTAAAACAAATTTTAAATCCTTTAATGCTTTTATTACTTGTTCCTATATTCCACTATTGTCAAACATTGTGGTCTATTTAAATCATTTAGGGGCAATTCAGTTTGTCTCCTCTTTAAATTCCACTCAAGACATGCTAATAGTTTTAGGTTATTTTAATTTAACTCCTTTAGCATGGTCACTAAGGGATGAATCTACCATATTGCTGGCCTCTATGACGCATAACTTTATTGAGGGCCTTCTAGGCTTATCTTAACCTCAAGTCAATCCTGTCTTAAATTCTAGTGGAAAATCTTTAGATCTTATATTTGTATTGGATTCTTCAAACTGTGATGTTTCTACGATCGAACCATTTGGTTTTCCGGAAGACAAATTTAATCCTACATTCAAACCTTCCTGGTTCTCCCAAGAGTTATGCCACTTGACAAATGTGAAGACTCGATGTTATAAGAAGTTTCAAAAACACGCCGTTTATTAGATTATGCTCTGTATACAGTCTCTCGTTTTAAATTCATGGTGCCTTATACACAATGCTATAAAAATTATCTTCAGCGCTGTAAGCTTCAGTTTTCTTCTGACCGTAAATAATTTTATAATTTTGTTAATTTTAAATGTAAAACTTCTGTGAAACCATCTTTTTTGTCCTTTGAAAATACACAAGCTAACACTGATCAGGCCATTGCATCAACTTCAAAATTCATGTTAGAAACGTCCGACCTGTTTAAAATGCAATTTTAAATGTGTAAAAAGCTTACTGAGCGCTGCAGCTGCGCGAAAACGTAAACGTGTTCATGATTTTTAGAATGTCCCGTTGCAAATCCAGATAAAACCGGTTCGCCATTCAGAAGTTTGGCCATTTTTGTGATTGACTTTTGGCCTATGGGCGCAACCAATGTGCATTGCCGATTTGGTTGCGAGTTTTTTCAAAACAACTTATTCCTCAACGGAAATTAATCAAATTTTTACATATCAGTTAAAAAAGTCTAATTGTGTTTTTTAATCAAGTTGATGATAGTTCTCTTTTTTGCGAACTTAAACTAGTAAAACCTGTTTATTCTCCGGGCCAGATGGTTTACTGGATGTGGACTCAGGTTCGTGCAAATGCTTTATGTAAATCCATTTTAAAATTAATTTTATTGTCTGTCGAATCTTCCACTTATAAAGAAATAGATTCATTTAGTCGGCTACAAGCTGATCCTAAACATTTTTAATCCTGGTGCCAGTTTAATCTATTAAATCCTCACACTACCAAATGTAATGACTTTTCATCGTAAATCTCCTCAACTAGTCACTTATTTTCTAAACAATAGTCCTTTAGAACGTCTAATAGTATGAATGATCTGGGCGTACTTATGGACCATAAGTTAAATTTTAACACCCATATTTCCACCACGGTCGCAAAGGCCATGAGTGTTCTCTGTTTATACAACTTATACAACTAAATTTCTTTTTACTTTAATAGTGATATTGACACGCCTGAGTTATTAGCTCAGCTTAATCTGTAATCTGTCGGTGCCAAGTAGACGGAATAGACATCTTATACCTTTAACCCTTTAACTATGCCATGCATGAAACTTTTAGGATCCTCTGCTCTGATTACAACTTTCTATTCCCTGTAATCAGCTCAGAGTTTTCTATCAATATGCTTAAAACATCTATCCTATCCCATTTAGTTAATAGATAACTATAGTATTAGTTGTTTGTCTGTTTTTGCTCTTGTGTATTTGTCCACGCGATTCGTGCCGTGCGTTATACGGCTGCACCCCTCGGTCGGTCGTGTGGGAGGTGGGCAGTTATCTGCCTAAGCTCGCGCGTATAAATAAAATGAAGTAAGTAAGTCGTCTCGCCGACTTGGATATACCATACACCAGTAAAACAAATATTTTAAAGTTATAATAACCAATGCATTTTCGTATTTTTAAAAAAATCTGTTTGCATGCTTTTTAGAAGCATATCTTAGTATTTCGCTCACTCAAGCATTCGAGCACCCTAGCGCCCCCACCAGCCAACGGCCACTTCCAACCATATGGAAAAACGTTTATATGCATAACTTGACTATTTTTATTCCGATTTTGATCAAATTTGGTATTTTGCTTGATATTAGTATCAAATTTAAGTGTGCTAAATTTGATTGCACAAGTTAGAAAATTACGGCAGATAATTTTTATAAATACAAATTGTGCGCATTTACTAAGCAAATATACATACCAAATTTTGTGTCTCTAGTTGCTATAGTTTTTGAGAAGATCGGTTTTATATAATTTGCGGGGGCGTTAGGGGCCGTGGCGAAATTTAATTTTTTTTATAACAAATTTGGTGGCTCTAGCTCTTATAGTCTCCGAGATCTAGGTGTTCATACAGACGGACGGACGGTCGGACGGACGGACGGACAGACGGACATGGCTAGATCGTCTCGGCTGTTGATGCTGATCAAGAATATATATACTTTATGGGGTCGGAAAAGCTTCCTTCTGCCTGTTACATACATTTTGGCGACTTTAATATACCATTTACCCTATGGGTGTATGGTATAAAAAGCAACAGCCGAAAAATTAAACAACGACTGCTGCTGCGATTTGGCGACTTCTCATTTTCTGCGTTTGCTTCGACTGCGACTTTTGATTGTGTCAGAAGCAGCAGCAGAAGCAATTGCTCATTTTAAAAAGTTAAACAAGCAGAGGCTGTAAAAAGCAGAATTTTTGTAGTAGCCCTCTTTAATAATAATAATTTTAATTGGAAGGAAGCTTTAAAAACGAGCCATTATTTTTTACATGATCATTGTTTAATTTAACCATTGCCATCTGAATATTCCATACTTACTCTTCCTCAGTTTTTAATTTACTTTCAAAGTGAGGTCCTGCCGGGGACCTTAAACTCTGGGTTATTTATTTTTTCTTTTGACAAATTATATGTTTTACCACAGCTTTTATCTTAACTCCGAAGTGAGAACCTGCTGGAGGAGTCAAATTCTGACTTATTTCTTGGACGTTGTTTTGAGTTGTGTTGTTGTCTTTATCCTCACATTCAATGACATCTATGTCTTTTTTTATACCTTTCTTTTTCTTCCAAAACAGTCCAAAACCTGTGACATCTATTGTTGTTGCCACTATAGATTTAGTTGCTGACCCTAAGCAATGCATTTCATCATTTCGTTTCTTGTATGAAATGTCCGCAAAAATGGTCAATCGCCACCGCGAACTAGTGAAATGGGCCAGTAAAGGGGTGGTCACATGGGTACCTATGCCAGGGGTGGTGAAATGGGCACCCATGAAAGGGGTAGTTACACTACCACTGAAAGGGGTAGTTACATGTGTACCCATGCCAGGGGTGGTGAAAAGAGTACCCAGAATGAACCAAAAATTAAAATATCAAAGAAGCTAATTTCGGCTGTGCCGAAGTTTATATACCCTTACAGGCCATGCCATAATATTTTTACATGTTCCAAACTCTTTTTCTGTATCTCAATTCATTAATGCACAGAACCTTTCAAATATCATTTCAATTTCTTCTTCTTCCCCATCCCCTTACACGCATGCCGCGATTCGCACGCATACACATATAGTTTATGTAGCGTTGCGTCTGTATGTGTGCATGCGTGTGCTCTGTTGATTTGATGATGACGTAATAGGCAGCAAGCCGAACCGATTTATATCGGCTGAACTTGTGTTCTATTTATCCGATCAGATTCAAATTTTGGGATCTGAGATTTTATATGAGCATATTGATTTTATACTAGCATATTGGTAAATTTCATGGGGATACTCCAATTTTTTCAATTTTTGCAAAAATGTTTCCTCCAGAGCTGTATGATATAGTGGTCCGCTTCTGCCAATTTTCATATTTTTTTTCCCAGGTAATAAAAAGCCGCCAAAAAAAGTTTCATAATTAACGGGCATACTGCTCTGCCACAACAGTGTTGGCAATTCCAGCATACCTATCGGTGTTCGTTATAGTTTAAACTAGTTATCCTACTACAACTCGGCCATCTTGACAGTTGGATCTCCTGTTCCTATTTTGCTACTTACATTATAACATTTGTAAAACTTAAACTATATATACAATTGATATGATTTATTTGAATTTTATACATTAAAGAAAATTTTGTGTAATACAATAGTTCTTATTTTTTACTTTTCGGCCTCTTTTTCCCCTTGATAGGGATTGCGTGAAACCTGGAAACCGTCGACGTCTTTAAGCAAAAATCTATCATTTCTTAATACCTTTTTAACTACGTAAGGTCCTTTATATTTAGGTATAAATTTCCTCGACACTCCAGCTGTGCTATCAAAATTCCGTCACGAAATCTCCTATCTTTTACTGTGTTGGCATTATCTTAGACTTGTTATAATACGTTTTTTTGTACGACTGCGCTTTTTTCTGGTTTTCTATTGCTTCTTTACGAATCTTTTTTAAACTTTCCGGTTTCTCAGGACATTGGATTTCTTCTAATTTTTCTCTTAACTGATCAATAACCTAACCTTTCTGTTCTACTCCAAACAGCATCTTACTTGGCTGTTGCTTAATACTTCTATGCAATGTATTATTAAAAGAAAATTCTACTGTTTCAATTACAGAGTCCCAATGCAAACCTCTATCTGGTTCTACAAGTTTCGCTATCATTGGACCTATTCTTCTATTCAATCGTTCAACTTGACCGTTTCCTTGAGGAGAGCCTGTAGCTATCTTCAAGTGTTTTGTGTTACATTCAGTCATAAATTGTTCAAACTGACTAGACGTAAAACAGCTCCCTCTATCTGACACAATACACTTTGGTCGACTATACGCCCTAAAATAATCTCTTAACGCTTTCACTACTTCTTTCGTGCTTGTGGACTTTGTTGTATACAATCTAACGAACTTAGTAAATCCGTCCACTACAACGAATATGTGTTTGTTTGCTCTCCCTGCTGCTACTGGTCCGTAATGATCTATATGTATTAGCTCAAATGGCTTATCTCCTTTTGGTATGCTATCCAATAGTCCTTCTATTTTTCCTGATTTGAGGGAAAAACCTACACATTTTAAACAATTTTCGATGTGACTAATGCATTTAGCCTTAATGTTTTTGAACCAATAACTAAATCGTATTTATCATCTTATCCCTGCCGATATGCCCAAGTTCATTATTATATTTGTGCAAAACCTGATTCTCCATATCTTCAGGAACATAAAGCAATAACCCGCCATCTCTTGATTTTCTAAACACCACTCCGTTTCGCATTTCGAACATTTTATCTTCTGTTTTCTCTAAATGATTTCTAATTTTCTTAATTTCTGAATCTTTGGCTTAACATATAATTTGGTTTTCCTCGAATTAGATTCCACAACCATAACTCCCATATATCTACTTAATGCATCCACATGCTGCAATTTCTTTCCTGCTCTATGACTTAATTCATAGTCGTAATTCTGCAACTCTAACGCCCATCTAGCAATTCTAGGATTTAGCTCAAATCTATTTAATGTGAGAGTAAGCGAATTACAGTCTGTTAATATCTTAAACCGTTTGCCTCGCAAATAAATTCTAAATCTGCGAAGTGCATAAATAATTGCTAAAGTTTCTAATTCGAAACTGTGGTATTTTGATTCTGTTTCCGTTGATCGCTTAGAAAAAAAAAATACCGGGTGCAATTTACCGTCGACTTTTTTTTGCATTAGAGCAGATGCACAATGCAACTCTGTCTCATGCTTATATTCAAAAATTGATAATACTGGCGCTTGCACTAACTTCTCTTTAAGAGTTAAAAAACACTCTAGCTCTGCCTTTCCAAACTTAAAAGGAGTATCCTTCCTAAGAAGGTCGTACAATGGCTTAGCTATTATCGAAAAATCCTTAATAAATCTTCGGAAGTATGAACATAACCCTAGAAAACTTTGCACTGTCTGCACCTTTTCTGGCGTTGGGAAATTCTTAATTGCTTCTATTCCACTATCGTCAGCTTTAATACCTTCACTTGAAATATTGAATCCTAAATATTTGACTTTCGATTGTAAAAATTCACACTTATCTAACCGTAACTGTAACTTATTTTGTACCAGTCTTGCAAAAACTTCTTTTAAAACTTCCAGATGCTCCTCCATATCTAGACTTGCTATCATAATATCGTCCATATAGACAATAACCTTATTTTCCTTTATCAAATCAGCAAAAATTTTATTTACAAACCGTTGGAAAACAGCTGGTGCAGTTTTTAACCCCATCGGCATTCGTAAAAATTCGAACTGACGTAATGGCGTAACAAATGACGTATATTTCACTGAATCCTCGTTCATAAAGACATGAAAGTACCCATTTTTCAAATCTAACTTCGTAAAAACTGTTTTATTAACGAGCTTATCCAGCAAATCATCTATTAAGGGCAACGGGTAATTATCTTTCAATGTAATTTTATTCAATTTCCTAAAGTCGATGCATAATCTCAAACCTCCCGTTTTTTTCTTAACTAAAACAATTGGAGAGGCATATTCTGACTAGCGCGAATTATTCCTTCTTTTAAGTATTCGCCTAACATTTTCTGAAGGTATGCTTTCTCCTCGTATGATAGTCTCCGAGGTGAGCAACTGAACGGTTTGGACTTCTCTTGAATTCACTCCTAACCATTGGGACCTGTGGGATCTTAGCCTCAACATAATTCTCTCTGAATATTTTCAAAAACCGACTTTTCGTAATAAAATCTATTTCTTTTCTACACATACATTCTATTTCTTCTTCGCCTCCTACGTCTATATTTCTCATGTCACTCTCAAAGTTATCATCGTGAATTTCTAGCATAACTGACTTTTTTACATTTTCTTTACTACGAGCCCCGACCACTATTAATTCGTACGGCAAGCTTTTTTACCCAAATGCAATGTTTAACTGACGATATTTTCAATACTGTAGAACAAGGATGGCCACGTAGTGGCTCTTTTGGCTCCCGTGGCTCTTTACCGGCAGAGGCTGGGCAGAGAAAAAGGTCACTTTTGCGAGTCGACGCACACAAAAATTTGTGTGCCTCGAATTTTATGACGGGTCATAAACGACCTTTTTTGGGTCGAGCGAGCGATCGTCGTCGAACTTGTGGACAGAGGGACGCACATTTTACCGATCTACGGGGAAAGGGGGAAAAAAGGTCGCGATCTCGAGTACTCAAGAAAATCAACCCTTATTTTATAACCCCTTCCTCTCTGCCTTCCTCCCTTTACCAACAAGTTCCGAGCTCGAGATCGCGACCCTTTTCCCCGCGAAATTCGGGATTTGGCCGTCCCTCTGTCCACAAGCTGCGAACTCGAGATCGCGGTCCTTTTCCTCCTCCCCGCGAAATTCGGTTTTTGGCCGTCCCTCTGTCCACAAGTTCGACGACGATCGCTCGCTCGACCCAAAAAAGGTCGTTTATGACCCGTCATAAAACTCGAGACACACAAATTTTTGTGTGCGTCGAGACCAAAAAATGACCTTTTTCTCTGCCCAGCTTCTGCCGCTGATGCTCTGGCTCCCAAAAACAATTTCCGTGGCCACCCTTGCTGTAGAAGATAGCACATGCAAACCACTTTTTTCTGAAAGATCCTTTTATTCTCTATTATATAACATAAAATGTTTGTTGTACTTCAATAACAACAACAACAACAATAATTTCATCAAATGCTCTGCTGAACTGATAAAAAAAAAATTGACCAGTATTAATTCGTACGGTGCTTGAAATATGTATATACAATATGATTTTTTAAGAATTAATATTGGGTAACATCGCCTTTTGCCTTTACAACACATTTACAACGCTTTGGCATAGATTTTAATAAATTCTGGCATTGTTCGGTTGAGATAGAGTCCCACATCTCCTGCAATTTTGTTTTTAAGTCAGAGAGGGTTCTTTGCGGCTCATTTTTCAGATTTCTTTTCATTATTCCCCATATATTTTCGATTGGGCTTAGGTCCGGACTATTTGATGGCCAATCTAAAACCCCAATTTCCTTATTCTGCAACCATGCTTTTGTTTTTTTGGCAGTATGAGATGATGCTCCATCCTGTTGAAAGGTGTATTCACCACAGTCACCCAGTTTTGGTATTGATGGCAGCAGACTTTCTTCTAATATGGTGATGTATTTTTCTGCGTTGACCATCCCATCAATAAAGTGCAGACCATTACGCTCGCTGGGAACTTAACTGTCCTTTTAAGGCAGTCTTTATGGTATGCTTCATTTTTGTTGCGAATGACTCTCCTTCGCGCATCACCGACACTCACATCAAATTTAGCTTCATCGCTAAATATGATGGAATTCCATTGCCTTTGAGTCCAACTCATCCGTTCCCGACACCATTGCAAACGTTTCTTCTTTTGGCGAAGCGTAAGCAATGGTTTTTCCTTGGCCTAAGAGTAATTTATGATATTAAGTTTGTAGCATAGATAATCCCTATACATACTTTATAGAACTTGTATCCAATATTACGCAACTGCAGGCGAGTCCACTCACGCTTAACGCTTTTCCCGATTTTCTCAGACCACTCTGATGCCAAATTTCTTAAATTTTGGCGACGATCAGCTTTCACAATTGTGGCTAGGGCTCTTTTATCACGATCTGATATTGCTGATTTTCGGCCTCTATTTGCGACCTTATTGTCAATATTGCCATTTTTCATAAACATTTTTATTATTCCTTGAACGGACGATTTAGCCAGATTTATTTATTTATTTATTTAGATTATGATTAGTAGGTAATTATAAATTACCTCTAATCTATTTGCTAGCTATAACTTCTATGGTCTTAAGCTAGTTGTAAAATATGTATATACAGTATAATTAATAATTATTTACATTTCTTTTGTTAACTTATATTTACATGAGTTTATATACAATAATTTACAATAGGTGGTATAGGTTTATTTCTTTAAAGAATTGGGAGATAGCGACGATATTGGGGTTACTTAGGGATAGGGATTCAATAGGGTTAGGGTGTAGAAATTTTTTTCTCGGCTCATTATATTCCTTGCATTCTGTGAGTATGTGCAGGATTGTAAATTTTTTGTTGCAATGTATACATTGTGGGGGGGTTGTTTTTTGAATATGAATTCGTGGGTAAGTTTTGTGTGTCCGAATCGTATTCTTAGAAATTTGGTGATGTCTGTTCGTTTAACGTTGTTGTCTATTTTTATTTGTGAGTCTCTTATCGAGGTTTGGTTCATATTAGTCGTCTTGTAGTGGTCTGATGAATTCCTCCAAACTGTGCTTTTGTATTTTTTAAGGATGATGTCCTTTATGTACTTTGTTGTGTCTTTGTGGTTAATGTTTTGCTCAATTATATATGGGACGCTGTAAGCTATCTTTGTGGCTCTGTCCGCTGTTTCATTGCCCTGAATGCCAGTGTGACCTGGTACCCATATCAAAATTATTTTGGGGTATTGGTGAGTTACTATGTCTCGTATATGCGAGATGTACGGATTTTGGTTGTTGACCTGGGTTACTGCCTGTATTGCTGACAGTGAGTCTGAACAAATTGCAAAATGCTGTTTTTCTCTTAGTGCATATTTACAGGCAGCCAGTATAGCTGCTGCCTCCGCTGTGTAATTCGAGGTGTGGGATGGGAGCAAAGCCATTTTAACTATGTCTGACTCAGTTGTGATGCTGTATGAGACTCCTTGTATTGATTTTGATCCATCCGTGTAAATAAACTTATACCTATCATATCTCTCTTTGAGGCTAAGGAGCATTTTGCGATATATTATGGGGGGTGTAGATGATTTAGTCGCATAGTGAAGAGAGAGATTAACTGACTCTTTACTGAGAGACCATGGGGGTTTTAATAATTTCCTACTTCTTATTGGGGTAAACGATAGATCATTGTGTTTGCAGAAGTTCAAGGTGTTATGCAGAATCGATGGTATTCTGGGTGTTTTTTTTTGATTTTTTTAGTTTGTTTAACACTTTTTGGAGAGGTGTGTTTGATGCGAGCATTAGAGTTTTATACAGTTTTGCTGTTGCTAGCGAAAATCTCGACTCGATTGGCATAAGGTCGGCTTCATAAAGAAGGTTGTTAGTTGGAGTAGACCGAAAAGCTCCGAAGGTTTTCCTCAATGCATCATGGTATATGGATTTAAGTTTTATTTTGTAGGAATGAGGGCAATTGCCGTAGAAAGGTAAACAAAAGTCTATTTTTGACATGATCAAAGCTTTAATTGTATTTATTAGTGATCTAATGTCACAACTATATTTTTGGTTAGCTAACCATTTTATTATGTTAAGTCTTTGTGAGATTTGGACTGTTAAGTTGTCTATGTGTTGTTTCCATCTGTATCTTTTTGTTATAACCAGACCGAGGATTTTTATGGCATTACTTGCGTTGAGGTTGTAAGTTTGGGAGCTTAATTGAAAATTACATTTCTTTTTCCTGCAAATGTGCATGTGTTTGCATTTATTTACAGATAGTTTTGCTCCCGAGTATTCACACCAGTTTAGAATATCTGTGAAAAGGGGGTTTATGTTTACCATCATTGTGCCTTTTTTAATTTTTTTTATTATTGTGAAGTCGTCGGCGTATGCAACGAAATCAAAGCCTTTGTGTACTGAGATGGTGCGACACAGTTTGTTGTAAGCTATGAGAAAAAGAATTACGGATAAAGGGGATCCCTGCGGTATACCATTTTCAAGCGGTTTACTTTCCGAAAATTGATTATTTACTTGAATTTTGATGTATCTATTTGTCAGAAAATTTTTGACGTAATTTAATATTTTAGGTCCTATTTTCCAATTAATTAACTCATCAATGATTGTATGGATTCCTATTTTGTCATAGGCCTTTTCGAAGTCGAGGCTCATGACTGAGAGATGGTTTCTTGTGGATAAGGCGGAAGTGGTCTGGTAGTCTAAGAGGGTTAGACATTCCGACACTGACATGCCCTTTCGAAAGCCTAATTGCCGACTATCCAGAAGCTTACTATTGGTAGCAAGCCACCATAGTCGGTTTGCTACAATTTTGTCCAAAACTTTAGCCATGCAAGGGTTTAGTGAAATGGGGCGGTAGGAGTTTATTGCAGTTTTTGGGGTATTAGGTTTATGGATAGGGACTACTAAGCTGTTTTTGAAGTTTTGTGGGATATGAGAGTTAAGAATGTAATTATACAGTTTTATTACCCGGTCTGAGACCTCGGTGGACAAGTTTTTTAGCATAGGGTAAGAAATTCGGTCGAGCCCTGGACTCTTACCTTTAAGGCTATTTAATGCTGACCTGAATTCAATGTGTTTAATCTCAGATTCAATGCTGAGCGCTTCTTGGGGAGGTTCGTAGGAGGGGGTAATTGTTTTAGATCGATTTTTGTGATTCCTAAACGAGGCGCTGAATTTGTGGTCGGAGGATTCTCTAGACCAGTGATTTGCAAACAACTGTGCTATGTCCGTCTTATTTATGACATTTATTGTAGGGTCATTTGGTGAGGTTATACAGTGAATTCCGTTTCTCAATTTTCTGCCACAGAAAGTGTTGATATTTGACCAAATTTTTAAAGGGGTTGATGTTGGGTTAATTTCGGAAGTGAATTTTTGTAGTGAAAGCCTTTTTGATTGTTTTAACTCTCTTCTAAAGAGTGCTTTAGCCTTTTTGTACTCTACTATATTTTCAGTGTTTATATTTTTCCTAAGTTTGTTCCATGCCTTGTTTTTGCTAATTTTTAACTCTTCTAGCTTCTTGCTCCACCACGGGACTGAGAACCTTTTATTGAATTTTGGACATGTCTGTGGTATGCTTATATTTGCACTTTGTCTAATTATTTTGACTAAATTCGCTGTTTCTTTGTTTACCTCATTGCTATTTGGCCTCTTTAAGTGAAAATGTTCAGTTTGGATAGCAAACTTTTGCCAATCCGCCAGATCAAGTCTAAATTTAGGACGTCTATCTTGGTGTTCATAGCTTATATTGCCAAAAATAGTTATGTGGATGGGGAAGTGGTCGCTCCCATGGAGGTCTGTGTCTGCTCTCCACTTAAGATGTGGTAGCAGATTCGGGGTCGTCAGAGTGAGATCTACATGTGTCATCGTATGGTGCGTAGAGTAGTGAGTTGGTGTGCCGTCGTTTAGGGTAATGAAGTTTGACTGGGAAATAAATTTGAATACAATATTCCCTCTAACATTGTTTTTTGGTGATCCCCAGCTTTGGTGCCAGCTATTACAGTCTCCGCATATTATGGTATTGATGCTCGGGTTACCAAACATATTTTCTAAATTATGTTTGTTAAATTGTTTATTTGGTGGGATGTATGTGTTTATAATTTGGATTTTATATTTGGAATGAAGGATTATTCCAACGGCATCGAAATCATTATTTGTTCTGAGCGAGTCATATTGGAGAGATTTGTGGATTAGCATAGCTACTCCTCCATGTGAATTCTTTGATGAGTTTTTGTGAATTATTGTGAAGTTAAGTGGGATAGGGATATTGGGTTGGGAGTGGATGTGGGTTTCTTGAAGGCAGATAATTTTTGGGCTAACTGCTTTTATCATTATTTGTAGTTGGTCGTAATTATTTACGTAACCATTGCAATTCCATTGAATTATTACTATCATTACTTCTAAATCTAAGTATGTTATTTATAAAGATTTTACAAATTTATTAGTTGGTTAGTTTTACTTTTAAGTTGACTTTCTAGTTTGTCAGATTTGTCTTTAGCTTTTAGGGGTTTGGTAAGAGGATTAGGTTTTGAGTGACTTCTCAGCTTACGATCTGATTCCGGTATCGATTTTTTTGGGTCATTTCTCAATGTTGGGTCTACTTCCATGTCTTCTTCGGTGCCTTGTGTTGTTCCGGGTGATGGGTCGCTATCCATTATGTCATCGTATCTTTTGACTTGGCGAGGTTGGGCTTTATTTTTATTCTGTGGTGTTGGGCAGATGCTTGCTGGTTGAGATGATTTGTCATTGGAGATGTTTGACTGCATAGATGCGATCTTTGCGTAAGGCGTAGGTTGATGTAGGTGGCGTGTGACATAAATTCGTGTAGCCGTTTTGTGATCGACTCTTTCTATTATTTTGATTGCCAATATTTCTTTTTGTTTTTTGAACGCTGGACAAGATCTGTCTAACGGGCTATGGTTGAATTCGTCATTTATATCATATTTGCAATTTATGCAAAATTTAGGCTTGGTACATACTTCACCTTCTTTATGCATATCTGTGGAGCAGATTTGGCAATGTTGTTTTTCTTTTGGGCAGTTTTTAGTTGTATGTCCTAATCTAAAGCATTTTTTGCATTTGAGAGGTAGTGGAATGTAAGGTCGAACCTTAACCCTTTCGTATCCAATCATCATTGTAGTTGGAAGTTTCGTCGTCTCAAATGTTAAAATGACTAGTCCGGTTTCAATCAGTTCACCGTTTTGCATTTTTTTTATTTTTTGTACATAGGTTATTTTCTGTGTACTCAATTCTTCTAATATTTCTTTTTCGTCAACGTTCCGCAGGTCATTGGAGTAGATAACGCCTCTTGAAGAGTTCAACGACTTATGTTCGCTTGCGCATACTGGGAAGTCGTGGAACTGTGTTATTTTAATTAGTCGCTGCGCTTGAGTTGTGCCTTTTGTCTTGACCAAAAGGTTTCCATCTCGGGTTTTGGTACATGATTCTACTTCTCCATTGCACGCGTTATCAATGACTTTTTTAATAATGAAGGGTGAAACCTTTTCGAAGCTGTTGTTATCTATTCTTCTTATTACAACAAATTTCGGTTCCGTGTTGGTAGATTTGTCCCACGGTGTTGGGAAGCTTATGTCGGGCGGTCGCGACATTGTCGTTGTTGTTGGGCTGGCGCCCGCTTAGGTTGACTTCGTGACGAGTTCGATGATGTTTTGTTTTTGGATGGTTTTTTTTTTTCGTTTTTTTGTGTAATTGTTTTTGCTGAGCGTTTTACTTGTGCAAGTGCACTTGCAAGGTTGTTGTTTTTGTAATTGTTACCACTGGCGGTGACGATTGATAGCACGTCTTTACTCCGTGAAGTTTCGACTGAGACTGTTAGCCAGATTTAATTGTTTGGCTATTTCACCAAATGACTTCCCAGATTTATAAAAATCTACAGCTAAACTGCGAATTTCTTTGGAAATCGGCTTACCACATGCCATTATTGCTAAACTTTCACACATTCCACATGGTATAACTGTTTCCAGATTATGACTAGGTAGTGATTATGTTACACTGTTTGTTTTTATTTTGATCTTCTTTCAATTCTAAGCTAAGCTAATGCACCGTACGAATTAATACTGGTCAATTTTTTTTTTATCAGTTCAGCAGAGCATTTAATGAAATTATTGTTGTTGTTGTTGTTGTTGTTATTGAAGTACAACAAACATTTTATGTTATATAATAGAGAATAAAAGGATCTTTCAGAAAAAAGTGGTTTGCATGTGCTATCTTCTACAGTATTGAAAATATCGTCAGTTAAACATTGCATTTGGGTAAAAAAGCTTGCCGTACGAATTAATAGTGGTCGGGGCTCGTATCAGCCAACATAATAATCTCCTCACATAAGTCACGACTCTCAGCTATCAACACTTGATCATCAACTAATTCTTGCTTTTCGTCTGGATAAGTACATAACAATTGATTCGTAACACTTTCTTCACATAATTTCTGGTCTTTAACAATCTTTTCCTCAGTACTTAACGATCGATTCATAACAATTTCTTTAAATAACTTTCGCTCTTTAGCACTATCTTCAACAGGAGATAACGATCGACTTCTATCTACTTTACAATTATCGTTTGACATTTCTTCGTTTACCAGGCTCAATTTCACGACCCCGTCCAAGGCACTTAAATCAATAATAATAATCAAGCCACAGGCTTTCAAAAAAGTTCGCCCCAATATTGCATCTTGACTCATAGACTCCTCAGCAACCACAATTAACTCAAAATTAATTTTTTCTTTATTCTTAATTATGAAACAGAAAATTTTGCCATGTATTTTCAATGGACTTTTATTTACTCCAAAATATGACTTCAAAACAAGATGTAGACAAATGCCATTCGGCACCCTTGATTTTTTAATTATCGATGTACTGCTTCCTGAGTCTATGAGACATTCTGCGATTATATGTAAAATGGTAACCCTTTAAGTAAATCTTAACATATCTTACATAGTCATCGAAGTGACCATCAACCCCACATCCATAACACGAACCGGGTGGTCTCTTCGGTTTACCGCAATGTGTCCTCGTGCGTTGCAATTGTATCAGCGCCAGTCCTTTCCATCAGCGCTCTTCTTAATGATTGGTGGTTTCACCCAATCAGCTGTAGATTTCACATTCGGCAACTGGATATTGGCAAACGCCTTTAGCAACTCCATCGGATCACTGAAACACTGTATGCTTGTCTGATCCCGCAAAATATCGGACGGTATGCCTTCAATCAGTTGCTCCAACAGCTCCTCTGTATCCAAATTTATATTTTATGCCAAAAAGCAACAAACAAACAACATGCGCATACGACTATCGTTCATCTCGAAAACCTGTGCAATGCTCTTCAATTATTCGATCCAGTTGCATGCACAGTCTTGTCCATCGAAGTCAACAACGACTTTTTTCGCTAGCGCAAACGACCCCTTTTGTTGCTCATCATTTATCTGCGCGCCTCTGTTGTCGCTGTCGGCAATATCTGGGTTTCTGGTGCGTACTTCGGCAGCACCGTCGTGTCGCGCTTGTGCTTGAAGACGTTTGCGGTTGGCCTTGACTTCTGCTTCCTACTATCTTATTATGTTGAGCATTCCGTTAAAATTTTCGGAATTTGTCGCTGCGGCGTCACCTCGCTCGACTGGCAGAATTTGTTGCTGCAAATCTGGGTCTTCGTTGCTACTGTTGTTGCCAGCTAGATCTGCGTTTTTGCCACTCTGCATCATTGGATTGATTTGCCTTTCTTTAGATTCTGGGCCACTATTATCAGTTACCGCCGGTGCACAGCCTCGGCCCATTAACGGGACCTGGTTTAGTCGCGCCACTAAGTCAGCTTTACTGCCAGTTGTCGGCAGTCCCAAGACGGCTTACCAATTTTTTAATTGAACCGTGCGAAATGTTCACTTTATCCATGGCGTGTATCTCGAACCACTTCTAAATTTGTAGTAGTAGATCTTAGGCTTTATTTAATGTCTTATAAATTACAGGCTTATATTTAGTTTTATATTTCGGCAGTCCCAAGACGGCCAACCAATTTTTTAATTGAACCGTGCGAAAACTATTGATGTTTACTTCATCCATGGGGTGTGTTACCGCCGTCATTACAAATTTAAAAATTAACAGTCAACCCGAAAATGCCCTGAAAACACGAGCGGGACCAACCGAGAGTTTGGCGTCAGTATGTGATTGCACCAGGGAAGAAAGCTACAAAACTTTTTTAAAACATCTTCTCAGAATCGTCGTTAGGTCGACAAGCGTCGTTAGAAAAAAGTCTAATTACATCACATAACATGTAAACTGCGCTAAATAAACTGATGGCTATATAAATTGTAACTTAAGTTTGTTTTTAATACAAACGAAACCCCGTGCGTCACATTTCTTTAAAAAAAAGTTTATTGAGGTTAAAAAGTTTCCGCGTGCCCGAATTTCACCATATGTATAAAGTGCAAATACATAAAGACACACATTCACATGCTTCATACTATGCTTCAACTGCGGTAGCAAGGATCACGCTTCAAAGCAATGTGACCAGAAGGCAGCGTGCATACTTTGCACACGACACAAGCGGAGCAATACGGCGCACAACACGCTAAGCAGAATCTGCCCGTTGTTTGTAGAAGCTGGCAGTAACAGGAAGGATTAAGTTTCTACAGCTTAATCTAAACCACTGCAGGTCGGCACAGGACCTTTTAAAACAAACTGTACGGGACCTGAAAGTAGATTTCTCAATTTTGTGCCAGCCATATTCCCATATACAGGACCACAGCTGGACGCAAAACCACCGTTATGGCGCGGCAATTTGGAGCAACAGCAGGACACATCTGGAGAATCAGCACAGCGCGGACGGATATGTAAAGGCGAGGTACAATGGAGTATATGTCTACAGCTGCTACATAGCACCGAGCAAACACATCGACGAATTCTGCAGCATACTGGATGGATTAGTGGAGGACGCCAGAACCCACACGCCAACCATCATAGCCGGCGACTTCAATGCATGGGCAACGGAATGGGGTAGCCAAAGGACTACTAGAAGGGGCAGGGCCCTGCTGGACGCTTTTGCCACACTCAACATCAGTCTGCTCAACGTAGGCAACACCCACACCTACAATAAGGCTGGCAGAGGCTCCGTGATCGACCTCACGTTTGCTAGCCCTTGCCTAGCCCGCAGCGCGCAGTGGGCAGTTTCGGATATCTACACGCACAGCGACCACTTCGCCATTGTGTGCTCTATCAAGAGTTGTCCACCCGCACACACACCAACGACGTTCTACAGCTGGGCCCCAAGTACGCTGAGCGAAGAAGCGTTATTCACCATGATGACCCAAGTGACAAGGAGCAGCAGCACGGACGCGGACACCCAGGCCAACCACATGGGCGACATTCTTCGCAGAGCATGTGATGCAGCCATGATACGCAAACGGCATGAAATGTAAGCCATTGATGGAATGCCAGGATTGGGGACGCCAGGAGGCAATGTCATCAGGCCAGACGACGACAGCAACGTGCCCGCAGAATGCCCACGTTTCCGGAGCTGCTTGCAGACTACAAGCAAAAAAGAGCCAACCTAAATATGGAGATCAAGAGAAGTAAAGCGGACTGCTGGAAGAAGCTGTGCGCAGATGCAGACGCGCAGCCACATGGGACTGCCTATAAATTGGTTATGGGCAAACTCGCCAGGCGCATAATGCCAACGGATCCAACCAAGTTGGGTCAAATTGTAGCAACGCTATTCCCTTCAAGGCCGACGACGAACTTAGCAGCGAGCGGAACACCATGTGCACCGATATTCACAGATGTTAGTGAAGTCGTGGAAGCAGGGAAGAGGATAAACGTACATAAAGCCCCGGGCCCGGACGGGGTCCCGGCTCTTGTAATCAAACTGATAGTTTGCAAAGACGCGTCGACGTTTGTGGAACTTTTCAACACATGCATGCTGCAACGGGAGTTCCCTACGAGGTGGAAGCTACAAAGGTTGGTCCTGCTTCCCAAAGGTGATAAAATAGATGACCCATCAGCATACAGACCCCTGTGTATGCTTGATGTGATTGGGAAACTTTTTGAGCGCATCATTTGCAACATACTGGAGAAGGAACTGGAGCAACGTCATGGACTGTCGGACTGGCAGTTCGAATTCAGGAGGAAACGCAGCACTATCAACGCCATCAGTTCGGTGGTAGAGATAGCCGCTAAAGCCATCGAAGGGCAACGCTGGAAAGGCGGAAACAAAAAATACTGCCTTATATCAACGTTGGATGTACGGAATGCTTTTAATTCGGCCAGCTGGGACTCCATTATCGCGTCCCTAGAGCGATTAAACATATCTGAGTACATCATTAACCTGATATGCAGCTATTTCCGGGATAGGGTGTTACTCTACGACACGGCAGCTGGTCCACGGAAACACACCATCACAGTCGGAGTACCCCAAGGATCAGTGATCGGGCCAACATTGTGGAATGTCATGTATGACACTGTCCTGCGATTGGACATGCCAAGTGACACCCGCATAGTGGGATTCGCGGACGACATCGCCATCGTCACTGTGGCCAAGGATATCCAGCAAGCGGAAGAAAACACCAATGCAGCAGTGTTCAGGATTCTGGAATGGATGGAGGCAAACTCATTATCCATAGCCGCACACAAAACCGAGGCAGTGCTCATAAGCAGCAGGAAAAAAGTGGAAACAGCCAGGATCGAACTCGCCGGATGCTCTATAACATCAAAGCCTGCCATTAAATACCTTGGAGTCATGATGGACCATAGGCTAACATTCAAAGCCCACCTGCAGTATACCGCAGATAAAGCTGCGAAGGCCACGTCAGCTATAACTCGGGTTATGGCTAACGTCGGCGGCCCCAAGCAACGGAGCAGATGGCTCATCTCGACGGTGGTAAGGTCCATCATCCTATATGCCGCCGCCATATGGGCACCAGCGATGTCATCCCCCACCTACAGCCGGGACTGCAGATCGTCGTACCGAACATGCGCGCTCAGGACCATATGCGCGTTTAGGACAGTCTCCGGAGAGGCCGCCTTGGTGCTGTCTGATATGGCCCCACTAGACCTCTTGGCTAACGAGGCTAGAAATAGAGATCCGCCGCCAGTTAGAAGAGAGACGACTCTGACTAACTGGCAACGCAGATGGCGTGACTCAAACCATGGGAGCTGGACAAGGCGCCTTCTCCCCGACATTCGGCCATGGCTTAATCGCAAACATGGCCAGACTGACTTCTATCTGACACAGTTACTGACGGGACATGGATGCTACTTGCATAGGTTTAAACATGAGACAGATCCCTTTTGCACACACTGTGCGGGGAATATAGAAGACGCAGAACACGTCCTGTTTGTCTGTCCTAGATATTCTGCTGACCGGGAAGAGCTAAGCCTAGGCATTGGGAGGCCATTTATAGTCAACGACTTTATGGATATCCTACTTAGCTCGCAAAACAATTGGCTAGCTGTTAGCCACATGGCAGCAGTCATCATGCAATCCTTGCGTCGCGCTGAACGTCAGCGTAACCAAAACTTCAGTTCTAGGTAAACTCTAGACGAGGCATACGTGCCATCTCCCCCTCGTGAAGTAGTACTTCAGCGTTGGTTCCGCGAGAGGGATACGGAGCATAGGGTAGGTTTTAGTGCGGTGCGGTGACCACTAACCAAGGTCGATACCAAGTCCCACACTTCGGCTTTCAATGCTTTCCCCCCTATTTATAAAAAAAAAAAAAAACACATACACATGTATATTAGAGCGTAACTACACATAAAGTGTTCAAAGCCATGCATGTGTAAAAAACCCTTAAGTAGTACATGCACAAATTGCAGGGGATAAATTCATAGCACAATATAATCGGAAACCAATAGACTAAAACAAATCCAAAGCATCATGAATAAAGATCAAGACATTTGTAGTGCCTGTAACAAGAGTCGCCTAAACAGTAGTACCCAACATTGGGTTCAATGCGACAATTGCCAGAAATGGTACCACTTTCAATGTGCTGGAGTCAATAGCTCAATAGCAGAGGCTGAATGGATTTGCAACAGCTGCCAACAAGCGCTGGACAACGTGGCATCAACAAGCACTGGTCGTGACCCGTCAACAGGAGCGCCCAATATACCAAGTGCCAACAAAGCCACCGAACAACATTGCCCCGAATCTAACGCGGCAAATACGTCTCATCTCGGCAAAGTAAACTTAGTTGAGCAAACTCAATCGCCAAGCTCAAATTATTTGATGTTGGCAATGCTGGAGGAAAGGCCGGAAGCCAAAAAAAGATACATGGAGGAAAAATACAACTTGCTTGCACAGAAGCAATGATCGCAGGTAACGTGTTTCCAATTAAATGGACCTGCTGCTTCTCAGCTAGCCGCAAGGGACATTTTACCCGCAGATCTACCCATCTTTAACGGAAATCCAGAGGACTGGCCAATCTTTACCAGCATGTACGAGGACAGCTGCCCTATACCAGGGTTTTCAAACGCCGAAAGCATGCTACGACTTCAGAAGAGCCTCAAAGGTAAAGCATATGAAATAGTTCGTGATAAGCTGTCGCTGCCAATACTGGTTCCTGATGTCATTAATATTCTCAAGACATTATTTTGACGCCCGGAGCAAATACTCGATCGATTGATCGACAAAGCAAGAAAAATAAACGTACACAAGGATAAATTAGAATCCATCGTTGATTTCGCAATGGCGACTATGGAAGCATGCAACTAACCTCACATTTAAATAACTATACAAACTACCTACTCAACGAAGGTTAAACGAAGGGCTATGCATCCACGTAACGAATCCATCCCGGTTATAAAATCATTTAGCGATTGGTTGTACAAAATAGCTGAGGCCGCAGCCACTGTCATGCCTGGCCAAAGCACTAAGGTCAATAATGTCAACACACACTCGCAAGCACATCAACAACCACAGAAAGGACCAAATAATCGAGAGAATGGGTGGCAACAAAACTGTAAGCCGAAGCTACAATGCGTGATGTGTGCTTCCACGGATCACCAGGTTGCTCTATGCCAAAACTTTAAACGACTGTCCGTTGCCGGTAGACAACGAATAATAAACGAAGCCAAGGTATGCTACAGGTGCCTCAAATCGTGACTGCGGAATTGACAATTGCAACTCAAAACATCACACGCTTCTTCACAAAGGCACATGCAGAACCGAAGTTGTTACTGCCCACCATAAAGACAATGTAGTGGAAGGACAATTTTTCGGCGTTGTACCCATCAAACTGTATGGAGCCAATGTAACCTTTAACACGTTCGCATTTTTGGATGAGGGCTCATCAGTCACTCTCATCGATGAAAGCATTTTGGACAAGCTGAAGATCTCTTCAACGCCAGAGCCAATTTGCCTGCAATGGACCGGTGAAGAAACCAGAAACGAAGAGGACTCCGTTAAGACCCACCTACAAATCGCGGAAGCGGGAACTGACAAAAAGCTATGGCTCTACAACGCCCACTCAGTAAAGAAATTGGGATTGCCGAAACAAACCATCAATGTTGAAGAATTATCCAAGCAATATCCTTATTTTCGTGGCTTGCCGCTAAAGTCGTACCAAAACGGTAGTTTTGGTCGGTAGTCGTACCACTAATTTTAATCGGAATTGGAATCTAGCAATACCCCGCAAAATCCGCGAGGGCAGACGAAACGAACCCATTGCCTCAAAGTGCACATTAGGATGGTGCATCCAAGGATCAACAAACTCAAGCAAACACGTAACAATGCTTCATTGCGAGTGCAATTGGAGTGAAATAGATAAAGCCATAAAGGAAAGTTTCACAATGGAACCAATCGTATCTAGAGAATTGCAATCCAAATTGCAATCAATGGTCGATACGAAGTCGGCCTACTCTGGAAAGACGACACAGTCATCTTACCCGAAAGCTATACCGCAGCGCTGAAACGCCTCGAATGCCTACGGGCCAAAATTAAAAGAACGCCGGAACTGTTTGATAAAATTCAATCACAAATTGACAATCTATTAGAAAAAGGATATGCATTTGAGCTCAGACCAGAAGAAATATCCGATCGAAAGGAACGCGTCTGGTATCTCCCAATATTTATTGCTTTAAATCCGAATAAGCCAAACAAAATACGACTAGTTTGGGATGCCGCCGCCAAAAGTCATGGAAAATCACTTAACGATTTTATGCTTACTGGGCCTGATTATCTAAATCCATTGACTTCTGTTCTAATGTCCTTTACAGTAGGACGGATTGCCGTGTGCGCAGATATAGCCGAGATGTTTCATCAAATAAACATTCAGGAAAGCGACATGCACGTCCAACGGTTCTTATGGCTCAATAAAAACGAGAACACTCCAAGGATCTTCGTTATGCGCGCGATGACATTTGGAATTAATTGCGCCCCTTGTATTGCCCACTATGTACGCGATAAAAATGCAGAGAATTACCAAATCAAAAATCCACGAGCGTACGAATCCATTACAAAGGCCCACT
The DNA here is from genome assembly GCA_018903935.1 of Drosophila insularis. Taxonomy (NCBI): domain Eukaryota; kingdom Metazoa; phylum Arthropoda; class Insecta; order Diptera; family Drosophilidae; genus Drosophila; species Drosophila insularis. The sequence continues at coordinate 211,591 of JAEIFP010000213.1, forward strand.
ACGTGGACGACCTCATCGACAGTTTCAAAGATGACCTTGAAGCCATAACAGTTACAACTCAGTTAGAGACATACATGCCGATGGTAGATTCCAAATAAGAAATTGGTGCTCAAACTCTGTATCTGTTCTCCAAAATCTAGGAGAACAGCAAATAAATCAACACCCCAAAGAATTAGGGAACCCTGAAAAGGTCCCCGGTATGTATTGGGACCCAAATAATGGCTTTTTTAACTTTATCTTCAGATTTTCGAAATAGCGCCAACGAAACGTGAGGTCTTACAAGTACTGATATCTATATTTGACCCCTCGGTCTATTATCGTGCTACACCGTAAGCCTTAAAATGCTGCTTCAAAAAGTCTGGCGCACAGGAATAGGATGGGACGAAGACTTACCCGAACAACTCCTCGAACAGTGGCGACAATGGAAAAGTGTCCTACTACACGCCAGCAATTTAGAATTTCCACGTCACTACTCTGCTCTGCTGTTAAACGAAAGCCAGGTAGACCTTCATACCTTCGTAGACGCAAGCGAACATGCCTACGCCGCAGTAAGCTATCTTCGCATTAAACATGGTCAACACATCAATACAGTGTTGGTAGCAGCCAAATGTAAAGTAGCTCCACTCAAACCTGTATCTATACCTCGAATGGAACTTTTGGCAGCCGTCATGGGAGTAGGCCTAACGATGCGTATAATGAGCACCCGAGGCCTAAGAATCGATTCCTGCACATATTGGTCCGATTCTAAAACGGTCCTTAACTGGTTAACCATGGACCCAAGGAGACTCCAGTCATTCGTCATGCATAGAGTGGGCGAGATAATCGACAAAACCAGCCCAAACCAATTGCGCTGGGTTAGCACAAAGGAAAACTTTGCAGACTTAGCTACAAAATTTTTTAAAGTACCAGATGCATCTCGTTGGATTAAAGGACCCGATTTTCTAGGACAAGTGGCCACGTGAGAACGTCTCACAGGAAATCGAATTGTGTAAGAATGTATTCATCATAGTAAAGCTTACCCATTTCGATTTTGCAGTAGAATACTTTTCTGACTGCAAGCGCCTATATCGAGCAGTGGCCAACGTTATGCTGTACGCCCAAAGGTTACGCGCTAAGTGTTCGGGAAAGCCTTTACCACAAACCGTAAGCACCGAAATCTCACCATATATTTCACGAGTGTACCATTAACCTTATTAGAAGCGTATATTATATACCACACCTAAGAGTCCTATATAAAATCGTCCGAAATGCATGCCAACACTGCAAAATATTCACAGCGAAGCCTCAAGTGCTACCTATACGGATCGCCAGACTAGCTTGTTTTGAACGACCATTCACATATACGGGAGTCGACTATTTCGGCCCCATATTAGACAACGTTGGAAGACACAAAGACAAGCGTTGGGGAGTCCTCTTTACGTGCCTAACACTAAGGGCAGTTCATCTAGAGGTCGCCTACAAACTCGATGTGAGCTCATGTATAATGTGCCTAAAAAATTTTATGGCACTACGTGGCACACCGAGAGAAATCTTCTCCGACAACGGAACCAATTTCAAAGCTACGGAAAAACTAGTTAAGGAGGAACTTGTGAAGATTGACTTCGATCAAATCTATGAAGCTATAAAATGGCGTTTTAACCCACCAGCCGCACCCCACATGGGAGGAGCGTGGGAGCGTTTGGTCCGGACTGTAAAATCCGTCCTAAAGGCCATTTGCCCCTCTAGCAACTTTAATGACGAAACTCTTCGAAGTGCCCTAATGGAAGCCGAATTTATAATTAACTCCAGGCCTCTTACGTTTGTTTCTTTAGATACAGGTGACGATGAAGCGCTTACAATCAACCACTTGCTTCTGGGATCAAAAGCTGGCTACAAACCAGTATCAGGCCGACCTAAGGTTACGATGGCATCAATGTTACCGCCGTCATTACAAATTTAAAAATTAACAGTCAACCCGAAAATGCTGGAGCCGGCAGCCCTGAAAATACTGGGGTATGGCAGCCCAGAAAATACCGGGGTTAGCAACCCTGAAAACACGAGCGGGACCAACCGAGAGTTTGGCGTCAGTATGTGATTGCACCAGGAAAGAAAGTTACAAAACTTTTTTAAAACATCGTCTCAGAATCGTCGTTAGGTCGTCAAGCGTCGTTAGAAAAAAGTCTAATTACATCACATAACATGTAAACTGCGCTAAATAAACTGATCGCTATATAAACTGTAACTTAAATTTGTTTTTAATACAAACGAAACCCCGTGCGTCACAGGGTGTATATCGAACCACTTCTAAATTTGTAGTAGTAGATCTTAAGCTTTATTTAATGTCTTTTTTAGTACAGGCTTATATTTAGTTTTATATTTATCACCGCTTTTGCTTTTTTATACGTCTGTCTGCGCTGCTCGAAGCCCATAGAATGAATCTCTCTATCCGTTCGTCTGTCCGTCTCTCTTTGTTTAGTGTTAATCAACGTGCATACTGCTCTCCCACAACTGTGTTGGCAATTCCAGCATACTTATCGGTGGTCGTTATAGTTTAAGCTAGTTATCCTACTACAGCAGTGTTAAGCAGATCAGAATATTATTCTGCTAGTTATTGTAATAAATATCGGCGAGTATTATGCGCTACTATTTTTTTGCTCGCAACTGTAAGTAAGAACGAACGATCAAGACATGTTGTAGCAGTGACAGACAAAGTCATTTAAGTAAAATAAAATGGTATTGTTTCTTTTTGCTCTTCGTGATCTACGAAAAATTATTCAATTCAAAGTCTAGGCAGACAATGTCTACATGCTACAAGCAACCAGAGGCTTTTTCTCTGGGGAGAGATTGCACATTTTAACTTCTAACCAAACACGAGAACCTTTTCTCGCGCGTAGTGTAAAATTTTATACGCATAGCTTGGCAATATTTTTATGAGACCTATGTTTTGCCGGCTCGAGGTCAAATTTTTTGGGTGAATAAAACAAAATAATAATAGTTTGTTATTTCTTTCCAATATATTTCGACCACTCATCCCCATTGTAATGTTGTTCTTGGTCTATTGTGTTTACTTCGTCAAAATTTGGGGAATGTTGACATATATTGATATATTGGAGTGTTGACGATGTTTATAGTCAGATCTATGTTGTGATAGTCTAGTTTTTAGCCTCGATTTGGTTGTCCCTATATACATTTTATCACAGTTTTCTTCATTGGTCCCGTTGCACGGTATTTTATATACTACATTACTCTTGTCCATTGTATCAATCTTGCTTTTTGTCCTGTTGAAAATACTCCGTAACGTGTTGTTGGGTTTATGTGCTATCTGTATTTGTTCTGTGTCATAGCAATCCGAGTTTGCCAATCTTTCCGACAGTTGTGGGACATATGTGACGGACATAAAGCGTTTTGTCGAAACCTCTTTATTGGTTTTCTTATTGTAAGTTTTTAGTAAAGTCCTTATGGTGTGGTTTGGAAAGTCATTATCCTTTAAAATTCTTCGTATTTCTTCCTTCGTTTCTTCGTGAAAAATTGGGTCCGATATGTTGAGCATACGTTGTATAAAACCTCTTTTGTGTGTTTTGAATTTCGTCTTCTTTAATTATGGCAAAAAGGTCATCTACATATTTCATCATAACTCTAGTCTAAGAGTTCTTCCATAATTATATCGGCTATTATTGGTGATGCTGGTGAGCCCATAGGCATTCCTTTTAGTTGTGTGTATATGTTGTCCTTGTATTTAAAACATCTGTTCTCTTGTATACAAAAGCGAACTATTTCCATGAATGTTAATTTTGGAATGTTAGTGTGCGCTTTTATTTTTATCCACTTTTCCTTAATAGTGTCAAGTGCCAATTCTATCGGAATACTTGGAAAAAGTGAGACTACGTCAAATGATATCAATCTTTCATCGTCGCAAATAAATGTGTCATTAATCCTTGTCTTAAATTCTGAGGCGTTCTTTACGTTGTATGTTGAGTCTGCCGTTATATTTTTTAATATGTTGACTATGTATTTGTATAGTCCGTATGATGGAGAACCAATTGATGAGCAGATTGGTCTTGGACGCTGTTCCGTTGTTTTCGTAGTCTCTCATATTTGGATTCGTGATGTCTCTTCAAAGTTGTTGATAATTTTTCGGCTATCGTGCTCTCACTCTTCATGAATGTTTTAAAATCATTTTCGTCCAGCTGTTCTTGTAACTTTTTTGTTGCTTTTTCCTTCTCTTTGTTTTGTCTGGCTAGTATGTTATGTTTATGTTTTATTAATAAGCTTAATATCTTTGTGCGAAAATTATGACTATGTCTTTCTAATATTTTGTTAATGTCCGAAATGTGTCAGTATCTTTTGTGAAAATCCTATTGTATTTTGAGTTATTGCTAATAAATTTTGGGACTAATTTTGATTTCCTACATTTTAAGAGAAATTTTATGCTAGACTTAAGTTTTACTGATTTTTATACCATACACCCATAGGGTGAAATGGTATATTAAAGTCGCCAAAATGTATGTAACAGGCAGAAGGAAGCTTTTCCGACCCCATAAAGTATATATATTCTTGATCAGCATCAACAGCCGAGACGATCTAGCCATGTCCGTCTGTCCGTCCGTCCGTCCGTCTGTATGAACACCTAGATCTCGGAGACTATAAGAGCTAGAGCCACCAAATTTGGTATGTATACTCGGGTAGTATGTAGACTGATCAAGTTTATTTTAAATTTCTGCCACGCCCCCTACCGCCCCCTCAAATTATATAAAACCGATTTTCTCAAACACTATAGCAACTAGAGACACAAAATTTGGTATGTATATTTGCTTAGTAAATGCGCACATTTTGTATTTGTAAAAATTTTGCCACGCCCCCTACCGCCCCCGCAAATTAAATAAAACCGATTTTCTCAAAAACTATTCTAGCTAGAGACACAAAATTTGGTATGTATATTTCTTTAGTAATTGCTCACATTTTTCATGTGTAAAGATTTTGCCACAACCCTTTCCGCCCCCGTAATTTGAAAAAAATCGATTATCTCCCGTAATTTTCTACCTTGTGCAATCAAATTTAGCACACTTAAATTTGATACTAATATCCAGCAAAATACCAAATTTGATCATAATCGGAATAAAAATAGTCAAGTTATGCATATAAACGTTTTTCATATGGCCGGAAGTGGCCGTTGGCTGGTGGGGGCGCTAGGGTGCTCGTATGCTTGAGTGAGCGAAATACTAAGATATGTATATATGCTTGTAAAAAGCATGTGAGCAGTTTTTTTTTAAAATACGAAAATGCATTGGTTATTATAAATTTAAAAAATTTGTTTTACTGGTGTATGGTATACCCAAGTCGGCGAGACGACTTACTTACTTCATTTTGTTGTTGATTGATACTTGTTAATCACCGTCTTATATTTGTTATAGTTGGACTTAATTTCTGCATAAGCCATGGTGTTGGAATATGCCTTCGGGATTGCCTTCCGTTTAAGTTAATTGTTGATTTTTGGCGACCTTTTATTGTTAGATGTATGTTTTGCCGGCTCGAGGTCAATTTTTTTTGATGAATAAATCAAAATAATAATAGTTTCTTATTTCTTTCCGAGAAGACGCAGCTTATCGTGCAATACTTGACACAGTTGAACAAACAAGGAAATTTTTTAGACAGAATGATGACATATTAATTTTAACTTCTGATAAAGGGAATAAGACAGTTGCAATGGATAAGACTGAGTATGACAAAAAAAAAATGGATAGTATACTTAACAATTTAAATACATATAGAACTTTAAGGAAGGACCCAACCACTAGCCTACAGACCAGAAACCACGAATTGGTGGAAAAATTATACAAACATGAACTTATTTCACGGACCGAACGAAATAAGCTTATAACAAACACATCAATTCCACCAAGAATATATGGATTACCTAAAATTCATAAAGAAGGTACGCCATTGAGACCAATCTGCTCATCAATTGGTTCTCCATCATACGGACTATGCAAATACATAGTCAACATATTAAAAATATAACGGCAGACTCAACATACAACGTAAAGAACGCAAAGATTGATATCATTTGACGTAGTCTCACTTTTTCCAAGTATTCCGATAGAATTGGCACTTGACACTATTAGGGAAAAGTGGATAAAAATAAAAGCGCACACTAACATTTCAAAATTAACATTCATGGAAATAGTACGTTTTTGTATTCAAGAGAACAGATATTTTAAATACAAGGACAACATATACACACAACTAAAAGGAATGCCTATGGGCTCACCAGCATCACCAATAATAGCCGATATAATTATGGAAGAACTCTTAGACTAGAGTTATGACGAAATATGTAGATGACCTTTTTGCCATAATTAAAGAAGACGAAATCCAAAACACACAAAACACACAAAACACACAAAAGAGGTTGTATACAACGTATGCTCAACATATCGGACCCAATTTTTCACGAAGAAACGAAGGAAGAAATACAAAGAATTTTAAAGGATAATGACTTTGCAAACCACACCATAAGGACTTTACTAAAAACTTACAATAAGAAAACCAATAAAGAGGTTTCGACAAAACGCTTTATGTCCGTCACATATGTCCCACAACTGTCGGAAAGATTGGCAACTCGGATTGCTATGACACAGAACAAATACAGATAGCACATAAACCCAACAACACGTTACGGAGTATTTTCAACAGGACAAAGCAAGATTGATACAATGGACAAGATACAATATACAATATACAAAAAACGGCACTTTTTTCCATAATAGACCAAGAACAACATTACAACAAACGTTTCACTCTGGAGATGATTACACATAATAAATACACCGACAAATAAAAGACTTAATTATCAGGTAGATACAGACAACTGCGCGCATTTATACAGGCATTTATTAGAGACTAGTCAGTGTGTAGCTCCACGTCACAGTATGCGGACGTGTAAAAATAAGTAGGTCTTTCTTGTTGTTAAATTATGTTATGTTAAAGTCAATCACAATTAAATGTTTTTATAGTTGCCCTGAAGACGACCACCGATGAGTGGTCGAAATATATCGGAAAGAAATAACAAACTATTATTATTTTGTTTTATTCACCCAAAAAATTTGACCCGGCTCGAGGTCAAAACATACATCTAACAATAAAAGGTCGCAAAAAATCAACAATTTTTATGAGACTTTAATCAAATTTGGTATGTTTGTATTAATAACCAGGGTATTTTTATATTTATTGCTACCGCTCTCGTCAAAGGCAAACTCCGAAAAATAAGTGCTAATTTCAGAAAACTATATGAAATAGAACCTGACATATGACGACAAAATCCCCAAAAAAATTGTGACATCCTGTCTTATATATGTATTAGTTAAAGATAACTACACACATATATATTGTAACGATCCTTTCTCGTCCTTCGGGATATTTATAATATCTCTTGGGCTAGGTTCGGCACAACAAAATTTATTTTGTGCCCCGGTGAAATTAGAACAGCTTTGTTTATTGATTTGATTTTTTTATAATACGTTTATTTGCGATCGTTATGGGCTTGATTGGCTTTGACAAGTTTCTCTGCGGTAGGTCTGGACTTGGACAGCGTTGGTGAGTTACTTTGAATCCCTCGTCGTCGCTTCTTGCCTTCCTCTTGCTCCTGTTGCCGATTATTGTCTCGGTCTGTATCATATGCTTGATTTGTGCTCCACACCTCTGCACCCTTTCGCTATGCTCGTTGAGATGGCTCTTGTTTTATGGCTTTGGCAGGATGTTCCTCAATAATTGGTATTCGTCAGGATATATAGATCCTGGAATTTCGGCAGTAGGATATATCCTCGTGCCTACCATTGACTTTGGATACTCCTGGAAATGCTTGGCTTCTCTCCCACTCACTCTAGCTTGGGTACGGTGTTTACTATCCTTATTTAAGGATTTGTTGCTGTCGAAATGAACTGTACAGGTTACTCGTAAGGCCTGTATAGTTCCTTGTTTTTCCTTTGCTCCTTCTGTTTCCTTGATAAGTTCTTAAGGTTACTCGTAAGGCCTTAATTACTTGTTACTTGATCACTACTTGATGACTTGATAATTTGATTGACAGCCGTTGCCTTTATATAGGCAGTTCCCATGGCCTCAGGAACACATTGGTGTGGTACCGCTATACAGCTGGTACATTTCCATCAGCCCTCTGCTTTCACCCACGCATTCCCTTGTTGCTATGCGTGGTGAAAGTCCCGTAAATCTTTGGCGCATATGTCCACTTTCTTTGTGGCTGCGCGCCCATTTATTCCTTGTCCCTGTCTTTCTTATTTGTACATATTGACTTGCATCCCTTTCTTATGCTGGCGTCGCCTTTCTATTGGCCGCCCATCGTATCCCGTTGGCTTTCTCTGCTTTCATCGCTGCCTTTGCCCGTCGCTCCCTTTGATCCACTTGTCATACCCAATTTCACACATATTCTCTCCTTATTATATTTACATACATATATATGACAATTATATTAACTTAAGCTATTGTTTAACGATAATCATATTGATTAAATTAACATATGAAATCGTTTAATTTCCCATACAATGCACATTCATCCGCATATCGTATCTATCAGATATGAGGGCTTCCCCATTGTTCATCCCTCCCCCTTCGGTTCGCATATTCCCCTATCCAATCCACAAACCATTATCGTTTCATACATGCATGCATGCCCCGCACCCGTCTCGTGGGCTTGCTTGGCCCTCACTTTGTTCTCATAATTTCGGCAGCTCATGCTCTCACTGCTTTGATCTCTTGTGTGTGACGTAGGCAGAGAGCACCCATAAGCCACCGGTACTCCCTCTCGCGGTCATACACGCATAGCATACATGTATTGTGAGTGTATGCTTGTACATGCATTGTACGTCAATGCATGCATTTCTATTGTGGCCTCTCTGTGCTCTTAAATTGTCTCACTGGGCCAATGCCCTTTTTCGCTTGCCCTTATTTGCTCTTACATAGCCGATTTTATACATTATGCCTCCCACGCATCTTCCCGCTTGTACGAAATTTGCCATCGGTCGCATGCGGCTCGATCATCATGCTCGATCGTACGTCACAGGTTCGATCGAGCCATGTTGGACCTGGTTGCCCGTCGTATGTATGCATATTGGTTTTTTTGCATTCTGCTTCCCACGCATCTTCCCGCTTGTACGAAATCTCTCGCGGTTGCGTGCGGTCCGATCGGTCGTGTTTGATCGTAGCCGTATCGTATGTCGTGTAATTTCCAACTTCTCACATTATGCTTCCCACGCATCTTCCCGCTTGTACGAAATTGCTCGCGGTTGCGTGTGGTTCGATCCATTGCATTTGATCGTAACTTATTTGCGTTGCACTGGTTCGATCGACCAGTGCCAATATTGGTCGTATATCGTACATCTGGTTCGTGTCTCGGCTATGTCTTGTATCGTATATCGTACATCTGGTTCGTGTCTTGGCTATATCTTGTATCTGGTGCGTTATTCACACCTTTGTATTGCTTCGCTGTTGGTTTGTTGTGTGGGATATTATTATGATTTATAATATTCCTCACACTCCCCCCCTTCTTCGGGAGTGATTTGCCCTCCCCTGTCCCTTGTACCTTGTGTTTGTTTTCTGTATGTGTATTTTCTATTCTCGTATTTGGGCATTTAATATGTTTGCATTTGTAGCTTTGGCCTGTGTTTTGTGTTTGTTTTTTTTTTCTTTGGTTTTGGCTTGTCTTTTGCTTGCTTTGTGTGTTTTGCTTATTTTGTGTTTTTGTTTGGTTTTGGCTTGTCTTGTGCTTGTTTTGTGCCTTTTTTTTTTTTTTTGGGACTCAGCTCGCATCTTTTATTGGCCAATTGGCATCTTCTAATGTTGGCGATTACTGAGTATCTTTTCTTAAATGTTGTCGGATTAGGGCATCTTTTCATTGTTTGTTCCTTTTTTTTTTTCTTGGCCCGTTCCGCATCCTTTTTTTTTTCTTGTCCCTAACTTACGTTTAAATATCCTACTTATTCTACTCTCCCTACATATAATTACCCTACTTATTATCCTCTCCTTTCTCGATACACCCGAATTACCCCCTGAGCTATCCTAATCCTATACCTATTTTGTCCCGCCCACACTATTCTAACTCTTCTCGGCCCTTCTTGTTGCACCATTTGCCCCACTATTTCTGCCACCGTCTCCGGCCAATCGCCCTCCTCCATCGCCTCATATCTCTCATGCCCGTATGGCACTGGGCATGAAATTTGCCTGGCCAATACGGGCCGAGCCCTGTCGTCGTGCCCCGTGGGTGCAGACACTTGTCTACTCCAAGCCGGTCTTGGCCACACCCACGGACACGCTTGGCCTCCAAGCTGCAGCTGCTGATGTTGCAGTTGTCGCTGTTGTTGCGGCAATTGTTGCTGCTGCAATTGTTGCTGTTGCTGCTGCTGTTGTTGTTGCTGCTGCAATTGTTGCTGTTGCTGCTGCTGTTGTTGTTGCTGCTGCAATTGTTGCTGCTGTTGCTGTTGCTGCACTTGTTGCTGCTGTATTTGTTGCTGCTGCTGCAATTGTTGCTGCTGTTGTTGTTGCTGCTGCTGCAATTGTTGCTGCTGTTGTTGTTGCTGCAATTGTTGTTTTGCCGCTTCTGCCAGCCGCTCCCTGGCCTTTGCCAGCTGTGCCTCTTCCTCCTGGTTTCTTTCCCACGCCAGCAGATCCCTCTCAGCCTCCTGCTGCTGCAGGATCTGCTGACGCCACCAACTCATCCATTGGTGGTTCTCCATCATGGCTCGCTCTGCGTCCCCGTCCGTCCCCTCCGGCTCGAGTGGAGGTGGGCTGGCTACTCCATCAGCCGCACCTTCATCAGCCACGGCCATCCCAGCCGTTTCGCTGGTCTCTGACATTGAGTCCACCATACGAAACGGCGTTGATGGCCGCGCTGGCTCCCACAATCCTGCCGGAGGCCCATGGATTTCATCCTGCTCCCATGGCGCATATTCCACCGGGCTGCTTCGGCCGCTGCTCGCCTCTCCTGACACTTCCTCCTCCAACATGCGTATTGCCTCGTCCAGCTCCCTCCATACTGCTTCATCGTCGCTCTCCTCTTCCTGTACGTTTACCGCTGACTCGGCCTCGCTCTCCTCCGTCATGTACCCGCTTTCCTCTCCGTCCTCATCTAACTCCTCGTCCGAAGAGGCGGCGATGGCCGGATTTGCCATGTCCGGCACATCGTCGTCGGACTCCTCATCGGACCGATGCCAGTCACCGCGTTCCATATTGGCCCGCGGTGCCGCACCTCGTCGAGCTACGCCTTCATCCTGGCCAAAATTTGCATTAAATGCGTTCATGGTTTTTATTTGGGTTTTTTTTTTCCTTTACTCGCCGAGTGATAAACTTTGAGTGTTTCCTGATAATGACATTTGCACGCATGAAAGCTCGCCTTTCGGTCATTTCTTTGATATTTACCGATATTTAGGATTTCTCCTCCTCGCCCTTGTTCTCTTGGCATATTTTAAAACGCCGAGATGCTCCACCATTATGTGCATAGTAGCATGCGCATGTGTATGTGCATTGCGGTGACTCACCATTACATACGTCATATCGTGCGTATGTGTGGGTGCGTAACATCATGCGCCTGTGTGGGTGCGTTTCCCCTCTCTTTTCGTGGTGTATGCGCATATGTGTTGGTGCTGTCCCCAATTGTTCTATCTCTGGTTTTTTTTTCTATTATGCTTGCATATTGTTTGCGTCGTTACGATATTCGGGTATCCGTTGCCAGTTTCTAAATTTGTTTTCGCATGCTTGTATACGTGTCATTACGATATTCGCACAGCTTCATTGTGCTCTGCGATGTGGTTTGCAACTTTGCTATAATTTGTTTCTGATGCGATGCGTTTTTAGATTTTCAGCTCTAAGTCATGTTTTGAGTTCTCTGTCCAGCCGGCCGGTCTGTGCAGATTTTCTCGCCGCCATGTCATTCGAGTCGTCCATCCTCATTGCTCATCACTTTTCGTGTCATCCGCTTCTTCGCATATTTGTTGCTTCAGTTGGCTGATGTGTGCTTGTCTGGTTTTTTCCGTTTCTTTGTGCCGTATTTTGCATATGACCGGAGATGCAAAGCCTATCACTTCATATGGGCCTCCAAACTTTGGTGCCAGCTTTGCTGCGAATCCTTCTGCAGCATTTGAAAGGTGGTGTTCTTTTGCCCATACCGTTGCTCCAATCACTGGTCTCCATTCTCTTCGTCTCAGATTGTAATGGCGGGCCTGATCCTGTGCAGCCGTTTCCAGATTTCGCCGTATTAATTCGAACAGCTCTTGCATTTGTTTCACCTTCGCGTCTGGTGGTATCGTTTGCTTTCCTGTGCCTATCGTGACATTATCGTATAGTGCACCCGGCATTCTTGGTTCACGCCCCTGTATTACATACGCTGGCGTGAATCCTGTTGCCTCTGATTGGCTTGTATTCACTGCTAGAGTTATTTCTGGCCAACTTTCATCCCAGTTGCGTTGATTTTCCCCCGTAAACTGAGCAATCATTGTTTTTACTGTTCTATTTGCTCGTTCGGTTGGATTTTCTTGTGGCGTGTACGGTGCTGTCAGTTGGTGTTGGCATCCCCATTCTTCTAACATTTTTTTGAATATCCTGCTAGTGAATTGAACTCCATTGTCCGTTATCACCATTTTTGGAGCTCCGAATCGAGATAGTATCCTCTCTCGAAAGGCCTTAACTAGACTTTCTGCCGTTGCCTTCCGCATCGGTATCAGTTCTGTCCATTTCGAAAACCTGTCAATGATTACTAGTAGCATCGAATTTCCGTGTTTCGATCTTGGCAACGGTCCTACAAAGTCAGCGCATACTGTAGCCCATGGTTCTTCCGGTATTTGTGTTAGCATCTTTCCCGCTGCCTGCTGTTGGCTGGGTTTATATTGTTGGCATATCGTACACTTTCCTACAAATGTCCTGATATCTCGTTGCATTCCTGGCCAGTAATATCTTGCTGCGGTCCTGGCAGTAGTTCGCCTGCTCCCTGTATGCCCTGCTGTTGTTGCCGTGTGGTTTTCGGCCATTACTTGATTACGTAGTGTTTTTGGCACACATAGTTTCCAAGCTACCACTTCTTCTTGGCCTGCTCTGTGCGGAATGTTTCTGTATACCTGACTATTTTCTATAATGTAATCCGGATATTTCTGTGGTTGTTGTTTTATTTTTCCCATTATGTCTTGAATCCACCCACAATCGTTGTTTGCTTGTCTTAATCTGGCACCATTATCTATTATTCTTTTGCACCCTTCCATTGGTTGCCTTGACAAAGCGTCTGCGACAACGTTTAATTTGCCCTTTCTGTATGCTATTTCGAAGTCGTATTGTTGCAGTTCCAGTGCCCATCGGGCTATACGGCCCGTAGGGCTTTCTATGCTATTCAACCACTTCAACGCCATGTGATCTGTTACCACTTTAAATCGGTATCCTTCAAGGTATGGTTTTAGTTTGCGTATTGCCCATACTATCGCTAGGCATTCCTTTTCTGTTGCCGAATAGTTCTTTTCCGCTGGGTTTAATTCTCTTGACAGGTATGATAGCACTCTCTCTCCATCCTCAGTGTTTTGTACCAATATGGCTCCTAATCCCATGTTACTTGCATCCGTCTGGAGCACAAACGTTTTTGTGAAGTCTGGACATGCCAATACTGGGCCACTCGTCAGCCTTTCCTTTACAGCATCGAATGCTGCCTGATGCTCCTCGCTCCAGTGCCACTTTGTTCTCTTCTTTAGTAGTTCGTTCAATGGGTGTGTTAGTGCTGCAAAACCTGGTACGAACCGTCTGTACCAGGATGCCACTCCTAAGTACTGGCGTAATTCCTTTGTGCAAGTTGGTGGTTCTAATTGGGCTATTGCGGCCACCTTTTCTGGGTCCGTTGCAATACCGTTTTCTGTCACCAAGTGGCCTAGAAATTTTAGCTCTTTTCTAAAGAATTGGCACTTCTCGGCATTAATTCTCAAGTTTGCTTCCTTCAATCTCCTGAACACTTCTTGTAGATGATTCATGTGTTCTTCGATTGTTTTGCTCACTATCACAATGTCATCTTGGTATGCGAATGCGTTTGGTATCATTTCTGGGCCAATGACTTGGTCCAGTGCGCGTTGGAAAGTTGCTGATGCTGAGTGTAAACCGAATGGCATTACTTTCCATTGGAATAACCCCTTCCCTGGGACTGTGAATGCCGTCATTGGTCTACTTTTCTCTTCTAACGGAATCTGCCAGTATCCGTCCTTCAGATCTAAGCTGCTTATGAATTTTGCTTCGCGTAGTTGATTCAAGATGTAATCGATGCGTGGCATTGGGTATGCATCCTTTATAGATTTTGCGTTAATCTGTCTAAAATCTACGCATAATCTCCATTTGCCTGTCTGTTTCTTTCTCACCATCACTATGGGTGAGCTATATGGGCTTTGTGATGGTTCTATGCATCCCATTGTCAACAGTTCGTCGACCTTTGCATTGATTTCTCCTTGTATTTTCGGGTTTTTCGGGTAATACCTTTGTTTTATTGGGATATCGTCCTTCATCGTTATGCGATGTATCCCCACCTTTGACAGTCCCTTAACTTTCCCTAATTCCTTCAATTCCTGACTCAGAAAGCTTTGTATTTCTTGCTGGTCACTCTTCTGAGTGACCATGATGGATATTCTTTCTACGCGCCTGCCCTGTATTCGCCTTACTGTCGGTATTTGCACTTTGTGGCCACCACACGATATTTCTGTGTTCATAATCCGGAGGAAATTCCACCCCAATATTAGCGCATCCATTCCTTCTGGCATGACCAGAAATGGCATGTGGATTTCCTTGTGTCCGAATCTCACGCATCCTGTCCATTGCTCTTCAATGTCTCGCACCTTTCCGTCTGCCATGTATACCTGTTTGTGTGTGTTCTCCCATTTTCCCTTATTCCTCACTGTTTCCAATATCTGCTTGCTGATGAAGCTACTCGTGGCTCCGGAGTCAATTGTCGCTTTCATCTGTATTCCTGCTATTTCGACAATCGCTGACAATTGATCCTCTTCTTCTACTAGTTGGCCTATTAGTGGTGCGGAGCTTGTTGGCTGGGTCCCTGCTCGCCCCTGATAGGCTGGAACCGCCTTTCGTTTCCCGGACTCCAACAACATTCTTTCGTCCTTTTGCCCACTTTTCCACACTGCCAGCAGAAATTGAGTCTCTGATTGTTGCATTCCCTGGCCCAGTGTCCGGCTCCCCCGCATCTGCGGCATGCCTGATTCGGGTTCAAGACTTTTCCGTCTCGGACGTTCTTGTTTTCTTGGTTTGGTCTCGAATGATTCTCCATGCTATTGTCCTGGCATCTTCGGCACTGTGTGACTGGTGGCCCGTGATTATTTCCTCCTCTGTGGTTTGATTGGTTGTTATGTGTTCTTTGAGCATTGTTTTCGCGATGGAACTCGAATCGCTCTTGTTCGAGCATCTCGTGTTCTTCTGCCAACTGCATCAGCTCATCTAGATCTCTGACCCTGTGCGGCCGAACGAATATTTTTAGATCTGGAGTGCAATTTTCCAATATGACCTCCAATTGTTCGTACTCTGGTATTTTTAGGGGTCTCATCAATGTTTGCATATCCACCATATAGTCCTTGAAGTACTCGTTTCTGTTTTGCTTGCGATTTTTCACTTGATCAGCCAATTTGTTGAAGAATCCTTTCGGCAAGAAATATTTCTTGAAGCCCTCAACAAATTCCTTCCATGTTCGCCACTGCTTATTGTTTGCGACGTACCATTTGAGTGCCCTATCTTTCAGTAGCTCTGGCATCGCTCTCGGGATCATGTCCAGTTCGATGCCATACATGTCTGCTGACCACTCGATCTGTTCTATGAACTCTAGTGGTCTGGAATTGCCGTCGAACCTGAATGTCCACTCCCTCACTTGTTTTGCCACCTTGGCGTATTCGGTGGTCTTGTTTGTTGTATGTGGTGCCGTTTTCTTGGGGTCTATTGTTTGTCTCCTTATGTCCCTTTTTGTCTCTGCGCTATCTAGGGCTCCTTCGCTTCCCCATCTTGGTGGTAAATATGGTGGGATTGCTAGTGTGGCGATGTTTATTTTCTGGAATTCCTCAGCCTCACTTTCGCATGTTTTTGATGTGCTTGCTATTGTTTTCATTTTTATATTTTTCGAGTACTTTGTTTCCAATCTATTTATTTCCTCCTTCCAGTCTGGGTCCGTTTCATTCCTTTCTACCCACTCGCCTAGCTGTTTCCTCATTTCCTCCACTGTGCCGGTTATCTCGGTCCCGATCCTTTGGCCTGTCTGTACCAAATCCTCCTTCTTCATGTGGTAAATCCATCCTTTTCCCATTTTTGATCTTTTTATGATTTATAAACTGTATTTTTATTTCTAAATTTCACCAGTATAGCACGTTGGGCGCCAGTTGTAACGATCCTTTCTCGTCCTTCGGGATATTTATAATATCTCTTGGGCTAGGTTCGGCACAACAAAATTTATTTTGTGCCCCGGTGAAATTAGAACAGCTTTGTTTATTGATTTGATTTTTTTATAATACGTTTATTTGCGATCGTTATGGGCTTGATTGGCTATGACAAGTTTCTCTGCGGTAGGTCTGGACTTGGACAGCGTTGGTGAGTTACTTTGAATCCCTCGTCGTCGCTTCTTGCCTTCCTCTTGCTCCTGTTGCCGATTATTGTCTCGGTCTGTATCATATGCTTGATTTGTGCTCCACACCTCTGCACCCTTTCGCTATGCTCGTTGAGATGGCTCTTGTTTTATGGCTTTGGCAGGATGTTCCTCAATAATTGGTATTCGTCAGGATATATAGATCCTGGAATTTCGGCAGTAGGATATATCCTCGTGCCTACCATTGACTTTGGATACTCCTGGAAATGCTTGGCTTCTCTCCCACTCACTCTAGCTTGGGTACGGTGTTTACTATCCTTATTTAAGGATTTGTTGCTGTCGAAATGAACTGTACAGGTTACTCGTAAGGCCTGTATAGTTCCTTGTTTTTCCTTTGCTCCTTCTGTTTCCTTGATAAGTTCTTAAGGTTACTCGTAAGGCCTTAATTACTTGTTACTTGATCACTACTTGATGACTTGATGACTTGATGACTTCATGTTGCCTTTATATAGGCAGTTCCCATGGCCTCAGGAACACATTGGTGTGGTACCGCTATACAGCTGGTACATTTCCATCAGCCCTCTGCTTTCACCCACGCATTCCCTTGTTGCTATGCGTGGTGAAAGTCCCGTAAATCTTTGGCGCATATGTCCACTTTCTTTGTGGCTGCGCGCCCATTTATTCCTTGTCCCTGTCTTTCTTATTTGTACATATTGACTTGCATCCCTTTCTTATGCTGGCGTCGCCTTTCTATTGGCCGCCCATCGTATCCCGTTGGCTTTCTCTGCTTTCATCGCTGCCTTTGCCCGTCGCTCCCTTTGATCCACTTGTCATACCCAATTTCACACATATTCTCTCCTTATTATATTTACATACATATATATGACAATTATATTAACTTAAGCTATTGTTTAACGATAATCATATTGATTAAATTAACATATGAAATCGTTTAATTTCCCATACAATGCACATTCATCCGCATATCGTATCTATCAGATATGAGGGCTTCCCCATTGTTCATCCCTCCCCCTTCGGTTCGCATATTCCCCTATCCAATCCACAAACCATTATCGTTTCATACATGCATGCATGCCCCGCACCCGTCTCGTGGGCTTGCTTGGCCCTCACTTTGTTCTCATAATTTCGGCAGCTCATGCTCTCACTGCTTTGATCTCTTGTGTGTGACGTAGGCAGAGAGCACCCATAAGCCACCGGTACTCCCTCTCGCGGTCATACACGCATAGCATACATGTATTGTGAGTGTATGCTTGTACATGCATTGTACGTCAATGCATGCATTTCTATTGTGGCCTCTCTGTGCTCTTAAATTGTCTCACTGGGCCAATGCCCTTTTTCGCTTGCCCTTATTTGCTCTTACATAGCCGATTTTATACATTATGCCTCCCACGCATCTTCCCGCTTGTACGAAATTTGCCATCGGTCGCATGCGGCTCGATCATCATGCTCGATCGTACGTCACAGGTTCGATCGAGCCATGTTGGACCTGGTTGCCCGTCGTATGTATGCATATTGGTTTTTTTGCATTCTGCTTCCCACGCATCTTCCCGCTTGTACGAAATCTCTCGCGGTTGCGTGCGGTCCGATCGGTCGTGTTTGATCGTAGCCGTATCGTATGTCGTGTAATTTCCAACTTCTCACATTATGCTTCCCACGCATCTTCCCGCTTGTACGAAATTGCTCGCGGTTGCGTGTGGTTCGATCCATTGCATTTGATCGTAACTTATTTGCGTTGCACTGGTTCGATCGACCAGTGCCAATATTGGTCGTATATCGTACATCTGGTTCGTGTCTCGGCTATGTCTTGTATCGTATATCGTACATCTGGTTCGTGTCTTGGCTATATCTTGTATCTGGTGCGTTATTCACACCTTTGTATTGCTTCGCTGTTGGTTTGTTGTGTGGGATATTATTATGATTTATAATATTCCTCACAATATGGATAAAATAAAGTAGCAGCCTAACACTCCTGTTTTGCACCCTGTAACTCTCGACAAAGGTCAGCAAAACACAAAGGTTAGTGGCACTGCGATCCTTTTGCTCAATAAGATGGGGGCAGAACGGATAAACCTACTCCCGCTGGTCCATTAGCACTTCACCTCGATTTCCAACTAGAGTTACCCGAACCACTTGAATGATATTGAGAACTCGTGTGATAGACTTTAGAGAAGATGTTTTGTATGCATATGACTGCTCAATGGGATTCATAAACGACTAGCAAAAACAGCCTGTGGGTGGGGGGGTTATTGGTGAACGTCATAGCTAGTATTTTCACAGCGTATTTTATGTATGTCGGCTATTCATATTAACCGAATCCCTTGCCTTGATTTTTATTAGAGAAGTATACAAAAGAGTTTCGGACATCACTTCCTGTAGGCGCTATAGATGATAATTGCGCTCCGCGTCTGTACCCACCCTACCATGAGCCTGCCAGCGAAAGTTATCGCAGATCGCAGCAATCAATTCAAAATAATTAGCATCATCGTGCTATAGATTCGATCAATTTGATCTACAAAAATTTTTCTTTTTCAAAACAGTTTAGCTAAATAGCTGAATCTCGGTACAAATCCGATTATAAAGTTGCAAGTATTACATATGGGTGCTTATTATTAATGATTACTTTAATATTGAATTCATGATTTCCTAACTTTACTATAATTGAACTCTAACATTAGTTAAAAAAAAAAACTTAAAGAGAAAAAAAATATATAAATAAATATTTGTTCTATGTAAGTCCATTGACAATGTATTAAATGCTAATGCTCATCCGAATAAATTCGTTTATTAGATAAATTTACAAAAATATAAGGAAAATTGGTTTTTGATACACTTACAGCTTGTTAAGTTTTCCCACGCAGAAAGATCTTTCGTTGTGTTGTTGTCGCTGTTGAAAATAGGAAGGTTTACATATTCCAAATAGAGCTAAAGCATCTAGTTACATTGTGAATTTATGTACATGCATTCTCAAATTCTGAAAAATGAAAATTATTAACTAACGAAATTATACGCTGCCATTGAATTCCATTTCCTTTAAAATTGAACCATTTAGCCAACAAACAAAAAAAAAAGGAAATTTAATGTAAATTTAACTTAAAATTGATTCTAAACTACTGTGGAGCCTTATGTTGACTCATTTCACTTAATCCTGGTTATTTCGTCCGTTCCGAAGACGAATAAAAAATCTCCTTAGGCAAATTAAACGTCTTAGTTGTACTTGAAAATAATTCCAAAATGCTCTTCTCATTTACATGATGTGTTGAGTGAGGTTAGGTTACGTTTGTAGAAGGCTAGATTTTATTAATCCTTCTACTGTTTATCCTTCATGCTTTAGGTTAGGTTAAGATTGGGAAAAAGGTTTCGTACATCCTCCTATTGAAGCGGAAAGTGCGGTATTGACAATTATAAATGTCTTAACATTCGAAATTTTCACTTTGCCTCGCTAACGCCGTATCTATAATAACACTGTATAAGACACAAAACGATTTTGGGAAATTTATCTTTTATTTACCCTTACTACCATCCGAGGCAAAAGTTAAATATATTTAACTCTCGGATTTCCAAACACTTCACTCACAAAAATTTTGAGACAGCTGGGGGCAAGTCTGCCGAAGACAGGTGTCTCAAATGAACTGCCAAGCAAGGCGATTCTTTAGAAAAATTGCCAATACTTGATGAAAACTATTTCCGATGCTGTTGAAGAGAAAATGCATAAGTTAAATGTATAATAATTCGAGAATTATTATGATGCACTCCCCTATTGCGAGCTCGAGTTCGCGACCCTTTTCCCCCTCCCCGCAAAATTCGGGATTTGGCCGTCCCTCTGCCAACAAGTTCGACGACGATCGCTCGCTCGACCCAAAAAAGGTCGTTTATGACCCGTCATAAAACTCGAGGCACACAAATTTTTGTGTGCGTCGACTCGCAAAAGTGACCTTTTTCTCTGCCCAGCCTCTGCCGCTGATGCTCTGGCTCCCAAAAACAATTTCCGTGGCCACCCTTGATGTAAAGCAATGTAAAACAAACCGATTAGCTGTGTGGCGTTCATTCTTTCTTCAGCTGGTTACCTAAATTTCGATTCTCACCACTTTAGCAAATCTCGATAACAACAACAAAAATACTAAATAATCGAAATCAGTTGAAGCTGAGTCGATCTAGCCATGTCTGTGCTTATGCGTTTTACTCAGCCATCTTAAAAGCTATCGGGCTGATAGCTATCTGTGCTTTTTATACCATACACCCATAGGGTGAAATTGTATATTAAAGTCGCCAAAATGTATGTAACAGGCAGAAGGAAGCTTTTCCGACCCCATAAAGTATATATATTCTTGATCAGCATCAACAGCCGAGACAATCTAGCCATGTCCGTCTGTCCGTCCGTCCGTCTGTATGAACACCTAGATCTCGGAGACTATAAGAGCTAGAGCCACCAAATTTGGTATGTAGACTCGTGTAGTATGTAGAGTGAACAAGTTTTTTTCAAATTTCTGCCACGCCCCCTACCGCCCCGCAAATTGTATAAAACCGATTTTCTCAAACACTATAGCAACTAGAGACACAAAATTTGGTATGTATATTTGCTTCGTAAATGCGCACATTTTGTATTTGTAAAAATTTTGCCACGCCCCCTACCGCCCCCGCAAATTAAACAGAACCGATTTTCTCAAAAACTATTCTAGCTTGAGACACCATAGTTGGTATGTATATTTTCTTAGTAATTGCGCACAATTTTGATGTGTAAAGATTTTGCCACGCCCCTTTCCGCCCCCATAATTTGAAAAAACTCGATTATCTCCCGTAATTTTCTACCTTGTGCAATCAAATTTAGCACACTTAAATTTGATACTAATATCCAGCAAAATACCAAATTTGATCAAAATCGGAATAAAAATAGTCAAGTTATGCATATAAACGTTTTTCATATGGCCGGAAGTGGCCGTTGGCTGGTGGGGGCGCTAGGGTGCTCGTATGCTTGAGTGAGCGAAATACTAAGATATGTATATATGCTTGTAAAAAGCATGTGAGCAGTTTTTTTTTTAAATACGAAAATGCATTGGTTATTATAAATTTAAAAAATTTGTTTTACTGGTGTATGGTATACCCAAGTCGGCGAGACGACTTACTTACTTCATTATTACCGTAGGGCACACGCATACGCACACAGACGCAACGCTACATAAACTATATGTGTATGCGTGCCAATCGCGGCATGCATGTATAAGGGGTTGGGGAAGAAGAAGAACAAGAAATGGAAATGATATTTGAATGGTTCTGTCTGTGCATTAATGCATTGAGTTACAGAAAAAGAGTTTGGAACATGTACAAATATTATGGCCAAGGACTGCAAGGGCATAGCCGAAGTTAGCTTCTTTGATATTTTTTGTGTAAATTCAATTGAATGGGCTTTCAGGGCGTAGGAAATAATAACCCGATCTTCATTCGTTGAATTCAAAATATGAACTGATTTTATTTACAAAAGTGTTGTGTATATAAATGAACTCTTAAGCTCTAGGAGGCGACAATTGTTCTTAAAAATACTTATTCTAATGACCCATGTTTTTCGGGGATTGAAAATTGTTTATATTACATGCTCAGCGTTGGCTACTTGATACCGCGCCGCTGTTATAATCTTAAGTGATTTCCACAGAGTGTGGATGCATGTTTTGTTTGGTATTAAGCAATAATTGTCATTTGAATCTTTATGACTTATTTTTGTTTTATGTTTTTGTTTCGTTTTGTGTATTTCTTCAGTGTATTGATTTGGTGAAGCCATCTCAGATGAACACGATGTTTAATATTAAACATCAATTATATTATGTAATCTGAGGTCCAAATATAAGCAAGCTTCAAAGCCCAAGTTTGATAACAAAGTTTTGGTTCTTGCATCAATACATTTATGTAACTTCGTTCCACTAACATAAATAATTAAAAAATCTGGTTAGTACCTAGTTTGCATGTTTTGTCCTCCGTTTTGTCTTCTACCGTTTCAACAAGGCTCAAAATACATCTTTCCCTATTAAGTTGGTTAAACATTTTAAATGTTGATCCCCATCTTGTACGACAATCCAATTTAGGAATTGGAAAAGTTCGTAATTCGAACAATTTACGATAACCGCTTGAAGGTTTACGAACATACTTGGCTAGATTGTGGCATTGTAATATTTACTTCCATATATTTGCATGGTTCGTTAGGTTCAAAACGCAAAGCTGTGCGATGTGATCTGCGTAACGGCAAATTTGTTATCTATACCACTTCAACAAAATCGGCATCGCAGTTGTACATTTGTGATAAAATCTTTGATGCTTTTCATATTGGCACCATTATCAGATGTTATTGATACAAATTGGTTTACAAGGGGAACTTCAGGTATGCGAATCACCGATTTGGATGAATTTTGGATATGTTGTAGAATACCCCGTCATTTGAAGCTGTGTGAAATATTTTGGCGCACTATTCTATATTTTCCTATATAGGTAGAACGCCGAGTGGTCTCCAAGCAGCTCGGCGGCTTAGTGGGTAGGGGTCTTGCCTATTCTTGATGAATCCCTGGTTCAACTCCCGATAGTTGATAGTTTTGAATTTTTTAACATTTTTGAAAACCTCTGTCTCGTCTGTCAACTTTGCTGCGAACCATGCATACTTGAGCATATCCTTAAAAATCGGGGATGACAACTGGAAATGTACAAGGGATTGTATTTTTATAGAGTTTTCTCTTGATGAAATTTCTCGTTTTTCTTCTATCAGCGTTGAGGAATTTTGCACCCGCTTTATTAAATTTTTAACTTGTCTGAAAAAATATACGTCGCATGGTTGACACAAAGGCGTGCATTCGGTCGGTAATACCTTAAGTGCACAAATTGGTAAATCATTTGTGTGTACAAATATTTCATCATACATTGACGGCTTGTTGTGGTATATTATAAAAAAAAAACCAAAAAAAAAAAAAATCAAAACTATCAAAAAAAGTCACGAGAGGGAGTTGAACCAGGGATTCACCAAGAATAGGCAAGACCTCTACCCACAAGGCCGCCGAGCTGCTTCAAGACCACTCGGCGTTCTACCTATAAGTCAACGAAGCTAAAGCTTTAAACGCGATTTATTAGGAAAATATAGAATAGTGCTCCGAAATATTTCACACAGCTTCAAATGACGGGGTATTCTACAACATATCCAAAATTCATCCAAATCGGTGATTCGCATACCTGAAGTTCCCCTTCTTAGTGAAATTTCATAGTTACCCAAACCAAATACAATTTCTTTAGCGAGACCAATGTCAAAAAGCCAATGTCAGTTTAAGAGTTGCATTGATAGGTGTCTATCGATAACGGCTGCGGCTACGTTTAAAAATTCGTTTTATTTTTTGCTATCTCCATTGCTATTGCTATAGTTTCCTTAAACGTTTATTTTTCGTAGTTTGCCTATGACTCTGCTACCGCTCTCATCTCGTCAAAGGAGCGGAAGCAGTAGCCTATCAAAAGTTTCATTGCTATTGCTGCTACAGACCAGTTTTTGCAAACCCTGTTAATAACAAATGTCAGTGTGCCAAATTTTTTCATGACCATTTTAAAATTGGAAGTTATTTTATCGCGAACTTTTTGATTTTTGTAAAATAATGGAAAAAAAAGTTCTAAGATATGTTAGGGGAATATTTTTACAAGTTGAGGGTTGTTTAGTCCGACGTATAGTTTTTTCTGTTGAGAATATATTGGGAAGCAACAAAAGAAAACAAAAGAGAGTTGAAGTGTGCAAAGGAAAATTAAAAATAAACTTGCTCTTGCACACTAAATAATATACATATGTCAGAGATTTAGAACGATAAACGATAGACTGAAATAGTATGTTAATAACATTATCTTTAGAATACTCTATGCTAAGCATTATTGTCTGTATAGAGAAATGTATAAATAAACGTAGAAAAGGGACAGAGTATTTTTATTATACATGCGAAAACGAACAAAGGCAAAAAGAGAGGTTCGAGCGAGATGGCTATATGAATTGCGTCACGTTTTCCATTGCTTTAAGCCTTACTGAGACATGCATATTGGTTATAAATCAGTATAAGGATAAGTAAGTCAATTTTTTTAATGAAATATTTTTGTTTTTAATTTATCGAAACGAGTTTGCGAAAACGACTGATTGTGATACACACATTGGGTACATTTTTTTAAAATTATATATAAAGGTACTAAAGTGACCTGGAAATGAAATCTTTCAAATTTAAATCAAACATAACTTAAGCAAATTTTGAATACCCATTTTGAAGGTATTTAGAATCATTCAGTATAGCGTAAACTAATATTATCTAATTTCAGATAAAATTCCAGCTCGACTGGTGCTGTATTTCCTTTCCTGGTCTGGTTTTCTGGTCTCATTTATGATGCGTAATGATATGAATTTTGCTTTGGTAGCCATGATTCCAAATGACAATTCAACAAACAGGCAAATAAATAACTCTTCATTAACATTGTCTGTGGTAAATTAAATAATCTTTATTTTCAAAATACTATCGATGATTTATATCACCACGTTTTTAGGGCCCTGATGACTCTACATCTATAGTGAAATCTATTATAATCAGCTCTTTCTATTGGTGTTATGTGCTATCGCAAGTAGTAGGCGGAATTGCCACTCAAGCGTTTGGAACCAAGAGAGTGTTTGGATGGTCACAACTGGCAACTGCATTTTGCAGTCTACTAATGCCAATGGCAGCGCAATTACATTTTGGAATTGTAATTGTTTTACGTTCTGTTCAGGGGTTTGCTTCAGGTTTAACATGGCCTGCGATGTATGCAATAGTTGGCTACTGGATACCACTCTCGGAACGTTCGCGATTTATGTCAAGTTTTCAAGGATTTAGTATTGGAATTGGCTTAACGTATCCTCTATGTGGATTTCTTATATCAGAATTTGGATGGCGTTACGTCTTTTACACTACCGGTTTATTAGGTATCGTCTGGTGTATAACCTGGTATTTTCTGGCTTTTAACACACCACGCGAACATCCTCGAATAACTCAAGAGGAACTAAGTTATATTGAACACAGTCTTGGCAAAGAAGTTCAAAAATCTGTTAGTGTAAAAGTTCCGTGGCTTCAAATATTTAAATCGTTGCCGGCTTGGGCAATAGCTATAACAACATTTGGAAGGATATTTGTACATTATATTTTTATTGTATGCGGACCAACATTTATGAATCACATTTTAAAGTTTGAGTTCGGTACAAATGGATTTTTATCTGGAATGCCCTTTATTTGCTCGTACATTTCGTCAGTATTATTTTGTTATGTTGCAGACAAATTACTACTGCATAATGTTTTATGTCTTACCAACGTAAGAAAGTTGTTTACAGCTTTATCACAGATAATTCCAGGTCTATTAATATATTGCATTGGATATATAAGTAACATATATTTATTAATAACACTTTGGTTTATTGCTGTCATTTTTATAACAGCATCTTATGCAGGGGCAATGGCAAATATAATTGATATCGCCCCCAATTATGGACATTCAGCAGCTGTTTTAGCGTTTTGTCAAACAATACATATGTCAGCTTCATTTATATCCCCATTGATGACTGGATTCTTAGTTACTCAGGAGGTAAAGTATAAAATTGAAATTTATATTTACATTATTTTTCATTTTATTCAACAAGGGTAACATTTATTAGACTGATGAATTTTAACTAGAAACATACTTTTTATACCATACACCCATAGGGTGAAATGGTATATTAAATTCGCCAAAATGTATTTAACAGGCAGAAGTAAGCTGTAAGTAGGTATATATATCCTTGATAAGCATCAACAGCCGAGACGATCTAGCCATGTCCGTCCGTCCGTCCGTCCGTCTCGGAGACTATAAGAGCTACAGTCACCAATATGGTATGTAGTCTCGTGTAATATGTACTCTTATCAAATTTGTTTCAAATTTTTGCTACGCCCCCTACCGCCCCGCAAATTAAATAAAACCGATTATCTCAAGCACTTTAGCAACTAGAGAAACAAAATTTGGTACATATATTTGCTTAGTAAATGCGCCCCCGCAAATTAAATAAAACCGATTTTCTCAAAAACTATTTTAGCTAGAGACACCATTGTTGGTATGTATATTTGCTTAGCAAATGTGTAAAGATTTTGCCACGCCCCTTTCCGCCCCCGTAATTTGAAAAAACTCGATTATCACCCGTAATTTTCTACCTTGTGCAATCAAATTTAGCACACTTAAATTTGATACTCCAGCAAAACACCAAATTTGATCAAAATCGGACTAAAAATATCCAAGTTATGCATATAAACGTTTTCCCGGACGTTTTTGGCCGGAGTTGGCTGTTGGGGCCTCTAGGGTGCTAGTGTGCTTGAGTGAGTGCATTTGTTATTGTACATTTGAAACATTTGTTTTACTGGTGTATGGTATACCTAAGTCGGCGAGACGACTTACTAACTTCATTACTTGTAAAGTCCGATTTAGTTTTCAGCTGCGTGTTGGAAAAAATTGCCATTAGATACTGATTCAATAGATGTGGCATTTTCGAGTTTTTGGTTTTCTTTTTGTTTCTGCTGTGAATTCAAAAAGCGCTTAGCATACAGCACAACAAAATTCTCTTTGCTCTGCTCTGTGTGAGCTCAGAGCAATAGTAAGCAAAAAATTGTCCATATACCATTTGAAGTAGTAGCAATGAGCTATTGCAGG
Source organism: Drosophila insularis (assembly GCA_018903935.1). Classification (NCBI taxonomy): domain Eukaryota; kingdom Metazoa; phylum Arthropoda; class Insecta; order Diptera; family Drosophilidae; genus Drosophila; species Drosophila insularis. The sequence goes on from JAEIFP010000213.1 coordinate 238,877, forward strand.
GTAGAGTAGTAGTAACTTTGACTTTAATTCACACTGCTTATATAGCAAACTTTTTTTAATTATTTTATTTAATTTGCTAAGTCTAATATCGAACGCATCGGAAGTATCATTGTATTGCATTGCGTTGTAATTATTTAAATTGCGAATTGTGTTTGGCCTTCAAGAGCGATACATGCAATAGATTGTTCATTTAGTGATGTGCTTAAAGCTTTGAAGCATGGATTTTATGAAATAATAAATTTTATAAAAAAAATAAATAAATTATGGAAAAAAAAATGTTCACACATTTAAAAAGCCACAAAAATACCTCGGCTCAAACGAGACAACGCCAAAGAAAAGCATGCAAAATTTTTTATGTGTAGATCTCTAGCGAAGCGATATAGAAGTCTCGCATCGAATTGCTACAATTGCTCGCAAAGTGTGTGTGCAACGTCTTCATACAAGGTTGTCTGCATAGATATTTCAAGAATTTAGTTTGCGGTTAATGAAGTTGCCCAATTAATGGCCATACAATGTCTTCTGCGCTAAAGTTAGTTGTGAATTGCAACTTAATGAAACGAATTGGCGAAGCCTAGAATACCAAAGGCGCAATGAAGAAACAAATTACAACGCAACTTACAAAAACTGTATATACAGCATGTGCAAAACGGTGTGGCTAACCTTGGTGTTGCCTGGTTAGTCTATGATCTGTTTGAAATTTAAGTCAAACTTTGCTTTTAAGCCGGAACGAGGTTAATTTTCAGAAAGAAGATTATTTCAAATGCATTACTAAAAAAGGTGAGCCGGTGAGATTATTTCAAATGCATTACTAAAAAAGGTGAGCCTGTTGTCCTTATAGCTATTTCAAGAACCTTCCAGATCTATCATCAGCAGACTTTGCTAAAGAACTCCAGAATTGCATTAGCCATACCATATCTTCAACGCTTAAACTAGTTGGGAATTGCAACTAAATGAAGCGAAAAATATTGGCGAAGCCTACAATATCGAAGTCCACCCTATTGTGCATACCTTTAGGCGCTATGAAAAATTAGTGTAAGAGCTTCGCCATCAACAAACTAAGTTCGTGACTTGTTATTGTACCATATAGAAAAAGGGAATAAGAAATTCATTCCCCCAGCGCGAATGTCTTTGAATTTATTAATGTATCTGAACCTTTTATAGTCATTGTTTTTAAATCCTGTTTTTTTTTTTCGGATAGCTCTTTAATTGGTAAACACTGATACTCTATTATGGCCTTTTCGTGAGCCAAAATCCCATGTAACGTTGTGGTAATTTTTTTTGTGCGGTAAAGGTATTTTTGATGCATAGTCAGCAGCCCATCCTTTCATGATGTCACGACTAATTTTATTTACATAAATTAAGATGCTGGGTCCGTACTAGAGATGGGCATGGACTGCAATTTTTCGGTCCAGCCCAACACGGTCCAAAATTGAAAATCCCAAACACGCACACACACGCACGCTCGAAAATTTTGGAAACACGACCCAACACGGCCCAACACGAAATTTTTTACTTGATTTTTGTTTATACTTTTTTTTTTGAATATTTTATTAAATTTCCACGTCTTTGCGTTCAATTTTCAATATGTATAACAATCAAATATTATAATTTACAAGTTTTTGTACAAAAATAATAGTTTGTCAAGGTTGGAGCTCGAAAGTCGAATACGTCGCTCATTTAAAATTTGCCCCGAGGTTGAAAACACCCTTTCGCTCGTAGCTGAGCTAGCTGGAATACTTAATACTCTTCGGGCTAGTACCCGTAGCCTTTTATTCCTCCAGTTTTTCCAAAAACTTAATACATCCACAGTGGACGGTGATTCAGTGGCATTGTACTGAATGTAATTGCGTCTTGAATTCTTAGCTTTTCCATTTTTTCAAAGCGTGGTGCTGCGTCGCGTAAATTACATTAAAGTGTTTAAAAAAAATGTTCGTGTTTTTTCGTGTTCATGTTGCTCTGAACGAACACGCACGCCCATGGACAAAATTCAACTTTTCAACACGCGCACGCGGGCGCCCGTTCGTGTCACGACGTGACACGATAAAACCCAGCCCATGCCCAACTCTAGTCCGTACACTTGTTCCCGTTGGGGTTAGCCGTTGATGGAATCCAACTCAAAGGGATGAATTAGGTAGATTAGGGCTAGATGCGGTTAAGTATCCAAATCAATGTCTATGTGGCTCGGCAATATATTAAAAATGAAGTAAGTAAGTCGTCTCGCCGACTTGGGTATACCATACACCAGTAAAACAAATATTTTAAATTTAAAATAACCAATGCATTTTCGTATTTTTAAAAAAATCTGTTCGCATGCTTTTTACAAGCATATCTTAGTATTTCGCTCACTCAAGCATATGAGCACCCTAGCGCCCCCACCAGCCAACGGCCAACTTCGGCCATATGGGAAAACGTTTAAATGCATAACTTGGCTATTTCTATTCCGATTGATCAAATTTGGTGTTTTGCTGGATATTAGTATAAAATTTAAGTGTGCTAAATTTGATTGCACAAGGTAGAAAATTACGGAAGATAATCGAGTTTTTTCAAATTACGGGGGCAGAGGGGGGCGGGGCAAAATCTTTACACATCAAAAATGTGCGCAATTACTAAGCAAATATTCCTACCAACTATGGTGTCTCTAGCTAGAATAGTTTTTGAGAAAATCGGTTTTATTTAATTTGCGGTGGCGGTAGGGGGCGTGGCAAAATTTTTACAAATACAAAATGTGCGCATTTACTAAGCAAATATACCTACCAAATTTTGTGTCTCTAGTTGCTATAGTGTTTGAGAAAATCGGTTTTATATAATTTGCGGGGGCGGTAGGGGACGTGGCAGAAATTTGAAATAAACTTGTTCACTCTACATACTAAACGAGTCTACATACCAAATTTGGTGGCTCTAGCTCTTATAGTCTCCGAGATCTAGGTGTTCATACAGATGGACGGACGGATGGACGGACGTATAGACGGACATTGCTAGATCGTCTCGGCTGTTGATGCTGATCAAGAATATATATACTTTATGGGGTCGGAAAAGCTTGTTTTTGGCGACTTTAATATGCCATTTCACCTTATGGGTGTATGGTATAATTATAAAATGAAATTACTGCCAAGGGCCTAAGTAATGTGCCTTTGTTGTTCAAGCGACTGTACAAAACTAAATACATTGAAAAAATCAAAGAAGCTAACATCGGCTGTGCCGAAGTTTAAATACTCTTGCAGTCCATGGCCATAATATTTTTACATGTTCCAAACTCTTTTTCTGTAACACAATTCATTAATGCACAAAACCTTTCAAATATCATTTCCATTTCTTGTTTTCTTCTTCTTCCTCATCCCCTTTTACATGCATGCCAGAAGAAGAAAGAATCTCATAAAGAAGCTTGATCCCAGGGGACATCCCCGTGGGAATTGCTTCCTAGGGTCGGTGGCTCTCACTACGACCCTCATCCGTTCGGATTGTCGAAAATCCCGCACTACGTAAGCTGCTAAACTGCTTCCCAGATTTGTGGGCTGCCAACCATTGCATTTATCAGGTTGTACACCGTTAATCCAGCCCCGGCAATGCTTTCTAGACGCCTTCTTTGGGATTCATAGCGCCGACACCTGAAAACAATGTATTGTGCATCTTCAACGCTATTGTTGCTGCACACCATGCACAAAGGCGATTCTTAGTGCCCGAATCGATGGAGATATTGCCTAAAGCATCTATGGCCGTTAGGTAGAAGGTTGCTGACCCATTCTTTCTGCCTATCCACTTCTCTATATTTGGGATCAGCGAGTGGGTCCATCTACCCTTCTGTGATGTATCCCATCTTCTCTGCCAAGTTATTGGGCTTCTGACTCCAGCCTGTGCGCGGGCCAATTTTCTCGTTGGCCTGTCTCTAGCTGCCGCACCGACGGCTGTGTCTTCCTTCGCTTGAATATCAATTGGCAGCATACCAGCTAACACTAATACTGCGTCGTGAGATACAGTTCTAAATGCGCAGCAGACTCTCAGTCACATAGTCTGTGGGTTGACCGTATGCCCCTTCTATAACTATCTACTAACATAGTCGATTTCCATTTCTGGGCCACGTAGAAAACAATGGAGCTGTGCACTGTCATCAACAGCTTCCTCGTCTCCTGTTCTGAACCATTTGTGTTTATCAAAATCCGTGACAAGGAACGCCGCATGCCGATGTCTTCACCTGGACGTTCGCTAAATGTTCTCGAAAGCTTAGTCGAGTGTCTCTCCACACGCCAAGATAGCGGATGGCCCTTTTGGACTGGGCCGTAGTGCCCTCGACGGTGATATGTGCACTCTTAACGACTTTTCTGCGGGAAATTAGCACAGCCTCTGTTTTTTGGGCTGCTAGTCTGAAGCCCACGGAGCCGAGCCATTCTACAATTTTGGTGATGGCAAAGTTTGCTGCTGCCTCTGCGTGCCGTAAATCTTTTTTAACAACGACTAGTGCTACATCGTCCGCATAACCGATTAGCTGACAGATGCCTGCGTCATGCGTTATATTCCATAGCATGGGACCCAGAACGGATCCTTGGGTGACCCCGCCAGATATGGAGCACGCTTCCAGTGTCGGATGTATACTGCAGCTTCCTCCTACCGAAGGCAAGAATGGCAAGTGATGGCAAGAATGTGGACAGGGACTCCGAAATTTAGCAGTGCGTCAAGAATAGTTCCCCAATCGGCCGTGTTAAATGCATGTCGAGGGTGACAATCAGGCAACATTAGGCATAACATTAGTAAATTTCATAGCGATACTCCAACTGCTTCACCTACTTTTCGTATACAACTACATATATGATACAGTGGTCCGATTCTAAAGATTTGCAAACTTGATCTGCCTACGGTAATAAAAAGCACAGAAAAAAATTTCACCCCGATAGCTTTTAAAATGGATTAGTACAACGCATACGCACAGACGGACAGATGGACATGGCTATATCGACTCAGCTTCTCATGCTGATCAAGAATATATATACTTTGTGGGAAGCGTCTCCTTCTGTGCGTTACAAACATCTGATCAATTTTATAATACCCTCTGCAAGGGTATAAAAAGAACGAAAATTAACCCTAAGATCATTGCCGTCCTCGGTGATGCATTACTCTTGGAAGAATCTCTGCAATTTGGCAAAGACTTCCTCTGGTACCGGCAATGCCCAGTTACGACGAGATTACAGAGCAAGAAGCTTACAAATCCTTTAGCTTCCGAACGCCATTTAGGATGCGTTTATTCATTCGCTGTAGCATGGGTAGACTTAACACATGATCGTGTCCAATTATATGCACAAAGGGGAAGTCGGAATGCCATGAACCTTGTTAACGGCCGTGTTGTTGTTAAAGTATATGGTTCCGTTTTTAATAGCGCTTTCTCAAACGTTATAAGATGAGTTCCATTGGTGTGTAACGTGGGGCCGTCATCTATTCTGATGCTCGCAAGCTTATTGACAAAAATTATCCCCTCGTCAACCGTTTTAATGGGTTCCAGGTGACTGAACTGTGTACTGCACAAAGCTGATTGCCCTGAGTGTACTCCGCGAGCGCATGTTGTTTTGCTTCTTTCCAAATCCGCCGCATCGGGCGTTCCTGCCACAACATTTAGTGCTGTGCCCAAAAATCTAAATCTTTGTTATCCTGTGGTGCATCAAAACATTTTGGACATGTTGATATCTACTTTTATAAGTTTTCGCCAGGTCTGCTTGCACGAGTTACTCGGAACACAATGGGGATAGTTTGTTTCCTAATCTTGTATTGATTTTAATGAATACCTAATCACCCACGTCAAATACTCTATTTTGCCTATCTGGGTTGCATCTTTTAAGTTGATTTTGCTGGGCTTTGTCTATCCTGTCTTTAATATTTTCCCGCAAATCAGTGTGGCTGAGCACGAATAATGTTAACTGCTTTCTGAATGGATTGTTTTATTATATTCTATTGCTGCTCTTACTATTATTTTCGTTGTATTATTAAGTTGTTTATCAACTGTAATGCATCTGGATCGCCGGGATAAGGCGGTAAGGACGTTTTCCCGAATTATTGTTTTTTTGACGGTCGTACTTCGCAGTACGTTTACAACATCACGATTCACTACAAGTTTTAAGGATTCAAGAAGATCGTTCTTGTCTGTGACTTGCTTGCGAATAGAATTAGTCTCAGATGCAAGTTGTAAGGCTGCGGCCACGCATTAAGCGACTGAGCGACGTAAAATATTAAAGCTTATGAGAAAGCATTGGAGTGGCCACGCAGCTGCTGTGCGACCAGCGAATTTTGTGAGCGTCAGAGCGACGTCGCTCAGCGCTAGAATTGATTCTAATTTTTAGTGCATAGCTGAGTGACGAATTGCAGACAATGCAAAAAATCTGCGCAGAATCATTAATTTCGGCTGTTCAAAGCCGAACCATTTTAATTTTACTTAACAGCAAATCAAATGAATCGATTGACATGCGTAAATATTGCCAAAATCGATCTGGGTGGTCTCGAAGGCTACTGTCTAGGTGATGAAACTCGCCATACTCTTTTCTCACCCGATTTATGATATGAACGCCAAACCTACGCCTTTGAATTCTCTTTAATTTTCTATATTTGCTATAACGGCTTTCAAGGAGATTTCGTAGAACTTCTCTAGAATAAGTAATTTTTGCAACTAATCAAACGAGCGGTGTCGCTTAGTGCGTGGCCACCTCACTCAACGCGATCGCTCATTAACGTCGCTCGAGAGAGCGTCGCTCAGTCGCTTAATGCGTGGCCGCAACCTAACGGGCCTCTTCGAATTTTTTCCACTCCCCCTTTTGTCCTCGCAACTTAATCAATACTGATTTTCTTAACCAAACCAGCACGCAGATTCTAATTGTTCAGACATTTTTTCCATGCCCACGTCCATCCCATCAAATTAGATAAAACCGATTTTCTCATAGACTACACTAGCTAGTGACATCAAATTTAGTATGTGTACTGGTTTAGTACATGCCCAGATTTTAAAACAAATTTTCTGGAAAACTAAAAAAGGCGACAATCATTGCGCCGTCATGCTCGTCGCATGTTGCCACCACTTGAGCCGTCATCCACTGCTGCGGCTGTAAATTGTCCTCTGCGACGAGTACAAGGTCTCCCATGGCGTTGTTGGGCCTCTGCTCATGCCACTTGGCTCGCTCCCTAGCACATACTCCCGGAACGATCGCTGCCAAAACGCCCGTTTCTTCATTTCACTTCAGTAGCCGCTGAGACTCTCCTGGTTTTGAGTCCCTTGGTGCGGCAGTGACCTCAGCGGTCCTCCGACCAGCAGGTACCCAGGTGTTATTAATTAAATTAATTAAATTAATTTTAATCTCGCTATATTCATCGCGAAGTTATGAAGTTAAATTTACATTCTTATTGATATCAAAACATTAACAAACGCACATATTATTTTGTTGCTCCCACCCGCGCTCTTAATTTACAGTGCTCTCTATTCTTTTGTTTTCTCTTTTGATTGCGCTCGAGGCCGTTAACTTCGCGCTTGTGACAAGTTTTTGTTGTTGTGTGTTTTAATAGAAAAAATATTCTCTTTTTTTTTTTTTGTCTCTTTTTCATTTGCATATTGCAGTAAGCTTTTGCTTTGGTTTGTATACGCCTCTATTAACATATATATACATTTTTCCCTTTTTATTTACATATTGATTTATAATTTGTTTTTTGATTTGAATAATGTCTGTCTGTTGCAAATATAATTGCAATAATCCCAGCAAGACCAGTGAAAACTTTCTTTACTGCTGGCTATGTGACAATGTAATGCATTTTAAATGTGCTGGTTATAAAGTCAAGGTGCGGGATAGTATTGCACAGGGTGGTAGCCTTAAATGAGATTCGTGTCGTGGCTTGGAGCTCGAGATGCGAAGTTTTATGAAACGGACTGGGGATGCATTTAAAACCTTGTCAGCCGGCGTTCATAAGCTCCAAGAGGAGCCTTTGGCGATGGTCTCGTCCCTCAGTCCGTCGGCACCTCGATCTCTACCAGTTCCGGCTTCTGACAATGACCTTATGACACCAAATATACAGCAGCTGATATCGTTTAGGAGTCCGCCTTTGGCAGGTGTGTAGTCTCTTCCCATTTCCCCTGGGGACAGTATTCCTTCTACTAACACGATATCTGTTGTAGTTTCCGAACTGTCCGGGCAAACATCCGTTTCCAGGAATATTGCCAATAAAGTAGTTACAAGAGGAGCTAGTAAAGTGTTGGCTGCATCTTTTCTAGTACCCTTGTAGTAGTTCCACCTAAAAAGCAAATTTTTATTTCGAGGCTTGATCCCAATACTACTTCTGAAGAAGTCATTGCCTACATCCAGGGCAAAGTTCAAGCCCCTAACATTGCGGTGGAAAAGTTCAGATTTTCATATACTCGGGACATTTCGACCTTCAAAATAAGTGTCTCCCCAGATCTTTTTGTCCAAATCTGTCATAAGGATTTTTGGCCGGAACACCATATTATAAAAGAGTAAACAATAAAAAAGAAGAATCGGACTCCGATTAGCCTGCTAAATGCCTCTGTGAATAACGTTCCTTCCGGCTCGTCGGCTGGTGCAATTTATCACAAATATTTCAAAATATTTATAATATAGACATGATCGGACTATGCGTAATGGTGGTGGTGTTTTGATCGCTGTTGATTCAGCGTTCTCGTCTGAAATTGTCCAGTCTTCCAATCAGGAGATTGAATTTGTTTGTGTTAAAATTTCTTTAAATTCTTTTTCTGTCTATATTACTTGTTCGTATATTGCACCACAGTCCGACTTGGCATTTTATATTCACCATTTGGAAGCTATTCAACTTGTTTCCTCATATCTCTCTGACAAAGACTTGCTCATTGTTCTGGGAGATTTTAATTTACCTGAGATTGCTTGGACCCTTTCATATGATTCTTTATTACTGTTGCCCTCCTCGTCAGATTGTTTTATAGATGGTCTGTATGAGTTGTCTCTAACTCAAATAAATCCTGTCCGGACTATTCCGTGACAGATCACTAGATTTGGTATTTGTGTTGGATTCTTCCAACTGCGATATTTTCAGGACTGATCCCTTAGTTATCCGTGAAAACAACTTCCATCCAACTCTGGATGTAACCATTGACCTTTCTTTTGGGGTTATGTCTTGTTATACTAACTCGAAGACAAACTTTACTAAACTTAAAAAACTTTTGTTACCTAATGATAAGTAACATATCTGTATACTTGCACGGATATGGACTATTCCATTTCTGTCTTCTATGAAACTCTTGATTCGTTCTTCGATGTTTGTGTCCCAAATGTGACCCAAGGATGGCCTGATAGACCTCCTCACTTGAGTTATGTAACTTGAAGAACGTAAAATCAAGATGCTATAAAAGATTTTGCTCGATCAAATTTTATGGTGCTGAATGCACAATGCTACAAGGATTATCTTCAGCGAACTTACATTTCCTCACGATCCTAAGCAATATTATAACTTTGTCAATGCAAAACGTAAGACATCAATGCACCCGTCTTACTTGTCTTTCGAAAACCATAAAGTTGACACTACTCAGGCAATTGCCGATATGTTTGCTGATTTTTTCAAAACAACTTATTCCTCATCGATTTATCAAGCAAATCCTCCTTATCCTTATCACTGCAATAGTCTAATTGCATGGTGAAAGTTCGGTTCTTAGTGTGCTCAGTTCCATCAAACGAGTATTTGCACGTGGTTTTGACGGAACACCAGACTGCGTATTGAGGTTTTGTGCAGACGCTCTATATAAACCAATACTTAAGTTGTTTACACTGTCCGTCACATCTTCCGCTTTCCAGTCTATCTGGAAGGAATCATATATTATTCCTTTTCATAAAAAGTCCGAAGCCTTCAATTAGAGAGGTATTTCCAAATGGTCTGCCATACCTAAAGCATTTGAGAAAATAATAACATCTTAATTGCAGCATTTTTGCAGGTCAATTATTTCGTCATCCCAATATGTGTTTAAAAAACGACGATCGACAACTACTAACCTATTAGAATTTACATCTCACTCGATCAAAGGATTCAAGTATGCTGTGCAAACTGATGTCATTTATACTGACTTCAGCAAGGCATTTGACTCTGGAATTCATACTCTGCTTTTATATAAGTTAAACGCACTTGGCATCCCCAGCCTTTTGCTTGATTAGATTCTTTAATATCTTTCTAAGCGTACACAAAAGATCCTCTTTAAGTCTTCATTTTCTAAGACCATCCAAGTAGAGGTCACTCAGGGTAGTCACTTGGGTCCATTGCTATTCACTCTTTTTATAAATGATCTTCCATTGGTAGTGACACCCATTAAACCTCAACGGCTTTATATGTAAAGTTATGTCTTTTTATAGATGCACTCCATTCTAAGCAACTTATTATCTTAACGACACTGCCTTAGAACGGTTAGATATTATCAATGACTTAGGTGTTCTTATGAACCATAAATTAACTTTTAATCCTCATATTTCTGCTACAGTTAGTAAAGCTATGAATGTTCTTGGGTTTGTGAAACGACGGTCAAAAAAGTTTGACGATCCTTACACAACCAAAATTCTGTATACTTCATTAATCCGTCCTATCTTAGAGTACGGATCTTGCATATGGTCGCCTCAATATGGTGCTCTCCAAAGTAAAATTAAATCTGCTTAAAAGCAATTTCTGCTATTTGCTCTTCGCGGTCTAAATTGGGATCGCAATGTCAATTTTCCATCATACTCTAGTAGGCTTCTTTTAATCAATCTTCCTTCTTTAATTAATCGTAGAGTAAAGCTTGGTGCTATTTTTATTCATTAACTTTTAATAGGTGAAATAGACTTTCCTGAGCTATTAAATGAACCAGTTAAAGCTATCTGTACCCCGTAGACCTACCAGAAATTTTATTCCTTCATCCTTAAAACAATGTATTTCTATTCTCTGCATGAAGCTTTTGAGTCCTATGCTCTGATTTCAATCTTCTTTATCCCGTAATCAGATCAGAAGCCTCTCTTCCAATCTTAATCTGCTTAGCAGATTCGCATCCGCTGCTTCACCTCGCATTCTATCTTGCACCAAAAATCCTGCAGCTCCCTGTGCACGCCGGCGATGTTTGATGTCGCAGTGGACCACTTGCGGTACTCCTTTCCGGCCGATGAACGTGTGGAATGCCGTAAGAAAGGTTTTAGTACTTAAATCAGACACTGATTCCAAATGAACTGCTTTAGAAGAAAAGCAAACGAAGAGTGCGACATAAGCCTTGTAAGGAGGGCTTCCTCGAATTCTCAATGTTACATGCACTGGGACACAAAAATCTACGCCGGAAATGATAAATGGACGGAGCATCATTAATTCTATCAGCCGGCGTATTCTCCATTATTTGTATCATAAGACGATGCTTTTACTTAAAACATAGGACACAAGACCTCGCTCTATGGCGACACCTGTTTCCGCAAGTGGATCACAATTCGACAAATGGAGATGACTGTATAGATTTCGCTTTGCACTTAGCTACTGTTTAAGATTAAACATCGTGTTCATCTGAATTGGCTTCACAGAATCAGATACACAAAAGAAAAATACAAAAACAAAAACTCAAAACAGTAATGAGTCGTGAAAAATCATATCAAAACATTTAAGAATATAACAACGGCGCGATGTCAAGTTTCCAACACCGAGCATAAATTTTAAATATTTTTCAACCCCCGAACATGTGGGTCATTTAAATAAGTATTTTTTAAGAACAATTTCATATATAAACTCCGCCCTTTTTGAAAATAAAATCAGTTCTTATTTTGAATTCAACAAATGAAGATCGGGTTATTATTTCCTTCTCCCTGGATCCCTATTCAGCGACTGTGTGCCCCTTCCGAAGATAGTTAATTCAGAGTGAGGCGAATTTTGCCAAATTTAAACGTCGTTTCACTGACAATGCTGAATATGACAGGGGTATTATGTACAATACAAACATTTAGAAGTCATACTTTCTAATTTGCTACAAAAACACAAAAAGGTGCTACGAATTTGCCGTTTCGTGGAACTTGGTCAGATTTTACAACATCTAAGCTTCCGCGACGGGATCGTGGCATAATCGAGCTGCTATTTCAACTTCGTTTGTGAATCAACTTCTTAACGAATTGTATTAAAATGGCATTTAAAAATCCTTTTTCGTCTCCAATCGACAAAAGAGAGCCATAAATGACGGAGGCAGAGGAGCCAGACTCCTCAACGCTGCAGCTGATGGATGTCCCATCTAAGGATGGCTGAACAGCGCGGAAATATTTTTCATGACAATGAGACAGTCGTTGTCATAAACCTTAAGACTTAAAAAGGCCTTTCATAATTGACCTCGGTGACTTGGAACGCTTTAACGGTTCCTAGAGCTTCGCAGGAAAAACACGAAATTGAATAATTAAATTTTTTTCTATTTTTAGAATTGACTTGTCATTATGAACAAGGGTTTTGAACAGCGAGACATATTTCCCAGCAGAGCGCTGGTAAAGGACGAATTGCTTATCGCGGACTTCAGTTGTGCCTTTGTCGATATGCACAGCAGTTCCAACTCTGACCTACAGTGGTGCTCATAGACTTAAGCCACTGCTACTACCATAAACTGTTTTCTTAATAACTTTTTTGAACATATTTATTTCGCCCTGAAATTTGTACATTTTGAAACAATATTATTCAAGCATCTGATCATCTGATCACAGAAAAAATGGCTGGTAGGAATACGAGGGTTCCCAAAAAATTGACTAAATGTCAAATTTGTGTTTTTTCAGGGAAAGTTGTGTTATTTATTTTCTAAACTGAAATATTGAATACTAAATACGTTTCCCAAAACAATTTGACCGCTATGGCTAAAAATAAAAATACAAATCCGGCTGAAAGGAAGCTAATAAGGGAATATTACGAAAAAACCACAAGTATTCTACAAATTTGTAAGACTTTACATTTCTAGCGTGACAATGTCAGAAATGCCATTGCATTTTATAAGAAAGATAGAACCTGGGAAAACATTCCACGCGAAAACTACAGAAAAACCATTTTAAACGACGATAGACTGATTGCCCAAATCAGTAAAGCCGATCCTTTTTGACTTTGACTCAAATCAGAGGTCAAATGGTGTCAGATTATGGCGTGAATGTGTCATCTCAGACCATAAAAAGACGCCTAAATGAGTTTGGGCTATATAAACGCATTGCCCAAAAAAAACCATCCATTAAAAATGTTAAAAAGCGCCTTCAATTCGCAACAGAGCATTTTCAAAAAGTCCCAATTTTTGTAACATGATTGTTTGGAACGACGAATCGAAGTTTAATATCTTTGGGAGTGATGGTAAACCATATGTACGACGTCCTCCCAACAAACAATTGGACCCCAAATACACGAAGAAGGCGCTTTGATTATGATCTGGGGCTGTTTCACCGCATCGTGCGTAGGTCCGCTAGTGAAGATAGAAGGCATTATGAACGGATCCGAAACACTGCAGCAAGATAGTCAAGTCGTGGCTTAACCAAGAGGCAATCAAAGTTTTGCAATGGCCCCGACTTGAATCCTATAGAGAACTTGTGGGGAATTATCAAACAAGTCGTTCGCCAATAAAAACCAGCAAATAAAAAGGATTTGTGGCGAATTTAGCAAGAAAAGTGGAAGAAAATCACCCTCAACAGTGCGCAAGTCTTGTGGACTCAATGCAAAAGCGTTGCTCCACTGTTCTTAAGCAGAAAGGTCATCCAACTCAATATTAAAGTAAATTCATTAAAATTATAAGGAATATTGGGCAAATGTTAACTTTTCAACCATTTTTTCCAGGTGGCTTAAGTATATGAGCAGGACATTTTGGAGATGTTCTCAGATTTTTTAAGTTTTTCATTAAATATATATGAAAAAAAAAAGCTTCTGCTCTCTGACGTGACGGTCGTGTTTTTTCATAGCTCCTGAGTTTAACTTAACTTTACTTAAATTAACTTTTAATCCTCATATTTCTGCTACAGTTAGTAAAGCTATGAATGTTCTTGGGTTTGTGAAACGACGGTCAAAAAAGTTTGACGATCCTTACACAACCAAAATTCTGTATACTTCATTAATCCGTCCTATCTTAGAGTACGGATCTTGCATATGGTCGCCTCAATATGGTGCTCTCCAAAGTAAAATTAAATCTACTCAAAAGCAATTTCTGCTATTTGCTCTTCGCGGTCTAAATTGGGATCGCAATGTCAATTTTCCATCATACTCTAGTAGGCTTCTTTTAATCAATCTTCCTTCTTTAATTAATCGTAGAGTAAAGCTTGGTGCTATTTTTATTCATTAACTTTTAATAGGTGAAATAGACTTTCCTGAGCTATTAAATGAACCAGTTAAAGCTATCTGTACCCCGTAGACCTACCAGAAATTTTATTCCTTCATCCTTAAAACAATGTATTTCTATTCTCTGCATGAAGCTTTTGAGTCCTATGCTCTGATTTCAATCTTCTTTATCCCGTAATCAGATCAGAAGCCTCTCTTCCAATCTTAATCTGCTTAGCAGATTCGCATCCGCTGCTTCACCTCGCATTCTATCTTGCACCAAAAATCCTGCAGCTCCCTGTGCACGCCGGCGATGTTTGATGTCGCAGTGGACCACTTGCGGTACTCCTTTCCGGCCGATGAACGTGTGGAATGCCGTAAGAAAGGTTTTAGTACTTAAATCAGACACTGATTCCAAATGAACTGCTTTAGAAGAAAAGCAAACGAAGAGTGCGACATAAGCCTTGTAAGGAGGGCTTCCTCGAATTCTCAATGTTACATGCACTGGGACACAAAAATCTACGCCGGAAATGATAAATGGACGGAGCATCATTAATTCTATCAGCCGGCGTATTCTCCATTATTTGTATCATAAGACGATGCTTTTACTTAAAACATAGGACACAAGACCTCGCTCTATGGCGACACCTGTTTCCGCAAGTGGATCACAATTCGACAAATGGAGATGACTGTATAGATTTCGCTTTGCACTTAGCTACTGTTTAAGATTAAACATCGTGTTCATCTAAATTGGCTTCACAGAATCAGATACACAAAAGAAAAATACAAAAACAAAAACTCAAAACAGTAATGAGTCGTAAAAAATCATATCAAAACATTTAAGAATATAACAACGGCGCGATGTCAAGTTTCCAACACCGAGCATAAATTTTAAATATTTTTCAACCCCCGAACATGTGGGTCATTTAAATAAGTATTTTTTAAGAACAATTTCATATATAAACTCCGCCCTTTTTGAAAATAAAATCAGTTCTTATTTTGAATTCAACAAATGAAGATCGGGTTATTATTTCCTTCTCCCTGGATCCCTATTCAGCGACTGTGTGCCCATTCCGAAGATAGTTAATTCAGAGTGAGGCGAATTTTGCCAAATTTAAACGTCGTTTCACTGACAATGCTGAATATGACAGGGGTATTATGTACAATACAAACATTTAGAAGTCATACTTTCTAATTTGCTACAAAAACACAAAAAGGTGCTACGAATTTGCCGTTTCGTGGAACTTGGTCAGATTTTACAACATCTAAGCTTCCGCGACGGGATCGTGGCATAATCGAGCTGCTATTTCAACTTCGTTTGTGAATCAACTTCTTAACGAATTGTATTAAAATGGCATTTAAAAATCCTTTTTCGTCTCCAATCGACAAAAGAGAGCCATAAATGACGGAGGCAGAGGAGCCAGACTCCTCAACGCTGCAGCTGATGGATGTCCCATCTAAGGATGGCTGAACAGCGCGGAAATATTTTTCATGACAATGAGACAGTCGTTGTCATAAACCTTAAGACTTAAAAAGGCCTTTCATAATTGACCTCGGTGACTTGGAACGCTTTAACGGTTCCTAGAGCTTCGCAGGAAAAACACGAAATTGAATAATTAAATTTTTTTCTATTTTTAGAATTGACTTGTCATTATGAACAAGGGTTTTGAACAGCGAGACATATTTCCCAGCAGAGCGCTGGTAAAGGACGAATTGCTTATCGCGGACTTCAGTTGTGCCTTTGTCGATATGCACAGCAGTTCCAACTCTGACCTACAGTGGTGCTCATAGACTTAAGCCACTGCTACTACCATAAACTGTTTTCTTAATAACTTTTTTGAACATATTTATTTCGCCCTGAAATTTGTACATTTTGAAACAATATTATTCAAGCATCTGATCATCTGATCACAGAAAAAATGGCTGGTAGGAATACGAGGGTTCCCAAAAAATTGACTAAATGTCAAATTTGTGTTTTTTTCAGGGAAAGTTGTGTTATTTATTTTCTAAACTGAAATATTGAATACTAAATACGTTTCCCAAAACAATTTGACCGCTATGGCTAAAAATAAAAATACAAATCCGGCTGAAAGGAAGCTAATAAGGGAATATTACGAAAAAACCACAAGTATTCTACAAATTTGTAAGACTTTACATTTCTAGCGTGACAATGTCAGAAATGCCATTGCATTTTATAAGAAAGATAGAACCTGGGAAAACATTCCACGCGAAAACTACAGAAAAACCATTTTAAACGACGATAGACTGATTGCCCAAATCAGTAAAGCCGATCCTTTTTGACTTTGACTCAAATCAGAGGTCAAATGGTGTCAGATTATGGCGTGAATGTGTCATCTCAGACCATAAAAAGACGCCTAAATGAGTTTGGGCTATATAAACGCATTGCCCAAAAAAAACCATCCATTAAAAATGTTAAAAAGCGCCTTCAATTCGCAACAGAGCATTTTCAAAAAGTCCCAATTTTTGTAACATGATTGTTTGGAACGACGAATCGAAGTTTAATATCTTTGGGAGTGATGGTAAACCATATGTACGACGTCCTCCCAACAAACAATTGGACCCCAAATACACGAAGAAGGCGCTTTGATTATGATCTGGGGCTGTTTCACCGCATCGTGCGTAGGTCCGCTAGTGAAGATAGAAGGCATTATGAACGGATCCGAAACACTGCAGCAAGATAGTCAAGTCGTGGCTTAACCAAGAGGCAATCAAAGTTTTGCAATGGCCCCGACTTGAATCCTATAGAGAACTTGTGGGGAATTATCAAACAAGTCGTTCGCCAATAAAAACCAGCAAATAAAAAGGATTTGTGGCGAATTTAGCAAGAAAAGTGGAAGAAAATCACCCTCAACAGTGCGCAAGTCTTGTGGACTCAATGCAAAAGCGTTGCTCCACTGTTCTTAAGCAGAAAGGTCATCCAACTCAATATTAAAGTAAATTCATTAAAATTATAAGGAATATTGGGCAAATGTTAACTTTTCAACCATTTTTTCCAGGTGGCTTAAGTATATGAGCAGGACATTTTGGAGATGTTCTCAGATTTTTTAAGTTTTTCATTAAATATATATGAAAAAAAAAAGCTTCTGCTCTCTGACGTGACGGTCGTGTTTTTTCATAGCTCCTGAGTTTAACTTAACTTTACTTAAATTAACTTTTAATCCTCATATTTCTGCTACAGTTAGTAAAGCTATGAATGTTCTTGGGTTTGTGAAACGACGGTCAAAAAAGTTTGACGATCCTTACACAACCAAAATTCTGTATACTTCATTAATCCGTCCTATCTTAGAGTACGGATCTTGCATATGGTCGCCTCAATATGGTGCTCTCCAAAGTAAAATTAAATCTACTCAAAAGCAATTTCTGCTATTTGCTCTTCGCGGTCTAAATTGGGATCGCAATGTCAATTTTCCATCATACTCTAGTAGGCTTCTTTTAATCAATCTTCCTTCTTTAATTAATCGTAGAGTAAAGCTTGGTGCTATTTTTATTCATTAACTTTTAATAGGTGAAATAGACTTTCCTGAGCTATTAAATGAACCAGTTAAAGCTATCTGTACCCCGTAGACCTACCAGAAATTTTATTCCTTCATCCTTAAAACAATGTATTTCTATTCTCTGCATGAAGCTTTTGAGTCCTATGCTCTGATTTCAATCTTCTTTATCCCGTAATCAGATCAGAAGCCTCTCTTCCAATCTTAATCTGCTTAGCAGATTCGCATCCGCTGCTTCACCTCGCATTCTATCTTGCACCAAAAATCCTGCAGCTCCCTGTGCACGCCGGCGATGTTTGATGTCGCAGTGGACCACTTGCGGTACTCCTTTCCGGCCGATGAACGTGTGGAATGCCGTAAGAAAGGTTTTAGTACTTAAATCAGACACTGATTCCAAATGAACTGCTTTAGAAGAAAAGCAAACGAAGCGTGCGACATAAGCCTTGTAAGGAGGGCTTCCTCGAATTCTCAATGTTACATGCACTGGGACACAAAAATCTACGCCGGAAATGATAAATGGACGGAGCATCATTAATTCTATCAGCCGGCGTATTCTCCATTATTTGTATCATAAGACGATGCTTTTACTTAAAACATAGGACACAAGACCTCGCTCTATGGCGACACCTGTTTCCGCAAGTGGATCACAATTCGACAAATGGAGATGACTGTATAGATTTCGCTTTGCACTTAGCTACTGTTTAAGATTAAACATCGTGTTCATCTGAATTGGCTTCACAGAATCAGATACACAAAAGAAAAATACAAAAACAAAAACTCAAAACAGTAATGAGTCGTAAAAAATCATATCAAAACATTTAAGAATATAACAACGGCGCGATGTCAAGTTTCCAACACCGAGCATAAATTTTAAATATTTTTCAACCCCCGAACATGTGGGTCATTTAAATAAGTATTTTTTAAGAACAATTTCATATATAAACTCCGCCCTTTTTGAAAATAAAATCAGTTCTTATTTTGAATTCAACAAATGAAGATCGGGTTATTATTTCCTTCTCCCTGGATCCCTATTCAGCGACTGTGTGCCCCTTCCGAAGATAGTTAATTCAGAGTGAGGCGAATTTTGCCAAATTTAAACGTCGTTTCACTGACAATGCTGAATATGACAGGGGTATTATGTACAATACAAACATTTAGAAGTCATACTTTCTAATTTGCTACAAAAACACAAAAAGGTGCTACGAATTTGCCGTTTCGTGGAACTTGGTCAGATTTTACAACATCTAAGCTTCCGCGACGGGATCGTGGCATAATCGAGCTGCTATTTCAACTTCGTTTGTGAATCAACTTCTTAACGAATTGTATTAAAATGGCATTTAAAAATCCTTTTTCGTCTCCAATCGACAAAAGAGAGCCATAAATGACGGAGGCAGAGGAGCCAGACTCCTCAACGCTGCAGCTGATGAATGTCCCATCTAAGGATGGCTGAACAGCGCGGAAATATTTTTCATGACAATGAGACAGTCGTTGTCATAAACCTTAAGACTTAAAAAGGCCTTTCATAATTGACCTCGGTGACTTGGAACGCTTTAACGGTTCCTAGAGCTTCGCAGGAAAAACACGAAATTGAATAATTAAATTTTTTTCTATTTTTAGAATTGACTTGTCATTATGAACAAGGGTTTTGAACAGCGAGACATATTTCCCAGCAGAGCGCTGGTAAAGGACGAATTGCTTATCGCGGACTTCAGTTGTGCCTTTGTCGATATGCACAGCAGTTCCAACTCTGACCTACAGTGGTGCTCATAGACTTAAGCCACTGCTACTACCATAAACTGTTTTCTTAATAACTTTTTTGAACATATTTATTTCGCCCTGAAATTTGTACATTTTGAAACAATATTATTCAAGCATCTGATCATCTGATCACAGAAAAAATGGCTGGTAGGAATACGAGGGTTCCCAAAAAATTGACTAAATGTCAAATTTGTGTTTTTTTCAGGGAAAGTTGTGTTATTTATTTTCTAAACTGAAATATTGAATACTAAATACGTTTCCCAAAACAATTTGACCGCTATGGCTAAAAATAAAAATACAAATCCGGCTGAAAGGAAGCTAATAAGGGAATATTACGAAAAAACCACAAGTATTCTACAAATTTGTAAGACTTTACATTTCTAGCGTGACAATGTCAGAAATGCCATTGCATTTTATAAGAAAGATAGAACCTGGGAAAACATTCCACGCGAAAACTACAGAAAAACCATTTTAAACGACGATAGACTGATTGCCCAAATCAGTAAAGCCGATCCTTTTTGACTGTGACTCAAATCAGAGGTCAAATGGTGTCAGATTATGGCGTGAATGTGTCATCTCAGACCATAAAAAGACGCCTAAATGAGTTTGGGCTATATAAACGCATTGCCCAAAAAAAACCATCCATTAAAAATGTTAAAAAGCGCCTTCAATTCGCAACAGAGCATTTTCAAAAAGTCCCAATTTTTGTAACATGATTGTTTGGAACGACGAATCGAAGTTTAATATCTTTGGGAGTGATGGTAAACCATATGTACGACGTCCTCCCAACAAACAATTGGACCCCAAATACACGAAGAAGGCGCTTTGATTATGATCTGGGGCTGTTTCACCGCATCGTGCGTAGGTCCGCTAGTGAAGATAGAAGGCATTATGAACGGATCCGAAACACTGCAGCAAGATAGTCAAGTCGTGGCTTAACCAAGAGGCAATCAAAGTTTTGCAATGGCCCCGACTTGAATCCTATAGAGAACTTGTGGGGAATTATCAAACAAGTCGTTCGCCAATAAAAACCAGCAAATAAAAAGGATTTGTGGCGAATTTAGCAAGAAAAGTGGAAGAAAATCACCCTCAACAGTGCGCAAGTCTTGTGGACTCAATGCAAAAGCGTTGCTCCACTGTTCTTAAGCAGAAAGGTCATCCAACTCAATATTAAAGTAAATTCATTAAAATTATAAGGAATATTGGGCAAATGTTAACTTTTCAACCATTTTTTCCAGGTGGCTTAAGTATATGAGCAGGACATTTTGGAGATGTTCTCAGATTTTTTAAGTTTTTCATTAAATATATATGAAAAAAAAAGCTTCTGCTCTCTGACGTGACGGTCGTGTTTTTTCATAGCTCCTGAGTTTTTATCAATATTTATTGTTTTCTCTCAATTTTTAATTGTGCTTAGTCTGTTTACATTTTCGTTGGTGTGGTTTGCTTGAGACCCGTGTGTTTTATTTGCAGAATTTGCCAAATTAACTAGTTTTTTTTCGTGATTAGTGTTTGGTGCATTTTATATATATATATATTTTTTCCCCTTTTCTCTCTCGTCATTGCTTCTGTAGTTGCTCCCCTCACCGCTCCGATAATACCATCAGTACTAGTGTTTTGTTTTTATTATTTTATTTTTGTTGTTCTCTCTTCTTTGTGCTTGTGCTCAGCTTCTCTGCCGCGTAATTACTTTTGTAACGCCGCCTCTCAAAGCTTGGCTTATAACTGTTCTTGCACTCTTTCTTGTGCTGTGTACTCTAGCTGTCTCTCTGTTTTATTTGTATTTATTGATTTTATATCGATAATTATCTTAGTGCTTTGTATTTAAATTTTAAATTTTGTATATATTTTTGCCTTGTGTTTCTTTTGGCGTTTCAATGGCTTGTTGTCTACCTACTTGCAAGCATTGTGATCGTTTTGATGATCAGTATAGAGCAATATCGTGTTGGCTTTGTGATAATCTTATTCACTTAAAATGTGCTGGCCTCAATGGCCGCGACTACGACAAATTTTCTCGTTTGTCTGTGTCTAAGCCTGAGCTTGGCTTAATGCGCTGGACTTGCCCATCTTGTGCCAGCCAGCAGCTTGATTTTAGCCGTATGTATAGGGATCTTCGTTTAAAGTTTCTTTCTTTAAACAAACTGGCCAAACAGCTGTCTAACGAGTGTGAATCTAGCGTACATTTATTGTCGCAATTTAAGTTTGTTCCACCTTCTGAGAAGTTGCCCAAGAAATGTACCCTTGAGTTCCTCGTAAGCAGTCGCCAGCACTCTCTATTACATCGTCACCCATTTTACTTTCGCCTACACCATCTTCTTGTCCCTCTTTATGCCCTTCTTTTCAGATTGAAGTACCCACTACAAGCCCTGGTGTACCTCAATCTATCCCTCACGGGAACTCTGATCAACCACAGGATCATGCTGGCTCTCAATCACTTGCGGATCCCAATGCTCCTCCGCCGCCACTAACTGTAGTGCCTCATCGCAAACAATTATTTATCTCTAGGCTTGCTCCAGATACTTCTGAGTCGTCTGTGGCAGCTTACATTGGTAATATATGCCCTGCTAAGGTTTTAATTCAAAAGTTTAAGTTTTCAAGGCCTCGCGAAATCTCCTCTTTTAAAATTAGAGTACCAAATGAGTATTTTTCAGCTATGGTTGACACTAATTTCTGGCCAGAGGGCCTAGTTGTACACGAGTTTGCGCCCAATAAGCGCTCCCGTCCGTTGCCTGTCCACCTTCCCAATTTATCTTCTGCTTCAAAAAACTAATAACGTCTAGTCTTTGCATTCATTATCAAAATGTAAGAGGACTTCTTACCAAGCTCTGGAACCTGTTCTGTGATAGCCAAACCTTTTCGGCTGACATATTAGCTTTCTCTGAAACTTGGCTTAACTCCTCTGTTTTGGATAATGAAATTCTTTCTAATAACTTTATTTCTTATAGGCTTGATCGTGTTGGTCGTCGTGGCGGTGGAGTACTCATTGCTGTTAACTCGAATCTGTGTTCAAGTGTCGTGCCGATTGATCTGCCCTTAGGTGTTGAGTTTATTTGCGTCGAAGTAACATGTTCCAACTTTAGCTTATATATTTCTTGTTTATATATTCCTCCAGCTTCTGATATCATGACCTATATGCACCATGCTGATGCTTTGCAAACTATTTTTAATAGTCTTAAAGATCGTGATATCCTTATAGTTTTAGGTGATTTCAACTTGCCTAATATTTCTTGGCTTGTTGATGATAATCTATCTTTCTTAATTCCTTCATCTCAACATGTTTTTCTTGATTGCCTACTTGAATGTCCGCTATATCAGTTGAATTCTTTCCTTAACTCTTCTAAAAGAATCCTTGATCTTGTTTTTGTCTCTGATCCCACTGTTAGTGCTGTATCCCGAACACAGCCCCTAGTGAAACCTGAAGATCCTTATCACCCTACCATTGAAGTTACTATTTCTTACAATTCCGTTACTAAATCACTTAATAACATCCCAAATTCTCGTCGTAGATGTTTTCGTAAAACAAATTTCAATCTTCTTAATAGCCTTATTTTCTCTTTTGATTGGTCATTTCTATTTGAGTGCTGCGATATAGATTGTGCAGTGAAGTTTTTCTACTCTGCTCTTAATTCTCTAATTGATAAATGCGTTCCTTATGTGAATGTCTCTACCGTCTCCAGCGCGCCAGTCTGGTTCACACGTAGGCTCTCTAATCTCCGCAATATTAAATCGAGATATTTTAAAAGATTTAAAAAAACTGGTTCGCGACTTGACTATGCAAATTACTGTATAGCCAAATCTCAATTTTGTCTTTTAAACACTCAATGCTACAATAATTATATCGTTCGCTGTAAGGTTGAATTTTATAAGAACCCCAAAAGATTTTACAACTTTGTTAATTCCAAAAGACGCTCTAATGTACTACCTTCCACCTTCAGACTTAATGACCAGACTGCCAATAATGACTCAGATATTGCAGATCTGTTTGCTAAATTCTTTCAGTCGACTTATTTTACTACTGTTTCGGATCCCACAACCTATCCCTTTTCAATCCCACATTTAAATTGTATGTTTTTTCCTAGTATTACTGAAGACTGTATTATCTCTAGCTTGTCATCTATGACGTCTTCCTTCGTTCCCGGTCCTGATAATATACCTAGTTGCATCCTTAAAATGTGTTCCATTTCCCTATCTAAGCCTTTATCTCGGTTATTCTTTAGATCGAGTGTAGCTTTCCCGATATTTGGAAGGAATCTTTTATTATTCCGCTTTTTAAAAAGGGTAGCAAATCGGATGTTTCTAACTACCGTGGCATTGCCAAACTTTCGGCAATACCAAAGCTGTTTGAGAAAATTATTACGTCTTCCCTTCAACACCTATCGAGATCCACTATTTCTCCGTGTCAGCATGGCTTCATGAAAGGTCGTTCGTCGCTTACTAACCTTTTAGAATTGACTACCCTTGTACACCATGGCTTCCGTAAAAAGTGTCAAACTGATGTTATTTATACTGACTTTAGTAAGGCTTTCGATACGGTTGATCATTCTATGCTTCTCGCGAAACTTTACATCATGGGTTTTTCCCCGAAACTGTTGGCTTGGTTAAAGTCATATCTTATTGGCAGAACCCAAAAGGTGTCTTTTCGTTCCTCAATATCTAAAACTATTCAAGTTACGTCAGGTGTACCCCAAGGCAGTCATATGGGCCCACTGTTATTTACCCTGTTTATAATGATTTACCCTTGGCCTTGGTTCACTCACGCGTGCTCATGTTTGCGGATGACGTCAAGATTTGTTATTCCTATAATGATCCTTCTTTCCAACAGTACTTGCAATCTGATCTCGATGCGTTCTGTGATTGGTGCCACGTTAATAAATTACACCTTAATGCCTCTAAGTGTTCTTTTATGACTTTCAGTCGTTTGTCTCCGTTCCTAGCTCATTACTCCATTAAGTCTGTTCTGTTAGATTGTGTACCATCCTTTAAAGACTTAGGCGTTATGTTTGACCCAAAACTTTCATTTAATGTTCATATTGCTTCAATTGCTCTTTCTCCATAAACGGCGAAGTC
The DNA here is from genome assembly GCA_018903935.1 of Drosophila insularis. Taxonomy (NCBI): domain Eukaryota; kingdom Metazoa; phylum Arthropoda; class Insecta; order Diptera; family Drosophilidae; genus Drosophila; species Drosophila insularis. The sequence goes on from JAEIFP010000213.1 coordinate 263,464, forward strand.
ATTTCTACTAATTTACTAGGTACGCTATATTTTTGTGTTCGCTCAAGTCGGATCAGAAACTTTTTTCCTATTTACCTCAGTAGATGTCTGACTAACTACTCTCTTCACGAACCTTTTCGTGTTCTTTGCCAATCTTTTAACGACCTTTCTCACCTAATTTCTCCTCATCTTTCTGTCACTTCTCTTCGCGCTATACTTTTTAATCATCTACAGCGAAACCAATGAAAATATTCTGGACTTGGATTGGCTGTGAATCGGGGCATAGCTGGCACCTTATGCAAATAAAACACCTCCACCGGGTCGGGGATGTTTAGTAGTGTATATAGCTAAGCTATCTTTTTCAATTAATTACTATCTGTCCTTAGCTTAAGCTTTTTCGTCGACTGCTGTGTTAGTTGACGTAAATAAATAAATAAATAAAGAAATAAATATTCTTCTATTAGAACAATGATATATAGAACTAATGTGACACAAACAATTGGAGCTGTGAAATAAAAACTTTTCTTAATTTTCGTTTAAATTCTCTTATACTAATCGTCAGAGTCTAATGTCTACTCGAATTTTGTTTCTCAGCGCGGTTGCCGATATTAGTATTTAACATTTCCAACCTACATTCCAGCGATGTTACTTGAAACAAAATGCTTTTATCTTTTAATTGGTCACTAACGCGTTTTATGTTTTTGGCGCATTGAGTTCGTCTCTTAGTTGCATCATCATAATCTTTGTGGATGGTGCCAGTTTCTCGAACAAAAATTTATTGACAATCAGTAACAATGTTGTTAACCGAGAAGAAATATTGGGTATTTGTTGATCAACGGTACCACGAATACACCCTAATAATTTGGCCAAAGTCTTGTTTTTTTTTGCCAAGCGAAACGAAAAATGTGCACACCCTGCCAAATTGTCAGAAACGTAGGGTTTTTGTTGGTTTTTATGGTTGCGCGTCATTAGCTGTAAGCCCGCCAACGAAATGCAAGCAACAACAGCACTACCGCGAAAAGAAAACGAAAGATCAAAATCTCTGTTTGTATGTGTGTGCGTAAACGGTAAGCATGTATCAGATTCAGAACTAGGGGAAGATAAATTAATTTTTTGTCCTTGGCAATTTTTATGGGAGTTACTTTACCAGAAAATTGAAATCTTACGATTCGAAAATTCGCTACTTAACAATGCACTGCACTTAACGTCATCAAATTGGCACCTATCAATTACGGAGACAACGCAGTCGCAAATGGCTACTTTGACGCTTTAATCCAGTGTTGTTTTTGCTTTTTAAGCAAAATTTCAAACCCGACGTACAGTGTTGGAAGAAATAATATAAACGGCAAAAAATTTACTGAAAACTGGTTTATCATCAAGACGCAAAACCAAGGAATAAAAAAAATATTGTTTAGGATTTTTAAAAGTAAATTTAATATAAAAACGAAAGTATTTTTCATTCCTTTGGAAGATAAAATAGAAATGATCATCTTAAAGTAAAAAATATTGAATAAGGATTACGAAAGAAGGAAATAATAGCCCGATCTTCATTCGTTGAATTCAAAATATGAACTGATTTTATTTACTAAATGAAGTAAGTAAGTCGTCTCGCCGACTTGGATATACCATACACCAGTAAAACAAATATTTTAAATTTATAATAACCAATGCATTTTCGTATTTAAAAAAAACTGTTCACATGCTTTTTACAAGCATATCTCAGTATTTCGCTCACTCAAGCATATGAGCACCCTAGCGCCCCCACCAGCCAACGGCCAACTCCGGCCATATGGAAAAACTTTTATATGCATAACTTGGCTATTTTTATTCCGATTTTAATCAAATTTGGTGTTTCGCTGGATATTAGTATCAAATTTAAGTGTGCTAAATTTGATTGCACAAGGTAGAAAATTACGGGAGATAATCGAGTTTTTTCAAATTACGGGGGGCGGAAAGGGGCGTGGCAAAATTTTTACACATCAAAAATGTGCGCAATTACTAAGCAAATATACGTACCAAATATGGTGTCTCTAGCTAAAATAGTTTTTGAGAAAATCGGTTTTAGTTGATTTGCGGGGGCGGTAGGGGGCGTGGCAAATTTTTTATAAATACAAAATGTGCGCGTTTACTAAGCAAATATACATACCAAATTTTGTGTCTCTAGTTGCTATGGTGTTTAAGAAAATCGGTTTTATATCATTTGCGGGGGCGGTAGGGGGCGTGGCAAACATTTGAAACAAACTCGATAAGCGTACATATGACACGAGTCTACATACCAAATTTGGTGGCTCTAGCTCTTATAGTCTCCGAGATCTAGGTGTTCATACAGACGGACGGACGGACGGACGGACGGACAGACGGACATGGCTAGATCGTCTCGGCTGTTGATGCTGATCAAGAATATATATACTTTATGGGGTCGGAAAAGCTTCCTTCTGCCTGTTACATACATTTTAGCGACTTTAATATACCATTTCACCCTATGGGTGTATGGTATAAATACGGAGTTTATATAGGGAATCTTAGGCTCTAGAAGGTTACAAATGTTCTTGGGAGATCTTATTCTAGTGCGACTCACCCACACGTATTCGGGGGTTGAAAAATTATTATTATTTTGGGCACGGCGTTGGCCACTTGACATCCTGCCGTTGTGATCTTTTGGGTTAGTTTAGAATTATGAGTGTTTTTCCCACAACGTGTGTGGCTGATTGTAATTCTAGTCATATGCTAGGTTAGTTGTTTGTGACAAAGGTACAGTTGTATTATATTTTCTTTAGTGCATCTGATTTGGTGAAGCCATCTGAGATGAACACGATGTTTAATCTTAAACAAATAGAAAGTTGTTGTTCAAGGCAATTTTTGTTTTTAACAAAAATATCCAGGAATTCGGTTCTGTAATATTCCCTAAAAGTGTTCTATTAAGTTTAAGTCCGGTTACTAAGACGGCGATCCCTAAACATTAACTTTATCTTCCTTTAACCATGTTTTTGCCAGGTAAAAATGTTTTCTTTTCCCTTCAAGCATGATGATTTGTCAAAGTTTGACGTTGTGACGCGTTTTCGATCTCGATTTGCCTGCTTTTATTCACAATGTATAGCGGAAACCCCTATTATTTTTGAACAATTTATTAATTTGGCAATCTGTGCAATTGAACAACTAGACTTTCTTCCTTTTTTATATAATTTCCCTTTCTTCCTCTGAGGAGTGCGTGCCACGACCAATATTGTGTATAATGTTGTTAAATTTAATGGACTTTAAAAACCTTTAATGTAGAATATTATAGTTTAACCAAAAATTTACTTTTATGAGCCCTAAAATGTTTTTGACTGGAAATATACGGAGCGTTTCTATTTTTTTTCCAACCGAAAAACGTGATTGTTTTACTATCAAGCATGTAGACGAAAAAGTTTTGCTAAAATAGATGTCGAAAGGAATGGAAATAGTTAAACTACTATGCCACATTCTGAGAAACACTGATTTTCAGTACGGATAATTTTTCCAACGCTGAAAAAAATGATTTCAAAATTAAATGAAATAAGTAAGTCGTCTCGCCGACTTAGGTATACCATACATCAGTAAAACAAATATTTCAAATTTAAAATAACCAATTTAAAATAACCAAAACCTTTATATGCATAACTTGGCTACCCTATGGGTGTATGGTATAAAAAGGTTGTCGTTTCTATTATTTCTTCCAACATTGTATATGTATGTATGTTTATGTAGATATGTATATGTGCATTCAATTGTGCTATAAATAAAAAGCCTGCGCTCAAGAATTTCTCGATTTTATAGAGTCCAGACAATGAATTTCGGCCTTCTGGGTTTTGTTCAGATGGTCCTGTAACCTAGCATCGTGCTTACTGCAAACGTTTCTTTTTCATACAGCTTCAGCAAATGCGCTTCAAATGTCAATTAACAACATGTATATAAAACTAAAAGTCTGATATTTTTCATATCTTCAGCAAAACATGTTTAAAAATGTTAAATGAAGGGTTTTAACTTCAAATATTACAGAAGCCAATAATATTTTTTAATGTTTTAAACTCTCTCCCATCTCATCACCCATCTCCCATTGGATGGGTACATATATGAGGGATCACGAGTACACATGCTGTGTATTTAGCGGTGTGTCTGCGTCATGTGCCCGTTCTGTTGACTTTGGACGATGACGTGTTAGGCGGTTAGCAGCGCATTCGGCAGCGTTTGAGCAGAGCCGATTTATTTTGACTATAACTTGTGTTCTATTTATCGGATCTTATTAAAATTGAGATATGATGTTTTACATGCAAAATTATCTCTTTAGTAAATTTGGTAAAGATACTCCCACTGCTTCATCGTTTTTCATATAGCACTTGGGTATAGAGTTATATCCCATCCAGGTTATAAATTGCCAAAGTTCATCCACACAGACGGACTGACAGGCGGACAGACGGGTATATCTATTGTATATCGACTCAGCTTCTCATGCCGATCAAGACTACATTTATATACATAGAAAGGCACTTTTTACAAATCTTTAAAATGAGCAAAATATACCTAGCGTAAAATCTGAAATAGGCATTCAGCGACTGAAGTATTCTGAAAAACTGTAAGCATGTTATTGCTAATTCCTTTTAATATATGTAACTTGTCTGTAATGGCCACCTCCAAGCCTATACCTTAACCCAATCTAAAATCTCTGAAATGATGTAAATCTAGAAGTTTCAAAGAAAAAGTTTAAACATTTGGGGGAAATGTGATCTGGAATCGAAGAAGGTTGGTATCAAATTTTGATGACCAAATGTCGGATAAATTGATATAGTAAGAAATACTTAAAAGTTTTTATAACATAGGCAAGGCAATTAAAAACCAATAACAAAAGAAACAATAAAAAAAAGGCCTATAAAATGTAAAAAAATAGTAAAGTAAAAAAATAAATATAATAACTTTGCGTACATTTTAAAGGACCAAGTTCAATAAGTATGTCAGTGTTGCTTAAAGAGTTACATAAAAAGTTGGGGCAAAAAACAGAGCTAAGTTCACGATTTTTTAAAAAGGTTTATTCAAATTTTATTGAAAAAAGTAAATCACAATGCTCTAGTAATAACATACTTTATTTACGTCAAATAACACAACAGTCGACGAAAAAGCTTAAGCTAAAAAAACAGATAACAATTAATTTAAAAGTAAGCTTCGCCTTATACGCAACTAAACATCAACATCCCGACCCGGTGGAGGTGATTTATTTGCACAAGGTGCCATCTATCTATAAATCTATGACCAGATTCACAGCCAATGTGGTCAGGTGAGAGTTGCAAGTAATGCGATGTCCAAAATATATTTATCGGTTCCGAAGTAGATTATTGAAAAGTATAGAGCGAAGAGAAGGGACAAAAAGATGAGGAGAGATAAGGTGAGAAAGGTTAAGAAGAAGTCTGTCAGAATAAGAAGGAAGGCAAAGACTCGGGTCCCAATTAAGACCGCGTAACGCGAAATTAAGGAATTGCTTCTGAACCGATTCAATACTACGCTGGTGAACATCATATTGAGGGTTCCACACTGACGAGCAATATTCAAGAGTAGGGCGTACTAATCATCAAATTCTTTGGCCAAACGTTTTATGAAGCCAAAAAGACTGCATGCTCTATTAACAATTGAAGATATATGAAAATTAAGTGAAAGGTTTGGGTCAAAAATAACGCGTGAGTCTTTTAATAATGACAAAAAATCGAAAAGATCAGACTTAACAGAATATTGAGATAGAAACGAATTGTAATGACGCACAGTTGGGCCTCTGCTCGGATAGCGTTGCAAAAATACGTTTTTTCATGATCGCGTTTGGCAAAAATGATATATGCAATCGATAGGAAATACTTCAGAGATTATGAATCCGAAAAATTTTTGAAATCGGGCCGAGGATACCAAGTTACTATTTTACTTCAGTAGAAATTGAACGGGTTCTGACGTCGTAAAACTATGCAGTAACGGTAAGGGAACCATACGACCCAGTACGTAGGACGTCCTGTTTTTAAGGACCTTAAATAACACCTAAGTGGTACCAAACCTCCATCTAACCTGCAGCTAGACCACTTGTTACCTACAACGCAAATCCATCACTAGTCGCAACTGATCTTGGCCAACAAACTCCAAGTGGATTAGAGGGCTTAGTAGTCTCACTTAACCGAAACATGAGCACTGTATGCAGGAACTGTTGCGGAATCATAACCTGCTTAAAGTTATAGTTTGAAGATGTGTAAGTCGGATCATTAGGGTATATTATAGTAAATTATAGCTGAGAGGAGGTCATGCAGTGTATTACCAAAAGAGTTTGCTCTAGTCACCTCGTACTTTGTAGTGGCCATTTATACGAGAATTTTTAAACACATCTGCTTTAAATATATCTTTTCTCTGAGTTGCATTGCCTTTTTTTACATTTAGCCGTTGGGCCTTTTTTTCGATTTTTAAAGGCACTTTGAATAGCGGACGTTGAGTATACTATGCGCAGTACGTTCAAGTGGCCCCTACGACACCAGGACAAAGCCTGTTACGCGCGAGCCCAAGCAGATAACTGCCCACCTCCCACCCGACCGACCGAGGGGTGCAGCCGTATAACGCACGGCACGAATCGCGTGGACAAATACACAAGAGAAAAGACAGACAAACAAATAATACTATAGTTATCTATTAACTAAATGGGATAGGATAGATGTTTTAAGCATATTGATAGAAAACTCTGAGCTGATTACAGGGAATAGAAGGTTGTAATCAGAGCAGAGGACCCTAAGAGGTTCATGCATGGCATAGTTAGAAAAACAATGACTAAGGGATAAAGGTATCAAAGGATGTCTACTCCGTCTACATGGTACCGACAGATTTTTCTCAATCCAACAGAAAAAGAGTTTGGAACATGTAAAAATATTATGGCCATGGACTACAAGGGTATGTAAACTTCGGCACAGCCGAAGTTAGCTTCTTTGATAATTTATTTTGAAATGACAAAAAAGATGGGTGCACAGAGGTCTTACGTTTAGAATTAACAAAATTATAAAATTGTTTAGGGTCAGAAGAAAACTGAAAGTCAAAAACCCCAAAAAAACGGAGTTATTTGTTGTTGTAAAAAAAAAAAAGTCGACAGCATTACCTGAAGAATTTAATGAAGAAATAATGTGCAAAATTTCAAAACGATTCCTCCAGTAGATTTTTCAGGATCGTGTGCACTTTGAAAATGGCAACTGATAAGGAGAGCGTTTTAAAGTTTTGGACACCCAAAAATCTAATATAAAACGGCCTGGGTTCAACTGCCCATAACTTCAAAAGTATTACTCGGATCGATCGAAAATTTTAACACACTATTCAGTTAATGTTGTGCATTCAGAAGAAAAAATGAAGTAAGTAAGTCGTCTCGCCGACTTGGATATACCATACACCAGTAAAATAAATATTTTAAATTTATAATAACCAATGCATTTTCGTATTTTTAAAAAAATCAGTTTGCATGCTTTTTAGAAGCATATCTTAGTATTTCGCTCACTCAAGCATTCGAGCACCCTAGCGCCCCCACCAGCCAACGGCCACTTCCGGCCATATGGAAAAATGTTTATATGCATAACTTGACTATTTTTATACCGATTTTGATCAAATTTGGTATTTTGCTTGATATTAGTATCAAATTTAAGTGTGCTAAATTTGATTGCACAAGGTAGAAAATTACGGGAGATAATCGAGTTTTTTCAAATTACGGGGGCGAAGGGGGGCGTGGCAAAATCTTTACACATCAAAACTGTGCGCAATTACTAAGCAAATATTTATACCAACTATGGTGTCTGTAGCTAAAATAGTTTTTGAGAAAATCGGTTTTATTTAATTTGCGGGGGCGGTAGGGGCGTGGCAAAATTTTTACAAATACAAAATGTGCGCATTTACTAAGCAAATATACCTACCAAATTTTGTGTCTCTAGTTGCTATGGTGTTTAAGAAAATCGATTTTATATCATTTGCGGGGGCGGTAGGGGGCGTGGCAAACATTTGAAACAAACTCGATAAGCATACATATGACACGAGTCTACATACCAAATTTGGTGGCTCTAGCTCTTATAGTCTCCGAGATCTAGGTGTTCATACAGACGGACGGACGGACGGACGGACGGACGGACGGACAGACGGACATGGCTAGATCGTCTCGGCTGTTGATGCTGATCAAGAATATATATACTTTATGGGGTCGGAAAAGCTTCCTTCTGCCTGTTACATACATTTTGGCGACTTTAATATACCATTTCACCCTATGGGTGTATGGTATAAAAAAAAAAATACTATACGGACCTCTTTAAAATCATGTGTGAAAGTGTTTAATCGATTCTTTAACTAATACTTCAACACCCCCAACCTCTACTCTCTGGTCGGTCGATCATTTTTGTACAAAATACAAATTGCATTTTGGAATAAAGAATGTTGCCTTAATCTAATATTAAGGGATTTAAGCAAACTATTCATACACATACTTTAAAGCTATATTAAATTGACCCTTTTTGGTTCTGCAACCAACAAATTTTGCGGTTGAATTCCTTTCCTTTGTAATTTGCACATTGAACTGTTTTCGTTTTTGGGAAATTAGAGGTAATGTGTGAGCCAGAAAAATCTGCGCAATCTCGCATTGCTTTTATTTTAACAACGAACCTTGGTGTGATTTATGTATCAATAATCATCATATAATAGCTTCAATTTCATGCTCCTGGGTAAGAAGTAAACATGAAACGGGATAAGTTTATATTTATTTTATTTAGTTTTTTCGAATGGTTTTACATCGGTACACTTGAGGCCAAATCTTCGCATATTCGCAAAGTCGATTATGTAATCCAGACAGAACTGCCTTTTTAAGATTGGTATGTCTTGCCTTATATATAAAGAATTCACATTTAAGCTTCTTAAGTTTCTGGCTGAATCCAGTTTCTGATTTAAGGTAAATTTTATGATCAATTGTTATTGTTTTCAAAAATAATCAGTGATTAATTTATTAGCAAGAAAATCACGAACAAGTTATTTTAACTGAGGCCCCAGACTCAGTCTCATTTTCAGTAATGTCATTGGAGATTTCGTTTTAAATAGTCTGAAGCGGACAAAAGAAGTTTTTATACCATACACCCATAGAGTGAAATAGTATATTAAAGTCGCCAGAACGTATGTAACAAGCAGAAGGAAGCTTTTCCGACCCCATAAAGTATATATATTCTTGATCAGCATCAACAGCCGAGACGATCTAGCCATGTCCGTCTGGCCGTCCGTCAGTCCGTCTGTTTGAACACGCAAATTAAATAAAACCGATTTTCTCAAACACTACAACAACTAGAGACACAAAATTTGGTATGTCTATTTGCTTATTAAATGCGCACATTTTTTATGCGTAAAAATTTTGCCACGGCCCCTACCGCCCCCGAAAATTAAATAGAAACGATTTTCTCAAAAACTATTTTAGCTAGAGACACCATAGTTGGAATGTATTTTTGCTTAGTAAATGCGCACATTTCTTATGTGTAAAGATTTTGTTGGAAAATATGATTTCCAGAGACCCTGCGATATTTGTCGCGCAGCTATGTATAAAATGAAAGGCAATACACTTATCGGCGAATATACATATGTGACTTTATTATAACTTAACTCCACGTCTTTACAGTGCTAAGAGTAGAAGCCAACTCTTTTAGGCGCTGCCAGATCTCCTTAATAATAATAGGGATGCCAGACTGCCACTTTGATATGAACAGCTGGCGCTAATATCGAACAGTCCCCCACAAAGTTGCAATCTTAAATACAGCTAATTCCTAACGAAATGATACATTCATTATGTTTCTTGCCGCTTAAACCCTTCGTTAGGACATCCACCACTCCACCACCAGCCACTCTTATACATCGCTTGAATGAAGTGGTGACGCACGTCAATATGTTTTGTGCGTGGATGGAATCCAAAACCTTTGACCATATGTTGTGCGCTTTGATTATCGCTGAAAATACGCACAGATCCACATCCTATACCAATTCTGTTTAGGAGGACGTTCAGGTATAGAGCCTCCTTTACTGCCTCCGACATTGCCAAGTAATCTGATTCCGTACTAGACAATGCAACAGTACGTTGCTTTCGTGCCTCCCAGCTAATGGCGGCACCAGCCAATATAAACGCTTGGCTAGAGTAGGAGCGGCGGTCCGTTAAATTGCCACCCCAATCTGCATCGACTACTCCAAAAAGATCATCTCCTGTCTTCCTGAACAGAAGTCCGGTCATCTTTGTGCCTTGAAGATAACGTAAAATGCGTTTTGATGCCTTCCAGTGATCAGCTGTGTAATTTGAGTTGAACTGACCCAAGGAAATCACTGCATACGCTATGTCAGGACGAGTGGTTACTGAAAGAAATATTAAAGAACCTATTAATTTTTGATAAGGATACTTTCCCATCTCGTCTTCATTAGATTCAGCCGGGCTCCGCAATGCTGATTTTGCCTCTATAGGTGTCATCGCCGGCTTGCAATCTGTCATGCCAAATCTTTTCAATATGGCATCGATGTACTTCTCTTGGGATAAAAAGACGCTCTGCTGCTCTTTGTTCTGGTTAAATTCTATGCCCAAACAAGTCTTCACTGCGCCAAAGTCCTTCATCTTAAAAGTCTTCTTAAGATGCTCCTTCGTTTGCTGCAACCATTCCGGAGATTTGATGCTATTAGCAAATCATCGACATAAATCGTGACGATCAAAAGTTTTCCTTTTATCATTTTCACAAACAGGCAGGCGTCCTGTTCTGTGGCCTCTAGTCCGATTTCTTGCAGCTTCGTTGTCAGTTTACAATACCATTGTAGTCCGGACTGGCGTAGTCCATATAGAGCTCTTCTTATTAGACACACGGAATCTCTCATCTCAGTTACAGCTTTGCGCCATTGATTTGCTGCCCTCTTATACTCTGCGTCGGGGCGTTGTTGATTCGATCCCATAGGAGCTCCAGAGTTCACCTTTTGCATAAACTCGTTAAACTTTTCTGGAATATCCATGAAGAGAAGGTATTTTTCCAGTTCACCGTTGAGGTACGCTGTGACCACATCCATTTGATGGATCTCCATGTCATATTCAGCTGATAAGGCCGCTAGCAGTCTAACCGATGTAAATCGCGCCACAGGCGAATACGTTTCGTGAAAGTCCTCTCCTGGTTTCTGTGCAAAACCCTTTGCAACAAAGCGCGCCTTCTTTCGTCCTGTTGGAGTGCCGTTGTCCTTTGTTTGGAGCACCATTTTGTTTCCAATCACCTTTCGACCTTTGGGCCGCTCAACAATTTCCCAGGTCTTGTTGAGAATTTGTGCCATAAACTCATCTTCCATAGCTCTGGTCCAGTTCTCAGCATCGCCACTGCCTTGGGCTTCCTTGATGGTTACTGGATCATCTGTAGCTACTGCAAATGCCATTTAGCACTCCTGGAATATATCTTCAGCTGAGTCTAGTTCATCCTGTTGATCAATGTGTTCGTCTGCCGAAATATTTCTTCCTTGTTGATAGATTTTCCGTGGCCTACCACGCTGACCTGTTCTTAGCAACTTTGGTCGTCCTCTACCATGTCTCTCAGGTTGATTTACCTCTTCGGTATCATCCTCGTCGCTTGATAAACTTCTCTCAGTCTCATCCACTTGGTCACCTAGTGGAATATCTACGCCATTTTCTGGCTCGTCATAGAATTCTTAAAATTCGCTTTTGAATCCTGAAATATTCATAAATTTAACATCATTGCTTGTTAAAATCTCACGCCGTTTTGGTTGATACAGTCGATAGACGTTCGACTCTGATGAATATCCCAATAATATACATTCCTTCGATCGTGACTCGAACTTGCCCTTGTTTTTGCCCTTCATTAGTGTGTGTCTCACCCTCGGAACTTTTGCAGTCCAATACGTGTATGACAGCTCTCCAGATAATCCTTTTGTGGGACATCTATTCCTGATATAGCACGCCGTGTTAATTGCCTCTGCCCAAAATTATGTTGGAGCGCCCGCTTGCTTCATCATACACCTGGCCATCTCTACCAGTGTACGATTTTGTCTTTCAGCTATACCATTCTGCTGGGGTGTTTTTTTTTTTTTTTTTTTTTTTTTATAAATAGGGGGGAAAGCATTGAAAGCCGAAGTGTGGGACTTGGTATCGACCTTGGTTAGTGGTCACCGCACCGCACTAAAACCTACCCTATGCTCCGTATCCCTCTCGCGGAACCAACGCTGAAGTACTACTTCACGAGGGGGAGATGGCACGTATGCCTCGTCTAGAGTTTACCTAGAACTGAAGTTTTGGTTACGCTGACGTTCAGCGCGACGCAAGGATTGCATGATGACTGCTGCCATGTGGCTAACAGCTAGCCAATTGTTTTGCGAGCTAAGTAGGATATCCATAAAGTCGTTGACTATAAATGGCCTCCCAATGCCTAGGCTTAGCTCTTCCCGTTCAGCAGAATATCTAGGACAGACAAACAGGACGTGTTCTGCGTCTTCTATATTCCCCGCACAGTGTGTGCAAAAGGGATCCGTCTCATGTTTAAACCTATGCAAGTAGGATTTAAAGCATCCATGTCCCGTCAGTAACTGTGTCAGATAGAAGTCAGTCTGGCCATGTTTGCGATTAAGCCATGGCCGAATGTCGGGGAGAAGGCGCCTTGTCCAGCTCCCATGGTTTGAGTCACGCCATCTGCGTTGCCAGTTAGTCAGAGTCGTCTCTCTTCTAACTGGCGGCGGATCTCTATTTCTAGCCTCGTTAGCCAAGAGGTCTAGTGGGGCCATATCAGACAGCACCAAGGCGGCATCTTCGGAGACTGTCCTAAACGCGCATATGGTCCTGAGCGCGCATGTACGGTACGACGATCTGCAGTCCCGGCTGCAGGTGGGGGATGACATCGCTGGTGCCCATATGGCGGCGGCATATAGGATGATGGACCTTACCACCGTCGAGATGAGCCATCTGCTCCGTTGCTTGGGGCCGCCGACGTTAGCCATGAGCCGAGTTATAGCTGACGTGGCCTTCGCAGCTTTATCTGCGGTATACTGCAGGTGGGCTTTGAATGTTAGCCTATGGTCCATCATGACTCCAAGGTATTTAATGGCAGGCTTTGATGTTATTGAGCATCCGGCGACTTCGATCCTGGCTGTTTCCACTTTTTTCCTGCTGCTTATGAGCACGGCCTCGGTTTTGTGTGCGGCTATGGATAGTGAGTTGGCCTCCATCCATTCCAGAATCCTGAACACTGCTGCATTGGTGTTTTCTTCCGCTTGCTGGATATCCTTGGCCACAGTGACGATGGCGATGTCGTCCGCGAATCCCACTATGCGAGTGTCCGTTGGCATGTCCAATCGCAGGACAGTGTCATACATGACATTCCACAATGTTGGCCCGATCACTGATCCTTGGGGTACTCCGCCTGTGATGGTGTGTTTCCGTGGACCAGCTGCTGTGTCGTACAGTAGCACCCGATCCCGGAAGTAGCTGCATATCAGGTTAATGATGTACTCAGATATGTTTAATCGCTCTAGGGATGCGATAATGGAGTCCCAGCTGGCCGAATTAAAAGCATTCCGTACATCCAACGTTGATATAAGGCAGTATTTTTTGTTGCCGCCTTTCCAGCGTTGCCCTTCGATTGCTTTAGCGGCTATCTGTACCACCGAGCTGATGGCGTTGATAGTGCTGCTTTTCCTCCTGAATCCGAACTGCCAGTCCGACAGTCCATGACGTTGCTCCAGTTCCTTCTCCAGTCTGTTGCAAATGATGCGCTCAAAAAGTTTCCCAATCACATCAAGCATACACAGGGGTCTGTATGCAGATGGGTCATCTATTTTATCACCTTTGGGAAGCAGGACCAACCTTTGTAGCTTCCACCTCGTAGGGAACTCCCGTTGCAGCATGCATGTGTTGAAAAGTTCCACAAACGTCGACGCGTGTTTGCAAACTAGCAGTTTGATTACAAGAGCCGGGACCCCATCCGGGCCCGGGGCCTTATGTACGTTTATCCTCTTCCCTGCTTCCACGACTTCACCAACATCTGTGAATATCGGTGCACATGGTGTTCCGCTCGCTGCTAAGTTCCTCGTCGGCCTTGAAGGGAATAGCGTTGCTACAATGTGACCCAACTTGGTTGGATCCGTTGGCATTATGCGCCTGGCGAGTTTGCCCATGACCAGTTTATAGGCAGTCCCATGTGGCTGCGCATCTGCATCTGCGCACAACTTCTTCCAGCAGTCCGCTTTACTTCTCTTGATCTCCATATTTAGGTTGGCTCTCTTCCGCTTGTAGTCTGCAAGCAGCTCCGGAAACGTGGGCATTCTGCGGGCACGTTGCTGTCGTCGTCTGGCCTGATGACATTGCCTCCTGGCATCCGCAATCCTGGCATTCCACCAATGTACTGGCTTACATTTATTGAGTCCATGCCGTTTGCGTATCATGGCTGCATCACATGCTCTGCGAAGAATGTCGCCCATGTTGTTGGCCTGGGTGTCCGCGAACGTGCTGCTGCTCCTTGTCACTTGGGTCATCATGGTGAATAACGCTTCTTCGCTCAGCGTGCTTGGGGCCCAGCTGTAGAACGTCGTTGGTGTGTGTGCGGGTGGACAACTCTTGATAGAGCACACAATGGCGAAGTGGTCGCTGTGCGTGTAGATATCCGAAACTGCCCACTGCGCGCTGCGGGCTAGGCAAGGGCTAGCAAATGTGAGGTCAATCACGGAGCCTCTGCCAGCCTTATTGTAGGTGTGGGTGTTGCCTACGTTGAGCAGACTGATGTTGAGTGTGGCAAAAGCGTCCAGCAGGGCCCTGCCCCTTCTAGTGGTCCTTTGGCTACCCCATTCCGTTGCCCATGCATTGAAGTCGCCGGCTATGATGTTTGGCGTGTGGGTTCTGGCGTCCTCCACTAATCCATCCAGTATGCTGCAGAATTCGTCGATGTGTTTGCTCGGTGCTATGTAGCAGCTGTAGACATATACTCCATTGTACCTCGCCCTTACATATCCGTCCGCTCTGTGCTGATTCTCCAGATGTGTCCTGCTGTTGCTCCAAATTGCCGCGCCATAACGGTGGTTTTGCGTCCAGCTGTGGTCCTGTATATGGGAATATGGCTCGCACAAGATTGAGAAATCTACTTTCAGGTCCCGCACAGTTTGTTTTAAGAGGTCCTGTGCCGACCTGCAGTGGTTTAGATTAAGCTGTAGAAACTTAATCCTTCCTGTTACTGCCAGCCTCTACAAACAACGGGCAAGCTCTGCTGAGCGTGTTGTGCGCCGTATTGCTCCGCTTATGTCGTGTGCAAAGTATGCACGCTGCCTTCTGGTCACATTGCTTTGAAGCGTGATCCTTGCTACCGCAGTTGAAGCATAGCTTGGACGCGTCGTGCTTGCTTCTGCACCGAGCTGCTGTGTGCCCAAAGTCCAGACACTTGTAGCACCGTCTCGGCTCAGTCTTCAGGCGTACTCGGCATATGCACATGCCTACTCGTATTTTGCCCGCCTGCAGCAGCTTATTCGCCAGATTCGGGTTCACCATCATTGTTGCGGTCTGTGTACCGCTGTACGCTTTCCGCATCTTTGGGTGACATTCTGCCGGCAAATCCTCGTCGATGAGTTCCAGGACGGCGAGCAGAAGATCATCTGCAGTGTGGAATTCTGCGAGATCCTTTATTTCGACCATGGCCTTATCGCTGATCGCCTTGACATCAGCGGTGTCTCCAAGTGCCTGTTTCACTGCCTGCTGCAGTTTACCAGTTGCTTCGTCCGCTGGCTTGGTCAACTGTAGGGGTGTGTGGGGTACAGTGTGTCGTCGGCCAATTCCATGCTTGTTCAAGTACTCATCGAATCCCTTGTTTCGATATTCAGTCCCATTATCAGTCTGTAACATCTTTATCTTGTGACCTGTAACATTCTCGACGAAAGATTTATATGATTTAAATATTTCGAAAACTTCCGATTTTTGCTTAAGAAAATAAACTGAACAATATCTGGAAAAATCATCTGTGAATGTAATAAAATACTTATATCCACTCATAGACTGGGTACGCATCGGTCCACACAGGTCGCTGTGCACGATCTCCAATGTCTGCTTTGGCCTTTTCACCGCCATTAGGCATTTGCTGCCTGCTTTTCGCTTATGCAAATCTCACACTGCGATAGTTTTGCATTCTCCTTTATGTTCATACCATGTACCTTTCCGGCTTTGGCTAAACACTTTAGGTCAACCTCATTTAGATGACCCGTACGGTAATGCCATAGATCTATTTCATTTCCTTCGTCACACACATTATTTGATTCGTGTTCTTCGGCATTGACGTAATACAGATTTCCGTACCTCTGAGCTCGAAACCAAACTTGATTATTATTATTTTCATAATAACTGCTTCATCCTTACGAAATATAACTTCGTATCCCTTGTTGGTAATTCGAGATACCGAAAGCAGATTTTGTCGTAGGTCAGACACATACAAAACTTCTTTTAAGGTAATTCCATTTGTATGCTGCTTCTCTTTCACTTCAATGTTAATCTCGCCGACGCCTTTCACCTCTGCGGTGTTGTTGTTGGCCAAATGCAATGTCTTATCAATACCTTGTACTTGATCAAATGCATTTTTGTTTGAACTCATATGTGCGGTACAGCCACTGTCTAGACACCACAAGTTACTTTTTCTCTCCGCATTATACGCACATTCTGCAATGTTGATTGCTTCGTTCTTCATTTGCCTTTTGTTCTCTTTTGGCTCTTCTCTCTCTTTCTTTGCATGCGGTCTCGCTTTAGTTGGACAGTTACGAGCGAAATGTCCGGTCTTGTCACACGCAAAACATTTTCGTGTGTCTCTTTTCATGCTTTCCTCTCTGTCGTTGCCTTTGTGGCGGTTGACGTATAACGCACTCTGCTCTTCGCTTGCTTTTTTGGCTTGTCGCGCTTCTGACTCTTCCAATATCTTCACATGCAAAATATCAGGGCTGGGCAATTCGTCACGTGTTTCTATTGCGCATCGGAAAGTGTCATAGGTATTCGGTAAACTATACAATAAGAGAATAACGAGTAAGTCGTCGCCTATAGTTACCCCTATTTCTTTTAATTTCTAAACCGCGTCAAAGAAGTCTTTTATATGATGACGCGCATCACTACCCTCACCCATACGGGATAGCGCCACTCGTTTGAGTAAACTGGCCTTTCGGACAACTCGTAATGGAGGCTGTGTTAAAATGTGTTTTAATTGTTCAGTCTTCCAATCAGAAGATTGAAATTGTTTGTGTCACAATTCTTCTTCTCCTTTTTGGATGTAACCATTGACCTTCTCGATGCCTCGATACCGATGTTTCGCAAGACGAACTTTATTAACTTATTAATATTTTTGGAATTGATGATTTGTCTAACCTGTATTCTTGCACGGACTTTTGAATCATTTTTTGATGATTGTGTATCCGCCTCTAACGTAAATTCGGGATGGATTTGAAAAATCGAGTATTTTGTAAACTGTCTGTCATTCCTAAATCCTTTAAGAAAATAATAACATCTCAATTGCAGCATGTTTTTAGCTACATCATCCTTACGTGAAGCGAAGATCTACAACCACTAATCTAGTATAAGAGAATACTTGTCACTGGATCGAAAAATTCAAGACTGCTCTGCAAACCGATGTAATTTTTTGCTGACTTCAGCAAAGTCTTCGATTCTGTTAATCATACTCTGTTTTTACATAAGTTGCCCGAAGTTGGTATCCCCAGCCGTTTGCTTCATTTGATTCTCCAATATTGAATCGGTTCTCTTTACTCCGTAATTAGATCAAAGTCCTCTATTTTTTTTTTAACAACCACTATTCTTTCATTTTTAGCTCGTAAATATTTGTATGTAATTATATTTGAATTGTTTGGCTAGTTTTTATTTTTAATTGTCCACTTATTTGGTACCGGCAGATATACGGCAGCGCCCCAAGGTCGGTCGGGCAGCTCTCTGCTCGGGCTCGCGCAAAAACTCAACTCAACCCACTTAACAAAATGGATTTCGTCCCACCGGGAAGGTCTACATATTGGCCTGCACACCCTCGCAAAGCGTCTACCATGTAATCGGATCATTGCGGAGACTCTGCTAGATTTGATTTCCGATCACTCGACAGTGCTTTTTACTCTACTAACGATCGCCCATATAGGCTTACAAATAACAAAACAAACGGGCTTAAATACAAAATGTACGTGAGTGCCTGCCTTAATGGGGGTTTGGTTTCTACCTTGTTGAGTCAAAAAATTCGAATTTCGTTTTGCATTTTCTGATAGATACATGTTTCAAGATTGTACCTGCAAATTTATGGGCCGTTGAATGGAGCGGTGTCAAATGCCCTGAGCTACCTTTTTTACACATTTTTTACACATGTTCTCAAAAGGTGTTTTCATAAAGTAGACTAGAATTATTGAAAAATATTGAAAATTGTTCATTAAAAGAAATAATGAGAAAAAAAAACGTAATAAACTATTTTTTTTCAAAGTCTCAAACTTTTTTTATTTTTCAACTTTTCTTTTTGATTCTAGTCTACTTTATGCACTATAATGTCTAGATTAGGAAAATATATTCATATTTGGTTTCAGATTTTTTCTGAAAAATGCTCAATAATTTCCGTGAGCAGGAGAAGTCGCCGCCGACCACCCGCCATTTGTCAACGTAACCCTCCCCCACATACTACAATAAACTTTGACAAACAATTGTGAATTTTTTGGCATCTTATCTTTTATACCTTCCTCAAAAAATTCCCGAAAAAAAGATGGATTTTGGCCCAACAGGGTAGAACCTCTTTAAAGTCGCCTAATGTATGTAACAGGCAAATAGAAGCTTTTCCGACCCCATAAAGAATATATATACTTCCTCAGGATTAACAGCCGAGACAATCTAGCCATCACCTAGAACAAGGAGACTGTAAGAGCTAGAGTCACCAAATTTGGTATGGACTCGTGTAGTATGTATAGTACGAGTTTATTACACACCCACTTCCGCCCCAGGAGCTTAGATTAAACCGATTTTCTCAAAAATCATAATAGCTAGAGACTCCGTACGAATAGTGACTTAGTACGCGCGTACATCGATTGCCTGTCGCAATTTTTGGCCTGTCGAAATCAAATTCAAAACACTAAAGTCTCTTATTAATTTCTACTAGTCTACCGAATTTTATTAAATTCGGACTGGAAGCATGGAAAATATACGTATAAACAAACGTGTTTCACATTTTGATCGTTTACATTTTGATGAGCATGTGGCATTCTATTATTTTTTGTATATACTGGTTTAATAATAGTAGATATATAAAATCTTAGAGTTTAGGAGGCGACAATTAATCTTAAACCAGAGAGCCGAGTCTAACTTCGGCCGTGCCGAAGTTTATATACCCTTGCAACTTTATACATACCAAATTTCTGTAACTTTAATTGTGGTAAAAAATACAACAAGAGTCACAGTTTGTCACCGATCGTTCCTATGGGAGCTATGTATTAATAGGTATATTAAACTGATAAATATTCATTTTTATTCCAATTGGGTGAAAAGTAACGAAGTTATTGATAAAAGTCACTGTTTTCGGCCGATTGTTCCTATGCAAGCAATACGATATAGTCATCCGATATTTATCAAATTTGGCACAGTCGTTTACAAGTGTAATAAACTCACCAAAATTTCACGACAGTAGCTCAGAAAATAACGAAGTTATTGAGAAAAGTCACTGTTCGTGACTTTGCCGTTTGTATGGAAGCTATACGATATAGTGGTCCGATCAGGCTGAATCCGAGATATACAACGCCTGCAGTATATTTAAGCCTACATGCAAAATTTTAGCTCTGTAGCTCTTACGGTCTAGGAGTTTGCGTTGAACCAGACGGACGGGCGGACATGGCTATATGAACTCGTCTCGTCGTGCTGATCAAGAATATATATACTTTATATGGTCGGAGATGCTTCGTTCCGTGCGTTGCACACTTCTGACGAAAATGAATATACCCTTTTTGCAAGGGTACAAAAATAATTATTTTAATGACCGACGTTTTCAGGGGTTGAAAAATGATTATGCTTAATGCTCGGCGATGGCCACTTGATATCGCGCCGTTGTTATGTTTTTAAATGTTTTCAACAGAACGTTGATGCATGTTTTTTTCTTGGTTTTAAGTAATAATTGACATATGATTTTTTACGATGTTTTGCATTTTTCTTGTGTGTATCGGATTTGGTAAAACCAATTCAGATGAACTCGATGTTTAATTTTATTCATTCTGCAAAGGGTCCCCAAATGCGACGTTTTACATTCTGCGTTTTATATTAAGTTGTCTAATACACATTATTATTAATATTAAAATTAGTAAGACAACTATGACATTGAGGAAGCTTGACCAGTTACATGACGGAAGTTTGACCCTGGTAAATCGATACGATCCTTATAACGATTGTAACTGACTTGCTTTTTTCCAATTTTACCCTATGGTTTACTAAGTTGGCTTCTAGTGAATTCCACACTATATTTGGCATATAACTAATATCGCCTATATGTGATGTTATAGTAGCTCGGTGCGACTCTGACTGGATGCTATTATGAGCCACTAAAATTTTATCTTCTGCCATAGTTGTTCGCCTGACCTGAGGCTCAAAATTCCTGTTCGGAATTTTCACCACCTCCTGCTGTTCGTTACCACATTGTACTCTGGCCTTAGTTTGCTATCTAATTCTACCCGGTTAGATCTTTGTTCAACAACCGTTGCGTATACACAGTTAGAGGGGTTTTTTCTGTTTTTACGGGGTCAGCTCACGCACTATCATTGGCGCTACTTCACATTTTCTCCTGTTTGATTGCCAGGTCCGACTTTTCTAAATTGCTGATTCTGGACATAATTGATACGAGTCTATTTCAAAATTATTTATTAAGTCCTGTCCTGTTTATATGAACCGGTTCCATTTGATTACTGTCTCTCGAACGGGAACTGGAATTTCTCTGTAGAGAAAGGACGGATGTCTACCCAAAAGTGGTATTTTTGGATAATAAATTTTGTGTCGAAAAAATCCCATTGGCCGTCAACAAAGCATATATGTCCTTTAATTGAGTACCGCTCCTTTTGCCCAGCAGTACTAACATTACGCATAATTTTTCCTTTGTTTTTGTCTGTCTGAATTTTTTCACATTCATCCACCACGGTTGTCAGTAAATTTCTCATGTTTGCTTCCATCTCTACCCTGTCCTCCGCATCCATGATCCCAAATAATATATGGTACAGTGAGCCCATGAATTCAAACGTGTTGTTCAATAAACAACGGCACTGGTCTTCGAATTTATTAGCTTTTTACATAAAAACCTCATTTTAGGGATCATTCTGTCACCTTGATGAAGCATTTCAAAATGACATTTACCACTCATACTTTGTAGTCCTTGCCTTTGTGGAATTCTTAAATTTTTCCCGAAGCCCACCTGGCTGGATGACAATTCTCATCTTTGATCACCACGTCTTGCTCATTCTTTAGATTTTCTGTGAGTCGTCGACAATTATTTCTTTGCTGGAGACTATATAGATATTTGTCTTTACATTTCACACAGAAATCCTTTTTCATTTTCTGAATTAATTTCCATCAGTCTAAATTTCCAATTTTTTCTTTTGATAATGTTGGTCTTCCAATCAAGAAATGACCGGGAGTTAACACCTCGTTGTTGTCCATATCTGCACCCGTCGTATACAAAGGACATGAGTTTAGCACTGCTTAAATTTGGAACATGTAAAAATATTATGCCCTGCAATGGTATATACACTTCGGCACAGCCGATGTTGGCTTTAATATTCTTTATGTAATTTTATTATTTGAGCGGCCTCTTTAGACAAAATAGTGCTCTGTGAACCACTATCAATCAAAGCTCTTAAGGTTTCATATTCTCCATTTTCTTTTTAACTTTAATTAGAGCCGTTACACAAGTATTTACCCTCTCCACCATTTCATTAGTGCGTCTTTTATTGTTTAAATGCTTTAAGCATATTTTGCAAAGCTGTACTTTTTTGGCCGTTTCTACCCTTTCCATAGGTGTTATCCCTTTAAATTTATAGCACTGATGTGCTTTATGTCCGGCAGACATATGTAAAATCAGACAGTTAACTTCGAATACCGCGTATGAAATATTTTGTAGTGGTTTTTTGTTTTCTTTCCTCATGGCACTTAGCGAACTTATATATTTCCTCCAAGTATTCAATTAAATCAAATAGCATTTGTATCTGCCTTGTTTTTCTTATCTGATTCTCATATAATATTAATTAAGTGCACTGACTCATTGATAATGACAATCACTGCCTTTACACTTTTTGCGGATTCATTGTTGATCATCGTTAAATCGACGATCCGATTTAATAGCTCGAAAAATACCCTCCTATTGGTTAACAATTCCTAAGCAGCAATATAATTGTCAGCTGAACCTGATAACAGATGAGCTACCTTGGTCCTCGCTTCTTTCTTTAACGATTTTAAATGGTTAAACTTGAAAGTAGGACTCTGATGCTCACTTTTTTTTATTAATTCCCCAAATAATTCCAGAAACAGCTAATTTGATTAATTCTCCAAATATTCTCAAAGTTCTCATTACTGGAGGTCGGGACTCTCCATCTGCTTCAATGTCCGATTTACTAGAGCCCTGCCGCCTCGACTTCCTTTTTGCTACTATTCTGGCTTTTTTTCCTTCTGTGAGGTAGTGGTGCTCGGTTACTCTACTCTGTATCATTTGGATTGCTTTTGGGGTCACCTGCCACCGTCTTTCTCTCGTTTCTGCAACTATTAAGCCTCTGTGCAACTGTGCTGTTGCTCAGCTCATAACCCGCCGCTACGTGTTGCCTAGGGGTAACTTATCAATATATTGTACACTAGATTTTTTTTTACTTTCGATATTAGGACTTCGAATACGCCACACAACAACTCCGTAATTTTTGTACCGCCGCCGAAATTCTTGCAGTTGCTCGACTAGTCAAACTAACTTCACATTAACTCGGTCGCATGCACTTTTTATTCATTAAGCTATAATATTTTGTTTTATACTTTGTCTCTTATCACTGGTGCGTAAAAACAAGAGTTATTTTATTTTGCTACCTTTAGTTCGTCTTAGCATTTACAATTGCATAAGAATTCAGACTTTAAGGAGCTGAATCTCTTACCAATAGTGGGGAAAAACTGCAAATTTTCTTTTTCTAAAAGGATAATATGATTGGGGAATTTAATTTACCGCAAACTAAAATATCCGATTTTCATTTGTTGATTTTACAAACGTATTGACAATTGACGCGACAATTGTTCGTAAAAAATGCTTATTTTAATGACCCAGGTTTTTGGGGGGGTTGAAAAATGCTTTTCCTGTATGCTCGGCGTTGGACACTTAACATCGCGCCGTTGTTATATCCTTAAATGTTTACCACAAATGTTTTGTTTTGTTAAAAAAAAAAAAATGCATGCTTAAGTTTTTGTTATGTTTTTTTTTTTTTCTTTTGTGAATCGGATTTGGTGTAGCCATTTAGACAACCGGCTTACTGTTTTATGTTGCATTTTATATAATCTCCCATTTTAAAGATTAAAGTGCAAGGTTTGACTTAAAATTCAAATATGTCATAGATTAACCAGGGAACACCAATGGTAGGCACACCGTTTTACGCCTCCTGTATAAAAAAACTCTTGTAATTTGCGTTGGAATGTTTATTCCAAAAAACCCATTTTGAAATATAATTCCACATATGAAATAATAGGTTTTGAACTTTGTAGTTAAAAGCGAAGCTTTTACACTAATTTTTATTGCGCTCAAGTATTGTCGATTTCGCCAATTTATGGGCGATTCATTTAGCTGCAATTGCCAACTAGTTTTAGCGTTGAAAACATGGTATGGACATTGAAAGTCTGGAGTTCTTTAGCAAAGTCTGTTGATGATAGAACCTGGTGGTTCCTGAAATAGCTGTACGCCTTGCTCACCTTTTTGTGATGCATAATATTCTTTCTGAAGATTAACCTCGTGCAGGCTTCAATGCAATGTTTCACTTAAATTTCAAACAGGCCATGGACTAACCAGGTACCATCAAGGTTAGGCACCCCGTTTTTACATATGCTGTACATACAGTTGTTGTAATTTGTTTTGGAACTAAATTTAAAAAACAAGAAAGAGAAAATGTCTCAAGCTTTAAAATTAATGTTTGACAAGAGTGCTGGGTATCCGTGGTAGTGTAATTATCAAGGTCAAAATCAGAAAATATATCTAATCATGTTTTTCCTTAAAAATGAAATGAAACCCGATTTTTCCATTATAAACGTAATTATTTATTGTTTTAAGCGACAATATAACATTCTTTAATGTTTTAATTTGATTTCCTAAAGTACTTACAAAAAATAAAAAACTAATTTTGCGATTTTTTGTATACCCTTGCAGGAAGTATTATAAAATTAATTAGATGTTTGTAACGCAGAGAAGGAGACGATTCCGTCTCCAAAAAGTATTTATATTCTTGATCAGCATGAGAGGCTGAGTCGATCCAGATGGATATGGCCCGTCTGTCGGTCCGTCCGTCCGTTGTTGCGTATGCGTTTTTCTCAGCCATCCTAAAACCTATTGGGATGATGGTATTTAATCTACTTATAACCTGAGTAAAATGAAGTTTGAAAATCATAAGGACCGGACCACGGGACGCGTTTGTCATGCAATTTAATTATTTGGAGCTGGTCACACCACTTGTGTAATTTAACAAAAATATCGAACGAGGAGATAACAAAAGTTGATTGCAAACCTTAGATGAAGTCCCGGGTAAATTACTTAAAATTTATATAGCCCAAAATGAGAAATTCTCAATAATCAATTATTAACAAATGAACCGCTCTACATAATTTGTGTTTTACTTATTACTTATTGCATTGTTAAGAAGCTTAGGAACAGCTGACGAATAAATATGATGAAGGACATACTGGCAAATCTGAACACTTATAGGATTCTACAAAAATACCCAATAACACGATTACCGACTGTTTAAGATTAAACATCGTGTTCATCTGAATTGGCTTCACCAAATCAGATTGACCAAAGAAATATACAAAAACGAAACAAAACCATAAACAAAATAAGTCATAAAAATTCATATGACAATTATTGCTTAATACCAAACAAAACATGCATCCACACTCTGTGGAAAACACTTAAGATTATAACAGCGACGCGGTATCATGTAACCAACGCTGAGCATGAAATATAAACATTAGAATAAGCATTTTTAAGAACAAATGTCGCCTCCTAGAGTTTAAGAAATCATTTATATACACAACACTTTTGTAAATAAAATCAGTTCATATTTTGAATTCAACGAATGAAGATTGGGTTATTCTTTGCTTCGCCCGGAATCCCTATTCATTTTGGTCCTTCGAGTAAAAGAAACTCTGTAGTTTTCCCCACCAGTGGTAAGAGACTCAGAGAATGAATCAGCTCCTTAAAGTCTGGATTCTTATGCAAGTGTAAATGCTAAGATCAGCTAAAGGTAGCAAAATTAAAAACTCTTGTTTTCCCCCACCAGTGGTAAGAGACAGAGTATAATATAAAAGCAAAATATTGCTTAATAAATAAAAAGTGCGTGAGACCGAGTATATAAAGGCAGTTTGGCTAGTCGAGCAACTGCAATAATTTCGGCAGCGGTAAAAAATATAAAAATATAAAGTTGGTGCGTGGCGTATTCGAAGCCCTAATATCGAAAGTTAAAAAAAAAAATTTTTTAGTGTATATATACACATTGAGTTGCAAGTAGGCAACAAAGAAGCAGCAGATCAGCAGCAAGGCAACTACTTAGAGTTGCAGAGACGAGAGAAGGACGGTGGCAGGCGCCCGCAAGACGTAAGAGAAGTCCTGGCAAGGAGATTGATAGAGCGCCCCAAAGACCCCTGGGTCGCTGGAGAACGTACACTGCCAATACAAGGAAGTCTGGTGCGCTGACCGGCACCGGTACCGCCTGAGCCCAAAGGCCCTGGACAACAGCAGCTGAGCGAGAAAAAAAAAACGGCGAATTCTACCCATTGGCGGACAAGCAGCAGCGCACAGGATCATCAGATAAGATATAAATTTAAAATAGTTATAATTACATCAACCTATGTTTATTATTATCATATACTTATTTCGGTCTCCTAATATACGCATAAGTTAAAATGTTCACTAATAAGGCTGCAAAAGTGTTGGAGAAGCAGGCAGAGTTACATACCAGGTTGAGGCAGTTAGAAGCACTAGATCCTACAAACATAACTAGCAAAGTTGTAGAGGAAGTAAAACAGATAAGGAATCAATGGATACTTAATAACAAAAAATTGATCCAAACTGCTCCAAATTTCGATCATGATTATTTCAGAAATAAAATACATGAAGAAGCATTAACGATAGTTGCCAAAATTATAGCCATAGGAGAGGCAGAAAAACCAGGCACTAGTAAGTCGGTGTTAGTTGAAGCAGAAGCGAATATGTCAGAAATGGGTGATGATAGCAAAGGAGAGTCGCGCGGGAATGCGACCTCCAGTAATGAGAACACTAAGGTTAACCAGGAAAAATTTGAAGAAAAAGTCCGTCAGCTCCAGCAATATTTGGATATGGTGAGCAAAGATTTACGTACGATAGACAATAGAACAGGCGAAATGTATATTAAGAAAATAAAATTCTTGTTTAGAAAGGTACAGGAGATATACAGATATAATGAAACGTTTAAAGAGGTCATAGAAGAATTGGAGTTCGACCTTCAGAATACCTTGGTAGCATTAGATGAGAAAATAAACGATCAGAAAGATTGTAAAACTGAGAATGTAACCGTAAGAGACGAACTACCGGTGTTGCCGAAGATTCAGGTACCCACATTTTCTGGAGAGGCTAGAGAATGGGACCTGTTTGTGGAGTTATTTACGAAATTAATTGAAAAAAGAGAGGATTTGAGCCCTACTCTTAAGTTTAATTATTTAAAATCCGTGTTAAAGGGCGAAGCGAAGAGCATGGTAGCTCATTTATTGTCAGGTTCAGCTGACAGTTATAATGCCGCTTGGGAACTGTTGACCAAGCGATATGAAAATAATCGGAGGGTATTTTCCGAACAATTAAGTCGGATCGTTGATCTACCGATGATCAACAATGAATCCGCAAAGAGTGTAAAAGGAGTGATTGACATAATTAATGAGTCAATGCACTTAATTAAAATTAAAGCAAATTTGTCCGATGAAGTTGACGTAATATTCGCACAACTCGTACTTAGGAAATTTGACAAGGAGGCTCTACAATTGTATGAGAGTCAGATTAGGGAAACAAGGCAGATACAAATGCTTTCTGATGTCATGGAATACTTGGAGCAAAGATATTGTTCGCTAAGTGCCATGAGGAAAGAAGAGAAAGACCCGCAAAAAGTTGTTTCATATGGGGTTTTTGAAAATAACTGTCCGATTTGCAAAGTTGCTGGGCATAAAGCGTATAAGTGCTATAAATTTAAAGGTTTGACACCTATGGAAAGGTATGAAACGGCCAAAAAAGTGCAGCTGTGCACACGATGCTTGAACCATTCAAGCAATAAAGAATGCACTAATGAGATGGTCTGTTCATTGTGCAGTAAAGGACACCATACTCTACTCCATTTTGAAGAAATACAGGAGAGAGTTAATACTTGTATAACGGCTCAATCCACACTGTTGGCCACAGCCCTAATACAAGTAAAAAATGTAAATGGAGGATATAAGACTCTAAGAGCCCTAATTGATAATGGTTCACAGAGCACAATTTTGTCTGAAGAGGCAGCTCAAATTTTAAAATTACCTAAAATTAAACAACATACAGAAAAAAGGGCGTGTCCTCAATAAATGCAAAAAAATCAAAATATAAGGTAAAAATAGATGTGAAGACGCGAAATCCTTGGATAAGTCATCTTAAGGTTGAGGCGATTGTGTTGCCAAAGTTAATGAAAGCTCTTCCATTAAAAACGGTAGACGTGGATATGTCAAAATGGCAATCCTACGTACTAGCTGATCCTACTTTTAATAAACCTGGTAAGGTTGATATAATAATGGGGGTAAACGTATATACCCAAATCTTAAAAGGGGGAGTTACAAAGATTGATGGCCTACTAGGCCAAAATACTCAATTTGGTTGGATCGTCTCGGGATGCACCAAATCAAAAAATAAAAAGTCAGTAGTGGCAACAACAACAGATGTCACAGGTATGCAACAGCGTTGGGAGAAGAACAAAGGTAAACGTGAAAATAAATACAATACAATTCAAAAGAAAATCAACAACAAAATTCAAGGAATAAGTCAGCATTTGACTCCTTCAGCAGGACCTCACCTTGGAGGTAAGATAAAAGCTGAGGTAAAAGAAATAATTTCTCGAAGTAATAAAGAAATAAATTTATGCCCCCGGCAGGACTCTCACTTTGGAGGTACAGTGAAAACTATGGAAGAAAAAGTATATATACAAAATAAGAATATTCAGGTGGCAATGGTTGAATTAAATAATGATTATCAAAAAAATAATGTCAAGATAGATTCCGGTAATAAATTGTCCGAATCTGCATTACAAAAAGGGCGGACAAGGCAAAATATGTATAAAAGGACAACATCTAAGAATAAACAAAATAACAACTCAAATTTTAGCTATCAGCAATATTTAAAAAAAGTGGAGCAAAGATCAGATTGGAACAAGTCGAAAAGTAAAAGTAGTTATTTTTAAAATTTTCCACCATATAAAAAGGCTAGAAGTCAACATAGTAATGCACATCAGCAGTGGGTAGATATCCCGAAACAAAAATTGTTAAGCATTGGGCGATATTAGTAATATGCCAAATATATAATAAATGAAATCCAGTAGAAGAAGAAGTAAACCATACAGCAGAATTTGTAAGAATAGGAAATCAGTTACAATCGGTAAAGGAACATCAGATTAACTAGGTTTGAGTGTCCATAATGTAATTTTACATGCTTCTTTAACAATAGTTTTCTTACTAATGATAATTTAATAAAAATTTGTATAAGACAATTAACTATAAAAATAAATTCCAAAACGTCGCATTTGGCGGCCCTTGGCAGAATGTTTAAGATTAAACATCGTGTTCATCTGAATTGGCTTCACCAAATCAGATTGACCAAAGAAATATACAAAAACGAAACAAAACCATAAACAAAATAAGTCATAAAAATTCATATGACAATTATTGCTTAATACCAAACAAAACATGCATCCACACTCTGTGGAAAACACTTAAGATTATAACAGCGACGCGGTATCATGTAACCAACGCTGAGCATGAAATATAAACATTAGAATAAGCATTTTTAAGAACAAATGTCGCCTCCTAGAGTTTAAGAAATCATTTATATACACAACACTTTTGTAAATAAAACCAGTTCATATTTTGAATTCAACGAATGAAGATTGGGTTATTCTTTGCTTCGCCCGGAATCCCTATTCATTTTGATCCGGCTCGAAGGACCAAAATGAATAGGGATTCCGGGCGAAGCAAAGAATAACCCAATCTTCATTCGTTGAATTCAAAATATGAACTGGTTTTATTTACAAAAGTGTTGTGTATATAAATGATTTCTTAAACTCTAGGAGGCGACATTTGTTCTTAAAAATGCTTATTCTAATGTTTATATTTCATGCTCAGCGTTGGTTACATGATACCGCGTCGCTGTTATAATCTTAAGTGTTTTCCACAGAGTGTGGATGCATGTTTTGTTTGGTATTAAGCAATAATTTATATACACAACACTTTTGTAAATAAAACCAGTTCATATTTTGAATTCAACGAATGAAGATTGGGTTATTCTTTGCTTCGCCCGGAATCCCTATTCATTTTGATCCGGCTCGAAGGACCAAAATGAATAGGGATTCCGGGCGAAGCAAAGAATAACCCAATCTTCATTCGTTGAATTCAAAATATGAACTGATTTTATTTACAAAAGTGTTGTGTATATAAATGATTTCTTAAACTCTAGGAGGCGACATTTGTTCTTAAAAATGCTTATTCTAATGTTTATATTTCATGCCCAGCGTTGGTTACATGATACCGCGTCGCTGTTATAATCTTAAGTGTTTTCCACAGAGTGTGGATGCATGTTTTGTTTGGTATTAAGCAATAATTGTATACACAACACTTTTGTAAATAAAACCAGTTCATATTTTGAATTCAACGAATGAAGATTGGGTTATTCTTTGCTTCGCCCGGAATCCCTATTCATTTTGATCCGGCTCGATGGACCAAAATGAATAGGGATTCCGGGCGAAGCAAAGAATAACCCAATCTTCATTCGTTGAATTCAAAATATGAACTGATTTTATTTACAAAAGTGTTGTGTATATAAATGATTTCTTAAACTCTAGGAGGCGACATTTGTTCTTAAAAATGCTTATTCTAATGTTTATATTTCATGCCCAGCGTTGGTTACATGATACCGCGTCGCTGTTATAATCTTAAGTGTTTTCCACAGAGTGTGGATGCATGTTTTGTTTGGTATTAAGCAATAATTGTCATATGAATTTTTATGACTTATTTTGTTTATGGTTTTGTTTCGTTTTTGTATATTTCTTTGGTCAATCTGATTTGGTGAAGCCAATTCAGATGAACACGATGTTTAATCTTAAACATTCTGCCAAGGGCCGCCAAATGCGACGTTTTGGAATTTATTTTTATAGTTAATTGTCTTATACAAATTTTTATTAATATTATCATTAGTAAGAAAACTATTGTTAAAGAAGCATGTAAAATTACATTATGGACACTCAAACCTAGTTAATCTGATGTTCCTTTACCGATTGTAACTGATTTCCTATTCTTACAAATTCTGCTGTATGGTTTACTTCTTCTTCTACTGGATTTCATTTATTATATATTTGGCATATTACTAATATCGCCCAATGCTTAACAATTTTTGTTTCGGGATATCTACCCACTGCTGATGTGCATTACTATGTTGACTTCTAGCCTTTTTATATGGTGGAAAATTTAAAAAATAACTACTTTTACTTTTCGACTTGTTCCAATCTGATCTTTGCTCCACTTTTTTTAAATATTGCTGATAGCTAAAATTTGAGTTGTTATTTTGTTTATTCTTAGATGTTGTCCTTTTATACATATTTTGCCTTGTCCGCCCTTTTTGTAATGCAGATTCGGACAATTTATTACCGGAATCTATCTTGACATTATTTTTTTGATAATCATTATTTAATTCAACCATTGCCACCTGAATATTCTTATTTTGTATATATACTTTTTCTTCCATAGTTTTCACTGTACCTCCAAAGTGAGGTCCTGCCGGGGGGCATAAATTTATTTCTTTATTAATTTGAGAAATTATTTCTTTTACCTCAGCTTTTATCTTACCTCCAAGGTGAGGTCCTGCTGAAGGAGTCAAATGCTGACTTATTCCTTGAATTTTGTTGTTGATTTTCTTTTGAATTGTATTGTATTTATTTTCACGTTTACCTTTGTTCTTCTCCCAACGCTGTTGCATACCTGTGACATCTGTTGTTGTTGCCACTACTGACTTTTTATTTTTTGATTTGGTGCATCCCGAGACGATCCAACCAAATTGAGTATTTTGGCCTAGTAGGCCATCAATCTTTGTAACTCCCCCTTTTAAGATTTGGGTATATACGTTTACCCCCATTATTATATCAACCTTACCAGGTTTATTAAAAGTAGGATCAGCTAGTACGTAGGATTGCCATTTTGACATATCCACGTCTACCGTTTTTAATGGAAGAGCTTTCATTAACTTTGGCAACACAATCGCCTCAACCTTAAGATGACTTATCCAAGGATTTCGCGTCTTCACATCTATTTTTACCTTATATTTTGATTTTTTTGCATTTATTGAGGACACGCCCTTTATTTCTGTATGTTGTTTAATTTTAGGTAATTTTAAAATTTGAGCTGCCTCTTCAGACAAAATTGTGCTCTGTGAACCATTATCAATTAGGGCTCTTAGAGTCTTATATCCTCCATTTACATTTTTTACTTGTATTAGGGCTGTGGCCAACAGTGTGGATTGAGCCGTTATACAAGTATTAACTCTCTCCTGTATTTCTTCAAAATGGAGTAGAGTATGGTGTCCTTTACTGCACAATGAACAGACCATCTCATTAGTGCATTCTTTATTGCTTGAATGGTTCAAGCATCGTGTGCACAGCTGCACTTTTTTGGCCGTTTCATACCTTTCCATAGGTGTCAAACCTTTAAATTTATAGCACTTATACGCTTTATGCCCAGCAACTTTGCAAATCGGACAGTTATTTTCAAAAACCCCATATGAAACAACTTTTTGCGGGTCTTTCTCTTCTTTCCTCATGGCTCTTAGCGAACAATATCTTTGCTCCAAGTATTTCATGACATCAAAAAGCATTTGTATCTGCCTTGTTTTCCTAATCTGACTCTCATACAATTGTAGAGCCTCCTTGTCAAATTTCCTAAGTACGAGTTGTGCGAATATTACGTCAACTTCATCGGACAAATTTGCTTTAATTTTAATTAAGTGCATTGACTCATTAATTATGTCAATCACTCCTTTTACACTCTTTGCGGATTCATTGTTGATCATCGGTAGATCAACGATCCGACTTAATTGTTCGGAAAATACCCTCCGATTATTTTCATACCGCTTGGTCAACAGTTCCCAAGCGGCATTATAACTGTCAGCTGAACCTGACAATAAATGAGCTACCATGCTCTTCGCTTCGCCCTTTAACACGGATTTTAAATAATTAAACTTAAGAGTAGGGCTCAAATCCTCTCTTTTTTCAATTAATTTCGTAAATAACTCCACAAACAGGTCCCATTCTCTAGCCTCTCCAGAAAATGTGGGTACCTGAATCTTCGGCAACACCGGTAGTTCGTCTCTTACGGTTACATTCTCAGTTTTACAATCTTTCTGATCGTTTATTTTCTCATCTAATGCTACCAAGGTATTCTGAAGGTCGAACTCCAATTCTTCTATGACCTCTTTAAACGTTTCATTATATCTGTATATCTCCTGTACCTTTCTAAACAAGAATTTTATTTTCTTAATATACATTTCGCCTGTTCTATTGTCTATCGTACGTAAATCTTTGCTCACCATATCCAAATATTGCTGGAGCTGACGGACTTTTTCTTCAAATTTTTCCTGGTTAACCTTAGTGTTCTCATTACTGGAGGTCGCATTCCCGCGCGACTCTCCTTTGCTATCATCACCCATTTCTGACATATTCGCTTCTGCTTCAACTAACACCGACTTACTAGTGCCTGGTTTTTCTGCCTCTCCTATGGCTATAATTTTGGCAACTATCGTTAATGCTTCTTCATGTATTTTATTTCTGAAATAATCATGATCGAAATTTGGAGCAGTTTGGATCAATTTTTTGTTATTAAGTATCCATTGATTCCTTATCTGTTTTACTTCCTCTACAACTTTGCTAGTTATGTTTGTAGGATCTAGTGCTTCTAACTGCCTCAACCTGGTATGTAACTCTGCCTGCTTCTCCAACACTTTTGCAGCCTTATTAGTGAACATTTTAACTTATGCGTATATTAGGAGACCGAAATAAGTATATGATAATAATAAACATAGGTTGATGTAATTATAACTATTTTAAATTTATATCTTATCTGATGATCCTGTGCGCTGCTGCTTGTCCGCCAATGGGTAGAATTCGCCGTTTTTTTTTTCTCGCTCAGCTGCTGTTGTCCAGGGCCTTTGGGCTCAGGCGGTACCGGTGCCGGTCAGCGCACCAGACTTCCTTATATTGGCAGTGTACGTTCTACAGCGACCCAGGGCACTCTTTGGGGCGCTCTATCAATCTCCTTGCCAGGACTTCTCTTACGTCTTGCGGGCGCCTGCCACCGTCCTTCTCTCGTCTCTGCAACTCTAAGTAGTTGCCTTGCTGCTGATCTGCTGCTTCTTTGTTGCCTACTTGCAACTCAATGTGTATATATACACTAAAAGTTTTTTTTTTTAACTTTCGATATTAGGGCTTCGAATACGCCACGCACCAACTTTATATTTTTATATTTTTTACCGCTGCCGAAATTATTGCAGTTGCTCGACTAGCCAAACTGCCTTTATATACTCGGTCTCACGCACTTTTTATTTATTAAGCAATATTTTGCTTTTATATTATACTCTGTCTCTTACCACTGGTGGGGGAAAACAAGAGTTTTTAATTTTGCTACCTTTAGCTGATCTTAGCATTTACACTTGCATAAGAATCCAGACTTTAAGGAGCTGATTCATTCTCTGAGTCTCTTACCACTGGTGGGGAAAACTACAGAGTTTCTTTTACTCGAAGGACCAAAATGAATAGGGATTCCGGGCGAAGCAAAGAATAACCCAATCTTCATTCGTTGAATTCAAAATATGAACTGATTTTATTTACAAAAGTGTTGTGTATATAAATGATTTCTTAAACTCTAGGAGGCGACATTTGTTCTTAAAAATGCTTATTCTAATGTTTATATTTCATGCTCAGCGTTGGTTACATGATACCGCGTCGCTGTTATAATCTTAAGTGTTTTCCACAGAGTGTGGATGCATGTTTTGTTTGGTATTAAGCAATAATTGTCATATGAATTTTTATGACTTATTTTGTTTATGGTTTTGTTTCGTTTTTGTATATTTCTTTGGTCAATCTGATTTGGTGAAGCCAATTCAGATGAACACGATGTTTAATCTTAAACACCGACAAGGAACATAAATCTGGTGGCCAAACTATATAATAAGGGTTTTATTTATTTTCAAAGATTGCTTAAGATTTGGGGGCGGCAGGGGCGTGTCAAAAATTTGAAATAAACTTGATCACTCTACATACTACACGATTCTAGACATCAAATTTGGCGGCTCTAGCTTTGATAGCCTCCGAGATCTACGTGTTGATACGGACTAGACTAGATCGACTCGGCTGTTGATCCTGATCAAGAATATATACTTTATGGGGGAAAAGCTTCCTTCTGCCTGTCACATACATTTTGGCGACTTTAATATACAATTTCAACCATTTAAACAACGAATAAATAAACACCAACAAATGTAAAGATGAGAAATTAATTTCGTTTGACTTTGGTTGAATATAACTAACAAGGGTCAACTGAAGTCAACGCAGGATCACAAACACTGGGTAGATTAGATATTTTCCTATATATGGTCTGAATGTGCGAAGTCCTGCTGTTTTGTAAATCCTACTTGATTTAATATAGGCCTTTTCAAAATGTTACATTGCTACCTGATTGAGAAAAACTAAAGGGGCGAATAAATGATGATTAAGTTCGTCAAAACTGAAACAAAACAAATCGGGCAAACTCTACAGTCGCAGCTAACAATATTGAATTGAGCAAATGTCAACACGCCACCACCGATGTTCACTTTACATTTTCGGGACGTTAAAGACTCTTTACGACCTTTCGATGAAACTTTATCAGTTGGAATATGGATTAAGCATTTTGAAGACATGACTGACATGATGCAATCGAATAGAGTACAAAAATTTGTTTTTGCTAATAGAGCAATTAAAGGACTTGAGTTTAAAACAGAAGTAAATAACGCTGAGTTACATAAGCAATTGTCAGAACTAAAAATAAAGAAAGGTGAAAGTGTTCAAAAATATTTGTTGAAAATGAAAGAGATGGCATCACGGGGTAATATAGAGAATAGTGCTCTTATGCGGTATGTGATTGACGGAATAAACGACTTGCGGATGAACAAAGCAATATTGTACAATGCTAATAACCTAAAAGAGTTTAAAGAGAAAATAAAATGTTATGAAAAACTGCGTGAAAGATCGAGCAATCAAAAAAGGGAGTCTAAGAACGTACAAATCTAATAAAAAGTGTAAAGAAATACAAAAACAAAGAAAATGATGTAAAATGATAAACCTGTGGGCAAATAGGGACAATAAGAGTAAAGAATGAAAGTGTTTTGGTTGCAATAATTTTGCCAAAGATTGTCCAAATAAAAAAACTGAAAATAGCACATATGTTCGTAATACTAATAAAATATCAGCTGATCATATGTTTATTTGTAAAGAAGTATCAATCAACAATGAAAAGTGTATAGCCTTCCTTTGAAATATTTGTTTTACTGGTGTATGGTGTCGGCGAGACGATTTAGTTACTTCGTTTAGTACTGCATTTGAAATAATCTTCTTTCTGAAAATTAACCTCGTTCCGGCTTAAAAGCAAAGTTTGACATAAATTTTAAACAGTTCATAGACTAACCAGGTAACACCAAGGTTAGCCACACCGTTTTGCACATGCTGTATATACAGCATTTGAAAGTTGCGTTGTAATTTGTTTGTTAAAGGCGAATCTATTACACTAATTTTCATTGCGCCTAAGGGTATGCATAAAACATGGTGGATTTTGGTATTGGTGGCTTCGCTAATGTTTATTCGTTTCATTAAGTTGCAATTCACAACTAACTTTAGCGCAGAAGACATTGTATGGCCATTGATTGGGCAATTTCATTAACAATGACCCGATCTTCATTTGTTGAATTTAAAATATGAACTAATTTTATTTACAAGCGTATTGATAAAATCTATATATTTTTAAATTAATAGACGTACTCGTACAACGCTCAGTACGAACAAGTGGCCCATATGACACCAGGCCCGGGCCTGTTATGAATGACCCTAAGTAAAGTTAATGTTACAATCTCTACCCACTCCGACCTAAGGGCATAGGCGTATTACATATATAAACATAAATTAAACTAAAGAAATAGAAAATATTAAATGTAATAAGATAATAGGTTACATATAAAAAGAAAACAGGATAGGTTCAAATAAAGATGATTACAACTAATTACGAGCGAGGAAGGACAAGATCGCAATTTTTATACTCGGAAGCGATGTTTCGGATACGATAACGTGCCAAAGTCTGTTGTAGTCACTACATAGTATACGAAAAGGTTCATGCAGAGAAAAGTTAGTTGTGCAAGTGGGAAGTATAAGCGGTGTGAAATTGCGGGTCCTTCTAGATGGAACAGAAATGTTAATTTGGCTCAACAGCTCGGAAGAGTAAATCTCACCATTCAAAATAAGATGGAAGTTGTA
Organism: Drosophila insularis; assembly: GCA_018903935.1. NCBI lineage: Eukaryota > Metazoa > Arthropoda > Insecta > Diptera > Drosophilidae > Drosophila > Drosophila insularis. The sequence continues at coordinate 300,490 of JAEIFP010000213.1, forward strand.
CAGTTGGATCCCAGCGCAAATCACGAAAGGCAAACAGTAAAAACTGTTTTTGTACAGATTTTAATTTGTTTTGATAAAACTCATATTGAGGAGACCAAACACAAGATCCATACTCCAATATGGGGCGGATTAAAGAAGTAAAAAGTATTTTGGTAGTATATGGATCCTTGAACGCATGAAAAGCATTCAGGTCAGCTTGCAAAATAGAGAGAGTCTACGATGCGATTAGCGATTTTTACGTCATCAGCATACATAAGAACTCTGGAATCTAAAAGAACGGTGGGGAGATCATTAATAAAAATGGTGAATAGTAATGGGCCAAGGTGACTGCCCTGTGGGACTCCCGATTCAACACAAATGATCTTAGAAAGAGATGACCTAAAAAGAACCCTCTGCCTCCTATTGCTTAGATATGTATTGTGAAATGCAAGCAAGCAGAGCATCCGGAAAGCCAACTAAATTCAGCTTATGTAATAGTAAGGCATGGTTTACCGAATCGAAAGCCTTACTGAAATCCGTATATATAACATCAGTTTGCTTTTGTTTCTTAAAACCTTGGATTACAAAAGATGTAAACTGTAAAAGGTTAGTTGTGGTAGACCTATTCTTGACAAACCCATGCTGGTATGGCGAAAAAATAGATTTACATAAATGCTGTATTTGAGACGTCATAATTTTCTCAAACAGTTTAGGTATCGCTGACAATTTAGAAAATAAAATATTAATGCTGCTCGGCGTGTTTTTTGTGTTTTTCGTTATTGGGCTATTGCTATTGAGCATAATTTTTGGAAGATTTCTTCCCAAATGTGGGAGGTTGCAGGACAGTTTTTTATTACGTGTTCTATGTTTTTATGCCAGTGGCTGGGAGTTTTATTTTGGTGTTGGTTTTTGTTGGGATTGATCTAATTAATGTGGGGTAGAGGTGTGTTGGGGTGTTGTTGATGTTGCCTATGAATTTGATAGCTGATGTCAAGTACACACCAACTCAATTACGAACAAATAAAAAATCAATTTTTTGAAATCGGTTAACAACTTTTTAAGATATCGTGGTCACCGCAACGACACTTTTTTAAAAATGAAGTAAGTAATTCGTCTCGCCGACTTGGGTATACCATACACCAGTAAAACAAATATTTTAAATTTATAATAACCAATGCATTTTCGTATTTAAAAAAAAACTGTTCATATGCTTTTCACAAGCATATCTTAGTATTTCGCTCACTCAAGCATACGAGCACCCTAGCGCCCCCACCAGCCAACAGCCACTTCCGGCCATATGGAAAAACGTTTATATGCATAACTTGGCTATTTTTGATTTTGATCAAATTTGGTGTTTTGCTGGATATTAGTATCAAATTTAAGTGTGCTAAATTTGATTGCACAAGGTAGAAAATTACGGGAGATAATCGAGTTTTTTCAAATTACGGGGGCGGAGGGGGGCGTGGCAAAATCTTTACACATAAAAAATGTGCGCAATTACTAAGCAAATATTTATACCAACTATGGTGTCTCTAGCTAAAATAGTTTTTGAGAAAATCGGTTTTATTTAATTTGCGGGGGCGGTAGGGGGCGTGGCAAAATTTTTACAAATAAAAAATGTGCGCATTTACTTAGCAAATATACATACCAAATCTTGTGTCTCTAGTTGCTATAGGGTTTAAGAAAATCGGTTTTATATAATTTGCGGGGGCGGTAGGGGGCGTGGCAGAAATTTGAAATAAACTTGATCACTCTACATACTATACGAATCTACATACTAAATTTGGTGGCTCTAGCTTTTATAGTCTCCGAGATCTAGGTGTTCATACAGACGGACGGACGGACGGACGGACGGACAGACGGACATGGCTAGATCGTCTCGGCTGTTGATGCTGATCAAGAATATATATACTTTATGGGGTCGGAAAAGCTTCCTTCTGCCTGTTACATACATTTTAGCGACTTTAATATACCATTTTCACCCTATGGGTGTATGGTATAATTATAAAAAAATGAAGTAAGTAAGTCGTCTCGCCGACTTGGATATACTATACACCAGTAAAACAAATATTTTAAATTTATAATAACCAATGCATTTTCGTATTTTTAAAAAAATCTGTTTGCATGCTTTTTAGAAGCATATCTTAGTATTTCGCTCACTCAAGCATTCGAGCACCCTAGCGCCCCCACCAGCCAACGGCCACTTCCGGCCATATGGAAAAACGTTTATATGCATAACTTGGCTATTTTTGATTTTGATCAAATTTGGTGTTTTGCTGGATATTAGTATCAAATTTAAGTGTGCTAAATTTGATTGCACAAGGTAGAAAATTACGGGAGATAATCGAGTTTTTTCAAATTACGGGGGCGGAGGGGGGCGTGGCAAAATCTTTACACATAAAAAATGTGCGCAATTACTAAGCAAATATTTATACCAACTATGGTGTCTCTAGCTAAAATAGTTTTTGAGAAAATCGGTTTTATTTAATTTGCGGGGGCGGTAGGGGGCGTGGCAAAATTTTTACAAATAAAAAATGTGCGCATTTACTTAGCAAATATACATACCAAATCTTGTGTCTCTAGTTGCTATAGGGTTTAAGAAAATCGGTTTTATATAATTTGCGGGGGCGGTAGGGGGCGTGGCAGAAATTTGAAATAAACTTGATCACTCTACATACTACACGAATCTACATACCAAATTTGGTGGCTCTAGGTCTTATAGTCTCCGAGATCTAGGTGTTCATACAGACGGACGGACGGACGGAAAGACGGACATGGCTAGATCGTCTCGGCTGTTGATGCTGATCAAGAATATATATACTTTATGGGGTCGGAAAAGCTTCCTTCTGCCTGTTACATACATTTTGGCGACTTTAATACACCATTTCACCCTATGGGTGTATGGTATAAATATGATTTCGAGATAATCGCCTTGAAAGTTTGTTAACGCGCTGCGCGCGCGTGAAGAAGCAATATGGAATGCGCTATAACTTTGGTTCTATTTATTGGATGGCTACAAAAATTGGGATAACATTCTTCAGAAACTGTACTTTAAGATAAAAGAATAAAAAAAAACGATTTTTTTACCGAGCACAACATATATAACCCTTGAAAAGAAGTCGGGTCAGAGGTATTAACATTGGCGCTACTCCATGGCCAATTTCCTTCACATGTTTCCTGTTTGATTGCCAGTTCCGACTTTTCTAAATTGCTGATTCTGGCCATAATTGATACGAGTCTATTTCAAAATTATTTTTTAAGTACTGACTGTTTATATGAACCGGTTCCATTTGATTACTGTCTCTCGAACGGGAACTGGAATAACTAGTCATTAAATCATCCATGTAGAATTCATCTCGGATAATTTCACTAACTACTTTATTCTGACATCTATTTGCTATCTTTGTTTTACCCTTGTAGCTAAGTGAGGTGCTGATGCAGTACAGTACGTAACCGTTGTCAACTTATATTTTTTAAAATTTTTTCTATTGTGATCTTCTCCACAAATGTTTATCTCCTGATATATTTTGTCAATAAATATTGAAATCTGCAAATGCAGATGCTACCAACTGCCATTTTCTCCATTTTAATATTATGTCGAATATGTTGCGGCCCGATCCAGATTACACCATTAGACTTCTGTTATTATTTTTTTTCGCGGAAGCGTCAAATACAACTCTTAATTTCTTTGTCAGACTTGAGTCTTTTACTACTGCTGGATGGGGCAGATAATAAGCACCTTCATCCTTTGTTTCGAACGTATGGCCCGACTCTCAATATTCTTTAAGTTTAGTTTTGGATTTCTCTGAAACTTTTTTTCCAAGTTAAGAAATCGCGCCCTTGCATGCGCCTTTGAGTCACACAATTCCTTTTCTTGCTTAAATGGGATCGCTACCACTTATCTTCCAGAGTCATTGTTGTGCTAAATCTTTGCCGTTTTGTTAAAATTTTCTTCACATTCGTTAGCTTCTATATCATCTTTTTCGTCTGCCTCCATCTCCCAAAAACGTTCCATATCTGTAACGTCTATTGTTGTTGCTACTATAGACTTATCTCCATTTGACTTGGAACATCCAGACACGATCCAACCAAATTAACTATTTTGGCCTAGCAAGCCATCATCATGGCAACTCCATTTTTTAAGATATATGTACCTACATATATACATCTTCCCCCATTGGTGATACTTAACATAACTTTGAGGGTTCGTATTTAAATAAAAATAGATTTCGTTAACTCCATTTGGTGGTTTCTGTTCGACGATAAGATATTATTTGAATTCAACATATGTACTTACATTCAGTTTTCCACCAGACACTTGATATTGCATCAGCCAAGAAAGTGTGAAAAACAAAAGATCGTTCAAATTTAAAAAAAAAAGCGATTCAGAAGGTGGGTTCCGCTGCACGTAGGAGTGCCACTTTGATATATCCACATTTGCTATTTATAATGGAAGAGTTTTTGTTAATTGTGGAAATACAATTGCTTCAACATTAAAGAGCTCTTTTTCTGGATCACGCATCGTTTCTCTTTGTACCTTATACTTTGAAGTCAATGTTTTTGTTGAAGATACGCCACTTATTACTGTTTGTTGCTTGATTTTGGTTAACTTTAGTATTTGATCGGGTTCTTCAAATAAAATAATGCTCTGTGAACCACTATCAATCAAAGCTCTTAAGGTTTCATATTCTGCACTTATTTTCTTAACTTGTAGTAGGACTGTGGCCAACAGTGTTGGTTGTGCTGTTACACAAGTATTTACCCTCTCCAATTTTTCCCTAAATGGAGTTGAGAATGGTGTCCTTTGCTGCACAATGACCATCAAATTTCACTAGTGCACCTGTTAGTGCTGGAATGCTTCAATCACCTCATACATATTTGCACTCTTTTTGCGGTTTCCACCTCTTCCTTAGGTCATACCGCTTTAGGTGCTTTGCAGATCGGACAATTATCTTTAATCACGACAAATGGCACTTTGAGAACAATATCTTTGCTCCAAGTGTTCCATAATGTCAGATAGCATTTGATTCTGCCTTGTTTTCCCTATCTGACTCTCATATAACATTAATTAAGTGCACTGACTCATTAATAATGTCAATCACTCCCTTTAAACTTTTTGCGGATTCATTGTTGATCATCGTTAAATCAACGATCCGACTTAATTGTTCGGAAAATGCCCTCCGGATATTTTCACACCGCTTGGTTTAAAATTCTCAAGCAGCAATATAATTGTCAGCTTAGCCTGATGTAGTGTATTCACATAGTCGCCTATCATTCATACTTAAAGTATAGCTCAACTTGTAACACTTAGTTGCAAGCATAAACAATCTTCAATTGTTTGTATATATGTATGTGCAGGCATGCACATGCATACATACTGATTATGCATATGCGTAATATGAGCTAGGGCTAAGAGAGCGTGTGACCGCTGAGTCAGCACTTTGGCCGCCCAGACTGTGAGCGTCCAACTATGTGAGTACACTCGCTCCGCACACACCCCCCCCCATTCCATTTGTAGCTGCCGTCCAACGGCAGCATAAGAACAGATATAGGCTAAGAACTCTTTAACGAAATAAAGTAAAAGCATTATCAAAACTCACAGCTAAGGGCACAGACGTGCCGCTGTCTTTATTTAAACTTTATAATATTTACTCAAACCGGAACCCGGTCATTACATGGCGACCGTGACAGGACACAAACAGGACCTGTGTAAAAATTTTTTTAAAAAAAAAAAAAGGAAATATTAATTAAATAAAAAAAAAAAAATATATACGAAAAAAAAAAAAAACAACAACTAATAATTGATGCGGCGAAATATCAGCAACAGCAGCAGCCAATTAAGGCCACAGTGTCGGAGAAGGCAAATATGCCCACATGAGTGACACTGGATTTGGAAATTCTGCACCTGTCGTGCAAAGGGACGCGCCAACACTCGAGGAAGCACTCGAGGCGTGTCCAGCCGATGGACCCCGTCCTCTTACCATAGAGCAATATAAGGCGAGGACTGCAAGGAAACAGGAAAAACCAAAACATAAACGAAGCGGCCGGAGGATAAAGCTACTACAACAGAGACGTTTAATGAAGGACATGGTGGAGGCCACCAAAGAAAAAGAAGACCGACAGCGCTACATAGAGCGCCTGCAACTAATAAATAACGAGCTTCGCCAAGGTGCGAAACAACGGCAAACGGGCTGCATATTTGCAGTAGCCCCAATTTGCCCTTTATTTTAATTATTTATAACAAATCTATGCGGGAAACCGCTGTTTACAAATTACTAAAAAAAAATAGGCTTGTACTAACACATGTGGTAGACATAGATTTAATCAAAATTGTAAAACTTATGTAAGTCTACCACATGCCCTTAACTCTTTTCCTTTTCTCTGGCTCACTGCATTCACAGTTGATGCACAAAAAAAAAAATCATCTCTGGCTCACTGTTTAAACAGTTGAGATTTCCAAAATTTAAAAAAAAAAATATTAATAAAAAAAAAATTTACTAAATATCAATACTTATATTTGCATAAAATTTAAAAAAAAAAAAATTCAAAAAGAGAGCTTACACTTTTTTTTTTTTTCTCAAAGTTCAAATTCAAATTTTCAAATTTTCCCATGAAACTCTCATTAAATGTATGGAGTCGAACTCCATATCAAAGCTAGATAGTACAGAAGAAAGTATTAGAAAATTAGTTAGCATGTTGGACCATGAGTCCAAGGTAGCGGATTCAACCGCTAATGTTATAAATACTGTCGAAACATCTTCAATATTAATACTACGACTTGAAATTTATAACAATTTTATTAGTAATAATCGTCGTTTTGCTATTAGCAAACTCCCTGACGAAACTTTATAAATTGCACAATAGATGCATCAAAAAGAAATACCAAAGTAGGGCCATAGACTTAGACAGGATCTAAAAATATGGAATGGAATAATTTAGTAAAAAATCTAAATAATTCCAGAGACAAATTTAACAGATCATATAATTGTATCAATAAAGATACAGTTATTAGAATAGAAACTCTAAAATTACACATAAATAACCTTATTCAACAATATAATAATATTGTTTTTAAAATTCAATTGGTCGACGACCAGCTTACTCCTGCTCATAAGACACAGTGCTACAATTTAATACAATCTTTAAATGAAAGGTTGACAAAAATAAGCGCGAGAAGAAGTCTGGAAATACAAATACCAGAAGAACCATTAGCTTTAGCCGAGTTCGATGCAAATCAACTAAGCGAGCTAAATGAGTCGAAGCCAACAGTCGACATCGAACAAGATAGTGACATTGAATCATTGTTCGAAGAAATAATCCCTACTAAAATGGCACTAACAGTTGTAGATTTTTTGAAGCTGGCCTCAAGTCTAATATCAGACTATGACGGTAAGCCAGAAAATTTGCAAAGTTTCCTAGATTCTTTGAATCTAGTAAACACACTAAAAGGCGACCATGAGCAAACAGCCATAAGCCTGATCAAAACAAAATTAAAAGGCCACGCCAGAAATTTGATAACCACTGAACAGACAATAGGTGAGATCATTACTCACTTGTCTACAACAGTGAAGGGAGAGTCGGTAGAAGTGGTATCAGCTAAGCTTCTCAATCTCCAGCAAAGAAACAAAACTGCTACTCAATACACCCAAGAGGTGGAAAAGTTAGCAAAGGACCTTGAAGGTGCCTACATCAGCGATGGTGTGACCCCAACTCTTGCTACCAAGTATAGCACAGTAACAGCAGTAAAGGCAATGACGAAAAATTGCACAATAGAAAGGGTTAAGAACATCATGATGGGAGGTATTTTCACAAATATGGATGATGCTGTATCCAAATTTGTAAACACTTGTACTGAGATAACAGGACAAAGCAATTCAGTCCTATATTATCGACGAGGTACAAGTTATAACAATAGAGGAGGCCGAGGTTATAATCGCGGAAAAATTATAACTATAATAATAACAGCAACAACAATAACAACTTCCATAATAATAATAACCGTGGTGGAAGACGAGGCCAGAATAGAGGAAGAGGCCGAGGAAACTTCAACCAAGGTTATAATACCGGTAATATCAGATTATTACAGAATACATCGGAAAACCAACAGAACCCTTTAGGCAACACACAATAAATCCAAAAATTTACACTATCAGCCTTAGTCTTAACATATTTGTTTGCTTCACAAATCACGAAACAAACACAAATTTAACATTTTTAGTAGATACAGGAGCAGATATATCACTCCTAAAAATAAATTCAGATAATTACAATATCAAAGACAATAAAATTATAGACATTGAAGGCATAGGCCAAGGAATAATTCAATCCAAAGGAATCACAGCAATAGAAATTCAAACAGCCAAATACATAATTCCACATGAATTCCATTTAGTAGATCCCGATTTCGCAATACCATGCGATGGAATAATCGGCATTGACTTCATAAAAAAATTCAATTGCCAGTTAGACTTCAACCCAACCGAAGATTGGTTAATAATTAGACCAAACAACCTAAATTATCCGATTTATGTTCCGATTACATATAGTTCAGGCAATAATGCACTACTTTTACCAGCTAGATCCCAAGTGGTCCGAAAAATAGAAATAAACACAGAAGAAGAGTGCATATTGATACCAAATCAAGAAATTCACAATGGAATTTATGTCGCTAATACAATAGCAACGTCCAAACATGTTTACGTCCGTCTGTTGAATACAACTAATTCTGACCAATTGGTCAATGTAGGAAAACTAAAATATGAAACACTTTCAAATTACGAAATTGTCCGAACAAACCCAGACATCAGATGTGAAACAGTTTTGAATAGCTTAAAGAAAAATTTCCCCCCTCAATTTAAAGAACAGTTAACAAAATTATGTACCAAATATAGCGATGTATTCGGACTAGAAACCGAATCGATATCAACAAACAATTTCTATACGCAAACATTAAGACTAAGGGATGATGAACCTATTTATATTAAGAACTATAGAAGTCCGCATAGCCAAATAGAAGAAATCCAAAAACAAGTAGGAAAATTAATAAATGATAAAATCGTAGAACCATCTGTATCCGAATACAATAGCCCACTCTTATTAGTCCCAAAGAAATCTAACTCAGAAGAAAAGAAATGGCGATTAGTAATTGGCTATCGTCAAATAAACAAAAAATTATTGTCCGATAAATTTCCGCTTCCCAGAATTGATGACATTCTAGACCAATTGGGTCGAGCTAAATACTTCTCCTGCCTCGACCTAATGTCCGGTTTTCACCAAATTGAACTAGAAGAAAGTTCAAGAAACGTAACATCTTTTTCAACAAGCAATGGCTCATATCGCTTCACGCGATTGCCATTTGGACTTAAAATAGCACCGAACTCTTTCCAGAGAATGATGACAATAGCATTTTCAGGATTGGAACCTTCGCAGGCATTCCTTTATATGGATGACTTAATGGTGATAGGATGTTCCGAAAAACATATGATTAAAAACTTAACTGATGTTTTTAACGTATGTAGGAGATACAACCTAAAGTTGCATCCAGAAAAATGCTCATTTTTTATGCATGAAGTGACATTCCTAGGTCACAAATGCACTGATAAAGGAGTCCTGCCCGATGACAAAAAATACGATGTCATAAAAAACTATCCGGTTCCGCATGATGCAGATAGCGCGAGGCGTTTCGTAGCATTTTGTAATTACTACCGTCGTTTCATAGAAAACTTCGCCGACCATTCGCGACACATAACTAGATTATGCAAAAAGAATGTCCCTTTTGAATGGACGAGCGAATGCCAAAACGCATTTATGCATCTTAAAGAAAAGCTTATGCATCCAACACTACTTCAATATCCCGATTTTAGCAAAGAATTTTGTATAATAACTGATGCAAGTAAACAAGCTTGTGGAGCGGCTCTAACTCAGAACCATAGTGGACTTCAACTCCCAATAGCTTATGCATCACGTTCATTTACAAAAGGCGAAAGCAATAAAAGTACAACAGAACAAGAGTTAGCAGCAATTCATTGGGCAATAACATATTTTAGACCATATATTTATGGAAAACATTTTACAGTAAAAACAGATCACAGACCACTAACATATTTATTTTCAATGACAAATCCAAGTTCCAAATTAACACGCATGCGGCTGGAACTTGAAGAATATGATTTCACAGTAGAATACCTAAAGGGAAAAGATAATTTTGTTGCGGATGCACTTTCCCGCATAACAATAACCGATTTAAAAGACACTCAACATAAAGTCCTGAAAGTCACTACCAGGCGACAAAGTAGACAAGAGAAGAACTGTACAGTTAAAAACAATGAACTTTTGCCAAGGCAAAATCATTTAAATGTATCCAAGCCCAACGTGTACGAAGTCATTGCAAATGACGAAGTACGAAAAGTAGTGACCTTGCGCATCACAGAATCTAAATGTTTCTTTAAGCATGGAAATAAAGTGATCGCAAGAATTGAAGTTAGCGACATATATACTAATGGAATTCTCGACTTAGGTCAGCTCTTCCAAAGGCTTGAAAAAGAGGCCGGTATATTAAACATCCGCCAACTCAAAGTGGCACCGAGTGAAAAGGTCTTTGAATCAATTTCAATAGATACTTTCAAACAAATGGGCAATAAAATATTAAGATCATTACGAGTAGCGCTACTCCAGCCGGTGACCCATTTAAGAAATGAGAAAGAGATACAACAAGTACTGTCTACATACCATGATGATCCAATTCAAGGAGGTCATAGTGGCATTACAAGAACAATATCGAAAATCAAAAGACATTACTATTGGAAAAATATGACACGTCATATAAAAGAGTACGTACGTAAATGTCAAAAATGCCAGGTGTCTAAAACAACGACACATACAAAAACTCCTATGACTTTCACTGAAACACCAGCAAACGCTTTCGACATAGTGATAGTGGATACAATTGGTCCACTACCAAAATCGGAGCATGGTAACGAATATATAGTCACATTAATATGTGACCTAACAAAATATTTAGTAACCATACCGATCAAAAACAAAAGTGCAAACAATGTCGCAAAAGCAATTTTTGAAAACTTTATACTCAAGTACGGTCCAATGAAGACGTTCATTTCGGACATGGGAACAGAGTATAAAAACCAAGTAATAACTGATATATGCAAGTATATGAAGATCAAGAATCTCACCTCTACTGCATATCACCACCAGACCTTAGGGACAATTGAACGAAGTCATCGAACATTCAATGAATACATTCGTTCATATATCTCTGCAGATAAGTCTGATTGGGATGATTGGATTCAATATTTCACTTATTGCTTCAACACGACACCATCAGCAACACACGAGTATTGTCCATATGAACTCGTATTTGGTAGATTGCCAAAACAGTTCATAGATTTTAATAAAATTGATAGAATAGACCCCCTTTACAATTTAAATGATTATGCTAAAGAAGTAAAATATAGATTAGAAATAGCATATAAAAGAGCTAGAATTATGTTAGAAAAAGCCAAGGCTTATAGGAAAGATTTATATGATAAAACCAGTAAAAATTTTGAATTAAGTGTAGGAGATAAAGTATTAATAAGAAATGAAGCAGGGCATAAATTAGACCCAGTATATTTAGGACCATATATAGTAGAAAAAATAGGAGATAATCAAAACATTTTTATAAAAGATAGCAAAAATAAGAGACAAAAAGTACATAAGGATAGATTAAAAATTTACATTAAATGAAACGTTTCATGAGAAAATAATAAAAAAAAAAAAATAATTAGGTCTGATCAACCTTTTCAAAAAAAAAGAAAGATTTTTTTAATTTTATATAAATTTTTTTTATATAAATTTTTTTTTAAATTTTATGCAAACACAAAAAAAAAAAACAAAACAAACAAAAAAAAAACATACAAAGAAAAAAGACAAAAAAAAAAAAAACACTTTTTATCCAAAAATTAATTCTCAAAAGAAAAATTTTTTTTTCTCTAAATGACTACATATGTATATTACGTCATTTCTTAAAAAAGGGAGGTGTAGTGTATTCACATAGTCGCCTATCATTCATACTTAAAGTATAGCTCAACTTGTAACACTTAGTTGCAAGCATAAACAATCTTCAATTGTTTGTATATATGTATGTGCAGGCATGCACATGCATACATACTGATTATGCATATGCGTAATATGAGCTAGGGCTAAGAGAGCGTGTGACCGCTGAGTCAGCACTTTGGCCGCCCAGACTGTGAGCGTCCAACTATGTGAGTACACTCGCTCCGCACACACCCCCCCCCATTCCATTTGTAGCTGCCGTCCAACGGCAGCATAAGAACAGATATAGGCTAAGAACTCTTTAACGAAATAAAGTAAAAGCATTATCAAAACTCACAGCTAAGGGCACAGACGTGCCGCTGTCTTTATTTAAACTTTATAATATTTACTCAAACCGGAACCCGGTCATTACATGGCGACCGTGACAGGACACAAACAGGACCTGTGTAAAAATTTTTTTTAAAAAAAAAAAAAAGGAAATATTAATTAAATAAAAAAAAAAAAAATATATACGAAAAAAAAAAACAACAACTAATAATTGATGCGGCGAAATATCAGCAACAGCAGCAGCCAATTAAGGCCACAGTGTCGGAGAAGGCAAATATGCCCACATGAGTGACACTGGATTTGGAAATTCTGCACCTGTCGTGCAAAGGGACGCGCCAACACTCGAGGAAGCACTCGAGGCGTGTCCAGCCGATGGACCCCGTCCTCTTACCATAGAGCAATATAAGGCGAGGACTGCAAGGAAACAGGAAAAACCAAAACATAAACGAAGCGGCCGGAGGATAAAGCTACTACAACAGAGACGTTTAATGAAGGACATGGTGGAGGCCACCAAAGAAAAAGAAGACCGACAGCGCTACATAGAGCGCCTGCAACTAATAAATAACGAGCTTCGCCAAGGTGCGAAACAACGGCAAACGGGCTGCATATTTGCAGTAGCCCCAATTTGCCCTTTATTTTAATTATTTATAACAAATCTATGCGGGAAACCGCTGTTTACAAATTACTAAAAAAAAATAGGCTTGTACTAACACATGTGGTAGACATAGATTTAATCAAAATTGTAAAACTTATGTAAGTCTACCACATGCCCTTAACTCTTTTCCTTTTCTCTGGCTCACTGCATTCACAGTTGATGCACAAAAAAAAAAAATCATCTCTGGCTCACTGTTTAAACAGTTGAGATTTCCAAAATTTAAAAAAAAAAATATTAATAAAAAAAAATTTACTAAATATCAATACTTATATTTGCATAAAATTTAAAAAAAAAAAAATTCAAAAAGAGAGCTTACACTTTTTTTTTTTTTCTCAAAGTTCAAATTCAAATTTTCAAATTTTCCCATGAAACTCTCATTAAATGTATGGAGTCGAACTCCATATCAAAGCTAGATAGTACAGAAGAAAGTATTAGAAAATTAGTTAGCATGTTGGACCATGAGTCCAAGGTAGCGGATTCAACCGCTAATGTTATAAATACTGTCGAAACATCTTCAATATTAATACTACGACTTGAAATTTATAACAATTTTATTAGTAATAATCGTCGTTTTGCTATTAGCAAACTCCCTGACGAAACTTTATAAATTGCACAATAGATGCATCAAAAAGAAATACCAAAGTAGGGCCATAGACTTAGACAGGATCTAAAAATATGGAATGGAATAATTTAGTAAAAAATCTAAATAATTCCAGAGACAAATTTAACAGATCATATAATTGTATCAATAAAGATACAGTTATTAGAATAGAAACTCTAAAATTACACATAAATAACCTTATTCAACAATATAATAATATTGTTTTTAAAATTCAATTGGTCGACGACCAGCTTACTCCTGCTCATAAGACACAGTGCTACAATTTAATACAATCTTTAAATGAAAGGTTGACAAAAATAAGCGCGAGAAGAAGTCTGGAAATACAAATACCAGAAGAACCATTAGCTTTAGCCGAGTTCGATGCAAATCAACTAAGCGAGCTAAATGAGTCGAAGCCAACAGTCGACATCGAACAAGATAGTGACATTGAATCATTGTTCGAAGAAATAATCCCTACTAAAATGGCACTAACAGTTGTAGATTTTTTGAAGCTGGCCTCAAGTCTAATATCAGACTATGACGGTAAGCCAGAAAATTTGCAAAGTTTCCTAGATTCTTTGAATCTAGTAAACACACTAAAAGGCGACCATGAGCAAACAGCCATAAGCCTGATCAAAACAAAATTAAAAGGCCACGCCAGAAATTTGATAACCACTGAACAGACAATAGGTGAGATCATTACTCACTTGTCTACAACAGTGAAGGGAGAGTCGGTAGAAGTGGTATCAGCTAAGCTTCTCAATCTCCAGCAAAGAAACAAAACTGCTACTCAATACACCCAAGAGGTGGAAAAGTTAGCAAAGGACCTTGAAGGTGCCTACATCAGCGATGGTGTGACCCCAACTCTTGCTACCAAGTATAGCACAGTAACAGCAGTAAAGGCAATGACGAAAAATTGCACAATAGAAAGGGTTAAGAACATCATGATGGGAGGTATTTTCACAAATATGGATGATGCTGTATCCAAATTTGTAAACACTTGTACTGAGATAACAGGACAAAGCAATTCAGTCCTATATTATCGACGAGGTACAAGTTATAACAATAGAGGAGGCCGAGGTTATAATCGCGGAAAAATTATAACTATAATAATAACAGCAACAACAATAACAACTTCCATAATAATAATAACCGTGGTGGAAGACGAGGCCAGAATAGAGGAAGAGGCCGAGGAAACTTCAACCAAGGTTATAATACCGGTAATATCAGATTATTACAGAATACATCGGAAAACCAACAGAACCCTTTAGGCAACACACAATAAATCCAAAAATTTACACTATCAACCTTAGTCTTAACATATTTGTTTGCTTCACAAATCACGAAACAAACACAAATTTAACATTTTTAGTAGATACAGGAGCAGATATATCACTCCTAAAAATAAATTCAGATAATTACAATATCAAAGACAATAAAATTATAGACATTGAAGGCATAGGCCAAGGAATAATTCAATCCAAAGGAATCACAGCAATAGAAATTCAAACAGCCAAATACATAATTCCACATGAATTCCATTTAGTAGATCCCGATTTCGCAATACCATGCGATGGAATAATCGGCATTGACTTCATAAAAAAATTCAATTGCCAGTTAGACTTCAACCCAACCGAAGATTGGTTAATAATTAGACCAAACAACCTAAATTATCCGATTTATGTTCCGATTACATATAGTTCAGGCAATAATGCACTACTTTTACCAGCTAGATCCCAAGTGGTCCGAAAAATAGAAATAAACACAGAAGAAGAGTGCATATTGATACCAAATCAAGAAATTCACAATGGAATTTATGTCGCTAATACAATAGCAACGTCCAAACATGTTTACGTCCGTCTGTTGAATACAACTAATTCTGACCAATTGGTCAATGTAGGAAAACTAAAATATGAAACACTTTCAAATTACGAAATTGTCCGAACAAACCCAGACATCAGATGTGAAACAGTTTTGAATAGCTTAAAGAAAAATTTCCCCCCTCAATTTAAAGAACAGTTAACAAAATTATGTACCAAATATAGCGATGTATTCGGACTAGAAACCGAATCGATATCAACAAACAATTTCTATACGCAAACATTAAGACTAAGGGATGATGAACCTATTTATATTAAGAACTATAGAAGTCCGCATAGCCAAATAGAAGAAATCCAAAAACAAGTAGGAAAATTAATAAATGATAAAATCGTAGAACCATCTGTATCCGAATACAATAGCCCACTCTTATTAGTCCCAAAGAAATCTAACTCAGAAGAAAAGAAATGGCGATTAGTAATTGGCTATCGTCAAATAAACAAAAAATTATTGTCCGATAAATTTCCGCTTCCCAGAATTGATGACATTCTAGACCAATTGGGTCGAGCTAAATACTTCTCCTGCCTCGACCTAATGTCCGGTTTTCACCAAATTGAACTAGAAGAAAGTTCAAGAAACGTAACATCTTTTTCAACAAGCAATGGCTCATATCGCTTCACGCGATTGCCATTTGGACTTAAAATAGCACCGAACTCTTTCCAGAGAATGATGACAATAGCATTTTCAGGATTGGAACCTTCGCAGGCATTCCTTTATATGGATGACTTAATGGTAATAGGATGTTCCGAAAAACATATGATTAAAAACTTAACTGATGTTTTTAACGTATGTAGGAGATACAACCTAAAGTTGCATCCAGAAAAATGCTCATTTTTTATGCATGAAGTGACATTCCTAGGTCACAAATGCACTGATAAAGGAGTCCTGCCCGATGACAAAAAATACGATGTCATAAAAAACTATCCGGTTCCGCATGATGCAGATAGCGCGAGGCGTTTCGTAGCATTTTGTAATTACTACCGTCGTTTCATAGAAAACTTCGCCGACCATTCGCGACACATAACTAGATTATGCAAAAAGAATGTCCCTTTTGAATGGACGAGCGAATGCCAAAACGCATTTATGCATCTTAAAGAAAAGCTTATGCATCCAACACTACTTCAATATCCCGATTTTAGCAAAGAATTTTGTATAATAACTGATGCAAGTAAACAAGCTTGTGGAGCGGCTCTAACTCAGAACCATAGTGGACTTCAACTCCCAATAGCTTATGCATCACGTTCATTTACAAAAGGCGAAAGCAATAAAAGTACAACAGAACAAGAGTTAGCAGCAATTCATTGGGCAATAACATATTTTAGACCATATATTTATGGAAAACATTTTACAGTAAAAACAGATCACAGACCACTAACATATTTATTTTCAATGACAAATCCAAGTTCCAAATTAACACGCATGCGGCTGGAACTTGAAGAATATGATTTCACAGTAGAATACCTAAAGGGAAAAGATAATTTTGTTGCGGATGCACTTTCCCGCATAACAATAACCGATTTAAAAGACACTCAACATAAAGTCCTGAAAGTCACTACCAGGCGACAAAGTAGACAAGAGAAGAACTGTACAGTTAAAAACAATGAACTTTTGCCAAGGCAAAATCATTTAAATGTATCCAAGCCCAACGTGTACGAAGTCATTGCAAATGACGAAGTACGAAAAGTAGTGACCTTGCGCATCACAGAATCTAAATGTTCCTTTAAGCATGGAAATAAAGTGATCGCAAGAATTGAAGTTAGCGACATATATACTAATGGAATTCTCGACTTAGGTCAGCTCTTCCAAAGGCTTGAAAAAGAGGCCGGTATATTAAACATCCGCCAACTCAAAGTGGCACCGAGTGAAAAGGTCTTTGAATCAATTTCAATAGATACTTTCAAACAAATGGGCAATAAAATATTAAGATCATTACGAGTAGCGCTACTCCAGCCGGTGACCCATTTAAGAAATGAGAAAGAGATACAACAAGTACTGTCTACATACCATGATGATCCAATTCAAGGAGGTCATAGTGGCATTACAAGAACAATATCGAAAATCAAAAGACATTACTATTGGAAAAATATGACACGTCATATAAAAGAGTACGTACGTAAATGTCAAAAATGCCAGGTGTCTAAAACAACGACACATACAAAAACTCCTATGACTTTCACTGAAACACCAGCAAACGCTTTCGACATAGTGATAGTGGATACAATTGGTCCACTACCAAAATCGGAGCATGGTAACGAATATATAGTCACATTAATATGTGACCTAACAAAATATTTAGTAACCATACCGATCAAAAACAAAAGTGCAAACAATGTCGCAAAAGCAATTTTTGAAAACTTTATACTCAAGTACGGTCCAATGAAGACGTTCATTTCGGACATGGGAACAGAGTATAAAAACCAAGTAATAACTGATATATGCAAGTATATGAAGATCAAGAATCTCACCTCTACTGCATATCACCACCAGACCTTAGGGACAATTGAACGAAGTCATCGAACATTCAATGAATACATTCGTTCATATATCTCTGCAGATAAGTCTGATTGGGATGATTGGATTCAATATTTCACTTATTGCTTCAACACGACACCATCAGCAACACACGAGTATTGTCCATATGAACTCGTATTTGGTAGATTGCCAAAACAGTTCATAGATTTTAATAAAATTGATAGAATAGACCCCCTTTACAATTTAAATGATTATGCTAAAGAAGTAAAATATAGATTAGAAATAGCATATAAAAGAGCTAGAATTATGTTAGAAAAAGCCAAGGCTTATAGGAAAGATTTATATGATAAAACCAGTAAAAATTTTGAATTAAGTGTAGGAGATAAAGTATTAATAAGAAATGAAGCAGGGCATAAATTAGACCCAGTATATTTAGGACCATATATAGTAGAAAAAATAGGAGATAATCAAAACATTTTTATAAAAGATAGCAAAAATAAGAGACAAAAAGTACATAAGGATAGATTAAAAATTTACATTAAATGAAACGTTTCATGAGAAAATAATAAAAAAAAAAAAAATAATTAGGTCTGATCAACCTTTTCAAAAAAAAAGAAAGATTTTTTTAATTTTATATAAATTTTTTTTATATAAATTTTTTTTTAAATTTTATGCAAACACAAAAAAAAAACAAAACAAACAAAAAAAAAAACATACAAAGAAAAAAGAAAAAAAAAAAAAAACACTTTTTATCCAAAAATTAATTCTCAAAAGAAAAATTTTTTTTCTCTAAATGACTACATATGTATATTACGTCATTTCTTAAAAAAGGGAGGTGTAGTGTATTCACATAGTCGCCTATCATTCATACTTAAAGTATAGCTCAACTTGTAACACTTAGTTGCAAGCATAAACAATCTTCAATTGTTTGTATATATGTATGTGCAGGCATGCACATGCATACATACTGATTATGCATATGCGTAATATGAGCTAGGGCTAAGAGAGCGTGTGACCGCTGAGTCAGCACTTTGGCCGCCCAGACTGTGAGCGTCCAACTATGTGAGTACACTCGCTCCGCACACACCCCCCCCCATTCCATTTGTAGCTGCCGTCCAACGGCAGCATAAGAACAGATATAGGCTAAGAACTCTTTAACGAAATAAATTAAAAGCATTATCAAAACTCACAGCTAAGGGCACAGACGTGCCGCTGTCTTTATTTAAACTTTATAATATTTACTCAAACCGGAACCCGGTCATTACACTGACAATAGGTCAGCTACCATGCTCCTCGCCTCTCCCTTTTAAATAATTCAATTTAAGGGTCAGACATAGATCGTCTCTTTTTTTTTATCAATTCCCCAACTAATTCCACAATTAGGTCCCATTTGCTCGGCTCTCCAGAAAATGTTGGCACCTGAATTTTCGGCAACACCGGTAGTTCACCTCTCACGGTAACATTCTCAATCTTACAATTTTCCAAATAATAAATTCCGGACATGCAATTTCAAAGCATCCATAGCATTCTTAAATCTTGCATATTTCTTCAGTACCTGGCAAACATGTACCTTCGCCGATAAATAATTTGTTTTATTAATATACAATATATGATCCATATCCCATAGACTGTTGATTTCAACTCTAATACTTTTAAATCTTTCTGGAGCTGTCGGACTCTATCCTTTAATATCTCCTAATTAATATTAGGGTTCTCATTACTGGAAGTAGCATTTCCGCGCGACTCTCCGTTTCTGGTTGCAATATTTAAACCTTCCTCCGTTCTTGTTACTCTTCTTACACTCTGTAGCATTTGGTTATGGTAACTTATCCACTGTTTCTGTATCTGACTTACTTCGTTAGGAATCCCTTTAAAACTCGCCACGCCTCCGCTCGCCTCGTCCTTTTGCTTTTGGGGGAACCTGCCACGGTCCTTCTCTCGTCTCTGCAACTATGAGGGCGCACTGCTGCTAATCTGCTGCATCTGTGCAACTGTTTCGTTGCACTGCTGGTAACCTGCCGCCTCTTTGCAACTGTGTTGTTGCTCTGTTGCTATCCTGACGTATCTTGTTGCCTACTGGTAATCCATTAGTGTAGATGTACACTAGTTTTTTTTCTTTCGATATTAGGGCTCCAAATATGGCACACCCAAACTCCGGATCTTTTTTTTTTAACATCGCCGAAATTATTGCAGTTGCTCGACTAGCCAAACTGCCATTACATTAACTTGGTCGCACGTACTTTTTATTTATTATGCAATAATTTTGATTTTATTTTATGCTCTGTCCCTTACCACTGGTGGGGGAAAAATTCCTTTTAGTCGAAAGCACCAAAATGAATAGGGATTCTAGGGAGAAGTAAATAATAACCCGATCTTCATTTGTTAATTTCAAAATATGAACTGATTTTATTTACAAAGGTATTAAGTATATATGTGAAACCTTCGAATCGTGCGTCACTAACTGATATATCCGGTTCGTTGGGCTGCTCTTCTCTGTCTAACTGTCTCCGACTTTACGTTTTTGCTAAATTATGAGTCATTACTCGAGAAGTACCCGGTGCCAATGACAAATTCGTTTGCTTCACTTGTGGTGAGCAGTTGCCTATTACTCGCTTTAGACTAGACACATCTATCTTGCTTTCACAAATTGGTTTTGTTTGTCTAGCAGAGCTTCCAAACAAGATTTAGACATTTTCTGCTGGAGTATGTTGAACTTGAGACATGATTTTTTTTATCACTAATTTCCCTAAAAGTGGCATGACTGGGTACGTGGTTTAATATCGTAACTAGACAAATGAACCCAAAGAAAATTGGTAACTTTATTTTTTTGGGCTATACAAAATTATTTCTTTTAGTTTGGCTTTGGCCTTTTGACTCTCCTTATCAACAAAGATATACCATCTTTAGACACCTGGACATTAAATAATCCAAAGCTTACTATTAAACAATTCAATCGTGTTGTCTTCGGTTTCTTTAGCTGTTCAGCTGACAGTAGCATGATCTTAGATACAATTAGTACTGATATCAAGCTTTTTAATTTTTTTGTCGCAGTCCTCGGTATATGAATTTTCTGAGTAGCTCAGTCAATCAGGCAACTGAACAACGAGGATCCGGGTTCGAATCCCAGTGTATGGATGTAGTTTTCGTCTAAGCCGAAGTCCTTAGTAGCCAATGCTTGTGAAATATAGTTAGGTTGATAGATAATAATAATAATAATAACGCAATTACTAAATAACTACTAAATTATCGACGACATAAGAACTAAACGAGCAATTTGTGATAAAGAGTATTGTCATTATTGTTTGCATTATTTTTCTGTTTTCACTTCGCGGCTGAATATTCCCAAAGCAGACATAAACGGTGAAAAGTCGTTTCTCCGCGTAAGTTAATTCATAATACTATCTAACGAAATCGCCGAAAAACTTGAAACCTCATGATCTTTTTTTTTTGGATCTCAACACTTTATATCACATACATACTTTATCCTGCCCCACGTTGTGAGTACCTACAATCGGTATGCATTCAGAAACTACTGAAATGACACACTATGCGGTCAAGTTCAAGCTAGGTTTTTGTCTACTTTTTTTTGCTGATATCATACTCGTGAGCGCTAATAAAATGGGTTTTATAACGGCTTTCCGTGTATCGACCGCAGCAGGCGGGGCATTCGCAGCGCAGAAAGAATAAGAAGAGATGTTTCGAATAGGACTGAAGAAGATCGAGAATTGGTACGGGAGACGGAACGGCTAAGGCAAAGTTAGAGGATTTTTATGGAACCAGCCGAAAGCCGTGCAGCCATGCTTGAGCATGAGGGTTTGCGTGCCCGAGATCCGCGGTCTGCAGCAATACAATTGCCTCGCTCGCAAAGAATTAAACTGCATAGGGGAAGGGTAGCTGAATCCCGCGCACAGATAATACTAGATCGGCATGAGCAATACCATCGTATTGCATTTCGATAAGACCCAGCTGCTGATTATGGCTCCAGCCGCTTTGTCGTCATTGGCCAGATGAGTCATGTCTGCACTTACTGTCAGGCTCTGAAGTTCAATAATTAAACGAAAGGAATGTGTTGTGCTGGCTGCAAAATCAAGTTACCTCAACTTAAAGCATCACCCGAGCCACTGCGAACTCTTCTTTCCTGATCCACTACTGAATCCAAGCATTTCCTATCAAACATTAGAAAATATAATTCCCAATTCATGCCAACTTTTAAAGTCAAAGGGCAAATCCATCACAAAGCTGGCGCCCTGCTTCCCTTCCCGGATAGTGAACATAAATTTCTTCAAATGTACTTCGTCGGTGAAAATTGAGACGAAGCCAATGCACGATCCAGAATACATACCTCCGTAAGGAGGTCCATCATTTCCCAGCTACAGGAGCTTCTCCACAATCGAAACAATTTGGTGCGTTTGTTCACTATCAAGTGATGCCCTCGGATACTCACAAAAAAAAGTACTACCATATATTAAAATGTCGTCAGTTTTTTCATCAGTACATTGTGCATATGTACGAAAAAATTGAAACAGAACGTTGCTATTTCTCAGATTGAATCAGACGAAACTACGCTCTGAGAATTATATTCATTTGCGAGATGCCGTTGTGAATGACCGTAATACAACCAATGTTGGAAATCTCACGATTTTACCATCTTCATATATACATAGGTAGTCCACTCCACATGCAGGAATATGCTCAAGATGCCGTCCAATCCAGCTTGGGGCGAGATGGTTCAGCTGTTTTTTCCGGGCAATCGTCCGCGGATAGGCATGACATCACAGCCCGCGTTTTCAGACAAAAACTGAAGTCACTAATGGTTTTTATGGTGAAAAATGAAGTATTTCGAACGTTGCGGAGCTGGATGTATTCAGTAGAATGGCAGAAGAGAGAATTGTCACATGCGCACATACTAATCTGAGTCTTTGATAAAATCACTACAGACGAAATCCACGATGTGATATGCGCTGAGCTTCCACGGATGTGGCTGGTGGCTGGTCCCATGTCTTTCCAGTATTTAAAGAATGTCAACGGCGTTATGCATGCCACTTTCCGCAGTGCATGCCAAGCTCTCTTTCGGTCAAAAAATTGATGAACACCGTTGTGGAAGCAACGATTTTAACTGGACCATTTAAAGGTGAAGATGTCCTTATTCCCAGGATTCCCATGATCCCGACTGATACACCGTTTTAATTCATAAAATTCCAGTTTTCCATTAGATTGGCATTCGCCATGACAATTAATAAAGCTCAAGGTCAATCTCTGCAATTATGTGGTTTAGATTTACATGCTTTTTACATGTATGTTGCGTGTTCCCGTGTCGGTAAACCAGATAACCTTTATATTTACGCGGAGAATGGAAAAACCAAAAATATTGTATACCGACAAGTATTACAGAATTAAATGTATTTAAAAGTTATGCTTTGTTGTGTTCCAAATTTTTTATGCGTGCACTGACAATATGCCACAGCGAAACGTGGCAGGGTACATCTAGTTCATTATAATTTCAGATAGAAGCATTTCTTTTTCTTTACATATTTAATTTTAACCCTATATACAAATGGATTTTAAACCGTTAATCTTGTGTAATTTCGTAATTTAAAACTTTTCGGACTCGAGAAGCAATAGTACCCAAGGTAAATTGAACTACAGAATAAGAAGACCTAAGACTAGGAGTACAAAAACGAGGGCTTACTAGTTACATAGTATCAACTATATTATAGAAGGTACTAATAAAAACATTATCAAAGAACCGACAAAGTAATGAAATTAATTTTTTTAATTGGATTATTTATTTCTCTTGTTTCATGTTTTTTCTGTTAATATTTTTTTTTTTAAATGGTTAGGGGAAGTTTAAAATTTCAATCTGTACAAATGAAAACTTATTACTTTTTTTTCTTTCAATTCAATTACTATTTACTACAATTATTTTCATTAGGTTAATCATAAAACGCTGAAACAAAAAGTACATCAACAAATTAAAATCTTAATTGACTACCATTAACTCACAGTTTGCTAAAACTTGGTTTGGGAGTCGCCGAACTGAAACTGCTGAAAGGCCTTCCATCGATGTTCTGTAGGAGTGTGTTTTCTGAAATGACCATTATTTAACTCAGTTTCTCTTACTTTTGTTTTTACAGTCACTCTGTACCGTTGACTTGAATTATTTAAACTAACCTTAACGTGACTTTAACTTGATTTCATCATTATTTTTTAGGCAACAACACTATACGTTTCTTTAAAAAAAAAAATATTCTGGAAGTTTTTGGCGTGGCCATATAACGCTGAACCTCGTGCCAGCAATCAGCATCCATTCTGTATAAAACACAGAATTCAGCTTCGAACCAAGCATTATAAATTTGGTTCCCCAGTGTTTAGGAACAATCTTTTGGAAAAGTAAGACATTTTTAGTCGCACAGTAAACTTCAACACTGTATCTTTGTTGCCCTGCCGGTGTTTGGTTGGCAGTGTCGAATAAATACCTAATGTCCAATTCTACAATGCAAAGCCTGCCTTACTTCGGCTGCACGTGTTCCGGGCACCAGAAAACATTTTTTTTTTTTGAAAACTCGCCAGTATTCCAAAAATAATCTTTGTAATCTAACAGAGATAGTGGACAGAAAATAGGAGGTTTCGAATCTATTATATATTTGTTCCTTATTTTTATTATTCTTTATGATTATATTGTTATTTTCTTCTACACTAATGGTCTCAAAAGGTCCTAAATAAGATGGTTCCAATTTATGACCTGTTTCGAATTACTAAAACTTGGTCTCCTATCTCAATTTTAAAATCTAATACTTTCTTATCTTTTATTTCTTTTTGTTTGGGTTTTTTAAGAGTATTCGCGGTCTTTTATACTCGTTTTCCAATCTAAACTTAACTTTTTTAGAAGTGTTTGGGCAAGTTATTTTGTCTACCAAACACTAGTTCTTTTGGACAATAATTATGTGCCTTTGAAGGTGTTGTGTTGAAACAGTAAAGAAAACATTGAAACAATACGTCCCAATCAGTTTTATCTTTATGATATATATGAAAAAATGTATTCTTTTAATGGTTTGTAAAGTCTGGTGATGGTGTCCTGTAGACGTTACGTTGTCCAATTGTGGACGTGTGCCCGTTGTGGACCAATTGTGTCTGTCATATTTTAGTGTTTCGGCTACTATCACGTCAGGCATTGAGGACATTTAATTATGTTCTATTTTATATGACAAGTCATGTTTTCCAATAATATTGTCTTTTTATATTTCCTAGCGTTTTATTTATTTATTTTTCCTTACGTCAACTAACACAGAAGTCGACGAAAAAGCTTAAGCTAAACAGATACCAATCAATTGAAGAAAATTAAGCTAAGCCTAATACGCAATCAACCATCCCCGACCCTGTGGAAGTGTTTTATTCCCACAAAGTGCCAGCTATGCCCCGATTCACAGCCAATGTGGTCAGAGAAGAGTAGCAAGCAATGCGATGTCCAAAATATATTCAGCGGTTTCGTTGTAGGTTATGAAAAGTATATAGCGAAGAGAAGGGACAAAAAGATATGGAGAGATAAGGTGAGAAAGGTTGTTAAAAGATTGGCAAGGAACACGAAAAGGTTCGTTAGTAGAGTCGTTAGTCAGACATCTACTGAGGTAAATAGGAAAAAAGTTTCTGGTCCGACGTGAGGGAACACAAAAATATTACGTATCTAGTAAATTAGTAGAAATGACTTCTCCGTTGACTAGTTTATGGAGAAAGAGAATGCCAAATACGAACCTACGGTTGTAAAGTGAAGGAAGATTAATAAGAAGAAGTCTGTCAGAATAAGAAGGTAGGCGAAGACTCGGGTCCCAATTAAGACCGCGTAACGCAAACTTAAGGAATTGTTTCTGTACCGATTCAATACTACGCTGGTGAACATCATATTGCGGGTTCCACACTGGCGAGCAATATTCGAGAATAGGGCGAACTAACGAAGTGTATAAAACCTTTGTTACATAGGGATCATCAAATTCTTTGGCCCAACGTTTAATAAAGCCAAGAAGGCTGCATGTTCTAATAGCAATAAATATTATATAAAAAATATATAAAAGCCATGTCCACCAATTCGGGGCCAAGCTCTCTAGATCCCCATTAGCAACAGCTAAAAGAACTAATTGTACAACAACAACGTGAGCGTCGACTCTTGGTCCAACGCAACAACGCGTACTTTTCGGTGGTGTCGCCGACCCAACTGAATGCTACCGTAAGCAATAACACCGAAAGTGCCAGCCACTCAGCTATCAACAGCAATTTACCGTGGAGAGAGCAGTGTTCTTCTGTGCTGTCGCCCAGAGTCAGCCACAATAATAAACCCAACGCCTTCTGTCTAAACTGGAATGGATAGATATATTAAAATAACTAAGCGGAAGCTAAGCCCGCAAAAAAAAAAATGGCTATA
Organism: Drosophila insularis; assembly: GCA_018903935.1. Taxonomy (NCBI): domain Eukaryota; kingdom Metazoa; phylum Arthropoda; class Insecta; order Diptera; family Drosophilidae; genus Drosophila; species Drosophila insularis. The sequence goes on from JAEIFP010000213.1 coordinate 326,866, forward strand.
CGCCGAAAATAACTAAACCAAATGAACGAATAGCACTCCTTAGCGGGAATCGTTTTAAAATTCTTGCCGATCAGCAAGCCGGCTCTGTAGATAAAGTTAAATCGGCTAGACCACCCCCATTATACATCCGTAGAGCCAACTGCAGCGCCCTGATTTCGAAGCTAGTAGAAACAGTAGGGGCAAATAACTTTTGTTTATGCCCAACCGGGCAACACAAGGGTTAAAGTAGGCGGAAGCTTTAACCTCGCGCCGCTTTCCCGATGATGCCCATCGCTCTCCCCACAAAAGAACTCCCCACACTTCGCTCCAAGCGTTGCTTGGTGCCCTGCTCTTAAGTAAGTTAGAGTTAGTTGAATTATATACCTGAATATACATACAAGTGAAGTGAAATTTCTCTGCGTGTCAACATTTTACTGGGAGGAAAAGAGGAAAAAGGGAAAATTCATCTAGCTGCCCCAAACCAGAAGGAAGTTCGACCCCCCTACAAAAACATTTGGTCCTTCGAGCCGGATCCTAAGATCCTCTCGAACCATTAGCATCGGTGGAATTTCATCCATATTTCAAGCTAAGTAATTTTTTCCAAATTATAGGTATATGAGTACATGTACATGCCTCCAGCATCCGTACCCATACTCACATACATATAATTGTTGCCCTTGATTCTCCTAATCCAAGTAAAATTACTTTCGCGCAAATTTTTTCCTCCTCAAAGGAGAGAAAATCTTGGTCCCCAAATTTTCATACATATATATGTGTCCAGTACATAAGGCGCCATATTGGTTCGCCCACTTCAAGTTTTTTTTTCTCGCACTTTGGCATATATAGGCCAAGTATATAAGGCGCCATATTTTATTTGCCTATTTCCAATATATATTTTTTCGCAATTTCAAAAAAAATATTAACACATATGTATGTATGTATGCAGTGAATCAAACCTACGAAATTAAAAGTGATCTCCTACATATAAAATATATATATGCAAGCAGAGTGTGTGAATGTGACAAAAAATTACAAATTCATCCAGTGCTACATTAAATCCAAAAATAAAGGTTTTGTGCAAATACAGTCCACTCCTGGGAAAAGTGTGCGCGCAGTGAAAGGTGGTTCCAACGAAGAGAAGAAAATTTTCAATACAACTAATAAAGATTTAAAAAAAAAAAAAAACGAAAATGAACCACCCTCTCACGTATAAAAGCCACACTTAGACATTTCTGGTGTCCCGCGACACCCTATAAAGTTGGGGCATATCGGTTAGACACAGCAAAAGAATATATAAAAAAAAAAAAAATTTAATTTATGTAAAGAAATCCGATCCATTCACACCTCTGCATACCGCCATTCCATATTGTCATATTTAAAAAAAAAAAAAAAAAAAATTTCTTTTAAATACATATATATATACTCCAACATTTTACATATTCATACACATACATATATATACATATTTTTCCATACATAAAATTTTACATATATATATTCATATCCATATACATATACATATTTTTTTCCATACATAAAATTTTACATATTGATACTCATATACATATCCATACATATATTCCACAAAAAATTTCAAATTTTTTTCGCACACAAATATATTTTTCCATCACCGCGAACAAAATCCCGCTACCCCTTGCAGCCTATATACATACATACATACGTGCATACATAAGTACCGCTTAACTGCAGTATACCAGCACAGCTGCAAGCTCATGTGCCAAAGACCGGCACAAAGCAAACGACCAAAAGTAGCTGTGCTGTGTACCCTAGGTTGGCAGGCACTTTGTGGGGTATATATGTTGAAGGGTCACGTTGAGGAAAAATCGAATAATATTTAATTATTAAAATTTTGTTTATTCTGCTTTCACGCGTTCCAAGTCGTATCTTTGGAGTTAGATTCCAATTCCAAAGTGGTTCCACCCGTTCCAAGTCGCATCTTTGGAGTTATATTGCAATTCCAAAGTACTCCCACACGTTCCAAGTCGCATCTTTGGAGTTAGATTCCAATTCCAAAGTGTATCCACTCGTTTCAAGTCGTATCTTTGGTTCTATTCCAATTCCAAAGTGTTTCCACTCGTTTCAAGTCGTATCTTTGGTTCTATTTGAATTCCAAAGTGTTTCAACCCGTTCCAAGTCGCATCTTTGGAGTTATATTGCAATTCCAAAGTATTCCCACACGTTCCAAGTCGTATCTTTGGAGTTAGATACCAATTCCAAAGTGTTTACACTCGTTTCAAGTCGTATCTTTGGTTCTATTTCAATTCCAAAGTGGTTTCACCCGTTCCAAGTCGCATCTTTGTAGTTATATTTGAATTCCAAGGTGTTCCAAGCCGCTCCTAGGGTTTTTTTTGGCAGTGTTCCAAGTCATTCCAAACGTACCAGCTCGTTTCCTGGATTTTCAATCTATTTCAAGGCGTTTCAAAGCCGTTCTTTAAGTGGTTTGGTAGTGTTCCAGTTTTTCCCAAACGTTCCAGTTGATCTTTTTGGCTAATTTTCAAGCCGTGCCAAACCAGCTCACCACTATAACCGCCACTCGCTGGGGCTATGAGCACGAGCCCGTCAAAGGACGAGAAGGCAGCTGAGAACACTGCATCCCCGAGCAAATCCTCAATCGCTGCTCCAGGTCAGCGCCAGAGGAGTACCAGCCCTACTACTCCTCCCTCCCGAGCATTTCAGACCCTCTCTCGTCCATCGAGCACGACCTTTCAGCAAGCCACGTCAGAGCCACGACGAGCAAGCCAAAAAGAGGTCAAATCATTGGTACCACTTCCACAGATTTCGGTAACCGCCCCAAGAGCCACTCGGTCCGAAACCAAAAGGGTTTTAGCTGCTTCCACCATGGCTTTGAAGAAGTTTGTTTCCATTTGCGATAAACTAATTCAGTTTGAAGTCGACACCCACGTCACTTCACTGTCCGAGGTCAGCGTATTTACGCTCCAAGTCCGTCGTGATCGAGTTCAAGCGTTGTGGGAGAAGGTCGAGCAGGAATATGAGAAATGCGAGGCACTCACAGATGGTAAAGACTCTGAAGATTTAGCCATCCAAGCTAAATATGACAAATGCTATCAAGTTTACGAGCGATGCACGGCTCGATTAAGCGAGCTCATCCATGAAGGGTCTGCTCCTACTCCTCCGAACCGTCATGCGCCTACCGCTGCACCAGCAGAACGAGGCTGTCGATTGCCACCCATTGACACAGAAGTCTTTACGGGAGATTACTTAAAATGGCCCACGTTCCGTGACTTGTTTACAGCCATCTACATAAGCGATTCACGAATTTCCTCCGTTGAAAAGCTGTACCATCTCCTAGCGAAAACGAGGGGTGAAGCCAACCTCATTGTAGCAAAATTCCCGCTTACAAATGATGGTTTTGAAACGGCATGGAATGTACTCAAACAGCGTTTCGAAAATAAGCGACTTATCGTGAACAGCCAATTCCGAGCACTTCTTGACCTGCCTCAAATTTCCCATGAGTCCGGAAAAGCATTACAGGATCATCAGAATGCTCTGCAGGCATCCATTCGCGCTTTTGAGCACTGTGGCCTGCCAGTAACCACTTGGGGAGGCATGTTCGTATTTTTCTGTTCCATCAAATTGCCAAAGAATACCCTTTCATTATGGGAACAATCTCTGGGAGACAAGACTGCCATTCCAGAGTGGCAAATGATGGACGATTTCCTCACTGAGCGTTTCCGTACGCTCGAAGCAGTAGAAAATACAACTGCAATGGCTATTTCGGTTCCCACACCGAAACCTCCACGAAATTCGCTTCCAGCCACCCGAAAGGCTAATACATTTGAAGCCAAGGTGACCACCAAACCAAAATCCTGTGATCTCTGTATGAAGAATAATCACCCGGTGCGTCGATGTCCCCGCTTCCTTCAGATGACGGTGCCAGAGAGGGTGGCATACATAAAGAAAAAGTCCCTTTGTCTGAACTGTTTCGCAAGAGGACATCAAGTAAAAGATTGTCCGAGTCAGCACAATTGCTTTACGTGCAAGGGGCGTCACAATACGCTCTTGCACAAGGACGCCCGACCGGAGAATAATCCAACGCCGGGCCCAGCTCAGCCCAGTTCGCACAATATTGTCCGGACTTACTTCACCTCTGAGGCAAGGTCCTCACGAGATAAATTGCTAGGTACAGCCATCGTGGACTTTTGGCACAAGGGCACTACTTATGATTCACGGGCGCTATTAGACCCGGCTTCGGAAGCCAATTTCATATCCGAAAGAATGTTCCGGCTCATGAAGTTATTATTCCAAACTGTCAGGGCCGAAGTGACAGGCATTAACGGAAAGGTGAATAGAACCTTGAAGGTCTGTCACATAAGCATTCGGTCATCGCATGGACCTCCAGTCCAGATAGAGATAGAAGCTTTTGTCTTGTCCCAAGTTGCTGATGATTTGCCGTCATGTACGATAGCCCAAGCCACACTGGAAGGAATGCTCAATATTCCTCTAGCCGACCCCTCCTTCAGATTAAAGGCAAAGATCGATCTACTCCCTGGCATTGATGTCATACCAGCGGTGACTCTTTCCGGCATCCAGACCGAAGTGTGCGGATCTTTAATGGCTCAAGAGACGAGATTCGGTTGGGTCATTTCAGGCCCGTTGCAAGGGGTCCCCGTTAGTTCATGTGCCGCGTTCACCACGAGGGTCGCTGTTAGCAGAGAGGAGGGACTTGAAACTCTTCTCACAAGGTTTTGGGAGGTGGAGGATCTACCGGGCAAACCGGTAGAAGATTCTGACTCTGCGAGGTCAATTTCCAGAAGACCACAAGAAGAGATGTTTCGGGGAGATATACGGTCTCACTTCCGTTTCGAGCTCCAACCAACATCAACCTTGGTCATTCCAGACCAGGGGCATTGGCTCAGTTCATAAAAAACGAAAGTCGGCTCCTTAAAAATATTCCGGCCAAAACTGAGTATGACGCCGTCATCCAAGAATATTTGGACTTGGGCCACATGCGTCAGGTTCCATTTGACGGCACTAATAACAATTTTTATTTGCCACACTATGCGGTTTTCAAGCCCGACAGCACCACAACAAAGGTACGGGTAGTCTTTAACGCCTCTAGCAAGTCCACCAACGGAGTAAGTCTCAACGACATACTTTACCCTGGTCCGGTACTTCAGTCCGATCTCACTACTCAGATTCTCAAGTGGCGTTTTTTCCGAGTAGTTTTCAATGCCGACATCACGAAAATGTACCGCCAAATTATGGTCGATCCAATCCACACGCCATTTCAGAGGATCCTGTTCCGAAATAAAGAGGGGCAACTTGGTGATTACGAGTTGAATACCGTCACGTTTGGCATTAACTGTGCTCCGTTCTTAGCCATCCGAATACTTCAGCAACTCGCAAGTGATTTACAATCCAAATTTCCTTTGGCTAGCGATATTATCAAGTCCTATATGTATGTCGATGATGTCCTGGCAGGGGCTCATAATGAAGCAACGGCAATCGCAATGGTCAATGAACTTCAAGACGCTCTTGGTTCAGCTGGCTTTCCTTTGCGCAAGTGGACATCGAATGTGAAGAGCGTGCTCAGTTGCATTCCAAAGAGTCATTTACTGAATGCTGATTTCCTCGATATCGATGAGGCTAGCACAGCGAAAACACTGGGAATCCGATGGAAAGCGACTACGGATGAGTTTTATTTTGTCATCTCACCCCAAGATGTCAAGTCAGCTTATACTAAGCGAGAAGTCCTCGGGCAGATCGCCAAGTTATTCGATCCCGCTGGCTGGCTGGCTCCCTTTGTAATTCAAGCCAAGGTGTTTATGCAAGAGCTTTGGCTACAAGAGCTAGGGTGGGATGATCAATTGCCCAGTGAACTCCATCACAGGTGGCAGAATTTTACAAAGAGCTACTCCTTCCTTGACCAGATCCGAATTCCACGATGGGTTCTTCATGACCAAAATTCCGACATCCAATTCCATTGTTTTTGCGATGCGTCACAGCGGGCTTATGGTGCCGCAATTTACGTGCGCGTTAGCAATGACCAAGGCATATCATGCTGCCTTCTTGCAGCGAAATCTAGAGTAGCCCCGGTTAAAACGGTTTCATTGCCCCGCCTTGAATTATGCATGGAATCACGTTCGTTCAGAGGGCAATCCAGCAGATCTCCCTAGCCGCGGCCTGAGTGCGCAGGAACTGGTACACAAGGATTTGTGGTGGCACGGCCCACCATGGCTACGGGAACCACTCCCACTAGACACTACCTTGGAGAAGCGGGTAGTGAAGGTCCACGTCGCGATCGCTAAGCCAGCCAACGAGATACTATCTCGTTTTTCCAATCTGGCACGTGCCTAACGAGTGATAGCATATGTGATCCGCTTCGGCAGAAGATGTCGTAAACTCCCAAACGATTACTCCGAGGAGGTGACCTCTAGCGAGATCAATCAAGTACTCCAGGCGTTGATCCGAGTCACTCAGCGTGATTACTTTCCGACGGAACATCGGTGTCTACAGCAGAAGAAATCTCTGCCCACGTCTAGCACCATTCTCAATTTGAATCCTTTCATTGACGCATCAGGTGTGATCCGAGCATGTGGGCGCGTGCAACAAGCAGCGGCCCATAGTTACGATGAGCGTAACCCTATTCTGTTGCCAGTAGTAAGTCCATTGTCCCGGCTGTTGGTGCTTTTTACGCATCAGATCTCTCTCCATGGGGGCAGACAACTGGTAGTCCGTCTCATCCGACAGAGATACTGGATTCCAAGACTGCGGAATCTAGTAAAATCGGTGGTCAATTCATGCAAAGTCTGTGTGATTTACAAAAGAAGGCTGCAATCACAGCTAATGGGCACCCTTCCGGCCCAGCGAACTACTTTCGCACGTCCTTTCACGACCACCGGGATAGATTTCGCAGGTCCTTTCGACATCAAGAGTTTCACCGGCCGCGCTTGCCGCATATCAAAGGGATATGTGTGTGTCTTTGTTTGCTTTTCCACCAAAGCCATTCACCTTGAAGCAACGTCGGATTTGAGTACCGAAGCATTTCTGGCAGCATTCGCTCGCTTTGTATCGAGGCGAGGGTGTCCCCAGCAAGTGCAGTCCGACAACGGAAAAAACTTCGTCGGTGCATCCAGAGTGCTTGAAAAAGATTTCCTAAGTTCTACCCAGCAGAAAATATTATCCCACTACAGCCATCAGAATCTGTCCTGGCATTTCATCCCTCCCGGGGCACCACACATGGGAGGGTTGTGGGAGGCGGGAGTTAAGAGTTTTTTGAAGAGTTCTCTACGCTGCTGGCTAAGGTAGATGCGTGTTTGAACTCGCGGCCGATTTCTCCTATGTCTGAAGACCCCACCGACTGTTTAGCTTTGACCCCAGGCCATTTCCTAGTGGGCGGTCCATTGCTATCCGTGACGGGACCTGAAATCAAGGATCAGGTACCGTCTATCATTAGCCGATGGCAGCGTCTGAAGGCCGTGAGTCAGCATTTCTGCACCCGATGGAAAGACGAGTATCTGAAGGAGCTACATAAGCGCAATAAGTGGCGATTTCCTTCTAAAAACCTTGAAGTGGGCGATCTGGTGGTACTCAAAGACGACAATCTTCCATTTAATGAATGGCGTCTCGGGCGAATCCACCAAACACACCCTGGCAGTGACGGCAATGTCCGCGTCGTCGAACTGCTTACCGCTCGCGGCATTGTGAAGCGTCCCGTCGCAAAGTTGATCTTTCTTCCTCCAGAAGAAAGAATTCAAACCCATTATGTAAAACTACAGTAGCGTACAGCACTTGGTCCTTCCTCCCAATTAAGAAGGGCCGAGCTGCCAGTAGTAATTGTGTATTCTATCGTCCTACATTAATCCGCTTTCTTCATTTTTCTGTCCCGGCAGCTTCCTGATATTCGTCAACCTAGATCCCATTTCCATGGCTCCGAGACCGCGTTCAGTACAGGCATCGAAAGAGGAGCGCAGATGTTCGCGAGGAACTGAGTCCTTCCGTTGCCGAGTCTGTCGCGGAATCCATCCTCTGAAACGATGCCGTCGCTTCCTGCGGCTGAATGTGGAGAGGAGGATGAGGGCAGTGCTTGCGAATAAGTACTGCGCCAATTGCCTGGCCCACCAACATTCCGGAGGAAGCTGCTTAAGCGGTGATAAGTGCCGAATATGTGAGGAGGATCACCACACGCTGCTCCACTTCGATGAACAGCCACGTCGACGCACTCCCAGCTCCGTCGTACGCCGAGTCACCCCTGAGTCCTCCAGACGAAGGGTCGCACCAACGCCAGCCTCCGATCCAAAACTGACCTTGACCACACTGCTGCAGCACCGCAATCCGCATCTGATGCCCACGGCGATGGTGCGTCTTGAGACGGGGGGAAAAACCTTCGACGTGAAGGCCCTGGTGGACCCTTGTTCTGCGGTATCGTCGATGGCGACGTCACTGGCCACGGCCTTTAAGTTGACAGCCGTCAATATAGGGGCAGAGAAAGCGGTGGCAGCAGTGATCCGGTCCCCAATCAATGAAGGATGGCGATTGGAGGCGATCCTGAAGGTGGTCGATGGCTTGTGCTGCCGCACTCCAAGCGCTCCGGTGGACCCGCAGATCGCCAAAAAGTTCGAGGGCATCGTTCTGGCGGATGATACGTTCTACCGACCGTCGTCAGTGTCTTTGGTCCTGGGCGCGGATGTGATCACGGAGGTCATGTTGGAGGGGAGTCTACCCGGGGTTGGCGGCCGGCCAACTGCGATGCGCACAGTCTTTGGCTGGACCCTTTCCGGAGCGTGCCATTAGACTGCCTGGGTCTTGCACTCCTGCAAGGGGGGGAGCATGTTTATGCCCAACCGGGCAACACAAGGGTTAAAGTAGGCGGAAGCTTTCACCTCGCGCCGCTCTCCCGATGATGCCCATCGTTCTCCCCACAAAAGAACTCCCCACACTTCGCTCCAAGCGGGGCTTGGTGCCCTGCTCTTAAGTAAGTTAGAGTTAGTTGAATTATATACCTGAATATACATACAAGTGAAGTGAAATTTCTCTGCGTGTCAACATTTTACTGGGAGGAAAAGAGGAAAAAGGGAAAATTCATCTAGCTGCCCCAAACCAGAAGGAAGTTCGACCCGCCTACAAAAACAACTTTGTTGTAACCCCTCTCAATAGGGGTAACATAAAAGAAATTAAATTTCAAACCCAAACTGAGGACAATTTCCGCATAATCGAAAAGTACCTCCGTAATGCTAACATCAACTTCTATACCTACCAACTAAAAAGCAGTAAAGGGCTCCAGATTGTGCTACTCAAGAAATAGCAGACGCCTTGGCCGAAAAAGGGTTTGCGGTCAAGTCCGTTGTCAAGGTCATCAACAGGAACAAACTCGCACAGCCGCTCTTTAAAATCGAGCTCCAACCAGATGCAAAGCGGTCGAAGCCAAATGAAGTGCACCCAATCTACAACCTTTAGCTCCTATTGCACAGAAGAATCACCGTAGAGGAGCCCCATAAAAGATACCAGCCACCGCAGTGTAAAAACTGCCAGGAATAGAACCACACCTATCTTAGGTCATTGTGTGTTGGCTGCGGCGAACATCATAAAGATGGCATAAAGATGTTGCTCAGGCTTTCGATAGTTGATTTTCAAAGTCCACAGTACACCCACAGACTTTACGATAGGAAATTCGATGTTAAATGTAATGGCTCCGTCTCAGCTGACTTTGAAATCAAAGCTTGTGTACCGAAAGGCAGCGTACTGGGCCCAATGCTTTACTTGCTGTATACTGCAGACTTACCAACGATTTTAGGGCTTTCAGCTTCCACTTTTGCCGATGATACGACAATCCTCATCAGATCCAAATGTCCAATACAAGCCTCTGCAAAATTAGAGGAACAACTCAAGGTGGTAGAGGAATGGATAGCAACCTGGCGTATCCGGGTCAACGAGCAGAAATGCAAACATGTTACATTTACGCTTAACAGAAGAAACTGTCCAGCTCTAATGCTAAACAACGTACCAGTTCCTCAAGCCGTGGATGTCACTTACCTTGGCATCCACCTAGACAGAAGGATAACTTGGCGCAAGCACATCGAAGCAAAAAAGTCACAGCTGAAACTGAAAGCGAGTAGCTTGCTCGGTCCCCTCTACGTCTGGAGTATAAAGTCCTTCTATACAACTCCGTACTGAAACCGATCTGGACTGACGGAGCCGTACTATGGGGAAATGCAAGTACCAGCAATGTCGATATTATACAAAGGGCGGAGTCGAAGATTTTAAGATCAATCCCAGCGGCCCCGTGGTACAGACTAAATATACCTAGCGTAAAATCTGAAATAGGTAGTCAACAACTAAAGTATTCTGCGAAACTAGATGCACACCCAAATGTTCTTGCCAATTCCCTTACGCGAACTAATAATAGAACTCGTCTGAAAAGAAATATCCCCAGGATTTATCTGAAGTACTAGACTAAGAAAAATATCTTGTATATTTTAAATCACAGGCTTATTAACAGCTTTTTATTATACGTCTGTCCTCTTTGATCGTAGCCTATCGAATAACTCTCTTTCTCTCTCTTGTCACTGCTTAGTGTTAATTAACGTGCATACTGTTCTGCCACAACAGTGTTGGCAATTCCAGCATACCTATTGGTGTTCGTTATAGTTTAAACTAGTTATCCTACTACAACTCGGCCATCCTGACAGTTGGATCTCCTGATCCTATTTCGCTACTTACATTATAACATTTGTAAAACTTGGACTATATATACAATTGATATGATACATTTGAATTTTATACATTAACGACGATTTTGTACAATACAATAGTTCTTATTTCCTACTATTTGGCCTCTTTTTCCCCACACAGTGTTTCATGTTCTGCGCACTCCAAACACCTTGATAGGGATTGCGTGAAACCTGGAAACCGTCGACGTCTTTAATCAAAAATCTATCATTTCTTAATACCTTTTCAACTACGTAAGGTCCTTTATGTCTAGGTATCAATTTCCTCAACACTCCAGCTGTATTATCAAAATTTTTTACCATCACGAAATCTCCTTTCTTATACTGTGTTGGCATTATCTTAGACTTGTTATAGTACTTTTCATTGTAAGACTGCGCTTTTTCCTGGTTTTCTATTGCTTCTTTACGAATCTTTTTTAAACTTTCCGGTTTCTCAGGACATTGGATTTCCTCTAATTTTTCTCTTAACTGATCAATAACCTCACCTTTCTGTTCCACTCCAAACAGCATCTTAATTGGCTGTTGCTTAATACTTCTATGCAATGTATTATTAGCCTGTAGCTATCTTCAAGTGTTTTATGTTACATTCGGTCATAAATTGTTCAAACTCACTAGACGTAAAACAGCTTCCTCTATCTGACACAATACACTTAGGTCGGCTATACGCCCTAAAATAATCTCTTAACGCTTTCACTACTTCGTTCGTGCTTGTGGACTTTGTTGTATACAATCTAACGAACTTAGTAAATCCGTCCACTACAACGAATATGTGTTTATTTGCTCTCCCTGCTGCTACTGGTCCGTAATGATCTATATGTATTAGCTCAAATGGCGTATCTCCTTTTGGTATGCTATGCAATAGTCCTTCTATTTTTCCTGATTTGGGGGAAACAGCTACACATTTTAAACAATTTTCGATGTGACTAATGCATTTATCCTTAATGTTTTTGAACCAATAACTTTTTGAAATCGTATCTATCATCTTATCCCTGCCGATATGCCCAAGTTCATTATGATATTTGTGCAAAACCTGATTCTCCATATCTTCAGGAACATAAAACAATAACCTGCCATCTCTTGATTTTCTAAACACCACTCCGTTTCGCATTTCGAACATTTTATCTTCTGTTTTCTCTAAATGATTTCTAATTTTCTTAATTTCCGAATCTTTGGCTTGACATATAATTAGGTTTTCCTCGAAACTATTAGATTCCACAACCATAACTCCCATACATCTACTTAATGCATCCACATGCTGCATTTTCTTTCCTGCTCTATGACTTAATTCATAGTCGTAATTCTGCAACTCCAACGCCCATCTAGCAATTCTAGGATTTAGCTCAATTCTATTTAATGTGAGAGTCAGCGAATTACAGTCGGTTAATATCTTGAACCGCTTGCCTTGCAAATAAATTCTAAATCTGCGAAGTGCATAAATAATTGCTAAAGTTTCTAATTCGAAACTGTGGTATTTTGATTCTGTTTCCGTTGATCGCTTAGAAAAAAAAATACCGGGTGCAATTTACCATCGACTTTCTTTTGCATTAGAGCAGCCCCGAAACCAAGGGCACTCGCATCACAATGCAACTCTGTCTCATGCTTATAATCAAAAATTGCTAATACTGGCGCTTGCACTAACTTCTCTTTAAGAGTTAAAAAACACTCTAGCTCTGCCTTTCCAAACTTAAAAGGAGTATCCTTCCTAAGAAGGTCGTACAATGGCTTAGCTATTATCGGAAAATCCTTAATAAATCTTCGGAAGTATGAACATAACCCTAGAAAACTTTGCACTGTCTGCACCTTTTCTGGCGTTGGGAAATTCTTAATTGCTTCTATTCCACTATCGTCAGCTTTAATACCTTCACTTGAAATATTGAATCTTAAATATTTGACTTTCGATTGTAAAAATTCACACTTGTCTAACCGTAACTGCAACTTATTTTGTACCAATCTTGCAAAAACTTCTTTTAAAATTTCCAGATGCTACATATCTAGACTTGCTATCATAATATCGTCCATATAGACAATAACCTTATTTTCTTTTATCAAATCAGCAAAAATTTTATTTACAAACCGTTGGAAAACAGCTGGTGCAGTTTTTAACCCCATCGGCATTCGTAAAAATTCGACCTGACCTAATGGCGTAACAAATGACGTATATTTCACTGAATCCTCGCTCATAAAGACATGAAAGTACCCATTTTTCAAATCTAACTTCGTAAAAACTGTTTAATTTTAATTTTATTCAATTTTATTCAATTTCCTAAAGTCGATGCATAATCTCAAACATCCCGTTTTTTTCTTTACTAATACAATTGGAGAGGCATATTCTGACTCACTAGCACGAATTATTCCTTCTTTCAAGTACTCGTCTAACATTTTTTGAAGGTATTCTTTCTCCTCGTATGACAGTCTCCAAGGTGAACAACTGAACGGTTTGGACTTCTCTAGACAAATTTTCAATTCGCTCCTAACCATTGGGACTTGTGGACTCTTAGCATCAACATAATTCTCTCTAAATATTTTCATAAGCCGACTTTTCGTACTAAAATCTATTTCTTCTCCACACGTACATTCTATTTCTTCTTCGCCTCCTACGTCTATATTTCTCATGTCACTCTCAAAGTTATCATCGTGAATTTCTAACATAACTGACTTCTTTACATTTTCTTTACTATCAGCCAACATAATTATCTCCTCACATAAGTCACGACTCTCAGCTATCAACACTTGATCATTAATCAACTCTTGCTTTTCGTTTGGATAAGTACATAACAATTGATTCGTAACACTTTCTTGACATAATTTCTGGTCTTTAACAATCTCTTCATCAGTACTTAACGATCGATTTATAACTTCTATCTACTTTACAATGATCGTTTAACATTTCTTCGTTTACCAGGCTCAATTTTACAATCCCGTCAAGGCACTTAGATCTATACGCAAGCCACAGGGTTTCAAAAAATTTCGCCCCAAAATTGCATCTTGACTCATAGACTCTTCAGCAACCACAATTAACTCAAAATTAATTTTTACTTTATTCTTAATTATGAAACAGAAAATTTTGCCATGCATTCTCAATGGACTTTTATTTACTCCAAAATATGACTTCAAAACAGGATGTAGGCAAATTCCAGCCGGCACCTTTGATTTTTTAATTATTGATGTACTGCTTCCTGAGTCTATGAGGCATTCTGCGTGTATATGTAAATTAGTATAACCCTATACGTAAATCTTAACATATCTTACATAGTCATCGTCGTCTCCTCGGCGCACTTTTCTCTTTGGGCATTGGGCAATGAAGTGACTGTCAACGCCACATCCATAACACGAACCGGGTGGTCTCTTCGGTTTACCGCAATCCTTGGCAATGTGTCCTCGTGTGTTGCAATTGTAACAGCGCCAGTCCTTTCCATCAGCGCTCTTCTTAACGGTTGGTGGTTTCAGCCAATCAGCTGCCGATTTCACATTCGGCAGCTGGATATTGGTAAACGCCTTAAGCAACTCCATCGGATCCGTGAAACATCGTATGCGTGCCTGATCACGCAAAATATCCGACGGGATGCCTTCAATCAGATGCTCCAAAAGCTCCTCTGTGTCCAAATTTATATTTTCTGCCAAAGTCATCTTCGCTTCGAAATAAGTGGCAAACTTTTCCTGGCGTTGCCACATCCGCTGCTCGAAATTTCGTCGCAAGGTTGCCTTCGAACTTTTTTGACCAAACGACAAAATTAAATGGTCGCACAGCTGTTCGAACGGTCCGATCAAACGTGTTGGGTTCGCTTGAATCCAACGTTTTGCGGCACCCTTTAGTTTAGCCACAAACAACATGCGCACACAACACTCGTTCAACTCGAAAACCTGCGCAATGCTCTTCAATTGTCCGATCCACTTGTTTGCACAGTCTTGTCCATCGAAGTCAACAGCGATTTCTTTCGCTAGCGCAAACGACCCCTTTTGTTGCTCATCGTTTATCTGCGCGCCTCTGTTGTCGCTGTCGGCAATGTCTGGGCTTCTGGCGCCGACTTCGGCAGCGCCGTCGTGTCGCGCTTGTGCTTGAAGACGCTCGCGATTGGCCTTGACTTCTGCTTCTAATTGTCGTATTATGTTGAGCATTCCGTTAAAATTTTCAGAATTTGTCGCTGCAGCGTCACCTCGCTCGTCTGGCAGAATTTGTTGCTGCAAAGCTGGGTCTTCGCTGTTACTGCTGTTGCCAGCTAGATCTGCGTTTTGGCCACTCTGCATCATTGGGTTGATTTGCCCTTCTTCAGATTCTGAGCCACTATCATCAGTTATCGCCGGTGCACAGCCTCGGCCCATTAACGGGACCTGGTTAAGTCGCGCCACTAAATCAGCTTTGCTGCCAGTTGTCGGCAGTCCCAAGACGGCTAGCCAATTTTTTAATTGAAACGTGCGAAAACTATTAATGTTCACTTCATCCATGGCGTGTATCTCGAACCACTTCTGAATTTGTAGTAGCAAATATATTCTTTATTTATTATGTATATTTTAAATCACAGGCTTATTAACAGCTTTTTATTATACGTCTGTCCTCTTTGATCGTAGCCTATCGAATAACTCTCTTTCTCTGTTCGTCTGTCCGTCTCTCTTGTCATTGCTTAGTGTTAATTAACGTGCATACTGTTCTGCCACAACAGTGTTGGCAATTCCAGCATACCTATTGGTGTTCGTTATAGTTTAAACTAGTTATCCTACTACAATCTCAAACTTGTTGTTAAGCTCTAATTTAAGAGTACATTCAACAAATATATAAAACGTTAAAAAAAAAAAAATATTACGGAGATTAGATAGCTTACGTGTGAACCAAACCATCTGACTGCAGACGGTAGAGACATTCACATAAGGAACGCATTTATCAATTAGAGAATTAAGAGCAGAATAGAAAAAATTCACTGGTCACTTCAATGGTAGGGTGATATGGATCTTCAGGCTTCACAAGGGGCTGTGTTTGAGATACAGAAATAACAGTAAGATCCGAAACAAAAACAAGATTAAGGATTCTTGTAGAAGAGTTAAGTAAAGAATTCAACTGGTATAGTGGAGCTAAAATCAACTAAGACTATAAAGAAATCACGATCTTGAAGACGACTAAAAATGGTTTGCATATCAAAAGCATGGTGCAAGAGGTCATGATATTAATAGCCCGAGGAATATACGAAAAAGAAATATATAAGCTAAAGTTGGAACATGTAACCTAAGGTCAATCGGCATTTGAACACAGATTCGAGTTGACAGCAATGAGTACTCCACGCCACGGCGACCAACACGATCAAGCCTATAAGAAATAAAGTTATTAGAAATAATTTCGTTATCAAAAACAGAGGAGTTGAACCAAGATTCAGAATAAGCTAATAAAGCCGAAAAGGTTTGGCTATCACAGAACAGTTTCGAGGGCTTGGTAAGAAGTCCTCTTACACTTTGATAATGAATGCAAAGAAGATAAATTAGGAAGGTGTACAGGTGTTCCCACCTATTAGGGTCTACCATAGCTGAGAAATACTCATTTGGTACAGTAATTTTGAAAGAGGATATTTTGCGAGGCCTAGAAAACTTAAATTTTTGAATTAAAACCTTAGCATGGCATATATTACAAATGTAAATTGCAACAGACGTCTCAGAAGTATCTGGAGCAAGCCTAGAGATAAATAATTGTCTGCGAAGAGGCACTACAGATAGTGCCGCTACAGGTAGTTAGTGGAACATTGGAATCCATTAGTGATTGGGAGCCAGCATGATCCTGTGATTGAACAGAGTTCCTGTGAGGGATAGATTGAGGTACACCAGGGCTTGTACAGTGTACTTCAATTTGAAAAGAAGAGCATAAAAAGGGACCAGATGGTGTAGGCGAAAGTAAAATTGAAGAAGATGTAGTAGAAAGGGCTGGTTTATGAGCTTATGAGGCAACTCAAGGGTACACTTCTGGGTCAACTTCTTAGAAGGTGAAACGAACTTGAATTGTGACAATAAATGTACGCTAGAATCGCACTCATTAGACAGCTGTTTGGCCAGTTTGTTTAAAGAAAGAAACTTTAAACGAAGATCCCTGTACATACGGCAAAAATTTAAATGCTGGCCGCACAAAGAAGTTGCACTGATGGTATGATTGGGGCGGTGTTGGGAGCAACTGCAGAAGCAATGACAAGAGAAAAAATAAAATACACCAAACTTAAAAAACCAATAAAAAGAATATTTTTGGCGAATTATGCAAACACACACAAACAAACACACCGGCGAAAGCGAAAACGAACTAAGCACAATTAATAATTGGGAGTATCAATAAATATTTATAAAAAAAATCAGGAGCTATCAAAAAGACGACCGTCACGACAAAGAGCACAAGCTTATCCTTTATGCCTTTTGTAAATAGTATTGCTTTTTGATCTTTTATATTAATTATTTGGGTAACCGGCTTGAGTTACGCTTCTTTTAATGATTTTAAATTATTCTTGCCCAATTGTTTAAAAGTCTCTGTTGAAATTGATTCAAAGATCTTTTCGCTTGCTGCCGCTTTGAGTTGGCTGAGTTTAAGTATACCGGATTGCCGTTCAAGCCTTTAGAAAAACTTACCTAAGTCGATAATGCGTGATCAGCTACGAATTTATCTTTTCCCTTTAGATATTCTACTGTAATGTCGTATTTCTTTAAGTCTAGTCTAATGTTGAATTGATTAGAGAATAAATACGTTAATGGTCTATGATCTGTTTTTATTGTGAATTGTCGGCCAAATATATATGATCAGAAATGACTGATTGCCCAGTGTATAGCTACTAGTTCTTGATCTGTTGTAATTTTATTATTTTCACGCTTTGTAAATGCTTTTGGTGCTTAGGATACCGGAAGTTGGAGTTCTTGATGATTTTGAGTTAAAACTGCTCCACATGCTTGTTTGCTTCTGTGCTAAAATCTGTAATAAAGTTGGCTGCATAAGTTTGGTTTTTAGGTATTCAATTGCATCTTGGCATTCTGCAGTCCGTTCATAATGAACATTTTTGATTAGACTGTCCATCTAATTCTATCTGGTGAAAAGCAGACAGCAAATCCAAACGTGAGAAATAGATCGAGAATGTCATCGATCCTGGGAATTGGAAATTTATAAATCTGGCGATTGTCTATTGCTAATCGCCATCTCTTCATATCTGAGCTTGGTATACCTTTCTTAGGTACTAAAAGTATTGGGCTATTATATTCTGATACGGAAGGTTTCACAAATTTGTCTAAAATGAGTTTGTCGACTTGTTTTTATACCATTCACCCATATGGTGAAATGAAATATTAAGGGGGGTTTCTACCTTGTTCAGCTTTTTGGCGATTTGATTCGATTTATTTGAATTTTCTGATAGATACATGTTTCAAGAATGTACCTGCAAATTTGCATGTCAAAATATTAAAGATTTCGAAATTTATAGGCCGTTGACTGAAGAGGTGTCAAATGCTCTGAGCTACAGCGGCAAAACTTTGATCGCATATTTCTCAAAACATTGTTTTTCGAACTGACGGAAATTCTGTAAAATCATTGCACGATATTTTTTATACCCTTGCAGAGGGTATTATAAAATTGGTCAGATGTTTGTAACGCACAGAAGGAGACGTTTCCGACCCCATAAAGTATATATATTCTTGATCAGCATGAGAAGCTAAGTCGATATAGCCATGTCCGTCTGTCCGTCTGTCCGTCTGTCCGTCGGTGCGTACGCGTTTTACTCAGCCATCTTAAGAGCTATCGGGATGAAATTTTTTTTGGGAGCTTTTTTTTACCCGGGTGAGATAAAGTATGAAAATCTTTGGGATCGGACCACTATATCATATAGCTCTAGAAGAAACATTTTTGCAAAAATTGGAGTATCCCCATGAAATTTACCAATATGATAGTAATAGATATAAAATCTCAGATCCCAAAATTTGAATCTGATCCGATAAATAGAACACAAGTTACAGTCAATATAAATCGGTTCAAACGCTGCCGGCAGCGCTGCTTGCTGCCTACTACTGCCATCATCAAATCAACAGAGCACACGCATACACACACAGACGCAACGCTACATGAACTGTATGTGTATGCGTGCCGTGCTTTGCTTAGAAAATGATGGAAGAAGAAAAACTTGTGGTAAAAAGAGAAATAATATTTTGTTTGTGTATTGATGAATTGAGTTGCAGGGAAAGAAATTTCAAAAAGGAAAAATATTATTGCCAAGTATACTGCAAGGGTATATAAACTTCGGCATAGCCGAAGTTAGCTTCTTTGATATTTTTTCTTTAAAATAGGGGGTTATTAAGCGTCTTACCATAAAATAAATATCAAAAGTAATTGGTCAATATAAGTACATATTTATTAATTATAAATTCGAACATCTTCCTGCATTCCTAAATTTCTATTTATTCTTTCAACCTGACCATTTGCCTGTGGCGAACCAGTTGCGATCTTGACATGTTTAATATTACAAGTTTGTAAAAAGCTAAAAAATTCGTTAGACGTAAAACACGTTCCACGATCCGACACTATGCATTTTGGCCTACTATTCGACCTAATATACTCTGTAAGTGCTTCTATTGCTTCCTTAAATTTTGTGGTTTTCGCTAAGTAAAGTCTGACAAATTTCGAACACGCATCAACCACCACTAAAACATGTTTTTTTGTGCTTCCTTTGAAGAGATCTATATGAACCACTTCAAATGGCACTTCAGGTTTAGGTATATTGTGGATATGACCTTCTTGTTTTCCATTTTTTGACGAAAAGACTATACACTTTAGGCAGTTTGTAGTTTTTTATAAATTAAACCGTTTCGCATTTCATATGAACTGTGTTCAGACTTTTCTAACATTGACTTCAATCTTAAAATTTCATCATCTTGGTTCTGACATATTACTAAGTTATCTTCATGTAGAGCATCTACATGTTGCATTCTCGTTGTCGGCCTATGTTCTAGTACGCAATCGTAGTTTTCTAACTCTAGAGCACAACGGGCTATTCTGGGGTTAACTTCTCTTTTGTTAAGTGTCAATGCAAGCGAGTTACAATCTGTCGCGAAATTGAAATGCATTCCTTGTAAATATACACGAAAACGTTTTAACGAATAAATTATCGGTAATGTTTCTAACTCAAAGCTATGATATCTAGATTCCACATCGGTAGTCCTTTTGCAAACATAAAAAACTGGATGCCATTTACCATCGCTTTTTCTTTGTAGCAACAGTGATCCGAAACCAATAGAGCTTGTGTCACAATGAAGTTCGGTTTCATCATTTGGACAAGTATTGGGGCCTCTACTAACTTAGACTTAAGATTTTCGAATGTACCAAGTTTGATGTTTCCAAACACGAACTTTTTGTCTTTTCTAACTAGGTCATATAATGGCTTTGCAATATTAGCGAAATCTTTAATGAACCTACAGAAATAGGAACATAATCCCAAAAAAACTTAACTCCAATTTGTTTTCAACCAATCTGTCAAATACTTTTTTTTAAATTTCTAGATGCGTATCGCACTCTTTTGTTGCTACCATAATGGCGTAAAAATATATGATAACTTTTTCATCTCTAATCATATCGACATATATCCTGTTTATAAACCGTTGAAATGTAGACGGCGCTTTTCTGAGGCCAAATGGCATACGAAGAAATTCAAACTGACCAAGAGGTGTCGTAAAAGACGTAAACGTAACTGAATCCTCATGCATATATACATGGAAAAGCCCATTCTTTAAGTCGAGTTTCGAAAATAACGTTTTTCCTGAAAGTCTATCTAGCAGATCATCGATAAGTGGAGTAGGATAACTATCTTCTAAAGTCGCCTTGTTTAGTTTTCTGAAATCCACGCACATTCTGAGTTCACCCGTAGTCTTTTTTACGAGCACGATTGGGAAAACATATTCTTACTCAAGTGAGTAGGCCAAGTGTAATGTATTCTTTTCTTAAGTATTCGTCAATTATTTTTTGGAATTTAATTTCCCTATAAGAAAGACGTCTTGGATTACAGCTAAACGGACTTATGTCATTGATTGTGAGTTTTATTTCGCATTTAACCTTTGCACATTGGGCCAGCGAACCGATAGTTCGACGAAAACTAAAGTTTTAAAGCTACCTTCTTGAAATTTGGTACATATGATAGTGTCGATGCACATAAAAATATATCTAAGTTTCAGACCGATCTGACCACGCCTTCTCTAGCCGCCCATATGAGATAGGTTTCTTCTTATTTATACTTGTACGGTAATTAATAAAGCTAGCACTCGTTAAATTCATAAAAAGTTTTTAATTCATTTTTTTTAACACTTAATCTTAATATTAATAAGTAAAAATAATTCATTCAAAATTACTATTAATCAGTAATTTACATTTAAAAATGTTCCTAAAAGTCTCCTTCTACATCAATTTCTATTGAAAACGGATTTTCAGAGTCAGAATCTGAATCACTATCAGTATTGTTAGCATCAAAATCGGGAAGATTGTTATTATTGTTCATGTTACTAAGATATAAAAAGTTTGGTGATTCCAAAAGTTCGATTACGTCTGATGGGAGGGGTAGTTTATTTTGCTGACCCAATCTTTTTGTTAGATAGATGCTCGACACTAGAGGATCTGAAGAATCCATTGCTCTTGTTTTTCTGCCGTGTACTCTTTCGAGCATGTAATCTCCTGTCACTCTTATAGTATTTGTTGCGAGCTTCTGAGGCGTTCTCTCCAAGAACACCTAATGGAAGGATTGATGCTTCTATTATTTGGTAGCCGTGCATTAACACTTTATAGACTGTTGCCGACATTGGAAACCATGGATACAAGGACATATATAAAGTAATTGTTTTCTGACAATATGTTTTAAATTGTGTTGGATTAATTGGAAAATGGCAAGAAATAGCAATTAAAATATTGTTAAAATATGCAATGAGAAATTCATCAAAACCTAAGATTTCAGCTAGTAGCTTAGGTTGTGCAAACGCCCTCCTTACTGTATTGCCGTCGTTGGTATTTCCATTGCCATTCTGCTTAGGCTTATCCACATGTAGAGCCATAGCATTCCACATCTGCTTCTGTATCGTCTTTTTTTGTTCCGCCATTTCTTTTTTTCCATTTTCATCTCTCACTTGCCATTTTTTAAGTTTCAGTCTATATGCAATTTTAAGAACGAATTCAAAAAATCGAATCCAACCATGTAAAGGACTTATGCCATATTTTAATGCTTCATATCTTGGCTTAAATTTTGGTGAGTCCATTTTAGCATTTTCCATGAAGTCTTTTGGACTCGCTCCACATATCGGACACAATTGGTAAGATTTGGTTTCAGTCAAGATGTTTAAAACTTTTCCATCTAAAAGTGTCATTTGAAAATCATATTTAACTGAAATTGATTTTCCATTTACAACGGTGCAGACATATGAAGACAAATTTTTTATTTGATTATCCAAATTTTTTTTCTCAGCAAGAATATGGTCTTTTGTCTCTTTAACAAACTCAAGCTTGACTGGTCTGCAAAATCTAATCGACTGAGGAGTACGATTCATCCAAAACACATTTCCAAGATAGTCCATTAATTTTAGGGGGATTATTGTTGTCGCAAAAAGCGAGTCATCAGAAAGCATTAAATCACATCCTAAAAAGTGTTGCTTATAGCTGCTTTGTCCGGTTGTTCCATCGAATCCATAGCTTGCAATAAGGATCAGACTTAAAGTATTGCCAAGCCGCTCAAATAAATCTTCAAATCAAAGATCTTTTCGCTTGCTGCCGCTTTGAGTTGGCTGAGTTTAAGTATACCGGATTGCCGTTCAAGCCTTTAGAAAAACTTACCTAAGTCGATAATGCGTGATCAGCTACGAATTTATCTTTTCCCTTTAGATATTCTACTGTAATGTCGTATTTCTTTAAGTCTAGTCTAATGTTGAATTGATTAGAGAATAAATACGTTAATGGTCTATGATCTGTTTTTATTGTGAATTGTCGGCCAAATATATATGATCAGAAATGACTGATTGCCCAGTGTATAGCTACTAGTTCTTGATCTGTTGTAATTTTATTATTTTCACGCTTTGTAAATGCTTTTGGTGCTTAGGATACCGGAAGTTGGAGTTCTTGATGATTTTGAGTTAAAACTGCTCCACATGCTTGTTTGCTTCTGTGCTAAAATCTGTAATAAAGTTGGCTGCATAAGTTTGGTTTTTAGGTATTCAATTGCATCTTGGCATTCTGCAGTCCGTTCATAATGAACATTTTTGATTAGACTGTCCATCTAATTCTATCTGGTGAAAAGCAGACAGCAAATCCAAACGTGAGAAATAGATCGAGAATGTCATCGATCCTGGGAATTGGAAATTTATAAATCTGGCGATTGTCTATTGCTAATCGCCATCTCTTCATATCTGAGCTTGGTATACCTTTCTTAGGTACTAAAAGTATTGGGCTATTATATTCTGATACGGAAGGTTTCACAAATTTGTCTAAAATGAGTTTGTCGACTTGTTTTTATACCATTCACCCATATGGTGAAATGAAATATTAAGGGGGGTTTCTACCTTGTTCAGCTTTTTGGCGATTTGATTCGATTTATTTGAATTTTCTGATAGATACATGTTTCAAGAATGTACCTGCAAATTTGCATGTCAAAATATTAAAGATTTCGAAATTTATAGGCCGTTGACTGAAGAGGTGTCAAATGCTCTGAGCTACAGCGGCAAAACTTTGATCGCATATTTCTCAAAACATTGTTTTTCGAACTGACGGAAATTCTGTAAAATCATTGCACGATATTTTTTATACCCTTGCAGAGGGTATTATAAAATTGGTCAGATGTTTGTAACGCACAGAAGGAGACGTTTCCGACCCCATAAAGTATATATATTCTTGATCAGCATGAGAAGCTAAGTCGATATAGCCATGTCCGTCTGTCCGTCTGTCCGTCGGTGCGTACGCGTTTTACTCAGCCATCTTAAGAGCTATCGGGATGAAATTTTTTTTGGGAGCTTTTTTTTACCCGGGTGAGATAAAGTATGAAAATCTTTGGGATCGGACCACTATATCATATAGCTCTAGAAGAAACATTTTTGCAAAAATTGGAGTATCCCCATGAAATTTACCAATATGATAGTAATAGATATAAAATCTCAGATCCCAAAATTTGAATCTGATCCGATAAATAGAACACAAGTTACAGTCAATATAAATCGGTTCAAACGCTGCCGGCAGCGCTGCTTGCTGCCTACTACTGCCATCATCAAATCAACAGAGCACACGCATACACACACAGACGCAACGCTACATGAACTGTATGTGTATGCGTGCCGTGCTTTGCTTAGAAAATGATGGAAGAAGAAAAACTTGTGGTAAAAAGAGAAATAATATTTTGTTTGTGTATTGATGAATTGAGTTGCAGGGAAAGAAATTTCAAAAAGGAAAAATATTATTGCCAAGTATACTGCAAGGGTATATAAACTTCGGCATAGCCGAAGTTAGCTTCTTTGATATTTTTTCTTTAAAATAGGGGGTTATTAAGCGTCTTACCATAAAATAAATATCAAAAGTAATTGGTCAATATAAGTACATATTTATTAATTATAAATTCGAACATCTTCCTGCATTCCTAAATTTCTATTTATTCTTTCAACCTGACCATTTGCCTGTGGCGAACCAGTTGCGATCTTGACATGTTTAATATTACAAGTTTGTAAAAAGCTAAAAAATTCGTTAGACGTAAAACACGTTCCACGATCCGACACTATGCATTTTGGCCTACTATTCGACCTAATATACTCTGTAAGTGCTTCTATTGCTTCCTTAAATTTTGTGGTTTTCGCTAAGTAAAGTCTGACAAATTTCGAACACGCATCAACCACCACTAAAACATGTTTTTTTGTGCTTCCTTTGAAGAGATCTATATGAACCACTTCAAATGGCACTTCAGGTTTAGGTATATTGTGGATATGACCTTCTTGTTTTCCATTTTTTGACGAAAAGACTATACACTTTAGGCAGTTTGTAGTTTTTTATAAATTAAACCGTTTCGCATTTCATATGAACTGTGTTCAGACTTTTCTAACATTGACTTCAATCTTAAAATTTCATCATCTTGGTTCTGACATATTACTAAGTTATCTTCATGTAGAGCATCTACATGTTGCATTCTCGTTGTCGGCCTATGTTCTAGTACGCAATCGTAGTTTTCTAACTCTAGAGCACAACGGGCTATTCTGGGGTTAACTTCTCTTTTGTTAAGTGTCAATGCAAGCGAGTTACAATCTGTCGCGAAATTGAAATGCATTCCTTGTAAATATACACGAAAACGTTTTAACGAATAAATTATCGGTAATGTTTCTAACTCAAAGCTATGATATCTAGATTCCACATCGGTAGTCCTTTTGCAAACATAAAAAACTGGATGCCATTTACCATCGCTTTTTCTTTGTAGCAACAGTGATCCGAAACCAATAGAGCTTGTGTCACAATGAAGTTCGGTTTCATCATTTGGACAAGTATTGGGGCCTCTACTAACTTAGACTTAAGATTTTCGAATGTACCAAGTTTGATGTTTCCAAACACGAACTTTTTGTCTTTTCTAACTAGGTCATATAATGGCTTTGCAATATTAGCGAAATCTTTAATGAACCTACAGAAATAGGAACATAATCCCAAAAAAACTTAACTCCAATTTGTTTTCAACCAATCTGTCAAATACTTTTTTTTAAATTTCTAGATGCGTATCGCACTCTTTTGTTGCTACCATAATGGCGTAAAAATATATGATAACTTTTTCATCTCTAATCATATCGACATATATCCTGTTTATAAACCGTTGAAATGTAGACGGCGCTTTTCTGAGGCCAAATGGCATACGAAGAAATTCAAACTGACCAAGAGGTGTCGTAAAAGACGTAAACGTAACTGAATCCTCATGCATATATACATGGAAAAGCCCATTCTTTAAGTCGAGTTTCGAAAATAACGTTTTTCCTGAAAGTCTATCTAGCAGATCATCGATAAGTGGAGTAGGATAACTATCTTCTAAAGTCGCCTTGTTTAGTTTTCTGAAATCCACGCACATTCTGAGTTCACCCGTAGTCTTTTTTACGAGCACGATTGGGAAAACATATTCTTACTCAAGTGAGTAGGCCAAGTGTAATGTATTCTTTTCTTAAGTATTCGTCAATTATTTTTTGGAATTTAATTTCCCTATAAGAAAGACGTCTTGGATTACAGCTAAACGGACTTATGTCATTGATTGTGAGTTTTATTTCGCATTTAACCTTTGCACATTGGGCCAGCGAACCGATAGTTCGACGAAAACTAAAGTTTTAAAGCTACCTTCTTGAAATTTGGTACATATGATAGTGTCGATGCACATAAAAATATATCTAAGTTTCAGACCGATCTGACCACGCCTTCTCTAGCCGCCCATATGAGATAGGTTTCTTCTTATTTATACTTGTACGGTAATTAATAAAGCTAGCACTCGTTAAATTCATAAAAAGTTTTTAATTCATTTTTTTTAACACTTAATCTTAATATTAATAAGTAAAAATAATTCATTCAAAATTACTATTAATCAGTAATTTACATTTAAAAATGTTCCTAAAAGTCTCCTTCTACATCAATTTCTATTGAAAACGGATTTTCAGAGTCAGAATCTGAATCACTATCAGTATTGTTAGCATCAAAATCGGGAAGATTGTTATTATTGTTCATGTTACTAAGATATAAAAAGTTTGGTGATTCCAAAAGTTCGATTACGTCTGATGGGAGGGGTAGTTTATTTTGCTGACCCAATCTTTTTGTTAGATAGATGCTCGACACTAGAGGATCTGAAGAATCCATTGCTCTTGTTTTTCTGCCGTGTACTCTTTCGAGCATGTAATCTCCTGTCACTCTTATAGTATTTGTTGCGAGCTTCTGAGGCGTTCTCTCCAAGAACACCTAATGGAAGGATTGATGCTTCTATTATTTGGTAGCCGTGCATTAACACTTTATAGACTGTTGCCGACATTGGAAACCATGGATACAAGGACATATATAAAGTAATTGTTTTCTGACAATATGTTTTAAATTGTGTTGGATTAATTGGAAAATGGCAAGAAATAGCAATTAAAATATTGTTAAAATATGCAATGAGAAATTCATCAAAACCTAAGATTTCAGCTAGTAGCTTAGGTTGTGCAAACGCCCTCCTTACTGTATTGCCGTCGTTGGTATTTCCATTGCCATTCTGCTTAGGCTTATCCACATGTAGAGCCATAGCATTCCACATCTGCTTCTGTATCGTCTTTTTTGTTCCGCCATTTCTTTTTTTCCATTTTCATCTCTCACTTGCCATTTTTTAAGTTTCAGTCTATATGCAATTTTAAGAACGAATTCAAAAAATCGAATCCAACCATGTAAAGGACTTATGCCATATTTTAATGCTTCATATCTTGGCTTAAATTTTGGTGAGTCCATTTTAGCATTTTCCATGAAGTCTTTTGGACTCGCTCCACATATCGGACACAATTGGTAAGATTTGGTTTCAGTCAAGATGTTTAAAACTTTTCCATCTAAAAGTGTCATTTGAAAATCATATTTAACTGAAATTGATTTTCCATTTACAACGGTGCAGACATATGAAGACAAATTTTTTATTTGATTATCCAAATTTTTTTTCTCAGCAAGAATATGGTCTTTTGTCTCTTTAACAAACTCAAGCTTGACTGGTCTGCAAAATCTAATCGACTGAGGAGTACGATTCATCCAAAACACATTTCCAAGATAGTCCATTAATTTTAGGGGGATTATTGTTGTCGCAAAAAGCGAGTCATCAGAAAGCATTAAATCACATCCTAAAAAGTGTTGCTTATAGCTGCTTTGTCCGGTTGTTCCATCGAATCCATAGCTTGCAATAAGGATCAGACTTAAAGTATTGCCAAGCCGCTCAAATAAATCTTCATGCATTTGAATTATACGGCAACTAGTGTGATCTAAAAGATTTTGCAGCGGGACTTCAGCAACTGACTCGGTTATATTAATGTTAAAAGGTCTGCATTTTGACTTAGCTTCTCTCACTTTGTTGTAAGCAGGAAAAAGTTCACAAGATCGGGAAATGCTGAGCTCGCGAAAGTTGTTGTATTGACTTTTAGTCAATGAATTTTCAAGCAGATATGCTAAAGCTTCATCCTCCGTTAGACGAACCGAGTCATTTTTATGGGTAAAAATATTTTTTCTAGCCTCATTGGGGTCACTCGGAGAAAGAAACGTGTTTTTTAAAGCAAGGGCTGCATACTTCTCGTTCGATTTTTCGGCTGAAACTGCGGCGGCATGCACAAGAAGAGATGTGTTGTGACTCTGACTTACAGCTAAATCGGATGCCAATTTTCTCTTCTGACGGGGACCTGCGTTAACATATTCAATGGGTGGGCGTCCAACTGATCTTGATGTTGACGGGTTTGGATTTGAAGACAACGATGGACTTACTGTTATAGCCATATTGGACAAAAGCCATTCGGTATGCTTTGTCTTAAATCTGGCCATATTTCTACAACATTTTGCGAGGTTCCTTTGTATGTAAAGGTGAAAGCTTCTCACTTTGGTGTTGATTTCATCCTTTTTCTCAGTGCCTAAGTTAAATTCTTTCAGTTCATCACAAATCCAACTCGAAACGGCAGATGTGCTACGACTGTTTTGTATGTAGATGTCAAGCAGTTGCTCGTAGGCGAACTCAACCACAGCTACAATATTAGGGATTTATTCACATCGGAGCAAAAAGGAGCAAAAACGGGTTTTAAAATTAGATTATACACACTTTGAACTATAATGACACATAATTACTTTTTGGCACAACTTGGCACAAAATTAGTTATAATCCACAACAGACGAGTGAGCAGGTTAGATTTTTCCTACTTTTGGACAACACAAATAAACGTACACAAAAAACACATTGACAAACATGAACAAAATCTTTTTTTAAACAAATATTCTTCATACCTTGGCCTTTCTTTTCCATAATTTTGGTGAAAATAGTTTAAGCCACACTGTTTTTGGCACGCTCGCAAGTAAATAAAAACTTTCCCGCGCTTTTCTATTTCGCACGCATGCAATAAAACAGCTGACTTTGAAGGGCTGCCAAAATTCCAGGGATATATCAAAACAATTAACATTTTTTGATTCATCTTAATCAAAGTATATACTATTCAAATTTTTTTATTAAAATGGGTTTACTTTCAATAAAAAAATTTGAAAAAATTTTGAATTTTCGTCGAACTATCGGTTCGCTGGCCCAATGTGCTTTGGTTCATTTGGTCAATTTCTTTCAAAATAAAATTTAAAAAAAAATATTTTCATTGTCGTGTCTTTGCAACTTAAACTTTTGCCAACAGAATATTTGAAATTAACCACGTGACAAACAATGCTTAGCATTTGGTTTTCAAAATTATCTTCACTGCTGAATTCATGGCTTAACTTAATACTTTCGGGCATTGATTCTTTACACAGATCATCATCAAGCTGCAGTACAATTTCAGCTTTACATATTTTTATAAAATCTCTACCTAACAATATTGGACTTCCCATAGACTCGTTAGAAACAAACAGTAGTCGAACGGAAACATTTTTATTAAATATTTCAACGTAACACAAAATACTTCCAAAAACTTCAAGTTTATTTTATTTAAACCAAAAAAAATATGCATGTTCTGGACCCGATCCCGATTTAATTTTATCTGAAAAAAATACAACATTACCTATGTGAACTTTTACAATTTTTATATTATCCAAACTTACTGATATAGCCGCAGGCTTCTTATTTTGAATGCAATCTGCCTCGGTGACCCATTTTACCGCATCCAAAGCAAGCACCAGTTGCTCTTATTGGCTTGTTACACTCGGCTGCTAGATGACTCATACAGATACAGTTATAGCACCTGAATGCGGAAACAATTGGCAGAGATACAGGTTTTTTCCGCTGCAGAATTATATTGACAAACGCTGCCAACACGTCATCCGTAGATCCAAAACGTTGCATACAAGCCATCTCTCGAAAATGACGGTCTGGTATCCCGTCAACAATATACTTTACCATCATTTTCTCCGGCATATGCAAGCCACCAGCCAGGCTAACTTTGTCGTTAAAATAATTTAGGAACGGTTCGCCGATGCACCAATTGCGTGCTTCGAACTCTGCGAATTATAATATTAGTCTTCTTTGATCCGAAGACTTTGCCCACGCCGGTTAGTTTGCCGAAGACATGTAATCGTAAATTATTTTCGTTCAAGTTGAATGATCTTTTCAAATTGTGCACGGAAGTTATCCAACCATAAACATTTCCATTACCGTCAAAATCGGGTAAAAAGTCTTTAATATCTTTGGCCAAGATCTGGTCGCCCGTTTTCGTCGCCAGCCAGCTGCTTGAGTTGCCAGACTCAGGGTTGCCAGCAAGGCGCAAAAGTTCGTTCTCGCTACGAACCAGTTCCATTTCTTTGCAAAGTAGTTCCAAATTTTTTTTTTAACGTGTACATACATAACTATGTTTTCTTCTTTCTGGTTCTCCACCTTTTCGTCGTTACGTCCTTCATTTTACTTCTCATTTGTTGCTTCTTATATGTTGCTTTATCCTCTCCGTTGTTACGCTCTTCATTTGCCTTGCGTGTAACCGAACGGCTGCTGAGCACATGTAAGTCGCTTTGCTCGATCGCTACACATGAAAAAATTAATGCCTTCATTCTTTTTATGTAACTGGCAACTTTTTTTTTTAATTTTTGTTGCTTTCGTCACATACAGTGTAAAGCAACTTACGCACACAAGCAGCGCACACATATGTACATCGAAAATTTTCGTTGGCTGTTCACTCAGAATGCTCTCGTATTTTGTCTCTCTTTCTGTCTGCGTCTCGCTTTCTGTATAGTTTTGTTAATTTTCTGCTTCGTTCTGTTCGTTTGTTGCTGTTGACCTTGAAATAAGTCTGCCTCGAAATTTCGCGTCTGATCGGCGCCATCGTCCGTCGTATGTAGAATGCTCTTTAGGTACTCCAAGCGATCTTTTTCAGGGGGATCTGCGCGTTTACCTGGTCCTATATTAGGAGCAGCCCCATCTTTTGGATGTTGCGCCCTTGCTACAGGGCTTACATAGATGGATTAATCGCTCGGCTAGCACAGTTTTAGTGCCAGGATTTGGTAAACCTAGGTTTTTGCCCCAGGTTTGTAACTGGGACATTGAAAAATCATCAAGATTTATTGAATCCATTATTGTTTTTTAATTTTGTTTATTCTTAGCTAAATTATAGCTTTTCCACTGTATTTTCACTGGATTAACTATGACCACTTCTGAAATTCGATAATACTTTCACTCGTTGCAGAGGACGGACGTGTTTTTTTTGCGCTTATCAACTTTTATTTTTTTCTCGCGATTAAATACTTTTCCATAACTTTTAAATTTATTACCGGTTAAATTAATTAATAATAATTTCAGCATCCGAATTTTATTTTCATTTTGCGAATACTTGCTGTCGCTTTTGTTTAAATTTAAATAAAATCAAAACATACAACAATACTCGCATTAGCGGTGTTGTTGTTTTGCTTATCTCTTTTGCTTTTGTGTTATTACCGTTTTTAACTAACTCTCGCGCTCTTGCGTACAAATTGTTGTTGCATGTGTTCAATTTGACGCGCTCTCCCGCTCTTTCCTATTCTTGATTGATTTGCGCTCTCGTCTTTTGCCTACCCGCGACTCTGTGATACGTGTTTTTGTTTTTGTGCTTTCATCTCTTTTAATTCTTTAGTTGTGAAGGCTTACTCTGCACATTAACCCTTGTGTCAGAACTGGTCAGTATATTCTTATTCACAGATTTTGTACCTTTAGAATTTCTATTTTTTATTTTTTGTATTTCCTTTTAATTAAATTAAACTTTTTGATAAAATGGTTGTCTGCTCAAAAAATAATTGTATAGTTGCCACT
Source organism: Drosophila insularis (assembly GCA_018903935.1). NCBI lineage: Eukaryota > Metazoa > Arthropoda > Insecta > Diptera > Drosophilidae > Drosophila > Drosophila insularis. The sequence continues at coordinate 358,469 of JAEIFP010000213.1, forward strand.
AATGCGGTTGACTCCCATGATTATATTCTTTGTTGGTTGTGTGACAATGCGGTTCACGTTAAGTGTGCAGGTTACACAGGCAGAATAAAGGAGTCTATTGCTAAAGGTGGTGGCTTAAAATATGGATGTGATGCTTGCCGGGAGGTCGAGAATGAGATGCGCTCTTTCATGAGGCGGACTAGAGATAGTTTTGACACCTTAAGGGCAGGTTTTAATAAACTCCAAGCGGAGTTTACTGCGGTGGAGACTCAGTTCAGAAGTTTATCGCTTATGAATGAGTCTCCGAAACGTAAAAGGACCAGTCCTTGGGGTGTTTCTGTATCTGTAGATCCGCCAGCATCTCTTATCGTCCCCGACCGGTCTCATGCACCGTCCACTCCTAATGTACAGCAATTGATATCGTTTAAGAGCCCGGTTGTGAATGCTATTAGTAAGGAATTACCGATATCACCTGGGAATGATCTCTTAAAAACGATGCCTATTGTAGTGTCCGATAAGTCCGGGCAATTACCCATTCCAATGGAAATTGCCGATAGTTCTAAAAGTATCGAGGGCCCCGTAAACAAGTTGACTGCTGCAGTGTGTGACTTGTCCAACGTTACTGCTGCGGCTGACGCTTCGGGACCGCGGCCTCTCGTTGGCATACCACCAAAGAAACATATATTTGTTTCTAGGCTAGACCCTGTTGTCACATCTGATGATGTAATTGCCTATATTCGGAAGAAAGTTAACGTCTCGAATATTGCGGTGGAGAAGTTTAAATTCTCTTATTCTCGGGACATTTCGTCCTTTAAAATTAGTGTTTCTGCCTATATCTTCGACACCATATGTCGAGAAGATTTTTGGCCGAAACATATAATAGTTAAGGAATATACTGTAAAAAAGAAAAATCGGCAACCGATTCGCTTGCCAACAACAACAACTAATACTATTCCTGCCACATCAGCACCTGCTGGTGTGTCAAAAAACTAGCTTCGTCCCTTAACCTGGGTTACCAGAACGTTAGAGGACTGAAATCTAAACTTCCTAATCTCTATGTAGATAGTCTTTCTTTTGAGCATAACATTCTAGCTTTTACAGAGACGTGGCTTAAACCTGATATTGCTGATTCATCGGTTTTTCCCACAAATTTTTCTATATTCAGACGTGACCGGATTTCTCGCATAGGTGGTGGCGTTCTGATAGCTGTTGATGCTGCTTTATCATCTGAAATGATTCAATTTTCTAGTACCCAGGAGATTGAGTTTGTCGGTGTTAAAGTAAATTTTAAATCTTTTAATGCTTTTATTACTTGTTCCTATATTCCACCATTGGCAGACATGGTGGTATATTCAAATCATTTAGAGGCAATTCAGTTTGTCTCCTCTTTGGTCTCCAGTCAAGACATGTTCATAGTTTTAGGTGATTTTAATTTACCCGCTTTAGCTTGGTCACCAACAGATGAATGTACCATGTTGCTGCCCTCTTTGTCACATGACTTTATTGATGGCCTTCTAGGCTTATCTTTATCCCAAGTCAATCCTGTCTTAAATTCTAATGGAAATTCGTTAGATCTTATTTTTGTATTGGATTCTTCTTATTGTGAGGTTTCCAGGATCGAACCATTTGTTCTTCCAGAAGACAAATTTCATCCTACATTAAAATTAAAAATTGATCTGCCCTTGCTTTCACCATTACTTGGTTCAAATGAGTTACCTCTAACTAGGTGCTTTCGTAAGACTGACTTTGCCAGCCTTAATGAAAGCATTGCTACTACCGATTGGTCTTATCTGTACAATTGTAGAGATATGGACTCAGCTGTTCGTTTTTTCTATGATACTCTGAATTCACTCTTTGATATTTGTGTGCCTCTTGGTAGGCTGGAGCGGCTTAACAAACCTGCCTGGTTCTCTCGTGAGCTGTGCAATTTGAAAAATGTGAAGACACGATATTATAAGAAGTTTCAAAAAACACGTCGTTCATCAGACTATGCTCTGTATACAGTCGCTCGTTCAAAATTCATGATGCTTAATACACAATGCTATAAGAATTATCTTCAGCGGTGTAAGCTTCAGTTTTCTTCTGACCCTAAACAATTTTATAATTTTGTTAATTCTAAACGTAAGACCTCTGTGCACCCATCTTTTTTGTCTTTTCAAAATAAAAAAGCGAGCACTGATCAGGCAATTGCCGATATGTTTGCGAGTTTTTTCAAAACAACTTATTCCTCAACGGAATATCGAGCCTTATCATTTAGAAAAGGCTAATTGCATTTTCAATCCAGTGATTGATGAAGGTTCTATTCTTACCGAACTTAAATTAGTTAAACCCGTTTATTCTCCGGGGCCAGATGGTCTTCCTGGATGTGTACTCAGGTTCTGTGCAAACGCATTATGTAAACCCATTTTAAAATTGTTTCTATTGTCTGTCGAATCTTCCTCTTTTCCATCTATTTGGAAGGAGTCGTATATCATTCCTCTGCATAAAAATGGCAAAAAGTCCGAAGCCTCTAACTATAGGGGTATCTCAAAATTGTCCGCTATTCCGAAAGCTTTTGAGAAAATTATAACTTCTCAATTGCAACATTTTTGCAGCTCTATTATTTCGCCATCCCAACATGGGTTTGTGAAACGTAGATCTACAACCACTAACCTTTTAGAATTTACATCAATAATTATCAAGGGGTTCAAAAATGGTAAACAAACTGATGTCATATACACTGACTTCAGCAAAGCCTTTGATTCCGTTAATCATACCCTATTACTTTCGAAGCTGAGCGACATTGGGTTTCCACCCCTTTTCCTATCTTGGGTTCGAGAATATTTAACAAATAGAAAACAGAAGGTACTTTTTAAGTCTTCTTTTTCCGTTTCCATTCCTGTGACTTCTGGTGTACCTCAAGGTAGTCATCTCGGCCCTCTGCTTTTCACACTATTCATTAACGATCTTCCATCAGTCATTGTTCATTCGCGTGTGCTTATGTATGCTGACGATGTCAAGCTTTGTCTTACGTATAAAGATACAGATTGATTTAGTCGGCTACAAGCTGATCTTAAAAACTTTCAATCCTGGTGCCAGTTTAATCTACTAAATCTTAACACTACCAAATGTAAGGTAATGACTTTTTTTCGTAACTCTCCTCAACTGGTCACTTATTTTCTAAACAATAGCCCTTTAGAACGTCTAAATAATATGAATGATTTGGGCGTACTTATGGACCATAAGTTAAATTTTAACACCCATATTTCCACCACGGTCTCAAAGGCCATGAGTGTCCTGGGTTTCATTAAAAGATGGTCAAAAGAATTCGATGACCCCTATACAACTAAAGTTCTTTTTACTTCGATTGTCCGTCCTATTTTAGAGTATGGATCTTGCATTTGGTCACCTCAATATGAGTCGCACCAGATTAGACTTGAATCCGTTCAAAAGCAGTTCTTGCTATTTGCTCTTCGTGGCTTAAGCTGGGATCGCAATGTCAATTTGCCTTCGTATTCTAGTAGACTTCTCTTGATTGACCTTCCTTCCCTAACTAACCGTAGAACTATGCTTGGTGTCATTTTCATGCACAAGCTCCTAATTGGTGATATCGACTCGCCTGAGTTATTAGCTCAGGTAAATATGTCGGTACCATGTAGACGGAGTAGACATCCTTTTATACCTTTATCCCTTAGTCGTTGTTCTTCTAACTATGCCATGCATGAACCTTTTAGGGTCCTCTGCTCTGATTACAACCTTCTTTTCCCTGTAATCAGCTCAGAGTTTTCTATCAATATACTTAAAACATCTATCCTATCCCATTTAGTTAATAGATAACTATAGTATTATTTGTTTGTCTGTTTTTTCTCTTGTGTATTTGTCCACGCGATTCGCGCCGTGCGTTTTACGGCTGCACCCCTCGGTCGGTCGGGTGGGAGGTGGGCAGTTATCTGCTTGGGCTCGCGCGTAACAGGCTTTGTCCTGGTGTCGTAGTATCGTCAACGTCCGCTATAGCGGGTAAAACACGTCTGACTTTGGTGAGCTCTTCTTCCAAACTGTCCTGCTCTTTTGTTTGATTCTCTCTGTTCTTTTTGTAATAAGTGAGCCAGCACACTTCTCGCACTGCATCACAAATGTAAGAGTAAGATATAACTTAAAGCTAATTTGTAACAGAGAAAAGAGTAAGATATACTTAGGGCTAAACATATTGCACTGGGGGAATGTGTAAGATATACTTATTACTAATACATATTGCGCTGGGGGAAAGGGTAAGATATACTTAATACTAATACATATTGCTACATTATTGAGTATATATGTATATGAAATCTTAGACAATTGTTTTCAAAAAATACTTATGTTAATGACCCACATTTCGGGGGTTGAAAAATGTTCATTCATTTACGCTCGTATTTGTTATGTTTTGCATTTTTCCTTTATGTATCTGATTTGGTGAAGCCATTTTAGATGATCAGGATGTTTAATCTTTATCATTCTGCAAGGGCCGCTAAATGCGACGTTTTACATTAAGTTGTCTTCTACAAATTATTATTATAAAATTAAAATTAGTAAGATAACTAACATTAAGAAAGCATGATAAGTTACATGAAGGAAACTAAAACTAGTAGGACACTTTCTAATTAAATTGTTTAAACTTTACTTTGTCTGCTTCTTCTTATGTTTCAAATTAGCTTTTTGCTACTTGTATGTAATAGTATAATCTTATCTTATGTTAAATACCCTTAGTTTTCGGAATATCTATCCACTCCTGATGTGTATTACTGGAGGAGTCAAATGCTGACTTATTTCTTGGACGTTGTTTTGAGTTGTGTTGTTGCCTGTTCAATGGCATTTATGTCTTTTGTTTTACCATCACCGACACGATCCAACCAAATTAAGTATTTTATCATATTTGTAAACCACTTTTAAACGAAAAACACATATTGGCTGCAAGTTTTTCCCAAATGACATATACCTTCGAAATCTTAAATATTTAAATTCTTAATAAAAAAACAACTTTTTCACTTAAAATTAACGATTTAATAACTATTTCTTAAAAGGAAGGAACAATTAAGAGAAAAAAGCCCCCATTTGCTGTATCAAAATTATAGCCCAACTTCATGTTTTGGTAAAAAAAATACGAAACCGTTGCGGAATGCCATTCCTTTAGAATTTGCGTTTTAAGATCTCCAACTGTCTCAACTGGCGATTATTGGCATACACTCGTCTTGCAAGAATACCCCAGATATTTTCTATCGGGTTGAGACCTGGAGAAAACGCTGGCCCGTCAAGGACATCAACATGACATTCCTCCAAATACTCCTTTGTACGTCTGCTTACATGGATTCTAGCATTATCCTGTTGAAAAACCATTGGTTTCTCACGAAATTCCCTTAAAAATGGAATGAGAATACTATTCAGAGTTTTAATACACTCGATACTGTTCATTCGGTTCGTTACAAATTTCAATTCCAAGGTACCAAATGAACAAAATGCTCCCCAAATCATTACGGAACCGCCTCCAAAGTTTCTCCTTAAAAAAACATAGGATCCTTTCTCAAATCATGCCAATAAGAATTAAACCCACCGGGACCATCCAGGTTGAACTTCTTCTCATCTGAAAATATGACCTGTTGGGATAAAAAATTAAAAAAATTGTCTTTCGGCAAAGTCAAGTCAACATGGTCAGTTTAGACCTCTTTATGTTTTCTGAGTTCTTAAGTACTCGCCAAAAAGTCATCGCTGACACAGATCCGCCCACATGTAAGGCCAAAGCTCTACAAGAAGTTGAGCTGTTGCTGGCTTTAATAATTTTGCGTTTATCGCGCGCACTTAGCAACGGTTTTCGCTCAGTTCTTTCCCTTGATCTATGTTCTTCGTGATTGTCCAAATAATTTTTAATTACACGTCGACTTCTTCTCAAATTTCGTGCAATACTCGAAATTGACTCTCCTGACTCGAAAAGTGAGAAAATTTCATAGTTCGATAATTGTTTTCCAAGTGGCATTTTTTAAAAATTGTCTTAATTGTCCTTTGTCCACCAGTTCCCTTATAAAAGGATGATGTCGACATGTTTTGTCCACTTGTGGAATAGAGGATTTCGAGTGAGTTGGCCAGCTCCTGGTGGAACGGAGCGAGTCAAAAATCTCCTGTAAGAAGGATCTTAGATGTACGGCCTCCTTAGACGTGTCGGATAGAACCATGAACTCCGCCTCTGTGCTAGAAAGGGCAACAGTTCGTTGCTTACGGGATTCCCAACTTATTGGTGCGTTCGCCATCTTAAATACGAAACCTGTAAAATATCAACGATCATCAATGTTAGCGGCCCAATCGGCATCAGCGTAGCCAACCAAATCTTTTCTGGTCCTTTTATATATTAGTCCATGATCTTGAGTACCTTTAAATAACGACGAACCCTTTTGGCTGCAATCCAGTGCTGTTTCCCGTAACAATTATTATACTGGCTAAGAAGACTTACGGCTTGTTCAACAATCAAGCTTTGATATGGGACGCTTGATACTTCATCCAGATCCGGTTTCATTTTTGGCACATTTGATTTGAAATGTTTTCGCTGGTGTTCATCGGTGTGCTCACTGGATTACAGTCCTCCATCTTAAATTTCTTTAGTATGCCCGTTACGTATCTTGATTAACCCAAAGACCATTCACGTTTGTTTTTGTTTTGATGAAATTCGATACCCAGGCAATGTGAAAGTTTTCCTAAATCCTTCATTTCAAAATTACGTGTTAATTCAGTTATTAGCTGTTTTAGTTATATTTCGTTGCAACTATAAGATCATCTTCATACAATGAAACGATAATAATATTTCACGCAAGGATTTTCTTCAATTTGTGATCCTGTTTCTTTTTTTTTTTAAACCAAACAAAGCTTTCTTTAACTTATATATTTTATACTCAGTGTACTTTTGCTTTTCCTTTTCCGTAAGTATTTCGGTGAATTCTGGTGAAATCTTTATATACAATTCTTTCTTTATATTTTCATTTAGATATGCGCTGTTGAAATAACATTAATAGAGGTTAAGGTCGAGTTCCACGGCGATCGCTATTAGTGTTCGAATTGATCCGATAAGAGCTACAGCGGAATAAGTTTCATTATAGTCAGTTCCCTCTCTTTGAGTGAATTCTTTTGGTTCTAGCCGAGCTTTGAGGCAATCAACTTCGGTTTATACTTTGTGCGGATAACCAATTGGTTTCAATAACTTTTTGATTCTTCTCCTGCTTTACAATTTTCCAGGTCTTATTCATTTGTAGCGCCTTATACTCATTTATTTAGGCGTTTTTTCACTCCTTATAGGCCTCAGGTTAATTTCCGATGGTTGGGACAACCAGATTTTCCTGTATGCACTTTTCTGTGACCTTCAGGTCCACGACCTTGCAGTACTGGTTCTTCTTGGTTATTTTTTTCCGGGAACGGCACGCTCTTCTTGAAAATCCTCTTCTTCTTGATCCTCCACATCGACTGCGCTTAACAGTGAAAATTAATCAAACTCATGGTCATTGCCAAAAATATTTGTTAATACGACATCTCGACTTCTAACTACATTTTTTAACTTTGGAATCATATAGTCTGTAGGCTTTGGCATCATTACGGTAACCTATAAATATATAACGTTTATATCTTGGGCTGAACTTACTCGAGTACACAATTTGACCGAATGTGCGCAAATGTTTGATAGATGCAATCCGATGATTCCACAATGTAAATGGGACTTTTCACCGTAGGCTGTTCCGGAGATAATTTTCAGTGTTTATTGCCTCAGACCAGTAGCTAGGTGGTTGTTCTGGATCATCATGCAGCCAACCATTTCCACAAGAGTTCGATTCTACGGTTCAGCCGTTCCATTTTGTTGTGGGGTGTATTGCATTGAATGCTCGTGCTTTATACCTGCTGCTTTTAGATACTTATTAAACTCATTATTAGTACACTGTCGGATCTTTTTTCCAGTTTTGAGTTCATCATATTCCTTAAACTCTTTGAATTTGTTGAAAACGTGTGATTTACTTTTGATAGTATACAATTCGCACCATTTCTAAAAATCATCTATAAATGTAACACAGTATCTACTTCCTCCATGACTACTCACTCGCATTGGTCCACATCACTATGGATTAGTTCTAGTAGGTTTTTTGATTTTGAGTCAGATGGTGGAAACGGTTTTCGTGATTGTTTTATCCTTAATGCATGCTTCACAGATTGGTAGACTCTCATTTATATTTACGTATGCTCCATGTACTCTTCCTTTTTGTATGACATCTTTTAAATCCTTTTCGTTTAAGTGCCCAAATCGTTCATGCCACTCTTTGATACTGGTTTTGTTTCCGACTGCCATTTAGGCTTTTGTCACATATTTCCTTGACATGATATAGGTCATGTTTTCGCTGTGCAACAAAAACTACTTTCCCATTGGATTCAAGCCGTGGTCACACATCTTATATTTAGCGGACGTTGACGATACTATGCGCAGAACGTTCAAGTGGCCCCTACGACACCAGGACAAAGCCTGTTACGCGCGAGCCCAAGCAGATAACTGCCCACCTCCCACCCGACCGACCGAGGGGTGCAGCCGTAAAACGCACGGCGCGAATCGCGTGGACAAATACACAAGAGAAAAAACAGACAAACAAATAATACTATAGTTATCTATTAACTAAATGGGATAGGATAGATGTTTTAAGCATATTGATAGAAAACTCTGAGCTGATTACAGGGAAAAGAAGGTTGTAATCAGAGCAGAGGACCCTAAAAGGTTCATGCATGGCATAGTTAGAAGAACAACGACTAAGGGATAAAGGTATAAAAGGATGTCTACTCCGTCTACATGGTACCGACAGATTTACCTGAGCTAATAACTCAGGCGAGTCGATATCACCAATTAGGAGCTTGTGCATGAAAATGACACCAAGCATAGTTCTACGGTTAGTTAGGGAAGGAAGGTCAATCAAGAGAAGTCTACTAGAATACGAAGGCAAATTGCGATCCCAGCTTAAGCCACGAAGAGCAAATAGCAAGAACTGCTTTTGAACGGATTCAAGTCTAATCTGGTGCGACTCATATTGAAGTGACCAAATGCAAGATCCATACTCTAAAATAGGACGGACAAGCGAAGTAAAAAGAACTTTAGTTGTATAGGGGTCATCGAATTCTTTTGACCATCTTTTAATGAAACCCAGGACACTCATGGCCTTTGAGACCGTGGTGGAAATATGGGTGTTAAAATTTAACTTATGGTCCATAAGTACGCCCAAATCATTCATATTATTTAGACGTTCTAAAGGGCTATTGTTTAGAAAATAAGTGACCAGTTGAGGAGAGTTACGAAAAAAAGTCATTACCTTACATTTGGTAGTGTTAAGATTTAGTAGATTAAACTGGCACCAGGATTGAAAGTTTTTAAGATCAGCTTGTAGCCGACTAAATGAATCTGTATCTTTATACGTAAGACAAAGCTTGACATCGTCAGCATACATAAGCACACGCGAATGAACAATGACTGATGGAAGATCGTTAATGAATAGTGTGAAAAGCAGAGGGCCGAGATGACTACCTTGAGGTACACCAGAAGTCACAGGAATGGAAACGGAAAAAGAAGACTTAAAAAGTACCTTCTGTTTTCTATTTGTTAAATATTCTCGAACCCAAGATAGGAAAAGGGGTGGAAACCCAATGTCGCTCAGCTTCGAAAGTAATAGGGTATGATTAACGGAATCAATGGCTTTGCTGAAGTCAGTGTATATGACATCAGTTTGTTTACCATTTTTGAAACCCCTTGATAATTATTGATGTAAATTCTAAAAGGTTAGTGGTTGTAGATCTACGTTTCACAAACCCATGTTGGGATGGCGAAATAATAGAGCTGCAAAAATGTTGCAATTGAGAAGTTATAATTTTCTCAAAAGCTTTAGTTAGAGGCTTCGGACTTTTTGCCATTTTTATGCAGAGGAATGATATACGACTCCTTCCAAATAGATGGAAAAGAGGAAGATTCGACAGACAATAGAAACAATTTTAAAATGGGTTTACATAATGCGTTTGCACAGAACCTGAGTACACATCCAGGAAGACCATCTGGCCCCGGAGAATAAACGGGTTTAACTAATTTAAGTTCGGTAAGAATAGAACCTTCATCAATCACTGGATTGAAAATGCAATTAGCCTTTTCTAAATGATAAGGCTCGATATTCCGTTGAGGAATAAGTTGTTTTGAAAAAACTCGCAAACATATCGGCAATTGCCTGATCAGTGCTCGCTATTTTATTTTGAAAAGACAAAAAAGATGGGTGCACAGAGGTCTTACGTTTAGAATTAACAAAATTATAAAATTGTTTAGGGTCAGAAGAAAACTGAAGCTTACACCGCTGAAGATAATTCTTATAGCATTGTGTATTAAGCATCATGAATTTTGAACGAGCGACTGTATACAGAGCATAGTCTGATGAACGACGTGTTTTTTGAAACTTCTTATAATATCGTGTCTTCACATTTTTCAAATTGCACAGCTCACGAGAGAACCAGGCAGGTTTGTTAAGCCGCTCCAGCCTACCAAGAGGCACACAAATATCAAAGAGTGAATTCAGAGTATCATAGAAAAAACGAACAGCTGAGTCCATATCTCTACAATTGTACAGATAAGACCAATCGGTAGTAGCAATGCTTTCATTAAGGCTGGCAAAGTCAGTCTTACGAAAGCACCTAGTTAGAGGTAACTCATTTGAACCAAGTAATGGTGAAAGCAAGGGCAGATCAATTTTTAATTTTAATGTAGGATGAAATTTGTCTTCTGGAAGAACAAATGGTTCGATCCTGGAAACCTCACAATAAGAAGAATCCAATACAAAAATAAGATCTAACGATTTTCCATTAGAATTTAAGACAGGATTGACTTGGGATAAAGATAAGCCTAGAAGGCCATCAATAAAGTCATGTGACAAAGAGGGCAGCAACATGGTACATTCATCTGTTGGTGACCATGCTAAAGCGGGTAAATTAAAATCACCTAAAACTATGAACATGTCTTGACTGGAGACCAAAGAGGAGACAAACTGAATTGCCTCTAAATGATTTGAATATACCACCATGTCTGCCAATGGTGGAATATAGGAACAAGTAATAAAAGCATTAAAAGATTTAAAATTTACTTTAACACCGACAAACTCAATCTCCTGGGTACCAGAAAATTGAATCATTTCAGATGATAAAGCAGCATCAACAGCTATCAGAACGCCACCACCTATGCGAGAAATCCGGTCACGTCTGAATATAGAAAAATTTGTGGGAAAAACCGATGAATCAGCAATATCAGGTTTAAGCCACGTCTCTGTAAAAGCTAGAATGTTATGCTCAAAAGAAAGACTATCTACATAGAGATTAGGAAGTTTAGATTTCAGTCCTCTAACGTTCTGGTAACCCAGGTTAAGGGACGAAGCTAGTTTTTTGACACACCAGCAGATGCTGATGTGGCAGGAATAGTATTAGTTGTTGTTGTTGGCAAGCGAATCGGTTGCCGATTTTTCTTTTTACAGTATATTCCTTAACTATTATATGTTTCGGCCAAAAATCTTCTCGACATATGGTGTCGAAGATATAGGCAGAAACACTAATTTTAAAGGACGAAATGTCCCGAGAATAAGAGAATTTAAACTTCTCCACCGCAATATTCGAGACGTTAACTTTCTTCCGAATATAGGCAATTACATCATCAGATGTGACAACAGGGTCTAGCCTAGAAACAAATATATGTTTCTTTGGTGGTATGCCAACGAGAGGCCGCGGTCCCGAAGCGTCAGCCGCAGCAGTAACGTTGGACAAGTCACACACTGCAGCAGTCAACTTGTTTACGGGGCCCTCGATACTTTTAGAACTATCGGCAATTTCCATTGGAATGGGTAATTGCCCGGACTTATCGGACACTACAATAGGCATCGTTTTTAAGAGATCATTCCCAGGTGATATCGGTAATTCCTTACTAATAGCATTCACAACCGGGCTCTTAAACGATATCAATTGCTGTACATTAGGAGTGGACGGTGCATGAGACCGGTCGGGGACGATAAGAGATGCTGGCGGATCTACAGATACAGAAACACCCCAAGGACTGGTCCTTTTACGTTTCGGAGACTCATTCATAAGCGATAAACTTCTGAACTGAGTCTCCACCGCAGTAAACTCCGCTTGGAGTTTATTAAAACCTGCCCTTAAGGTGTCAAAACTATCTCTAGTCCGCCTCATGAAAGAGCGCATCTCATTCTCGACCTCCCGGCAAGCATCACATCCATATTTTAAGCCACCACCTTTAGCAATAGACTCCTTTATTCTGCCTGTGTAACCTGCACACTTAACGTGAACCGCATTGTCACACAACCAACAAAGAATATAATCATGGGAGTCAACCGCATTAGTGGCAACTATACAATTATTTTTTGAGCAGACAACCATTTTATCAAAAAGTTTAATTTAATTAAAAGGAAATACAAAAAATAAAAAATAGAAATTCTAAAGGTACAAAATCTGTGAATAAGAATATACTGACACAAGGGTTAATGTGCAGAGTAAGCCTTCACAACTAAAGAATTAAAAGAGATGAAAGCACAAAAACAAAAACACGTATCACAGAGTCGCGGGTAGGCAAAAGACGAGAGCGCAAATCAATCAAGAATAGGAAAGAGCGGGAGAGCGCGTCAAATTGAACACATGCAACAACAATTTGTACGCAAGAGCGCGAGAGTTAGTTAAAAACGGTAAAGACACAAAAGCAAAAGAGATAAGCAAAACAACAACACCGCTAATGCGAGTATTGTTGTATGTTTTGATTTTATTTAAATTTAAACAAAAGCGACAGCAAGTATTCGCAAAATGAAAATAAAATTCGGATGCTGAAATTATTATTAATTAATTAAACCGGTAATAAATTTAAAAGTTATGGAAAAGTATTTAATCGCGAGAAAAAAATAAAAGTTGATAAGCGCAAAAAAAACACGTCCGTCCTCTGCAACGAGTGAAAGTATTGATCTTCGCTATTGACAGTAGATTTTCTCCAATATCTGGTTCAAAAGGTTCGCAGAAATAGTTTAAATGTTATCGACCCGAATCCATTGATCGCTGTTTTCGCTAGTTTCGCCGTTTGCTATTTTTAGCTGTTGCGGTTTTCCTGCATACGTTTCGTTAAATCTTTCCTTCTCTGAGCACATGTGTGATGTTGCCCCAGAGTCCAGGCACCATCCCTTTAAGCTGGAGCTTGTAAGATTCTTTTCTTGTATGGTCATACTTGAATATGACTCACGGTTTCCTCCGGAGTTTTTCTGCAATTTCTTGGGACATTTCGCCGCATTGTGCCCTACCTTTCCACAATTATAACATTTGTATTTGAAGTTACTTGGTTGGACGGCCTCGGTGCATTATTATTGAATCTCTTTATCATCAGTGCCCCTGGTGATGATTCTCCTTTGTTTCGATTTCGCGCTTCGTATTCATCCAATAATTTTACCTTTAATGCTTCAGGTGTAATTAAATTGTCCTGCGACTCAATTGCTATACAAAGTATTTCGTATTCTTCTAATATGCTATACAGTAGCAAGATTGAAATCAGGTTATTTATGTCCACTATTTCAGATTCACTTGTCGACGTGATCTCTTATGTCGACGCCAGGGCGTAATTTCAGCAAAATTAGTGACTTCCGTAGGGTGGATCATTTTTGATCAACAGTGCTTGCATTTGAATTTTCCGAGTATCAAAATTTTGTTTTCCTTATGGCTCTGTATGTACACTTGCCACACTGATTTTTCTGTTCTTTTTTTTTTTTGTTCAACTGTTTTCTTTTGTGTTGTCTTTCACGCGTGTTTTCTTGTCTTTGCTACACAAGCAAAGCCTACCGAGAAGCTACACAAGCAACTTGAAAAAAAAATGAAGTAAGTAAGTCGTCTCGCCGACTTGGATATACCATACACCAGTAAAACAAATATTTTAAATTTATAATAACCAATGCATTTTCGTATTTTTAAAAACATCTGTTTGCATGCTTTTTAGAAGCATATCTTAGTATTTCGCTCACTCAAGCATTCGAGCACCCTAGCGCCCCCACCAGCCAACGGCCACTTCCGGCCATATGAAAAACGTTTATATGCATAACTTGACTATTTTTATTCCGATTTTGATCAAATTTGGTATTTTGCTTGATATTAGTATCAAATTTAAGTGTGCTAAATTTGATTGCACAAGGTAGAAAATTACGGGAGATAATCGAGTTTTTTCAAATTACGGGGGCGGAGGGGGGCGTGGCAAAATCTTTACACATCAAAACTGTGCGCAATTACTAAGCAAATATTTATACCAACTATGGTGTCTCTAGCTAAAATAGGTTTTGAGAAAATCGGTTTTATTTGATTTGGGGGGGCGGTAGGGGGCGTGGCAAAATTTTTATAAATACAAAATGTGCGCATTTACTAAGCAAATATACATACCAAATTTTGTGTCTGTAGTTGCTATAGTGTTTAAGAAAATCGGTTTTATGTAATTTGCGGGGGCGGTAGGGGGCGTGGCAAAATTTTTATAAACACAAAATGTGCGCATTTACTAAGCAAATATACATACCAAATTTTGTGTCTGTAGTTGCTATAGTGTTTAAGAAAATCGGTTTTATGTAATTTGCGGGGGCGGTAGGGGGCGTGGCAAAATTTTTATACACACAAAATGTGCGCATTTACTAAGCAAATATACATACCAAATTTTGTGTCTGCAGACGGACATGGCTAGATCGTCTCGGCTGTTGATGCTGATCAAGAATATATATACTTTATGGGGTCGGAAAAGCTTCCTTCTGCCTGTTACATACATTTTGGCGACTTTAATATACCATTTCACCCTATGGGTGTATGGTATAAAAACGGCAATTTGGGGCCACACTGGCAAGACACAAATTCTTTATAGAACTTATTGCAGCACAACTTTTTACTTTCTTTCACACTATTCTTTATCCATCGACTTATTGGCGCAGTGAAAGCTTGCTGGGCCCATAACCTGTTCAGATTTATTTAACGTTATGGTTTTACAGAGTTATTGATGAATATACATTATTATTATTATAAGTATAGGATATAACTAGATCCTACTTTGTAACTACAAACTATCAACCTAGCTATTTTTTTACAAGCGTTGACAACTGGGGCCTTCGGCTTAGACGAAAACTACATCCATACACTAGCCTGGGATTGGAACCCCGGATCCTTGTGCAGTTGCCTAATTGACTGGGCCACTTAGACAACCCATCTACCGAGGACTGCTGATGGATATATATATTCGTGATGAATAGACTATTTGTGGTAGAACTAAAAAAAGACGCACTGGCAACTGGGGCCTTCGGCTTATCCGGAATCTATATCCATAAACGAGCCTGGGATTGGAACCCGGATCATCGTTGTTCAGTTGCCTAATTGACTCGGCCACTTAGACAACTCATCTACCGAGCACTGCTGATGTACATACATATTTGTGATGGGCGGGAGAAAAAGCAGGCTGCCAGATGTATTCGCAATAAATTTTAGCCAAGTGCACTGACTCCTTAATCATGTCAATCACGCCCTTTACACTTTTTGTGGTTTAATTTAATTGATTTAATTGATTGATTAATTTAAGTTTCATACCGCTAAGTTAACAATTCCGAAGCAGCACTATAATTGTCAGCTGAACCTAAAAATAGATGAGCTACCATGCTCCTCGCTTCTCCGGTTACGCCGATTTTAAATATTTGAACTTAAGAGGAGGACTCAAATCCTCTCTTTGTTCAATTAACTCCTTAAAAAATTCCACAAACTGGTCCCATTCTCTCGGCACTCCAGAAAATGAGGGTTCCTGAATTTTCGGCAATACCGGTAGTTCGTCTCTCACGGCAACATTCTCAATCTTAAAATTTTTCTGATCTTTTTTATACCCTTGCAAAAAGGGTATATTATTTTGGTCAGAAGTGTGCAACGCATAGAACGAAGCATCTCCGACCATATAAAGTACAGTGGTGCTCATAGACTTAAGCCACAAGACTTCAACCAAAAATTTAAACGAAAATTAAGAAAAGTTTTTATTTCACAGCTCCAATTTTTTGTGTGACATTAGTTCTTTATATCAGTGTTCTTATAGAAGAACAACAAAGTTATAAAAATATATATTCAACGAAAAACTTAAAAAATCTGAGACCATCTCCAAAATGTCCTGCTCACATACTTAAGCCACCTGGGAAAAAATGGTCGAAAATGTTAAAATTTGCCCAATATTTCTTATAATTTTAATAAATTTACTTTAATATTGAGTTGGATGACCATTCTGCTTAAGAACAGTTTAGCAACGCTTTGGCATTGAGTCCACAAGACGTGCGCACTGTTGAGGGGTGATTTCCTTCCACTCTTCTTGCAAAATTCGCCACAAATCCTTTTTATTTGCTGTTTTTTTTTGGCCAACGACTTGTTTGATAATTCCCCACAAGTTCTCTATAGGGTTCAAGTCGGTGGCCGTTGCAAAACTTTGATTGTCTCTTGGTTAAGCCACGACTTGACTATCTTGCTGCAGTGTTTCGGGTCGTTGTCCTGTTGAAATATTCAGGCAAGTGGCAAATTATCGGCATATTCACCAGATAAATTGTTAATAAGGTTGTCCCTGTACATTTCGCCGTAAATAATGCCTTCTATCTTCACTATCGGACCTACGCCCGATGAGGTGAAACAGCCCCAGAACATAATCGAAGCAACACCATGTTTAACGGTCTTCTTCGTGTATTTGGGGTCCATTAGTTGTTGGGACGACGTCCTACACATGGTTTACCATTACTCCCAAAGACATTAAACATGGATTCGTCGCTCCAACCAATCATGGTCCAAAAATTGGGACCTTTTTGAATATGCTCTGTGGCGAATTGAAGGGGCTTTTTAACATTTTTAATTGACAGCAATGGTTTTTTCTGGGATATGCGTCCATATAGCCCAAACTCATTTAGTCATCTTCTTATGGTCTGAGATTTGCGTCGAAGTCAAGAAAGCATCGGCTTAACTGATTTTGGCAATCAGTCTATCGTCGTTTAAAGTGGGTTTTCTGCGCTTTTCACGTGGAATATTTTCCCAGGTTGCATGTTTCTTATAAAATGCAATGCCATTTCTGACTTTCCCACTCGAAAAATGTAAAGCCTTACAAATTTGTAGAATACTTGTGATTTTTTTCGTAATATTCCCATATTAGCTTCCTTTCGGCCGGATTTGTATTTTTATTTTTAGCTATAGCGGTCAAATTGTTTTGGGAAACGTTTTTAGTATTCAATGTTTTAGTGTAGAAAACTAATAACACAACTTTCTCTGAAAAAAACACATGTTTCACGATTTTAGATCAAGGTGGCTTAAGTATGTGAGCAGGGCGGAAACCTCTTTTTGACATTTAGTCAATTTTTTGGGAACCCTCGAATTCCTACTGATCATTTTTTTCTGTGATCAGCTGCCTCAATAATATTGTTACAAAATGTAAAAATTTCAGGGCAAAATAAGTATGTTTAAAAAAGTTATGAAGAAAACAGTTTATGGTAGTGGCAGTGGCTTAAGTCTATGAGCACCACTGTATATATATTCTTGATCACCACGACGAGACGAGTTCCGTCCGTCTGGATCAACGCAAACTCCTCCTAGAACGAAAGAGATACAGAGTTGAAATTTTCCATGTAGGCTTGTATATCTCGGATTCAGCCTGATCGGACCACTATATCGTATAGCTCCCATCACAAACAGTGACTTTTCTCAATAACTTATTATTTTATTTATTTATTTTCTGAACTTCTGTAGAAATTTAATAAATTTAAATATTGGTGAGTTTATTACACTTGTAAACTACTGTGCCAAAATTGATCAAGATCGGATGACTATATGGTATAGCTACCATAGAAACGACCGGTCGAAAACAGTGAATTTTAAAAATAACTTCTTAACTTTTCACGCAATTGGCATAAAAATTAATATTTATCAATATACATATTAATGACTGCCAAATTTTATTAAGATCGGGCGACTATATCACATAGCTCCCATAGGAACGATCGGTGTAAAATTGTGACTCTTGTTGTATTTTTTACTACAATTAAAGTAAAATAAATTTGGTTTGTATAAAATTGCAAGGGTACGGCACGGCCGAAGTTAGCCCCGGCTCTCTGGTTCTTTTTATTTTATATACTTATAACCATTTAATTTTATATCTTATCTTATAATCCTGTTGTCTGCTGCTTGTTCGCCAATGGGTAGACTTCGTTGACGATTCACCGTCCCTTTAAAACTCGCCACGCCTCCGCTCGCCTCGTCTATTTGCTTTTGGGGGCACCTGCCACGGTCCTTCTCTCGTCTCTGCAACTATGTAGCCGCACTGCCGCTATTATAATAATAATAATAATAAAATAGATTGATTTTTTTTCTATGTAACTATTTTATTTTATATCTTATCTGATCCAATGTGTAGACTTCGTCGCTGGTTTGCCGTCCCTTTAAAACATGCCTCGCCTCCGCTCGCCTCTTCTTCACGCTCTTGTGGACACTTGCCACCGTCCTTTTGTCGTCTCTACAATCTGCCGCATCTTTGCAACTGTGCTGTTGCTCTGCTGGTAACCTCCCGCCACTTGTTACCTACTTGCAACTCAATGTACACTAGTTTTTTTTTTACTTTCGATATTAGGGCTTTTAAAACGCCACAGACAACAAAAATCTCGCATCCGAAAATACTACAGTTGCTCCAGTAGCCAAACTGCTTTACATTAATGATTTTGCACCACCACTGGTGGCGGAAAACAAAACTTTTTCTATTTTGCTACCTTAAGCTGGTCTTAGCATTAACAGTTGCATCAGATTTCAGACTTTACGGAACTGACTCAATCTCTGAGTCTCATACCACTAGTAGGAGACAACTACAGAGTTTTTTTTAACTTGCACTTGCCAAGTCTTAGCGCGGCGAAGAATGCGTGGATGCTAAGATCCGTAACGGGTTCCAATGGATTGCCGTTGACACCAAGCATGTGCCCTAACCTATGCCCTTTTTGCGCCCCTGTCCACCTTCAAGAAGGTTTCGATCAGCATGGTCAAATCGATTTACGAATGGCAGTGCCTAAGTGCCACGAATTTTGGTTGAATCAGCCATCCTTTGTTGTTTATTGCCGTTGTCGAAAACTAAATTATGGTGCTTGTCCGCAATATCGCAATATCGGTAGCCATTCGTATGAACGAGCGCTACCCATGAAAAAGCTTGTTGAACAAAATTATCAAGAGGATGATGATGCTTTTTTATGCGCTTTCCTAAAATATCTATACAAAGTTTTAAGTTGTTTATTATAACCAGGAATTGATACGCGAAAGATACAGAAAGTTCTTTGGTTCTGCAGTCACGATACCTATGGATGCCCAATCAGCTGGATTTGATTTGGAGTCCACATACCTTGGAATGGTGTTAAAAAGTTCCAAATTTCTGTCCCCAACAAATCTGTTTATGTGGTGCTTATGATAGATTACAATTATGTTGATATTGTGACCGTTTGATGTCAAAGTGCCGTTTTTATCGACACCGCGTTGCGGCGCAAAGCTCTAGACTCCTTCTCGAAGGACCAAATATGAACAGGGATTCTAGGGAGAAGGAAATAATAACCCGATCTTCATTTGTTGAATTCAAAATATGAACTGATTTTATTTACAAAAGTATTGAGTATATATATATCTGGTCTTAGATCTTTCGATAGGAGAGTAGCTTTTTAAAGTACTTTCAGTCTTATTATAGCGGTTCAAAGTCGTCCAAAATATTCTCAATAAAAAACCTGCTGTCCAAATTTAAAGTTTAAAGGTGTCATATTGAAAGTAATAGAAGTACGTGAAAATATGATGATAAAGAATGTCCAAAATCACCATGAAATATCCAATATAGCGCCTTATAGCTTCACATGGTTGGATTTTAATAAATTTTGGTATATTTCAGTTTTCAGAAATATTTAACGGAGGACCAATAAAAATTAATAAAAATGTCACCCGATTTTAATAAAATTTGGCACAGTCATTGACAAGTATATAAAACTGAGAAATATTTAATTTGAAAGCAATCGCGTGAAAAGTAACGAAGTTATTGATAAAAGTCACTGTTTGACCGATAGTTCCTATGAGATCAAATGATGATGAAATTTGGCACAGTCATTAAGAGATATTTAAACTGAGAAATATTTAATATGAAAGCAATCGCGTGAAAAGTAACGAAGTTATTGATAAAAGTTACTGTTTTCGACCGATTGTTCCTATGGGAGCTATGTGGTATAGTTCCTATTTTGATCAAATTTGTCTCAGTTATTTATAGCTGTAATTAACTGAAGAATATTAAATTTCACTACATGGGCATTGCGATGCTGGCAGCTCGACAAATTGTGCCGCTTACTGAAGCACTTTCGTCCCGCGCCGTTCCGACCACTCCACTGTGGACGGAAAGCCCGTTTTTTTTGGCATAAAGTCAAATTTTGAAGATAAAGAGTTGAAACTTGGTACTGGTGACACTAATAATAATCTTGCGAATGAGCTATTTTTCAATTTTAATTATGTGCTTCTCTTAGTATACTACAAAATTAATTTAAAAAAACATATTAATAACAAAAACCAAAGTGCCGGGGCTAACTTTGGCCGTGCCGAAGTTTATATACCCTTGAAACTTTATACATACCAAATTTCTTTAACTTTAATTGTAGTAAAAAATACAACAAGAGTCACTGTTTTCACCGATCTTTCCTATGGGAGCAATAGGATATAGCCATCCGATCTTGATCAAATTTGGCACAGTCGTTTACAAGTGTAATAAACTCACCAATATTCACGACAGTAGCTCAGAAAATAACGAAGTTATTGAGAAAAGTCACTGTTCGTGACTTCGCCGTTTGTAAGGGAGCTCTATATGTTATAGTAGACCGATCCGACTACAGCCTGTGCACTATATACAAGCCTACATGCAAAATATCAGCTCTGTAGATCTTAAGTTCTAGGAGGAGTTTGCGGACATATGGACATGGCTATATCAACTCGTTACGTCGTGCTGATCAAGAATATGTATACTTTATATGGTCGGAGATGCTTCGTTCATGAAGCGTAGCACACTTCTGACTCTTTTTGCAAGGGTATAAAAATTACGTTAATTTTAGTGTCGCCGACTTCGGAATGTCATGCATCAAGTGACCGAAAAATTGCAGTTCATGCCTATCTCTAGTTCAAACATCCTGATGGTGCGGAGAGAGTACCTTTGTGTGAGCATCCGATCAGGATGGCATCAGAAATACTCTTAGCAATACCAATTTCGATACATCATCTTGTAGAAGACCTATCAACCGAACGTTGATACATCTGTTGCTAAGCTAATAAATCATGTCCCGTATGTCATATTTCAGTCAATGTGGGATGCCGGAAAATGAGCGAAAGAGGTGAATTTCGAATTGTTTGAATATACAATTAATAAATAAATTTAAATATAAATTTAAATATAAAGGCAAATAGAAACAGTCGAAGTGATTAATTTTGAAATATATTTGTTGCTTGAAAAAACGACGTTGCATGATTGTTTCAGACAATTTTTCTCATATACACACATATCAATACAAGGAACAATTCTTCTCCATTGATGTAGAATAAATTTATGGAATCCTCTTTTACAGGGTAGCGATCGTTTGAATGCTGGATCTATTTTATGAGCGTCTTGTGTATAAAAAAACATCAAATCCGTCGAATGTTAGGATAAAATCAACAAAATAACTCAAATTAAGGTATAGTAAGCCCGAAATTTAGACTTCCAGCAATACCTTACTTCGGATTTGTGAAAGGCAAGTCATGTCCGTCCGTTCGTCCGACAGTCTATGAGTATGAAGTCGGCTAGGCGACTTATTTCATTCATTTTTAGGGTTTTTTTCTAGTTCATCATATGAGCTAAATATGGGTTATATATCGATTCTCTTTTATGTAAACGTCCTAAATCATCCTCATTAGATAGAACCAAATTGCGACTTCCCCAATAGTAACACTGCTGCTCGATACAGGGCCCGATATTAGTTTTGAAATCCGGTTATAAGCCGTAGATTGTTGATGCTCAATTCGTGGAGGAAAGGCAGGTTTAAGTGTTCCCGGTATTTCGTAATGTTGATTTGTGACTCGGCTGACACCATTGGTTTCTTTCTGAACACAACATATTTGTTAAAAAACGTTGTTTGGCACCAAGTAGGTGCCATTCACCCTTTTTTTGTTGCCGACTTCGTCTATGATGTCCATGGTGGCGTCGTTAATGATAACCATTCCCTCATCAATGAATGAATGAATTCGCTTTTGCCAAAGTTGTTGTTAGAATTAAATTTTCAATGTCTCATATGACCATTCTGTTCTTTGCGAGGATGGTTCCATAAAAGTGTTTGTGATTGACATTTTCTGTTTTACTTATTTGGTTTATGGAGTTTGTTATTGCATTCAGTTTGTCTTGTAATTTGTTGTTGATCTCGACTTGCTTATTTACTGACTCTATTAATTGCTTTTGTTTAAACTTGATCTGTTCCCAGTCGTCAAAATCAGGAGTTCCAGCCACTACTTTCAAGGCAGTGCTTAAAATATTTAAGCTTCTATCGTCTCTATGATGAACCGTCATCGTTTCTATTAGCGTGTCGATTTTTAATGTCTGTCAAAATAATTCTTTTAATATGATCTTTAAAGAATTCAAAAGTTTTTCCTGGTCTCGCCGGCGTATGTCCTGTACGAGGTAATGTTTGTCGTATGTCCGAGGTAGTCGTACTCTTTCCAAACTGTCATGTCTCCGTCCAGTATCTGTATGAAGTCTGATTTGGTAGAGTCCGTAATTTTCATGGTCATTGTCGCGTGTGTCCTCAGTATTATTAGTATCAGTATAAAGTCCGTTCTATAATTTCTGATATTATAAAATAGTCTTATTATTCTAATGGTTGTGAAAGTGTGCAAACCTAATTTTAGGAAAATGATTTTTAAAAGTTATATTTAAAATTGTCCTTATGGACCTCCTTACATCCTTATGGACCTCCCTCCCCTTTATGAGAACTTTAGTTCCCAGGTCAGCCTCTACAATTCCTTCCTTGTACAAAGGATTTTGTAAAACTTTGTCTTCGTGCTGGTACTTTCTATTCGTTTTCTGTTTTCCTCCTCCATTTGTTTGCTTTGAGCGTCTTTCATCCTTTTGACTATTTGCAATCCCTCTTCTACCGTAGTGTCATAAACTGCTTCGATTGGTTTTTTGTTCAAGACTGAATGGATTGACCTGTTATACTTTACTTTTGCTAGTAGTAAAACACCGACAGTGTCCCTAGCCTGGGCTGTTATTTTCTTGCACCGTGTGATCTCAAGTAACGTGCTGTGGAATTTTTCCACTTGACCATTAGATGTACTGTGAAGGGGTGGGACATTGACAATTTTTATTTCAAACTCATTTAAAAGGAGGGACCTTATTGTTTCAGAATTTATCGACCTTCCATTATCGCAATATATTGTCTTAACGTTAGTAAAGTAATTGACTAACTGTAGAATGGCAGGCTTTTCGTCAATTGTGGCTCTTGATGCTATTAAGGTTGGACTATCGCAAATTTAGAAAATTTATCTATGCAAGTCGGAAAGAATCTTTTATCTGTGGAGAAAGCGTCGATGTGTAAAATTTCTCCTGCGTAAGTCGGTACTGGTGTGGTACCTAGCTTGTGTTTTTTTGGATGCCTGTCATATTTTGCGACAGAGCAGATCTTGCAATTAGCTGCAATTGCTGTGGTCAATTTTCCAATGTTTGGGAAAAAATAGTCGGTGCGCCCTGTTATGTTCGGTCACTACAATTTGTTTTTGTTCCGACTGGTACCAGAATTTTGTTGCCGGATATAGTTCAAACAATTTGTGCTGAATGAAAGTAAGGGTTGGCAGTTCGCAATGTATTGCATTCACCACTTCAGCATTTATTACATCTTGTAGTGTCTGTAAAAGTGAATCAGGGCTTGATGTGCGTATTATGTGCCTGGACTTACTCTGGAAGAGAACGAATGTCCTTTCCGAAGGGAACTCTGCTTCGTCAATCACTATGGCAGGTTGCCCTATCGGATTCTAATTCTGAATCTGGTGCTTCGAGAGCGTTAATGTTCTGTCGCGAAAGGGCGTCTGCTACAAAATTTTTCTTTCCTTTCGATTTTCGCGATAATTTTTGATTGCCTGAACTTTTTCGGGTGAAGTTGTAAACCATCCCTAGATACGATAAATCCCAGATACTCCACGATTTTTTTTTTTAAATTTGGGTTTATCCTATGATATTTGCATCCCCGCGTCCTGAAGACTTTTATGGACTCATTTAATGACCCTAACATGGTCTTCTTTTGTTTCCGTAAAAATAATAATATAGTCTATGTAGACGTAGGCGTGCCCGAAGCCCGGAGTTTGCAGAATTAATACTTCCCATTATTGAAAAAAGCAGCATTCTCCCTGTCTCTTTCTGATAGTGTTATTTAATGAAATCTCGATTTAAGATCCAATGTTGTGGAATATTGGGCCTTTCCTATGTACTTGTCATCTGTAGTATTTTGATTTAGTTTCCTAAAGTCAATACTAGCCTCTTTTTATGGAAGCCGTTTTCATCCGTCCCTTTTTTGTCGACCACCCAGGCCGGTTTTTTATGGGGAGATTTTGAGGGCCGAATTATGCCGTGGGCTAGAAGTTTTTTAACCCAAGCGTTGACAAAGTCCGTAACGCCCATTGGGATTGGATATTTATCAATAAGTGTGCTTTAAGACCGAAAATATGTATTGGAAATTTTTCGGTTACATTTGTATGGATCTCACTAAAAAATTGCAAGATGCTTTACCATCTGACAAGTCATCATTAGCTGCCAGGACGCACGCCTCTGCTTTTGTATCATAGGCTACTTCCCAAGGGTTACTCGAGACGTGAAATGAATCTGCTGATTTTTTTTCGACACGTTCAAGGTGATTCTACCTCGTTTTTTTTGGAGTTCGAATAGGAGTTTTATCTGCCTAGGTAAAGTCTAGTCGAGATATAATCGCATCGACATTTTTAACTAGAGGCACCTTTTACTTTATTCCCACTGCTTGCTAGTGGGCGCAGTATGAGGTCAAAATAGCTCATATGTGAATGAAGCTGCGGAGCGCCATGAAATGTACTCGTTTTGATTGCCATCGAAATCTGGCAAGGATCTAACGATATCTAATGGTTTCCTACACTCTATGTCTGGGATGATTTCGGCATCCCTGAAGACCTCCAGCTCCGGTGCTGCTGGTTTTAAAACTTCTAACTTAGTCCTTACGGACTCCATTTCTTGTTTTAACTTGTGATAGTCAAGCGCAGTCTGCACTGCCACTTGTACTATTTTCATCACCTGCTCTGTTCTTGGCATTTTGTAATTTTCGTTCACCTGCTCACTGTTGCCTCCTATAAACTTTAATAACTCCTCGTCACTACTATCGCTGTTTTTCTGATTATCTCTCCACATGAACACACGGGAACAAAGATTTCGTTTAATAATGCAAATTATTTTTGTAATGATTGGTGCAAAATTTAGTTTTAGAATCAATTAAAATAGAGAATGTCCACCGCGACGTTTTTATTAACTAACCACCCCTAAAGCCAAGCGATTTATTAAATTATCGACCTTGATGAATGTTGATGATTTTCTATTTCTTCAATCCTATTTTTCACTTAGAATTGTTTTCGGACGGTGGGCACTTTTAATTTCCGTTGGGCGTCAATTATATAAAAATTATACAATGATTCTGTAAGAAAAAATTTGAAGGGCGTTAGAAAACAGATATTATACAATAACAAATGAATAAAATGTTTAAATCGGTTTCGAACCCAAACGGCTAGAATTTAAAACTACAGCGCCGGGGCTAACTTAGGCCGTTCCAGTTTTTTTTTTTTTTTGTTAGTCTCCCCTTACCTACAGGGTTCAACGAGGAAAAATGCTTTATATAAGAACAAAAATTTCCGTGAAGGAACAGCGTAGGATCATCTTAGGCTTGGAGAAGTGCTTTTCGAAAGTTCGCTACTTTACATTTAAAAAAAAAAATTGGTTGTCTGGTTTATCATTTGGTTAAATTTTATTTTGACTACACGAAACACCAGTTGTCTCAGTATAAATGTGTTAATTTATCATTTGTAATAAATCCACCAATATTAGGAAAAACTTGTACAAAAAATGTATAAAAATAGTTCAATGCTTATTTCAATACAATTCCATTAGTTTAATTCCCTTAGTTTAAAGCTCATCCCCTGTTTAGGAAAGGATTCTTACCAGTTTTGAAACACTTTTGGCTGCATAAAGCAGATCTAGGATCTTTTTAGTGACCGGGCGTAGTAAACTTTGTAGTATTAGATTTAATGCTTTGTATTTAACTTTTAGTATAATTATAATTATAATAATAGTAATAATCCAATAGGCTAAAGGGTAAAGGCAAAATAAAGACCCAATTTTGCATAAAGTCGTTATTGTTGTTACAGGGTCAAAAACATAGTTCACTTAATAGCTTTTAATGAACTAAACAGCATAATGCGCGAAAAATTATCAAATCCTCGTAACAAGTCATGGAACGTCTATCTCTAAAAGGGTATTTAACGTTTTTGGAAAGTGTCCAAAATAATAAGGAAAAAAACTTGAAGCATTCCTACTTTTGTCGTTGGAGCAGTACATTATTTGACTATTGAAGAAGAATGTGAAAAATACAAACTAACAAAAGTAGGATGGACGGACGGACAGATAGGCGGACGGACAGACGGGCCGACGGACAGACTGGCGTACGCTCAGCTTCTCATGCTAATCAAGAATATATATATACTATATGTAGTCTGAAACGTCTCCTTCTTTGCGTTACAAACATCAATTTTATAATATCCTCTGCAAGGGTCAAAAATTTGGATGTCTGTTAAGTCATTTTACGAACTATGATTTGTCGCGAAAACGTCATAGAAAATCAGGCACTCTTAAAGCATACACTACCCACAACGACTTACACCTAGACACTACCAAACAATTGACAGATGTACTTTCTTTTTCCACATCAAAAAAATTATACTTACCAATAAAACATAAACATAAAATTCTGAGCAAACAACATATCAAAATACAAGAAACAAAGAAAAAGAAGAAGAACGAAAAAACTTTTAAAGTATACCTATACTTTATTAATTGAATACTTTTTTAATTGAATAAATATTTTAATTAATGAAAAAAAATTGACAATATTGTCAAAGATCTGACAACATATAGAAAATTAAACAAGGACCCAACAAACAGACTACAAACTATAAATAATAGTTTTGCGAACAAGTTATTTAAAATGGGACTTATTTCAGGGATCGGAAGAAACAAGTTAACTACAATCACATCGTCACCACCAAGGATATATGGAGTTCCCAAAAATTCATAAGGAAGGAGTATTTTTAAGACCAAAACGGTCATCTGTAAACTAAAAAAACGCAATGGAATTCAAAGACAAGACGAATAATACTTACAAATGAGACGATAAAAAATTAATTTCCTTCGACGTAGTATCTTTATTTTCTAGTATCCCAATTTACCTATCATTTGACACCATTAGAGGAAAATGGACACAAAAAAAAAAAAAGGAACACACGAAGATACCAAAATATATTTATTGACATAGTGAAATTCTGCATACAAGACAACAGATATTTCACTTACAAGGATAACATTTATACTCTTTTAAAAGAAATGCCGATGGGATCCCTGGCCTCACCATTCATTTGCTGTCTGTGCCAGACTAAATTATATTTGAAGTTCCGAAGTTCCGAAGTTCCCTGGCTAGGCTAGCGCTTGCAATCAAAAAAACTTACGTTTGTCCCATATATGTGTTGTATGGTTAGTTCTTTAACTATAAAATCGACACTAACAATTGCGCCCACTTTTACAGACACTTATTAGAAAACAATAAGTATTAAACTCCACCTCGTACGGTGCAGACGTGCCATACGTTGCAGACATGCAGTCGGATGACTTTAAAAATTTACCTCGAGCCTGTTTCAAATTATTCTCACAAGATAATTATTTCAGTTATTTAGATAGTTTATTTACTTTGCTAGCAAAAAAAAATATATGTACATATTTATTTTTTGTTGTCTATTAAACTTCCGTACAAATACTACGTACTTCCGTATATCAAATATCCGTATTGAATATCTAATATCAATTTTCCCTGTTTTTTCCTTTTTCGGAACTAAGTTCCTTATCGCGCGTTATGAGCAGGCGGCTAGACGGAAAGAGAGAGAGTGTCAGATGAAAAGCGAGTGTCAGAGAAAGGGAGAAAGAGATTTTGCAGCACCGATTTAATTATTGTTTAATGCCAATTGATTCATAATTGTTAGCACAAAGTTTATTAATAAGCTAACTATTGTCCCTTTCGCGTCGGGCCCTCCTGCCACATACAGTCAGCCTAAGCCAGTTACCATGGTAGCTGTCTGAGATATCAAAATTTTGGAGCAACTTAGAAACCGTCCGCACTTGTAGTAGTATCATGTAAATATAATAATAGAATATACATTATTTTTTGTTTCTGTTTTTCGGCCCAGCTGTATCAATTTGCAAATTGTGAGAAAAACAATAATAAAAAAACAGCCACGATATCAAAAAGATTATCGGTAGCGAAAAAAAACAAAGACTTCTGGTAATGGAAAAAAAAAATTTTTTTTAAATTCAATGTGGAGCGCCAACTAGAGTTTCGACGGCGCAAAAGAAGAATAGAAAAAATGAAGCAGAGCCATCGAATTATAATATTCAAAAGAACTGCAGGTTTACCGAAAACAAATGCACAATTGATGATAATAGTGCATTCGAAGTGCCCAATCATCAGTTCCTGCAACAGATATCAGATTCCGTCAAATGGAAAAAAATAACAACTTTTTAAAAAAAATATTATAAAAAAATTGTATAAAACCATTGTGATGACTAAAAAAAAAAAACTAATAATGCAGTTTGATTCATAAGACCCGAATTATGGTGCATCCACAAATTTTATGCGTCAAGAAACGTCTACCTAGTCTTTTACATAGAGGAAAATAATGAACTAATGAATTAAACCAGTAAACTTAGTATATAGTAGGATATCCTTTCATTTTTACAATCTCAAGTCCGGACCATTCTTGCTGACATGGCTCTTGAACCAGGTTTCTATTGCTGTGGTTGTATGATGCATATTATACAAAAAACGTTAGTTGAGCGAGATACATAAAACAAAATCAATGACTAAGCAACGCAGCCACAAAACAGTAAGTTTGGTATTTTTGTTGTTAATAACAACTTTTTATGACTCAAATGTAATGCTAGTTTTGATTCAATCTTTAAAAGCAAACATTATTAACAAGTCGCGTCAGTTCGATTTTAATCAAACTTTGTATGTTTGTGGATATTAATGATAGATTAAAGTGTGTCAAATTTCATTGTAGTAGTCTAAAAGTTTCGTGAGATAATCGTTTTTACAAATACAAAATCTGTGCGCTTCCTAAACGAGTATAGCAGAATGCGTTTGGTTCTACACTTTATTCGTGGCTAATTATTTGTTTCCCTGTCTTCGAGTCGTACTCTCTTTTACGCATGCATAAGTGTGTGATCATGCATGCATTGAGTTGTGCGATAATTAGTAATTTGGAGGATTATTGCTCAGGATATCATCCCATTAGTAAATGAATCTGGCCATCATTTGGAACATGTCTAACAAAATCATATCCAATGTTCACATGCTTAGTCATTGAATGGTATACGGGGTCCGCCAGCGAGAAAATATTCATATCCTGTATAAAACCTTCGACCAGTCTTATCGCCTTTCCAATATGCATAAGTGTGTGATCATGCATGCATTGAGTTGTGCGATAATTAGTAATTTGGAGGATTATTGCTCAGGATATCATCCCATTAGTAAATGAATCTGGCCATCATTTGGAACATGTCTAACAAAATCATATCCAATGTTCACATGCTTAATCATTGAATGGTATACGGGGTCCGACAGCGAGAAAATATTCATATCCTGTATAAAACCTTCGACCAGTCTTATCGCCTTTCCAATATGAGTCTACAAAACCAGTAAATGCCGCTTTCGACTGCTTGAAATGAATCTTGAAACTAATAGTCAAAGCCAGCAATCGTAAAACATGTTTTATGGCTGCAACGTGTTTAATATGGGGGTCCTTGTTATGTTGAGTCAATTTTGATACTGAGTGGAGTATATCTAGTCTAGTAGTCAACGCAAGGCACATTAGCTTGCATATCATTGACTGATAAAGAGTTGTATCAACCCTTGATACCTAATACCCTGCTTTGAATCGTGTTGCAGCTGGTCTGAACTGCGCATAGCATTAGCGTTATAGTAGATCCTTGATGTACCATGAATGACACAATAATATTTTGCTAAGTTCGCCATCAAGGTAAACTTCCAAGGAACAGACGCACAGGTCTTTTCCCAACACAAACAAAAGCCGCCGTAATTGCTGACTTAATTTTATCAAGATCCGATTTTTCCTGGCATCCTAAAAAAAGATACGCTTCGGATACGCCTTATGTATACGTTATGTCCCAAATCACCGTTTAGGAAAGCAGTGCATACATCCATCTGGTGTAAAAACAATTTTAACTGCGAACAATCTTTCAGCGACATAGGTACTAGTATGCCTCATTGTACCTAACTCAATATCGCTGTGAACACCCTTTTGCATCACTCTTTACACTGTGTACCTATTTTCAGCCAACACGTTTATACCCCTCTGGTATTGTAATAAGCTGCCAAGTGTGAATTGATGACTTCTTTCGCATGACCTAACGCCAATGCGAAGCAAACGGACTGATAAGCGCCTCTTTATAGGTCTCGGATATGATCACCTGATTTGTAATCAATGCTCTTAAGATGTTGAACTGCTTTTTTGGTCTGCCAGACCTTCCAGTTCGAATCAGCTTCGACCTGCCGAGCCCTTCACGTTGTTCAACCACAGGTTCTGCAATCTCTGGTTCAACTGCGTTCCCGAAGTCTTTGCTGCGGCTTTCTTTCCCGCTGACCTACTGCTCATGTCGTCTGCTGCATCAGCAAATCCCTAATCCTGATTTTCGACATCAAAATTTACGATATACCCTTTGGCATTTCGAGAATAACCAACCCCATTCGGTACTCTTTGCCTTTTAGATCAAACTTTTCCTTATGATATCTTTCGTCGACCTAAAACTATATTAATGATTTTTGTGATAGTTTTCTAACCATTCCATGCTTCTAGTTGAGTAATAAGGTGCGCGCAATAAGTAAGTGGGACAAAGACTTATCACATTATTTTGTCCAAAATATGCAGTTGTTCGTTTTTCTTTTCCTTCTATATTTTAGTTGTATTGTTCTTCAGCGATGACCAAAAATTTGTGAAAAAGCTTCACAGGGCACACATACAGACGCAACGCTACATAAACTATATGTGTATGCGTGCGAATCGCGGCATGCGTGTAAAAGGGGATGGGGAAGAAGAAGAAGAAATTGAAATGATATTTGAAAGGTTCTGTGCATTAATGAATTGAGATACAGAAAAAGAGTTTGGAACATGTAAAAATATTATGGCCATGGACTGCAAGGGTATATAAACTTCGGCACAGCCGATGTAAGCTTCTTTGATATTTATTTTTTATTAAAAAAACGCCAAGTTTCGCACTCTTATCCGATGAAGAGCGTGGAAGATTTGTGGCACTGTGTGATGTTGAGATCTCAATTAGCAAAATTGCAGAACATGTCGAAAATAAAAACACAGTGAAAAATGACTTAAAGACGGGGAAAATTATGAAAGAAACCCCCGTTCTGATAGCCCAATATTGAGTGACAACTGAATATGAAATCTAGCGATCAAATAAAATATCACCGCATCCCAAATAGGGAGTAAATTTTCTCTATCGATATCCACGAGACGCGTGCATAAATCCTGCAATGATCACATAATGCTTTATATTGAAAAACAACTCATAAAACAGTTTGCCAACAAATACAAAGTTTGTACTCTTAGTTTGAACTGTGTGCAAAAATATTGTTTTTAGTAACCAGAAATGTTGAATTTAGATAAACCCGAGGAATAGCGGTATTCAATTCGCGATTTGCGCGCCCCAAAACAAGTCCATGTGTCATAAAATAAATGCACAAAACTTTGTTGAGTTGTCCGAGATCGTTTTTGTGCCGTTTGGACAGGATACGTACATTTTCTAGCGCGATAATGCACCCAATCATACAAAAAAATTCACAGAAGCTTATTTAAAAGTCTCTCAAATTCTTATTTTAGACTGGCCAACAAGCAGACTACACTCAAATCCGATAACAAATCTTTTAGGCATCTTAATTGAACGGCTTCACACCCACGAAAAGCAATTTCCGAATATAAAGAGATTATAAGAAGCCATTTTTCAAGAATCGGACAAATTGGACATCCAAATGCTCCAAAACACGCTTAATTAAATGGCAGTTGGTTTTTATTTTTCATTTTAAAATTAGGACACAAATTAACAATTTGTCCCAGTTACTTATTTCGTTTGAAAATAAATTTTTCTAATTTTGCCAGAAGCTTTTTCCCATTTTAATGGGCTAAAATATATTTATAAATTTAAGAAGTTTAAAGATAAATTTATTTTATTTTAATATGTTTATCGGTTTAGTTGGTATAGATAGTAATGTAGTGTCCCACTTACTTATTTCGCGCACCTTATAAACTAGGGCTCGAGTTAGTGACCTATTCCGCAAAAAAACATCTGTATAATTCGCCTCAGCCCAAACAGACTGATGAAGACCAGAATGGATTAGCATTTGACAAATCCATAAGAGTTCTGTTAACTTTCTTTACCACACTGTTCTGCTGCGGCGTATATGGTACCGTGATCTGCCGGAATATTCCATTGCCCTTGAGAAACTTAGGAAACGAATTGTCACCGGAGTGACACTTTACTTTCTTTCCACTTTGCCGCTCAGACAGGTTTTTCAAGTCGACAAACTTCAGAAATACTTCGACCGTTCCCTTCATGAAATATACAAATGTACGACGTGACTTGACATCGATTAATGTCTAATGCTTCCAAGACTTTTTGTATCGACCGCAAAATACTTTTGTGCTATTTAACCCAAACAGCCATATTAGAGCTGTCCGTACTTTTTATGCCAAAAAAACTTCGCAAGACTGTTCAATGGCATAGAATTTGCTCGATGCGGTTCCAAACGTATACGTTTGCATACCAACTTTGTCCACTTTAACAATACATTACTGTGATTCAGTGATGCACGCTTTTGCTCAAATTCAACGATGCCTCCAAGTTCAATTGCTTTCCTCACCGATATGAAATTTTCATATTGGGTCCTTTAAGTAAGTATGCATACATCAGTATTCAGCGTGACCTCGTCCTTTCAGCCTGAAGAAAGTTATCATCAGCCAGAACAATTTTCTCCGAATGTATTACAAATTTTTAAAACAAGTCTCTGTTGCAATACATATAGCTTGTGGCGCCACTGTCCAGACACCAGTTCGATCGTCCAAAACTTGGACCATTCTTGCTGACATGGCTCTTGAACCAGGTTTCTATTGCTGTGGTTGTATGATGCATATTATACAAAAAACGTGAGTTGAGCGAGATACATAAAACAAAATCAATGACTAAGCAACGCAGCCACAAAACAGTAAGTTTGGTATTTTTGTTGTTAATAACAACTTTTTATTACTCAAATGTAATGCTAGTTTTGATTCAATCTTTAAAAGTAAACATTATTAACAAGTCGCGTCAGTTCGATTTTAATCAAACTTTGTATGTTTGTGGATATTAATGATAGATTAAAGTGTGTCAAATTTCATTGTAGTAGTCTAAAAGTTTCGTGAGATAATCGTTTTTACAAATACAAAATCTGTGCGCTTCCTAAACGAGTATAGCAGAATGCGTTTGGTTCTACACTTTATTCGTGGCTAATTATTTTTTTCCCTGTCTTCGAGTCGTACTCTCTTTTACGCATGCATAAGTGTGTGATCATGCATGCATTGAGTTGTGCGATAATTAGTAATTTGGAGGATTATTGCTCAGGATATCATCCCATTAGTAAATGAATCTGGCCATCATTTGGAACATGTCTAACAAAATCATATCCAATGTTCACATGCTTAGTCATTGAATGGTATACGGGGTCCGCCAGCGAGAAAATATTCATATCCTGTATAAAACCTTCGACCAGTCTTATCGCCTTTCCAATATGAGTCTACAAAACCAGTAAATGCCGCTTTCGACTGCTTGAAATGAATCTTGAAACTAATAGTCAAAGCCAGCAATCGTAAAACATGTTTTATGGCTGCAACGTGTTTAATATGGGGGTCCTTGTTATGTTGAGTTAATTTTGATACTGAGTGGAGTATATCTAGTCTAGTAGTCAACGCAAGGCACATTAGCTTGCATATCATTGACTGATAAAGAGTTGTATCAACCCTTGATACCTAATACCCTGCTTTGAATGGTGTTGTAGCTGGTCTGAACTGCGCATAGCATTAGCGTTATAGTAGATCCTTGATGTACCATGAATGACACAATAATATTTTGCTAAGTTCGCCATCAAGGTAAACTTCCAAGGAACAGACGCACAGGTCTTTTCCCAACACAAACAAAAGCCGCCGTAATTGCTGACTTAATTTTATCAAGATCCGATTTTTCCTGGCATCCTAAAAAAAGATACGCTTCGGATACGCCTTATGTATACGTTATGTCCCAAATCACCGTTTAGGAAAGCAGTGCATACATCCATCTGGTGTAAAAACAATTTTAACTGCGAACAATCTTTCAGCGACATAGGTACTAGTATGCCTCATTGTACCTAACTCAATATCGCTGTGAACACCCTTTTGCATCACTCTTTACACTGTGTACCTATTTTCAGCCAACACGTTTATACCCCTCTGGTATTGTAATAAGCTGCCAAGTGTGAATTGATGACTTCTTTCGCATGACCTAACGCCAATGCGAAGCAAACGGACTGATAAGCGCCTCTTTATAGGTCTCGGATATGATCACCTGATTTGTAATCAATGCTCTTAAGATGTTGAACTGCTTTTTTGGTCTGCCAGACCTTCCAGTTCGAATCAGCTTCGACCTGCCGAGCCCTTCACGTTGTTCAACCACAGGTTCTGCAATCTCTGGTTCAACTGCGTTCCCGAAGTCTTTGCTGCGGCTTTCTTTCCCGCTGACCTACTGCTCATGTCGTCTGCTGCATCAGCAAATCCCTAATCCTGATTTTCGACATCAAAATTTACGATATACCCTTTGGCATTTCGAGAATAACCAACCCCATTCGGTACTCTTTGCCTTTTAGATCAAACTTTTCCTTATGATATCTTTCGTCGACCTAAAACTATATTAATGATTTTTGTGATAGTTTTCTAACCATTCCATGCTTCTAGTTGAGTAATAAGGTGCGCGCAATAAGTAAGTGGGACAAAGACTTATCACATTATTTTGTCCAAAATATGCAGTTGTTCGTTTTTCTTTTCCTTCTATATTTTAGTTGTATTGTTCTTCAGCGATGACCAAAAATTTGTGAAAAAGCTTCACAGGGCACACATACAGACGCAACGCTACATAAACTATATGTGTATGCGTGCGAATCGCGGCATGCGTGTAAAAGGGGATGGGGAAGAAGAAGAAGAAATTGAAATGATATTTGAAAGGTTCTGTGCATTAATGAATTGAGATACAGAAAAAGAGTTTGGAACATGTAAAAATATTATGGCCATGGACTGCAAGGGTATATAAACTTCGGCACAGCCGATGTAAGCTTCTTTGATATTTATTTTTTATTAAAAAAACGCCAAGTTTCGCACTCTTATCCGATGAAGAGCGTGGAAGATTTGTGGCACTGTGTGATGTTGAGATCTCAATTAGCAAAATTGCAGAACATGTCGAAAATAAAAACACAGTGAAAAATGACTTAAAGACGGGGAAAATTATGAAAGAAACCCCCGTTCTGATAGCCCAATATTGAGTGACAACTGAATATGAAATCTAGCGATCAAATAAAATATCACCGCATCCCAAATAGGGAGTAAATTTTCTCTATCGATATCCACGAGACGCGTGCATAAATCCTGCAATGATCACATAATGCTTTATATTGAAAAACAACTCATAAAACAGTTTGCCAACAAATACAAAGTTTGTACTCTTAGTTTGAACTGTGTGCAAAAATATTGTTTTTAGTAACCAGAAATGTTGAATTTAGATAAACCCGAGGAATAGCGGTATTCAATTCGCGATTTGCGCGCCCCAAAACAAGTCCATGTGTCATAAAATAAATGCACAAAACTTTGTTGAGTTGTCCGAGATCGTTTTTGTGCCGTTTGGACAGGATACGTACATTTTCTAGCGCGATAATGCACCCAATCATACAAAAAAATTCACAGAAGCTTATTTAAAAGTCTCTCAAATTCTTATTTTAGACTGGCCAACAAGCAGACTACACTCAAATCCGATAACAAATCTTTTAGGCATCTTAATTGAACGGCTTCACACCCACGAAAAGCAATTTCCGAATATAAAGAGATTATAAGAAGCCATTTTTCAAGAATCGGACAAATTGGACATCCAAATGCTCCAAAACACGCTTAATTAAATGGCAGTTGGTTTTTATTTTTCATTTTAAAATTAGGACACAAATTAACAATTTGTCCCAGTTACTTATTTCGTTTGAAAATAAATTTTTCTAATTTTGCCAGAAGCTTTTTCCCATTTTAATGGGCTAAAATATATTTATAAATTTAAGAAGTTTAAAGATAAATTTATTTTATTTTAATATGTTTATCGGTTTAGTTGGTATAGATAGTAATGTAGTGTCCCACTTACTTATTTCGCGCACCTTATAAACTAGGGCTCGAGTTAGTGACCTATTCCGCAAAAAAACATCTGTATAATTCGCCTCAGCCCAAACAGACTGATGAAGACCAGAATGGATTAGCATTTGACAAATCCATAAGAGTTCTGTTAACTTTCTTTACCACACTGTTCTGCTGCGGCGTATATGGTACCGTGATCTGCCGGAATATTCCATTGCCCTTGAGAAACTTAGGAAACGAATTGTCACCGGAGTGACACTTTACTTTCTTTCCACTTTGCCGCTCAGACAGGTTTTTCAAGTCGACAAACTTCAGAAATACTTCGACCGTTCCCTTCATGAAATATACAAATGTACGACGTGACTTGACATCGATTAATGTCTAATGCTTCCAAGACTTTTTGTATCGACCGCAAAATACTTTTGTGCTATTTAACCCAAACAGCCATATTAGAGCTGTCCGTACTTTTTATGCCAAAAAAACTTCGCAAGACTGTTCAATGGCATAGAATTTGCTCGATGCGGTTCCAAACGTATACGTTTGCATACCAACTTTGTCCACTTTAACAATACATTACTGTGATTCAGTGATGCACGCTTTTGCTCAAATTCAACGATGCCTCCAAGTTCAATTGCTTTCCTCACCGATATGAAATTTTCATATTGGGTCCTTTAAGTAAGTATGCATACATCAGTATTCAGCGTGACCTCGTCCTTTCAGCCTGAAGAAAGTTATCATCAGCCAGAACAATTTTCTCCGAATGTATTACAAATTTTTAAAACAAGTCTCTGTTGCAATACATATAGCTTGTGGCGCCACTGTCCAGACACCAGTTCGATCGTCCAAAACTTGGACCATTCTTGCTGACATGGCTCTTGAACCAGGTTTCTATTGCTGTGGTTGTATGATGCATATTATACAAAAAACGTGAGTTGAGCGAGATACATAAAACAAAATCAATGACTAAGCAACGCAGCCACAAAACAGTAAGTTTGGTATTTTTGTTGTTAATAACAACTTTTTATTACTCAAATGTAATGCTAGTTTTGATTCAATCTTTAAAAGTAAACATTATTAACAAGTCGCGTCAGTTCGATTTTAATCAAACTTTGTATGTTTGTGGATATTAATGATAGATTAAAGTGTGTCAAATTTCATTGTAGTAGTCTAAAAGTTTCGTGAGATAATCGTTTTTACAAATACAAAATCTGTGCGCTTCCTAAACGAGTATAGCAGAATGCGTTTGGTTCTACACTTTATTCGTGGCTAATTATTTTTTTCCCTGTCTTCGAGTCGTACTCTCTTTTACGCATGCATAAGTGTGTGATCATGCATGCATTGAGTTGTGCGATAATTAGTAATTTGGAGGATTATTGCTCAGGATATCATCCCATTAGTAAATGAATCTGGCCATCATTTGGAACATGTCTAACAAAATCATATCCAATGTTCACATGCTTAGTCATTGAATGGTATACGGGGTCCGCCAGCGAGAAAATATTCATATCCTGTATAAAACCTTCGACCAGTCTTATCGCCTTTCCAATATGAGTCTACAAAACCAGTAAATGCCGCTTTCGACTGCTTGAAATGAATCTTGAAACTAATAGTCAAAGCCAGCAATCGTAAAACATGTTTTATGGCTGCAACGTGTTTAATATGGGGGTCCTTGTTATGTTGAGTTAATTTTGATACTGAGTGGAGTATATCTAGTCTAGTAGTCAACGCAAGGCACATTAGCTTGCATATCATTGACTGATAAAGAGTTGTATCAACCCTTGATACCTAATACCCTGCTTTGAATGGTGTTGTAGCTGGTCTGAACTGCGCATAGCATTAGCGTTATAGTAGATCCTTGATGTACCATGAATGACACAATAATATTTTGCTAAGTTCGCCATCAAGGTAAACTTCCAAGGAACAGACGCACAGGTCTTTTCCCAACACAAACAAAAGCCGCCGTAATTGCTGACTTAATTTTATCAAGATCCGATTTTTCCTGGCATCCTAAAAAAAGATACGCTTCGGATACGCCTTATGTATACGTTATGTCCCAAATCACCGTTTAGGAAAGCAGTGCATACATCCATCTGGTGTAAAAACAATTTTAACTGCGAACAATCTTTCAGCGACATAGGTACTAGTATGCCTCATTGTACCTAACTCTATATCGCTGTGAACACCCTTTTGCATCACTCTTTACACTGTGTACCTATTTTCAGCCAACACGTTTATACCCCTCTGGTATTGTAATAAGCTGCCAAGTGTGAATTGATGACTTCTTTCGCATGACCTAACGCCAATGCGAAGCAAACGGACTGATAAGCGCCTCTTTATAGGTCTCGGATATGATCACCTGATTTGTAATCAATGCTCTTAAGATGTTGAACTGCTTTTTTGGTCTGCCAGACCTTCCAGATCGAATCAGCTGCGACCTGCCGAGCCCTTCACGTTGTTCAACCACAGGTTCTGCAATCTCTGGTTCAACTGCGTTCCCGAAGTCTTTGCTGCGGCTTTCTTTCTCGCTGACCTACTGCTCATGTCGTCTGCTGCATCAGCAAATCCCTAATCCTGATTTTCGACATCAAAATTTACGATATACCCTTTGGCATTTCGAGAATAACCAACCCCATTCGGTACTCTTTGCCTTTTGGATCAAACTTTTCCTTATGATATCTTTCGTCGACCTAAAACTATATTAATGATTTTTGTGATAGTTTTCTAACCATTCCTTGCTTCTAGTTGAGTAATAAGGTGCGCGCAATAAGTAAGTGGGACAAAGACTTATCACATTATTTTGTCCAAAATATGCAGTTGTTCGTTTTTCTTTTCCTTCTATATTTTAGTTGTATTGTTCTTCAGCGATGACCAAAAATTTGTGAAAAAGCTTCACAGGGCACACATACAGACGCAACGCTACATAAACTATATGTGTATGCATGCGAATCGCGGCATGCGTGTAAAAGGGGATGGGGAAGAAGAAGAAGAAATTGAAATGATATTTGAAAGGTTCTGTGCATTAATGAATTGAGATACAGAAAAAGAGTTTGGAACATGTAAAAATATTATGGCCATGGACTGCAAGGGTATATAAACTTCGGCACAGCCGATGTAAGCTTCTTTGATATTTATTTTTTATTAAAAAAACGCCAAGTTTCGCACTCTTATCCGATGAAGAGCGTGGAAGATTTGTGGCACTGTGTGATGTTGAGATCTCAATTAGCAAAATTGCAGAACATGTCGAAAATAAAAACACAGTGAAAAATGCTTAAAGACGGGGAAAATTATGAAAGAAACCCCCGTTCTGATAGCCCAATATTGAGTGACAACTGAATATGAAATCTAGCGATCAAATAAAATATCACCGCATCCCAAATAGGGAGTAAATTTTCTCTATCGATATCCACGAGACGCGTGCATAAATCCTGCAATGATCACATAATGCTTTATATTGAAAAACAACTCATAAAACAGTTTGCCAACAAATACAAAGTTTGTACTCTTAGTTTGAACTGTGTGCAAAAATATTGTTTTTAGTAACCAGAAATGTTGAATTTAGATAAACCCGAGGGATAGCGGTATTCAATTCGCGATTTGCGCGCCCCAAAACAAGTCCATGTGTCATAAAATAAATGCACAAAACTTTGTTGAGTTGTCCGAGATCGTTTTTGTGCCGTTTGGACAGGATACGTACATTTTCTAGCGCGATAATGCACCCAATCATACAAAAAAATTCACAGAAGCTTATTTAAAAGTCTCTCAAATTCTTATTTTAGACTGGCCAACAAGCAGACTACACTCAAATCCGATAACCAATCTTTTAGGCATCTTAATTGAACGGCTTCACACCCACGAAAAGCAATTTCCGAATATAAAGAGCTTATAAGAAGCCATTTTTCAAGAATCGGACAAATTGGACATCCAAATGCTCCAAAACACGCTTAATTAAATGGCAGTTGGTTTTTATTTTTCATTTTAAAATTAGGACACAAATTAACAATTTGTCCCAGTTACTTATTTCGTTTGAAAATAAATTTTTCTAATTTTGCCAGAAGCTTTTTCCCATTTTAATGGGCTAAAATATATTTATAAATTTAAGAAGTTTAAAGATAAATTTATTTTATTTTAATATGTTTATCGGTTTAGTTGGTATAGATAGTAATGTAGTGTCCCACTTACTTATTTCGCGCACCTTATAAACTAGGGCTCGAGTTAGTGACCTATTCCGCAAAAAAACATCTGTATAATTCGCCTCAGCCCAAACAGACTGATGAAGACCAGAATGGATTAGCATTTGACAAATCCATAAGAGTTCTGTTAACTTTCTTTACCACACTGTTCTGCTGCGGCGTATATGGTACCGTGATCTGCCGGAATATTCCATTGCCCTTGAGAAACTTAGGAAACGAATTGTCACCGGAGTGACACTTTACTTTCTTTCCACTTTGCCGCTCAGACAGGTTTTTCAAGTCGACAAACTTCAGAAATACTTCGACCGTTCCCTTCATGAAATATACAAATGTACGACGTGACTTGACATCGATTAATGTCTAATGCTTCCAAGACTTTTTGTATCGACCGCAAAATACTTTTGTGCTATTTAACCCAAACAGCCATATTAGAGCTGTCCGTACTTTTTATGCCAAAAAAACTTCGCAAGACTGTTCAATGGCATAGAATTTGCTCGATGCGGTTCCAAACGTATACGTTTGCATACCAACTTTGTCCACTTTAACAATACATTACTGTGATTCAGTGATGCACGCTTTTGCTCAAATTCAACGATGCCTCCAAGTTCAATTGCTTTCCTCACCGATATGAAATTTTCATATTGGGTCCTTTAAGTAAGTATGCATACATCAGTATTCAGCGTGACCTCGTCCTTTCAGCCTGAAGAAAGTTATCATCAGCCAGAACAATTTTCTCCGAATGTATTACAAATTTTTAAAACAAGTCTCTGTTGCAATACATATAGCTTGTGGCGCCACTGTCCAGACACCAGTTCGATCGTCCAAAACTTGGACCATTCTTGCTGACATGGCTCTTGAACCAGGTTTCTATTGCTGTGGTTGTATGATGCATATTATACAAAAAACGTGAGTTGAGCGAGATACATAAAACAAAATCAATGACTAAGCAACGCAGCCACAAAACAGTAAGTTTGGTATTTTTGTTGTTAATAACAACTTTTTATTACTCAAATGTAATGCTAGTTTTGATTCAATCTTTAAAAGTAAACATTATTAACAAGTCGCGTCAGTTCGATTTTAATCAAACTTTGTATGTTTGTGGATATTAATGATAGATTAAAGTGTGTCAAATTTCATTGTAGTAGTCTAAAAGTTTCGTGAGATAATCGTTTTTACAAATACAAAA
Source organism: Drosophila insularis (assembly GCA_018903935.1). Taxonomy (NCBI): domain Eukaryota; kingdom Metazoa; phylum Arthropoda; class Insecta; order Diptera; family Drosophilidae; genus Drosophila; species Drosophila insularis. The sequence continues at coordinate 400,700 of JAEIFP010000213.1, forward strand.
TCTGTGCGCTTCCTAAACGAGTATAGCAGAATGCGTTTGGTTCTACACTTTATTCGTGGCTAATTATTTTTTTCCCTGTCTTCGAGTCGTACTCTCTTTTACGCATGCATAAGTGTGTGATCATGCATGCATTGAGTTGTGCGATAATTAGTAATTTGGAGGATTATTGCTCAGGATATCATCCCATTAGTAAATGAATCTGGCCATCATTTGGAACATGTCTAACAAAATCATATCCAATGTTCACATGCTTAGTCATTGAATGGTATACGGGGTCCGCCAGCGAGAAAATATTCATATCCTGTATAAAACCTTCGACCAGTCTTATCGCCTTTCCAATATGAGTCTACAAAACCAGTAAATGCCGCTTTCGACTGCTTGAAATGAATCTTGAAACTAATAGTCAAAGCCAGCAATCGTAAAACATGTTTTATGGCTGCAACGTGTTTAATATGGGGGTCCTTGTTATGTTGAGTTAATTTTGATACTGAGTGGAGTATATCTAGTCTAGTAGTCAACGCAAGGCACATTAGCTTGCATATCATTGACTGATAAAGAGTTGTATCAACCCTTGATACCTAATACCCTGCTTTGAATGGTGTTGTAGCTGGTCTGAACTGCGCATAGCATTAGCGTTATAGTAGATCCTTGATGTACCATGAATGACACAATAATATTTTGCTAAGTTCGCCATCAAGGTAAACTTCCAAGGAACAGACGCACAGGTCTTTTCCCAACACAAACAAAAGCCGCCGTAATTGCTGACTTAATTTTATCAAGATCCGATTTTTCCTGGCATCCTAAAAAAAGATACGCTTCGGATACGCCTTATGTATACGTTATGTCCCAAATCACCGTTTAGGAAAGCAGTGCATACATCCATCTGGTGTAAAAACAATTTTAACTGCGAACAATCTTTCAGCGACATAGGTACTAGTATGCCTCATTGTACCTAACTCAATATCGCTGTGAACACCCTTTTGCATCACTCTTTACACTGTGTACCTATTTTCAGCCAACACGTTTATACCCCTCTGGTATTGTAATAAGCTGCCAAGTGTGAATTGATGACTTCTTTCGCATGACCTAACGCCAATGCGAAGCAAACGGACTGATAAGCGCCTCTTTATAGGTCTCGGATATGATCACCTGATTTGTAATCAATGCTCTTAAGATGTTGAACTGCTTTTTTGGTCTGCCAGACCTTCCAGATCGAATCAGCTGCGACCTGCCGAGCCCTTCACGTTGTTCAACCACAGGTTCTGCAATCTCTGGTTCAACTGCGTTCCCGAAGTCTTTGCTGCGGCTTTCTTTCTCGCTGACCTACTGCTCATGTCGTCTGCTGCATCAGCAAATCCCTAATCCTGATTTTCGACATCAAAATTTACGATATACCCTTTGGCATTTCGAGAATAACCAACCCCATTCGGTACTCTTTGCCTTTTGGATCAAACTTTTCCTTATGATATCTTTCGTCGACCTAAAACTATATTAATGATTTTTGTGATAGTTTTCTAACCATTCCTTGCTTCTAGTTGAGTAATAAGGTGCGCGCAATAAGTAAGTGGGACAAAGACTTATCACATTATTTTGTCCAAAATATGCAGTTGTTCGTTTTTCTTTTCCTTCTATATTTTAGTTGTATTGTTCTTCAGCGATGACCAAAAATTTGTGAAAAAGCTTCACAGGGCACACATACAGACGCAACGCTACATAAACTATATGTGTATGCGTGCGAATCGCGGCATGCGTGTAAAAGGGGATGGGGAAGAAGAAGAAGAAATTGAAATGATATTTGAAAGGTTCTGTGCATTAATGAATTGAGATACAGAAAAAGAGTTTGGAACATGTAAAAATATTATGGCCATGGACTGCAAGGGTATATAAACTTCGGCACAGCCGATGTAAGCTTCTTTGATATTTATTTTTTATTAAAAAAACGCCAAGTTTCGCACTCTTATCCGATGAAGAGCGTGGAAGATTTGTGGCACTGTGTGATGTTGAGATCTCAATTAGCAAAATTGCAGAACATGTCGAAAATAAAAACACAGTGAAAAATGACTTAAAGACGGGGAAAATTATGAAAGAAACCCCCGTTCTGATAGCCCAATATTGAGTGACAACTGAATATGAAATCTAGCGATCAAATAAAATATCACCGCATCCCAAATAGGGAGTAAATTTTCTCTATCGATATCCACGAGACGCGTGCATAAATCCTGCAATGATCACATAATGCTTTATATTGAAAAACAACTCATAAAACAGTTTGCCAACAAATACAAAGTTTGTACTCTTAGTTTGAACTGTGTGCAAAAATATTGTTTTTAGTAACCAGAAATGTTGAATTTAGATAAACCCGAGGGATAGCGGTATTCATTTCGCGATTTGCGCGCCCCAAAACAAGTCCATGTGTCATAAAATAAATGCACAAAACTTTGTTGAGTTGTCCGAGATCGTTTTTGTGCCGTTTGGACAGGATACGTACATTTTCTAGCGCGATAATGCACCCAATCATACAAAAAAATTCACAGAAGCTTATTTAAAAGTCTCTCAAATTCTTATTTTAGACTGGCCAACAAGCAGACTACACTCAAATCCGATAACAAATCTTTTAGGCATCTTAATTGAACGGCTTCACACCCACGAAAAGCAATTTCCGAATATAAAGAGCTTATAAGAAGCCATTTTTCAAGAATCGGACAAATTGGACATCCAAATGCTCCAAAACACGCTTAATTAAATGGCAGTTGGTTTTTATTTTTCATTTTAAAATTAGGACACAAATTATTAAATCCCAGTTACTTATTTCGTTTGAAAATAAATTTTTCTAATTTTGCCAGAAGCTTTTTCCCATTTTAATGGGCTAAAATATATTTATAAATTTAAGAAGTTTAAAGATAAATTTATTTTATTTTAATATGTTTATCGGTTTAGTTGGTATAGATAGTAATGTAGTGTCCCACTTACTTATTTCGCGCACCTTATAAACTAGGGCTCGAGTTAGTGACCTATTCCGCAAAAAAACATCTGTATAATTCGCCTCAGCCCAAACAGACTGATGAAGACCAGAATGGATTAGCATTTGACAAATCCATAAGAGTTCTGTTAACTTTCTTTACCACACTGTTCTGCTGCGGCGTATATGGTACCGTGATCTGCCGGAATATTCCATTGCCCTTGAGAAACTTAGGAAACGAATTGTCACCGGAGTGACACTTTACTTTCTTTCCACTTTGCCGCTCAGACAGGTTTTTCAAGTCGACAAACTTCAGAAATACTTCGACCGTTCCCTTCATGAAATATACAAATGTACGACGTGACTTGACATCGATTAATGTCTAATGCTTCCAAGACTTTTTGTATCGACCGCAAAATACTTTTGTGCTATTTAACCCAAACAGCCATATTAGAGCTGTCCGTACTTTTTATGCCAAAAAAACTTCGCAAGACTGTTCAATGGCATAGAATTTGCTCGATGCGGTTCCAAACGTATACGTTTGCATACCAACTTTGTCCACTTTAACAATACATTACTGTGATTCAGTGATGCACGCTTTTGCTCAAATTCAACGATGCCTCCAAGTTCAATTGCTTTCCTCACCGATATGAAATTTTCATATTGGGTCCTTTAAGTAAGTATGCATACATCAGTATTCAGCGTGACCTCGTCCTTTCAGCCTGAAGAAAGTTATCATCAGCCAGAACAATTTTCTCCGAATGTCTTGCAAATTTTTAAAACAAGTCTCTGTTGGAATACATATAGCTTGTGGCGCCACTGTCCAGACACCAGTTCGATCGTCCAAAACTTGTTGCTTCCGACGCTTTCAGCAAACTTGACGATGGATGTTTTGTCTTATTCTGGTTCTAAGCGACATTCCAACCGATTACACTGGGACAATTCCATTCAATATGGGCTTTGCCACTACATGCTAAACAATTCTAATCTTTTTGCTTTTTCTTTAAATTGTGTCTCCTCATCGATTGCATATGAACGATTGTAAATGAATTTGCACTTTCGATCGATTTTCGGATCTCTCTTTTGCTTTCTCCTTCCTCTCTCATCTTAATGAATAACATGTCGAAACTCGGTAAATTGTCTCGCGCCTCTATGAGGACAACGAAATTGTCGAATTCGTCTGGAAGACTGAAAAGCAAAATAATCTGATGTAACGCGGACATTATACCTTTATATATATTTTGTGGAAACCGTGTGTGTACCAGCACAGCGCGAAAACTAATTTCTCCAAAAATTAAGACAACAACCATGTTGGCACTTTGGCTAGGCCCATAACCTATTGTTATAAGGTATATAAAGTAACAGAATGTGTATAGTTGGTTGTGTGTGATCTTGCATGCATTGAGTTGTTGCATTGAGATTGCGGGAGCGTAAAGGCGTGGCATACTACGCGAGTCTACATACTAAATTTGGTGGCTCCAGCTCTTATAGTCTCCGAGATCTAGGTGTTCAAATAGACGATGTCCGTCTGTCCGGACATGGCTAGAACTACTCGGCTGCTGATGCTGGTCAAAAATATATATAATTTATGGGGTAGGAAAAGCTTTCTTCTGCCTGTTAAAAACATATTAATTTACCTTTTCACCCTATGAGTGTATTGTTAGAAAAACTTTGTTTTTCCAAGTTTTCAAGAAAAAGTCCTTTTTCAGAAATTGTTAACGACCAAATCGTTAAAACCAACCCAATAACATCTGTAGGGTGTAAGATAAAATTTTGATTTAATTTGAACTGTGTTGTTCACAGTTAGCTGTTAATGCTATATATAGTATTATACATATATAATGCGCAGGTTGTATACATATTATACAGTTTTTGGTTTTGTAATTTTGTGTTTTTTGTATGATTTGAAATTTCTTGAGGTTTTGAGGCAGTTTGTTTTTGAAATCTACACAAAGAAATCAACGACATTTAATTTTTGGACTCACTGCTAATGTTATATTATCTAACTATTTATGCTATTTTATTGGGCCTTTGAAATAATTAGGTGTATCGTAAAAGTGCTAATATTTGTTAAAATACACATTAAGTGAAATACTAAAATAGTGGTTTTCTGATTTTCATAATGTAATTGGTAATAATTTTATTTGGTATAAATTAACAAATTCTTAAATTTTTACTTGTTTTATTCGAAACAATTTTATTTTTGCATTTTTATTTTATTCAGAATATTCAAAAAAAGCAGAGAAATAGTTGTTTTTTGTTGCAAAATACACGAAAAGTACACGATTTATAAACGAAAAGCGGCACTAAATTAACAAAGGTTTTATTAATGTTTTAACACATTTACTTTAATATTTTAAAACAATAACTTTGATTCTACTTTTCGAACTGGACTATGTGGCAACCATGTTTGTTGCCACCGGATTTATGCTTGATAAAAATTTCTAGTAATTTCCTAAAACGGAAAATTAAACAAGTAATTGCATTAATCCTTTTAATATTTTAATACAAAATCAAGCTAAACAACTTGTCTTACGACAATAATTTTGTTAATAGAAACTAATTTCCTGCAAGAAAGACGAAAATTGCTCAAAGTGTCAGTCTGTGGCAGCTAGATTTTAGCTTTAACTGAAATTTCCGGTGATTAATGTTTTCCAGACCTGATTTATGTTTTTTCGATAAATAAAAAAATATTTTTATTAAAAATAAAATTTTCCGCTATTGGGACCATCTTGAAAGCAAAAAGTCGTAATGTTTTTTTAATGATAGATCTCTCATTATGACAAAGCCAAACGAACACCAGCCAAATCTTTGCCAAGCAACAACCAGGAAACGAACTTAAACTTATAAGGAATAAAAAAGCATGATCTTCAGGACATTAATTTTAATTCAAAATACCCTAGGACAATGATTTTGAATGGTTGAATAAATCGGATCCCGAAAATTTGCACGTAATATACTATAAAGAAATAAAATGTGCATAAGAAATATTTTAAAGGATAACAATTAATAACGAGGATAACAAGGAATTCCTTAATTAATGACAAACGAAAGAAGTTCATGTCCGTCACGTACGTTCCTCAATTATCAGATATTCTATTAAAATCTATATGTTACAATTAAGATGAAGTAAAAATACTCCATTCAATACATTAAGACACTATTTTAATAAAAGTCTAAGTCTATCAGGTATGCTACAGAAATTTCGATTCCGGCGACTCAAGAAAAGCTCCAACATAGACTCCTTTAAAAGGAGATCACTGAGACCGACGCCTGCCTCAACACTGGAAAAGACATTGATGAAGCTGTGGAGAAGCTATCACGACACATCTGCGAGGACGCCCATGCCTGCACGCCGCCAGTCAACCCCATGCACGACAAAAGGTAATGTTTGACTGGTCCGACGAGATCACAAATGCCCTCCGGGAGAAGAGATGCCTGCACCGTGTCTGGCACCTTAGTCTCTGGAAGTGCGCAGAGATCATAATGATTCCGAAAGCAGGAAAACCGGAGCATGACCTCGTCTCGTACCGTCCAATCAGTCTGTTGGCAATACTCTCCAAGGTGTTCGGAAGAATATTTTTGGCCAGAGTGTTGCCACTACTGGACGAAGGTAACGTACAACACGAACAGATCCTAATACGCTACATACGCAGACGATACTGCGACAAGTCGCAGCATATAACATTCGCCACTCGAAGACTCAATTGCCCCCCCAGTCAGCATTCATGGCGTTTGAATTGGAAAGCTCATCTCAAGACCAAAAGAACGCCTTTAAACTTGAAGCTGTCCAAGATGCAGTGGCTACTCCGCAAGAGATCCTCAGTATCACCAAACCGATGCTGCTACAAGACCATCCTAAAGCCTGTATGGCCATATTTTATTCAGCTTTGGGGCACGGCTTCAGACTCAAACGTTGAAGTCCTGCTAAGATTTCAGAGCAAACTACTCCGAATAATTATCTAAGCACCTCCGTTCGTGCGCAGAAAACACAAAAAGGCTACTGTACTTGGAGTGATTTTATTTTTTTTAAACATGGTTAATCTTGGTTGGGCTGTCATTGTGTATCAATTCATTTTAGTTGCACTTCTATAAATCTATTAATATATTATTTAAGATGTAGAAAATGACTTCAAAATTAGTTTTTTATTATATTTATTACATTACCATGGATTTAATTTATAAAATTCATAATTGTTATTGTTTCAAGAAAACAAAATAGAATTCAAAATAGCGCGCTTATTATTTGTTAGGAGAGAAAGACCAGAACGGTCTCTGAAGCGTTATGGTCATAGTTGTAATAATAATATACATATATGGATAGCTGCTAGCACAAGGCTGCGCGACTACTCCATGTTTTGCAATTCAAAATGAGCGCCGGGCGTTAGTTAGATTACTTTATCTGATATTTATTAAATAAAACTAATTTATAAAATTACATTTTTACTTTATTTAATTTTTTTCAGGATTCTATTGAACAGTGGCGTAACGTGTTTGAATTAGCTGCAATTATTTCTATTTTTACCTACGTAGTATATCAGATATTTGCAACAGCAGAGATACAACCCTGGAATGTAAAAAAGCCAGGTCACTTAGATGAAAAAAATGAAAGTATAAAACATGTAAATGATTCAATAAGTACACTTAACCAATTGGAAATGAAATAAACATTTTATACTTTAAGAATTGTCATGTTATGTGGTAATACATAGTTAATAAACTTGTAAAATGTATGTTATATTATGTTATTTATTAGATGCTAAAACTGGTTGCTATCAATAAACTGTATACAAGATTTTACTTATTTATTTTTTTTATTTATTTATTTATTTACGTCAACTAACACAGCAGTCGACGAAAAAGCTTAAGCTAAAGACAGATAGTAATTAATTGAAGAAGATAGCTTAGCTATATACACAACTAAACATCCCCGACCCGGTGGAGGTGTTTTATTTGCATAAGGTGCCAGCTATGCCCCGATTCACAGCCAATGTGGTCAGGGATGAGTTGCAGCCAATCCAAGTCCAGAATATTTTCATTGGTTTCGCTGTAGATGATTAAAAAGTATAGCGCGAAGAGAACTGACAGAAAGATGAGGAGAAATTAGGTGAGAAAGGTTGTTAAAAGATTGGCAAAGAACACGAAAAGGTTCGTGAAGAGAGTAGTTAGTCAGACATCTACTAAGGTAAATAGGAAAAAAGTTTCTGGTCCGACGTGAGGAAACACAAAAATATAGCGTACCTAGTAAATTAGTAGAAATGACTTCGCCGTTAACTAGTTTATGGAGAAAGAGAATGCCAAAAACGAGCCTACGGTTGTAAAGTGAAGGAAGATTAATAAGAAGACTGTCAGAATAAGAAGGTAGGCGAAGACTCGGGTCCCAATTAAGACCTCGTAACGCAAACTTAAGGAATTGCTTCTGTACCGATTTAATACTACGCTGGTGAACATCATATTGCGGGTTCCACACTGGCGAGCAATATTCGAGACTAGGGCGAACTAACGAAGTGTATAAAACCTTTGTTATATAGGGATCATCAAATTCTTTGGCCCAACGTTTAATAAAGCCAAGAAGGCTGCATGCTCTATTGACAATTGAAGAAATATGAACATTAAATGAAAGTTTTGGGTCAAACATAACGCCTAAGTCTTTAAAGGATGGTACACAATCTAACAGAACAGACTTAATGGAGTAATGAGCTAGGAACGGAGACAAACGACTGAAAGTCATAAAAGAACACTTAGAGGCATTAAGGTGTAATTTATTAACGTGGCACCAATCACAGAACGCATCGAGATCAGATTGCAAGTACTGTTGGAAAGAAGGATCATTATAGGAATAACAAATCTTGACGTCATCCGCAAACATGAGCACGCGTGAGTGAACCAAGGCCAAGGGTAAATCATTTATAAACAGGGTAAATAACAGTGGGCCCAGATGACTGCCTTGGGGTACACCAGACGTAACTTGAATAGTTTTAGATATTGAGAAACGAAAAGACACCTTTTGGGTTCTGCCAATAAGATACGACTTTAACCAAGCCAACAGTTTCGGGGAAAAACCCATGATGTTAAGTTTCGCGAGAAGCATAGAATGATCAACCGTATCGAAAGCCTTACTAAAGTCAGTATAAATAACATCAGTTTGACACTTTTTACGGAAGCCATGGTGTACAAGGGTAGTCAATTCTAAAAGGTTAGTAAGCGACGAACGACCTTTCATGAAGCCATGCTGACAAGGAGAAATAGTGGATCTGGATAGGTGTTGAAGGGAAGACGTAATAATTTTCTCAAACAGCTTTGGTATTGCCGAAAGTTTGGCAATGCCACGGTAGTTAGAAACATCCGATTTGCTACCCTTTTTAAAAAGCGGAATAATTATAAGACTCCTTCCAAATATCGGGAAAGCTACAAGTCTCACTCGATATAAAGAATACCCGAGATAAAGGCTTAGATAGGGAAATCGAACACATTTTAAGGATGCAACTAGGTATATTATCAGGACCGGGAACGAAGGAAGACGTCATAGATGACAAGCTAGAGATAATACAGTCTTCAGTAATAATAGGAAAAAACATACAATTTAAATGTGGGATTGAAAAGGGATAGGGTGTGGGATCCGAAACAGTAGTAGAATAAGTCGACTGAAAGAATTAAGCAAACAGATCTGCAATATCTGAATTATTATTAGCAGTCTGGTCATTAAGTCTGAAGGTGGAAGGTAGTACATTAGAGCGTCTTTTGGAATTAACAAAGTTGTAAAATCTTTTGGGGTTCTTATAAAATTCAACCTTACAGCGAACGATATAATTATTGTAGCATTGAGTGTTTAAAAGACAAAATTGAGATTTGGCTATACAGTAATTTGCATAGTCAAGTCGCGAACCAGTTTTTTTAAATCTTTTAAAATATCTCGATTTAATATTGCGGAGATTAGAGAGCCTACGTGTGAACCAGACTGGCGCGCTGGATACGGTAGAAACATTCACATAAGGAACGCAATTATCAATTAGAGAATTAAGAGCAGAGTAGAAAAACTTCACTGCACAATCTATATCGCAGCACACAAATAGAAATGACCAATCAAAAGAGAAAATAAGGCTATTAAGAAGATTGAAATTTGTTTTACGAAAACATCTACGACGAGAATTTGCGATGTTATTAAGTGATTTAGTAACGGAATTGTAAGAAATAGTAACTTCAATGGTAGGGTGATAAGGATCTTCAGGTTTCACTAGGGGCTGTGTTCGGGATACAGCACTAACAGTGGGATCAGAGACAAAAACAAGATCAAGGATTCTTTTAGAAGAGTTAAGGAAAGAATTCAACTGATATAGCGGACATTCAAGTAGGCAATCAAGAAAAACATGTTGAGATGAAGGAATTAAGAAAGATAGATTATTATCAACAAGCCAAGAAATATTAGGCAAGTTGAAATAACCTAAAACTATAAGGAAATCACGATCTTTCAGACGATTAAAAATAGTTTGCAAAGCATCAGCATGGTGCATATAGGTCATGATATCAGAAGCTGGAGGAATATATGAACAAGAAATATATAAGCTAAAGTTGGAACATGTAACTTCGACGCAAATAAACTCAACACCTAAGGGCAGATCAATCGGCACGACACTTGAACACAGATTCGAGTTAACAGCACCGCCTCCACCGCCACGACGACCAACACGATCAAGCCTATAAGAAATAAAGTTATTAGAAAGAATTTCATTATCCAAAACAGAGGAGTTAAGCCAAGTTTCAGAGAAAGCTAATATGTCAGCAGAACAGGTTCGAGAGCTTGGTAAGAAGTCCTTTTACATTTTGATAATGAATGCAAAGACTAGACGTTATTAGTTTTTTGAAGCAGAAGATAAATTAGGAAGGTGGACAAGCAACGGACGGGAGCGCTTGTTGGGCGCAAACTCGTGTACAACTAGGCCCTCTGGCTAGAATTTAGTATCAACCATAGCTGAAAAATTCTCATTTGGTACTGTAATTTTAAAAGAGGAGATTTCGCGAGGCCTTGAAAACTTAAACTTTTGAATTAAAACCTTAGCAGGGCATATATTACCAATGTAAGCTGCCACAGACGACTCAGAAGTATCTGGAGCAAGCCTAGAGATAAATAATTGTTTGCGATGAGGCACTACAGTTAGTGGAGGCGGAGGAGCATTGGGATCCGCAAGTGATTGAGAGCCAGCATGATCCTGTGGTTGATCAGAGTTCCCGTGAGGGATAGATTGAGGTACACCAGGGCTTGTAGTGGGTACTTCAATCTGAAAAGAAGGGCATAAAGAGGGACAAGAAGATGGTGTAGGCGAAAGTAAAATGGGTGACGATGTAATAGAGAGTGCTGGCGACTGCTTACGAGGAACTCAAGGGTACATTTCTTGGGCAACTTCTCAGAAGGTGGAACAAACTTAAATTGCGACAATAAATGTACGCTAGATTCACACTCGTTAGACAGCTGTTTGGCCAGTTTGTTTAAAGAAAGAAACTTTAAACGAAGATCCCTATACATACGGCTAAAATCAAGCTGCTGGCTGGCACAAGATGGGCAAGTCCAGCGCATTAAGCTAAGCTCAGGCTTAGACACAGAGAAACCAGAAAATTTGTCGTAGTCGCGGCCATTGAGGCCAGCACATTTTAAGTGAATAAGATTATCACAAAGCCAACAAGATATTGCTCTATACTGATCATCAAAACGATCAGAATATCTGCAAGTAGGTAGACAACAAGCCATTGAAAAGCCAAAAGAAACACAAGGCACAAAAAAAAAAAAAAATAAATAAATTTAAATATATAATAAATTTAAATACACAGTCCAAAGATAATTATCGATATAAAATCAATAATTGCAAATTAAACAAAGAGTGCACAGCACAAGAAAGAGTGCAAGAACAGTTATAAGCCGAGCTTTGAGAGGCGGCCTTACAATAATGATTACGCGGGAGAGAAACTAAGCACAAGCACAAAGCAGAGAGAACAACAAAACCACTAGCACTGATGGTATGATGGGGGCGATGAGGGTAGCAACTGCAGAAGCATTGACGAGAGAGAAAAACAAAAGAAAAAAAATTAAATGCACCAAACACTAATCACGAAACAGAAAAAACTGTTTAAACTATTCAATTTGGCGAATTATGGAAATAAACCACAAGGGTGTCAAGCAAAGAACACCAGCGAAAGCGTAAACAAACTAAGCACAATTTAAAATTGAGAGAAACAATAAATATTAATAAAAACTCTGGAGCTATGCAAAAACTCGACCGTCACGTCAGAGAGCAGAAGCTTTATAAGATTCGATAAATCGATTTATTCACCTGAATTCTAATCTTTTGATCTTAAATTAGCAGGAAATACAATTAATAAATAAATTTATAATAAAGAATATTCAATAAAACAGCAATAACAGAAAAAAATTATAAAAAAAAATAATTCAAAAATCGGTTTAAGATTCAGTGATGCAGGCTTTTGCTCAAATTCAACGATGCTTCCAAGTTCAACTGCTTTCTTCACCGACATGAAATTTTCATATTGGGTCCTTTAAGTAAGTGTGCATACCTCAATATTCAGCGTGACCTCGTCCTTTCAGCCTGAAGAAAGTTATCATCAGCCAGAACAATTTTCTCCGAATGTCTTACAAATTTTTAAAACAAGTCTCTGTTGCAATACATATAGCTTGTGGCGCCACTGTCCAGACACCAGTTCGATCGTCCAAAACTTGTTGCTTCCGACGCTTTCAGCAAACTTGACGATGGATGTTTTGTCTTATTCTGGTTCTAAGCGACATTCCAACCGATTAAACTGGGACAATTCCATTCAATGTGGGCTTTGCCACTACATGTTAAACAATTCCAAACTTTTTGCTTTTTCTTTAAATTGTGTCTCCTCATCGATTGCCTATGAACGATTGTAAATGAATTTGCACTTTCGATCGATTTTTGGATCTCTTTTTTGCTTTCTCCTTCCTCTCTCATTTTAATGCATAACATGTCGAAACTCGGCAAATTGTCTCGCGCCTCTATGAGGACAACGAAATTGTCGAATTCGTCTGGAAGACTGAAAAGCAAAATAATCTGATGTAACGCGGACATTATACCTTTATATATATTTTGTGGAAACCGTCTCGTACACAGCGCGAAAACTAATTTCTTCAAAAATGAAGACAACAACCATGTTGGCACTTTGGCTAGGCCCATAACCTATTGTAATAAGATATATAAAGTAACAGAATGTGTATAGTTGGTTGTGTGTGATCTTGCATGCATTGAGTTGTGCGAGAATTAGATTTTATGAAAATCAGTTTTCTTTAAATTGCGGGAGCGTAATGGGGCGTGGCATACTACGCGAGTCTACATATCTACATTCCGTCCCCCAACGGTACGCACACCACCCAATCATCAAGACTTTGGTTCGATCTCACGTTATAATGGTTTATTTCCTCTTGCAATCTCTCTCGCGTGTTCTCCACCCAGCCACTTCCGGCTTCGGCGTCCTGGCCCGTTCTGCCCACATTCCCGCTGCTGCTGCTCCTCCTGCTCGCTGCCCCTATTGCTGCTGCAGCTGGCACTGCTGCTGCTGCCGCTGATGCTGGCGCTGCTGCTGCTGCCGCTGATGCTGCTGCCGCTGCTGCTGATGCTGCTGCTGCTGATGCCGCTGCAGCCGCTAATGCTGTTGTATCGTGTTAACTCCTCCCCCTCTAAAGATCAATTGATAGGTTCTGGGTCGGCAAAATAGAAAAACGGTTTTCGTTTTGCCAAGTCCATTTAATGTCTTGTCAGCATAGCTATCTGCAGTCCGAGCAGCTTTTTGTCTTGCATCTTCAATTGTAAAGTTCGTTGGCAGGTCAGCGGTTCGAGCGAGCTTTGGGATAACAGGAGCTGAAGAAATGAGCTGTAGCAGACTGTTGTAGAGTGGGCATCTTTGTTGGTGGAGACATTAAATATTACTTATAATGTTAGGTTAGTATTCTTAAATGGTATTGTTTATTGTTATTTACCAGGTTTGTGAAGAGTGCCAGTTATTAATTATTTTGATAAAAGATAGTGATTTCGTATAATTTTTTAATCGCGACATACCCAAAGAATTTGATGTCCTCAAATGTTTCGCGTTTGAAATTTGTTAGCCCTTGATAATTTATTCGGGAAACCCTGTCAAGAAAAATGTCAACCGGTTTTCGGTTCGTCACTGAGTGGACCGAGTTATTATACCTATCAACTGACATAGGCACGAGTTCAGTTACCTTAAGTAACGGAAACTCTATTTTTAAACACCTGTAGATTTTTAAGAATGTTGAATGAAATCTTTCGACTTGACCGTTTACTTCGCTTCGCTGCGTTGGGGTGTGGTATACCTCTATTTCCAATCATCTTAGGTAATTATGAACTGTTGGACAAAGGAGGCCCCGCTCATTGTCCATCACCAGAATTTTAGGTGCCGTGATATTTCATTATTTCACTATTGTGAAGCACTTCTGCTAATTTTTCACGTAGTTTGAGAGCCGATTTAGATTCTAGAGGGAAAAGCTTGGCGAATTTGGAAAATTTGTCTATACAGCTAATAAACTTGTGCTTTTCCAACATGAAGACGTCCACGTGTAGAATTTCGCACAGATAGTTCGGTTCAGTGGTTGGCTGTAGAAGGGGCTTATTAGGGTATCTGTCGTATTTGTGTGCCTTGCAGATCTGACAAGTTGCAGTAAACGCTTTTATTTTGTTTGCCATTTTTGGGAAATAACATCGTTCTAACAGCTGACGTCTGACCTCTCCGGAATTTCTATGGGCTCTCCGATGTTCGTTATCAATTGCTTCGAGAATCTCGTCTTCTCCTACTAATTCAGTTACCAGTCTTTGTGTGACCCTAAGCTTGTAGGACTTAATGAAATCTAGGTAACATGTTTGTAGGAGCTGTAAATGGCTTTCAGGTATTTTTATTCCATTAATTAGAGATGGATTGATGTAAGTCTTTAGCAAACTAGTTATCTCTGAAGTGGTCAATGTTTTCAATGGGACTAGGTGACGCTTGAACCCGGGGTGTGAGTTAATACAAGAATAGCCTGAAGAAAGTTATCATCAGCCAGAACAATTTTCTCCGAATGTCTTACAAATTTTTAAAACAAGTCTCTGTTGCAATACATATAGCTTGTGGCGCCACTGTCCAGACACCAGTTCGATCGTCCAAAACTTGTTGCTTCCGACGCTTTCAGCAAACTTGACGATGGCTGTTTTGTCTTATTCTGGTTCTAAGCGACATTCCAACCGATTAAACTGGGACAATTCCATTCAATATGGGCTTTGCCACTACATGTTAAACAATTCCAAACTTTTTGCTTTTTCTTTAAATTGTGTCTCCTCATCGATTGCCTATGAACGATTGTAAATGAATTTGCACTTTCGATCGATTTTTGGATCTCTTTTTTGCTTTCTCCTTCCTCTCTCATTTTAATGCATAACATGTCGAAACTCGGCAAATTGTCTCGCGCCTCTATGAGGACAACGAAATTGTCGAATTCGTCTGGAAGACTGAAAAGCAAAATAATGTGATGTAACGCGGACATTATACCTTTATATATATTTTGTGGAAACCGTCTCGTACACAGCGCGAAAACTAATTTCTTCAAAAATGAAGACAACAACCATGTTGGCACTTTGGCTAGGCCCATAACCTATTGTAATAAGATATATAAAGTAACAGAATGTTTATAGTTGGTTGTGTGTGATCTTGCATGCATTGAGTTGTGCGAGAATTAGATTTTATGAAAATCAGTTTTCTTTAAATTGCGGGAGCGTAATGGGGCGTGGCATACTACGCGAGTCTACATATCTACATTCCGTCCCCCAACGGTACGCACACCACCCAATCATCAAGACTTTGGTTCGATCTCACGTTATAATGGTTTATTTCCTCTTGCAATCTCTCTCGCGTGTTCTCCACCCAGCCACTTCCGGCTTCGGCCTCCTGGCCCGTTCTGCCCACATTCCCGCTGCTGCTGCTCCTCTTGCTCGCTGCCCCTATTGCTGCTGCAGCTGGCACTGCTGCTGCTGCCGCTGATGCTGGCGCTGCTGCTGCTGCCGCTGATGCTGCTGCCGCTGCTGCTGATGCTGCTGCTGCTGATGCCGCTGCAGCCGCTAATGCTGTTGTATCGTGTTAACTCCTCCCCCTCTAAAGATCAATTGATAGGTTCTGGGTCGGCAAAATAGAAAAACGGTTTTCGTTTTGCCAAGTCCATTTAATGTCTTGTCAGCATAGCTATCTGCAGTCCGAGCAGCTTTTTGTCTTGCATCTTCAATTGTAAAGTTCGTTGGCAGGTCAGCGGTTCGAGCGAGCTTTGGGATAACAGGAGCTGAAGAAATGAGCTGTAGCAGACTGTTGTAGAGTGGGCATCTTTGTTGGTGGAGACATTAAATATTACTTATAATGTTAGGTTAGTATTCTTAAATGGTATTGTTTATTGTTATTTACCAGGTTTGTGAAGAGTGCCAGTTATTAATTATTTTGATAAAAGATAGTGATTTCGTATAATTTTTTAATCGCGACATACCCAAAGAATTTGATGTCCTCAAATGTTTCGCGTTTGAAATTTGTTAGCCCTTGATAATTTATTCGGGAAACCCTGTCAAGAAAAATGTCAACCGGTTTTCGGTTCGTCACTGAGTGGACCGAGTTATTATACCTATCAACTGACATAGGCACGAGTTCAGTTACCTTAAGTAACGGAAACTCTATTTTTAAACACCTGTAGATTTTTAAGAATGTTGAATGAAATCTTTCGACTTGACCGTTTACTTCGCTTCGCTGCGTTGGGGTGTGGTATACCTCTATTTCCAATCATCTTAGGTAATTATGAACTGTTGGACAAAGGAGGCCCCGCTCATTGTCCATCACCAGAATTTTAGGTGCCGTGATATTTCATTATTTCACTATTGTGAAGCACTTCTGCTAATTTTTCACGTAGTTTGAGAGCCGATTTAGATTCTAGAGGGAAAAGCTTGGCGAATTTGGAAAATTTGTCTATACAGCTAATAAACTTGTGCTTTTCCAACATGAAGACGTCCACGTGTAGAATTTCGCACAGATAGTTCGGTTCAGTGGTTGGCTGTAGAAGGGGCTTATTAGGGTATCTGTCGTATTTGTGTGCCTTGCAGATCTGACAAGTTGCAGTAAACGCTTTTATTTTGTTTGCCATTTTTGGGAAATAACATCGTTCTAACAGCTGACGTCTGACCTCTCCGGAATTTCTATGGGCTCTCCGATGTTCGTTATCAATTGCTTCGAGAATCTCGTCTTCTCCTACTAATTCAGTTACCAGTCTTTGTGTGACCCTAAGCTTGTAGGACTTAATGAAATCTAGGTAACATGTTTGTAGGAGCTGTAAATGGCTTTCAGGTATTTTTATTCCATTAATTAGAGATGGATTGATGTAAGTCTTTAGCAAACTAGTTATCTCTGAAGTGGTCAATGTTTTCAATGGGACTAGGTGACGCTTGAACCCGGGGTGTGAGTTAATACAAGAATAGCCTGAAGAAAGTTATCATCAGCCAGAACAATTTTCTCCGAATGTCTTACAAATTTTTCAAACAAGTCTCTGTTGCAATACATATAGCTTGTGCCGCCACTGTCCAGACACCAGTTCGATCGTCCAAAACTTGTTGCTTCCGACGCTTTCAGCAAACTTGACGATGGATGTTTTGTCTTATTCTCGTTCTAAGCAACGTTCCAACCGATTACATTGGGACAATTCCATTCAATATGGGCTTTGCCACTACATGCTAAACAATTCCAAACTTTTTGCTTTTTCTTTAAATTGTGTCTCCTTATCGATTGCCTATGAACGATTGTAAATGAATTTGCACTTTCGATCGATTTTTGGATCTCTTTTTTGCTTTCTCCTTCCTCTCTCATTTTAATGCATAACATGTCGAAACTCGGCAAATTCTCTCGCGCCTCTATGAGGACAACGAAATTGTCGAATTCGTCTGGAAGACTGAAAAGCAAAATAATCTGATGTAACGCGGACATTATACCTTTATATATATTTTGTGGAAACCGTCTCGTACACAGCGCGAAAACTAATTTCTTCAAAAATGAAGACAACAACCATGTTGGCACTTTGGCTAGGCCCATAACCTATTGTAATAAGATATATAAAGTAACAGAATGTGTATAGTTGGTTGTGTGTGATCTTGCATGCATTGAGTTGTGCGAGAATTAGATTTTATGAAAATCAGTTTTCTTTAAATTGCGGGAGCGTAATGGGGCGTGGCATACTACGCGAGTCTACATATCTACATTCCGTCCCCCAACGGTACGCACACTACCCAATCATCAAGACTTTGGTTCGATCTCACGTTATAATGGTTTATTTCCTCTTGCAATCTCTCTCGCGTGTTCTCCACCCAGCCACTTCCGGCTTCGGCCTCCTGGCCCGTTCTACCCACATTCCCGCTGCTGCTGCTCCTCCTGCTCGCTGCCCCTATTGCTGCTGCAGCTGGCACTGCTGCTGCTGCAGCTGGCACTGCTGCTGCTGCCGCTGATGCTGGCGCTGCTGCTGCTGCCGCTGATGCTGCTGCCGCTGCTGCTGATGCTGCTGCTGCTGATGCCGCTGCAGCCGCTAATGCTGTTGTATCGTGTTAACTCCTCCCCCTCTAAAGATCAATTGATAGGTTCTGGGTCGGCAAAATAGAAAAACGGTTTTCGTTTTGCCAAGTCCATTTAATGTCTTGTCAGCATAGCTATCTGCAGTCCGAGCAGCTTTTTGTCTTGCATCTTCAATTGTAAAGTTCGTTGGCAGGTCAGCGGTTCGAGCGAGCTTTGGGATAACAGGAGCTGAAGAAATGAGCTGTAGCAGACTGTTGTAGAGTGGGCATCTTTGTTGGTGGAGACATTAAATATTACTTATAATGTTAGGTTAGTATTCTTAAATGGTATTGTTTATTGTTATTTACCAGGTTTGTGAAGAGTGCCAGTTATTAATTATTTTGATAAAAGATAGTGATTTCGTATAATTTTTTAATCGCGACATACCCAAAGAATTTGATGTCCTCAAATGTTTCGCGTTTGAAATTTGTTAGCCCTTGATAATTTATTCGGGAAACCCTGTCAAGAAAAATGTCAACCGGTTTTCGGTTCGTCACTGAGTGGACCGAGTTATTATACCTATCAACTGACATAGGCACGAGTTCAGTTACCTTAAGTAACGGAAACTCTATTTTTAAACACCTGTAGATTTTTAAGAATGTTGAATGAAATCTTTCGACTTGACCGTTTACTTCGCTTCGCTGCGTTGGGGTGTGGTATACCTCTATTTCCAATCATCTTAGGTAATTATGAACTGTTGGACAAAGGAGGCCCCGCTCATTGTCCATCACCAGAATTTTAGGTGCCGTGATATTTCATTATTTCACTATTGTGAAGCACTTCTGCTAATTTTTCACGTAGTTTGAGAGCCGATTTAGATTCTAGAGGGAAAAGCTTGGCGAATTTGGAAAATTTGTCTATACAGCTAATAAACTTGTGCTTTTCCAACATGAAGACGTCCACGTGTAGAATTTCGCACAGATAGTTCGGTTCAGTGGTTGGCTGTAGAAGGGGCTTATTAGGGTATCTGTCGTATTTGTGTGCCTTGCAGATCTGACAAGTTGCAGTAAACGCTTTTATTTTGTTTGCCATTTTTGGGAAATAACATCGTTCTAACAGCTGACGTCTGACCTCTCCGGAATTTCTATGGGCTCTCCGATGTTCGTTATCAATTGCTTCGAGAATCTCGTCTTCTCCTACTAATTCAGTTACCAGTCTTTGTGTGACCCTAAGCTTGTAGGACTTAATGAAATCTAGGTAACATGTTTGTAGGAGCTGTAAATGGCTTTCAGGTATTTTTATTCCATTAATTAGAGATGGATTGATGTAAGTCTTTAGCAAACTAGTTATCTCTGAAGTGGTCAATGTTTTCAATGGGACTAGGTGACGCTTGAACCCGGGGTGTGAGTTAATACAAGAATAGCCTGAAGAAAGTTATCATCAGCCAGAACAATTTTCTCCGAATGTCTTACAAATTTTTCAAACAAGTCTCTGTTGCAATACATATAGCTTGTGCCGCCACTGTCCAGACACCAGTTCGATCGTCCAAAACTTGTTGCTTCCGACGCTTTCAGCAAACTTGACGATGGATGTTTTGTCTTATTCTCGTTCTAAGCAACGTTCCAACCGATTACATTGGGACAATTCCATTCAATATGGGCTTTGCCACTACATGCTAAACAATTCCAAACTTTTTGCTTTTTCTTTAAATTGTGTCTCCTTATCGATTGCCTATGAACGATTGTAAATGAATTTGCACTTTCGATCGATTTTTGGATCTCTTTTTTGCTTTCTCCTTCCTCTCTCATTTTAATGCATAACATGTCGAAACTCGGCAAATTCTCTCGCGCCTCTATGAGGACAACGAAATTGTCGAATTCGTCTGGAAGACTGAAAAGCAAAATAATCTGATGTAACGCGGACATTATACCTTTATATATATTTTGTGGAAACCGTCTCGTACACAGCGCGAAAACTAATTTCTTCAAAAATGAAGACAACAACCATGTTGGCACTTTGGCTAGGCCCATAACCTATTGTAATAAGATATATAAAGTAACAGAATGTGTATAGTTGGTTGTGTGTGATCTTGCATGCATTGAGTTGTGCGAGAATTAGATTTTATGAAAATCAGTTTTCTTTAAATTGCGGGAGCGTAATGGGGCGTGGCATACTACGCGAGTCTACATATCTACATTCCGTCCCCCAACGGTACGCACACTACCCAATCATCAAGACTTTGGTTCGATCTCACGTTATAATGGTTTATTTCCTCTTGCAATCTCTCTCGCGTGTTCTCCACCCAGCCACTTCCGGCTTCGGCCTCCTGGCCCGTTCTGCCCACATTCCCGCTGCTGCTGCTCCTCCTGCTCGCTGCCCCTATTGCTGCTGCAGCTGGCACTGCTGCTGCTGCAGCTGGCACTGCTGCTGCTGCCGCTGATGCTGGCGCTGCTGCTGCTGCCGCTGATGCTGCTGCCGCTGCTGCTGATGCTGCTGCTGCTGATGCCGCTGCAGCCGCTAATGCTGTTGTATCGTGTTAACTCCTCCCCCTCTAAAGATCAATTGATAGGTTCTGGGTCGGCAAAATAGAAAAACGGTTTTCGTTTTGCCAAGTCCATTTAATGTCTTGTCAGCATAGCTATCTGCAGTCCGAGCAGCTTTTTGTCTTGCATCTTCAATTGTAAAGTTCGTTGGCAGGTCAGCGGTTCGAGCGAGCTTTGGGATAACAGGAGCTGAAGAAATGAGCTGTAGCAGACTGTTGTAGAGTGGGCATCTTTGTTGGTGGAGACATTAAATATTACTTATAATGTTAGGTTAGTATTCTTAAATGGTATTGTTTATTGTTATTTACCAGGTTTGTGAAGAGTGCCAGTTATTAATTATTTTGATAAAAGATAGTGATTTCGTATAATTTTTTAATCGCGACATACCCAAAGAATTTGATGTCCTCAAATGTTTCGCGTTTGAAATTTGTTAGCCCTTGATAATTTATTCGGGAAACCCTGTCAAGAAAAATGTCAACCGGTTTTCGGTTCGTCACTGAGTGGACCGAGTTATTATACCTATCAACTGACATAGGCACGAGTTCAGTTACCTTAAGTAACGGAAACTCTATTTTTAAACACCTGTAGATTTTTAAGAATGTTGAATGAAATCTTTCGACTTGACCGTTTACTTCGCTTCGCTGCGTTGGGGTGTGGTATACCTCTATTTCCAATCATCTTAGGTAATTATGAACTGTTGGACAAAGGAGGCCCCGCTCATTGTCCATCACCAGAATTTTAGGTGCCGTGATATTTCATTATTTCACTATTGTGAAGCACTTCTGCTAATTTTTCACGTAGTTTGAGAGCCGATTTAGATTCTAGAGGGAAAAGCTTGGCGAATTTGGAAAATTTGTCTATACAGCTAATAAACTTGTGCTTTTCCAACATGAAGACGTCCACGTGTAGAATTTCGCACAGATAGTTCGGTTCAGTGGTTGGCTGTAGAAGGGGCTTATTAGGGTATCTGTCGTATTTGTGTGCCTTGCAGATCTGACAAGTTGCAGTAAACGCTTTTATTTTGTTTGCCATTTTTGGGAAATAACATCGTTCTAACAGCTGACGTCTGACCTCTCCGGAATTTCTATGGGCTCTCCGATGTTCGTTATCAATTGCTTCGAGAATCTCGTCTTCTCCTACTAAATCAGTTACCAGTCTTTGTGTGACCCTAAGCTTGTAGGACTTAATGAAATCTAGGTAACATGGATGGAGATGGATTGATGTAAGTCTTTAGCAAACTAGTTATCTCTGAAGTGGTCAATGTTTTCAATGGGACTAGGTGACGCTTGAACCCGGGGTGTGAGTTAATACAAGAATAGACAGATCGCGATGGTTCGAAAATAACCTGGTTTCTATAAACATTTATTGGGACCTCCATATGGGGAATAAGGTCAGAAGCGTCTTGTTGTCCACTGTGCATTGTTGCCAACGAGTCTGTGTCATGGAGGACCAATAGATTCGTGTCCGACTCGTCGGGGGCATGGGGGATACGCGATAACGCATCCGCAACCACGTTTGCCTTGCCCGGTTTATAGATCAGCTCATGATTATATTCTTCAATTTTCGCCTTCCAATGTTTCAACTTTGCATTGAAGTTCCTATTGCTCATGGCATACGTAAGCGGCTGGTGGTCCGTATAGATTTTTATGCAGCCAGCCCCATATAGAAACGTTCGTAGGTTGTCTAGAGCCCAAACAATGGCTAGCATCTCCTTTTCAATGGTGGCGTAATTTTCTTCAGTTTTGTCAAGCGATCTTGAGATGTATGCTATAGGACGATCTTCTCCTGAGCTAACTTGGGACAACACGGCGCCGAGAGCAAAGTCA
The DNA here is from genome assembly GCA_018903935.1 of Drosophila insularis. NCBI lineage: Eukaryota > Metazoa > Arthropoda > Insecta > Diptera > Drosophilidae > Drosophila > Drosophila insularis. Next base: position 423,607 of record JAEIFP010000213.1, read on the forward strand.
GATGCATCGGTAGTAAGATGAAAAGGTTTTGTAAAATCTGGAAAAGCTAAAACCTCCGATGAAGAAAGAAGGGTCTTAAGGTCTTTAAACGCTTCTAGTTTCAGTGGACCAAGCTCAATGGAAACTTTCTTGTATTGTGAGGCCTTGATTTGTGCGTGTTTTCCTCTGGTGAGATTTGTTAGGGGCTTGGCAATTTTCGTATAATCTTTGATGAATCTTCTGTAATACGATGTCATGCCTAAAAAGGATTTGAGCTGTTTCAGATTGGTGGGAGGCGGTATTTTTAACATTCCCTCTACTTTTTTCCTATCTACATTAATTCCTTGAGATGTGACAACATAACCCAGGAATTCAACACTGGTTTTTAGGAAGTGTGTCTTCTCCAAATTTACTTGTAGGGTTGCTTCACGAAGCCTTGAAAATATTGCCCTGAGGTTGTGCCAATGTTCTTCATAAGTAGCACTGAAAACAATTATGTCATCAATGTAAACATAACAAATTTTTCCTATATAGTCTCTAAAAACATCGTCGATCATTCTTTGGAATATGGCTGTAGCGTTTTTGAGCCCAAAGGGTAGTCTGAGAAATTCATATTTTGCATTAAGAGTTGAGAATGCGGTTTTTGGAATGTCTGCGGGATCCTGTATGTATCTGATGAAACTTCGAAGTTAAGTCAAGAGTCGTAAAGAGTTTCGCCTCGTATTTTGGGTCTCAGATGGAGAACCTTTGCCCTATACATAGGCTTGTCCCTGACTACCTAATAATCCTGGATGATTATATCTGCTCTTCGTATCCACGCGGAAAACATACAGGCTTCGCCTGAAAATATTTCTATCTCCTTTACGCAATCGGGGAGGGTTGCTATCTGCATAAGGTCATATTCGTTTATTGCGCGACTAACCACTTCGACCACAGTTTCCCCACGCCTATCTTCTAAGATTGTCACTTTCTCCTTTTGCTTTTTTAGCTCCTCGGTCAACACTGCCATTTGTTCTACGAAACATGTAATTGACTGTTTGATTTCTTCCATTGTTTGTACTTTTTTCTGTTCTCCAACTTATTTTTTGATTTTAATAAAATAATAAATTTTTTTCAGTTTTTCGATTTTAAAAAATATAAAAATAATAAATTTTTTCAGTTTATTTCAATAGTGTAATTTCAGTTTTTCTAGAATAAAATTGGGTATGATTTTTCGTTTTATTCATTAAATTTTGTTTTCGAACTTTCTTTATTGCTGAATTAAAATTATCTTTAATTGGGTATGTGTGGGTTTTATTCGCCCGAAAATAAGTTCGAAGTACAATTTCTAAGAGGCAACTTCTTCACTCTCCAGTTATTTAATTATCGTATGTTAATGTTGTAAGTATTTATTCTTTCTCCAAATATAACAGGGTAGTTTGCAGTTCTTCCGTTTTTCAAAGACTCCAAATTCTCCAAAGAATGATGGTGCTATGTGAAAAGATGAAAAATGGAATAAGTGTTTGTATGTACAAGTTTTTGTCGTTAAAAGTATTCAATTCCTTATATATTTGTTTTTTTTTCAAATTGTGTTTTTTCTTTTTTTTTTTATTTTGTTAATTCACAATTTTATTTGCTTTTCGTTTTCAATTTTTGAATATTTTCGTTTTTAATTGTCGCAAAGCTGTCTATCGTGATGCCCACCTATGTCGGTTTAGGGAGATCTCCATTATCCCTTTTAGTCCTAACAAGGACCTACTTAGGTGGAGGTGACTCCACATCCTCATTTGGGAGGATACCTTCGGTGGGAAGCACCACTGGTGGCCAATACCTGCGCATTTTTATTTTATTCTATTCTTCATAACTTGCCACTCGCGGTGGATTTGACACTCATTAATATTTTTGTAGGTGACCGCCAACCGCCACGTTCACGAGTGCCCATCAATTGCTAAACGAATGTTATTCCCTATTTCTTTTTTTTTATAATTTTTATTCATTTATGTCGCCAATGAGAATGTAAAATGCGACTTCCAAATTAACTCTTTGAGTTCCAACCACTTTCATTTTTAGCGGATATTCTTTATTTTTTATATCATGCACTGATGGAGATTTGAACCCGGACACAAAACATTAAAACTTTTGTTTTTATTTTTTTTGAAACCAACATTTCACATCCACTTGGCAACACAAAACAAAAAAAAATTTTTTGATTATTTTATGAATTTCTTACCTATGCCATACACCGACAGGGTTTTGAACCCCACACAAAACAAAAATTAACTTATGTATTGCCAGATAATGGTAGTAATGCCACAGAATTTAATTATCATTGGCAAGGTGATATTAAAAAGAAACCACGACTTGTCTGTTTGACAGATTTAGGGAGAGTGATCTTGAAACGAAAATTGTACATCAAATCAAGGGCTGATCTGCGTTTCTTTTATTTCACAGGAATTTAAACTGCTTCGCGACGGTCGCAGATTAACTAGAATTATTGCGTTTACTACACTCACACGCAGAATAATTGAAACATTTGATCTGCGCTGCCTTTATTTCATAGGAATTTTAGGTACGTTACGGCGGTCGCAGAGCAAGAATAATTTTTCCGTTTGTCAAGGTTCCAATGAACTTTGGCACACGCAGAGCAATCGAATCAATTGATTCGCGCTGCTTTTATTTCATAGGAATTTTAGGTGCATAGCGGCGGTCGCAGAGCAACAAGAAATGTTGCGTTTGTTAAGGTTCCAAGGAACTTTGGCACACGCAGAGCAATTGAAACAATTATTTATTTCATAGGAATTTAGAAGCGTCGCGGCGGTCGCAGATCAACTAGAATTATTGAATTTGTGCGGCACACGCAGAACAACTGAATAATTGTATTTGCTGAGATTCGGAGAAATGTCTCATCATCCAATACTTGGCAGCGATTCCAATATGTTTGTTGTGTAACCATCCACTTTAATTTTTCGGTGGGCATTCACAAGAAAAAAAACTTTTGATTTTTTTTTTTTTTTACTCACTTTTTATTGCATTTACTTTACTTTTTATTCGCTTTATTTTGGGAACACATTGGCTTAGGGCACTTATGAAAGAAAAAAAAAAAAAATGTATTATTTAAAGACTGCTCGGGCGCCAGTTAACTTCCTCTTATTTGAGGAGGTCACCTTGCAATAGCAAGGATTTGATTTCCGTCCCCCAATGGTACGCACACCACCCAATCATCAAGACTTTGGTTCGATCTCACGTTATTATGGTTTATTTCCTCTTGCAATCTCTCTCGCGTGTTCTCCACCCAGCCACCTCCGGCTTCGGCCTCCCGCTGCTGCTGCTCCTCCTGCTCGCTGCCCCTATTGCTGCTGCAGCTGGCACTGCTGCTGCTGCTGCCGATGATGTTGGCGCTGCTGCTGCTGCCGCTGATGCTGCTGCCGCTGCGGCTGATCCTGCTGATGCTGTTGCTGCTGCTGCTGCCGATGCTGCTGTTGCTGATGCCGCTGCAGCCGCTAATGCTGTTGTATCGTGTTAACTTACATAGTAATTTACCTTTTCATCCTATGAGTGTATGGTTAAAAAAACTTTGTTCAAAAGAAATGTAAGTCTGTAAATGATAACAGTTGAGGTCAGATCAGGGATCAGAACTAAAAGAATATTTTTCCAAGTTTTCAAGAAAAAGTCCATATTCAAAAATCGTTAACGACCAAATCGTTAAAAGCAACCCAATAACATCTGTAGGGTGTAAGATAAAATTTTGATTTAATTTGAACTGTGAAGTGTGAACAATAAAGCTGTTAATGCTATATATAGCATTATATATAATGAGCAGGTTGTATACATATTTTAAAGGTTTTGGTTTTGTAATGTTGTATTTTCTTGTTTCTTGGCATAAGTATTAAAATTTTCCATTTGCAAAACCTATAAAAATTAACCAATTTTGTCATGGGTGATACAGAAATTTCTAGAGGTTTTGAGTCAGTTTGTTTTTGAAATCTACACAAAGAAATCAACGACATTTAATTTTTAAACTCACTGCTAATGTTATATTATCTAACTATTTATGCTATTTTATTGGGCCTTTGAAATAATTAGGTGTATCGTAAAAGTGCTAATATTTGTTAAAATACACATTAAGTGAAATACTAAAATAGTGGTTTTCTGATTTTCATAATGTAATTGGTAATAATTTTATTTGGTATAAATTAACAAATTCTTAAATTTTTACTTGTTTTATTCGAAACAATTTTATTTTTGCATTTTTATTTTATTCAGAATATTCAAAAAAAGCAGAGAAATAGTTGATTTTTGTTGCAAAATACACGAAAATTACACGATTTATAAAAAAACGAAAAGCGGCACTAAATTAACAAAGGTTTTATTAATGTTTTAACACATTTACTTTAACATTTTAAAACAATAACTTTGATTCTATTTTTCGAACTGGACTATGTGGCAACCACCGGATTTATGCTTGATAAAAATTTCTAGTAATTTTCTTAAAACGCAAAATTAAAGAAGTAAAGTCGAAAATCACTCAAAGTGTCAGTCTGTGGCACCTAGATTTCAGCTTTGACTAAAATTTCCGCTGATTAATGTTTTCCACACCTGATTAATGTTTTTTCGATAAATGAAAAAATATTTTTATTAAAAATAAAATTTTCCGCTATTGGGACCATCTTGAAAGCAAAAAGTCTTAATGTTTTTTTAATGATAGATCTCTCATTATGACAAAGCCAAACGAACACCAGCCAAATCTTTGCCACGAATAAAAAAGCATGATCTTCAGGACATATTAATTTTAATTCAAAACACCCTAGGACAATGATTTTGAATAAATCGGATCCCCGAAAATTCGCACGTAATATACCATAAAGAAATAAAATGTGCATAAGAAATATTTTAAAGTATAACAATTAATAACGAGGATAACAAGGAATTCCTTAATTAATGACAAACGAAAGAAGTTTATGTCCGTCACGTACGTTCCTCAATTATCAGATATTCTATTAAAATCTATATGTTACAATTAAGAAGAAGTAAAAATAGTCCACTAAATATCAATATAAATATATAAAAATAGGACACTATTTTAATAAAAGTCTAAGTCTATCAGGTATACTACAGAAATTTCGATTCCGGCGACTCAAGAAAAGCTCCAACATAGACTCCTTTAAAAGGAGATCACTGAGGCCGACGCCTGCCTCATCACTGGAAAAGACATTGATGAAGCTGTGGAGAAGCTATCACGACACATCTGCGAGGACGCCCATGCCTGCACGCCGCCAGTCAACCCCATGCACGACAAAAGGTAATGCTTGACTAGTCCGACGAGAGCACAAATGACCTGTGGGAGAAGAGATGCCTGCGCCGTGTCTGGCACCTTAGTCTCTGGAAGTGCGCAGAGATCATAATGATTCCGAAAGCAGGAAAACCGGAGCATGACCTCGCCTCGTACCGTCCAATCAGTCTGCTGGCAATACTCTCCAAGGTATTCGAAAGAATATTTTTGGCCAGAGTGTTGCCACTACTTGACGAAGGTAACATATTACCTGAACACCAATTTGGCTTCCGACGACATCATGGCATTCCAGAAAATGTCACCGCATTGTTGGGAAGGTTCTTGTCTCCTTCGAAGACAAGCTTTACACTTCCCTTGCCTTCTTGGACATCAAGCAGGCTTTCGACCGTGTCTGGCACGACGGGCTTCTGCACAGGCTTAAAATATAGCTACCTGCACCTTAATTCATGGTTCTGAAGTCCCAACTTACTGACAGAAGCGTCTACGTCAGGTATGAGAGCTCCATGTCCAGAATTAAGTGCATCAATGCGGGCGTTCCACAGGGCAGTGTGCTGGGCCCCATCCTCTACACTTTGTACACCGCAGCTCTGCCAGCCAACACGAACAGCTCCTAATACGCCACATACGCAGACGATACTGCGACAAGTCGCAGCATATAACATTCGCCACTCGAAGACTCAATTGCCCCCCCAGACAGCTTTCATGGCGTTTGAATTGGAAAGCTCATCTCAAGACCAAAAGAACGCCTTTAAACTTGAAGCTGTCCAAGATGCAGTGGCTACTCCGCAAGAGATCCTCAGTATCACCAAACCGATGCTGCTACAAGGCCATCCTATAGCCTGGATGGCCATATGTTATTTAACCCTTGGGCCCGGCTTCAGATTCAAACGTTGAAGTCCTGCAAAGATTATTTTATTTTTTATTTTTATTTATTTATTTATTTATTTAAGAAGATAGCTTAGCTATCTATACAACTAAACATCCCCGACCCGGTGGAGTTGTTCTATTTGCATAAGGTGCCAGCTATGCCCCGATTCACAGCCAATGTGGTCAGGGATAAGTTGCAGCCAATCCAAGTCCAGAATATTTTCATTGGTCTCGCTGTAGATGATTAAAAAGTATAGCGCGAAGAGAAGGGACAGAAAGATGAGGAGAAATTAGGTGAGAAAGGTTGTTAAAAGATTGGCAAAGAACACGAAAAGGTTCGTGAGGAGAGTAGTTAGTCAGACATCTACTAAGGAACACAAAAATATAGCGTATTTAGTAAATTAGTAGAAATGATTTCGCCGTTGACTAGTTTATGGAGAAAGAGAATGCCAAAAACAAGCCTCCGGTTGTAAAGTGAAGGAAGATTAATATGAAGAAGTCTGTCAGAATAAGAAGGTAGGCGAAGACTCGGGTCACAATTAAGACCGCGTAACGCAAACTTAAGGAATTGCTTCTGTACCGATTCAATACTACGCTGGTGAACATCATATTGCGGGTTCTACACTGGCGAGCAATATTCGAGACTAGGGCGAACTAACGAAGTGTATAAAACCTTTGTCACATAGGGATCATCCAATTCTTTGGCCCAACGTTTAGTAAAGCCAAGGAGGCTGCATGCTCTATTGACAATTGAAGAAATATGAACATTAAATGAAAGTTTTGGGTCAAACATAACGCCTAAGTCTTTAAAGGATGGTACACAATCTAACAGAACAGACTTAATGGAGTAATGAGCTAGGAACGGAGACAAACGACTGAAAGTCATAAAAGAACACTTAGAGGCATTAAGGTGTAATTTATTAACGTGGCACCAATCACAGAACGCATCGAGATCAGATGGCAAGTACTGTTGGAAAGAAGGATCATTATAGGAATAACAAATCTTGACGTCATCCGCAAACATGAGCACGCGTGAGTTAACCAAGGCCAAGGGTAAATCATTTATAAACAGGGTAAATAACAGTGGGCCCAGATGACTGCCTTGGGGTACACCTGACGTAACTTGAATAGTTTTAGATATTGAGAAACGAAAAGACACCTTTTGGGTTCTGCCAATAAGATACGACTTTAACCAAGCCAACAGTTTCGGGGAAAAACCCATGATGTTAAGTTTCGCGAGAAGCATAGAATGATCAACCGTATCGAAAGCCTTACTAAAGTCAGTATAAATAACATCAGTTTGACACTTTTTACGGAAGCCATGGTGTACAAGGGTAGTCAATTCTAAAAGGTTAGTAAGCGACGAACGACCTTTCATGAAGCCATGCTGACAAGGAGAAATAGTGGATCTGGATAGGTGTTGAAGGGAAGACGTAATAATTTTCTCAAACAGCTTTGGTATTGCCGAAAGTTTGGCAATGCCACGGTAGTTAGAAACATCCGATTTGCTACCCTTTTTAAAAAGCGGAATAATTATAAGACTCCTTCCAAATATCGGGAAAGCTACAAGTCTCACTCGATATAAAGAATACCCGAGATAAAGGCTTAGATAGGGAAATCGAACACATTTTAAGGATGCAACTAGGTATATTATCAGGACCGGGAACGAAGGAAGACGTCATAGATGACAAGCTAGAGATAATACAGTCTTCAGTAATAATAGGAAAAAACATACAATTTAAATGTGGGATTGAAAAGGGATAGGGTGTGGGATCCGAAACAGTAGTAGAATAAGTCGACTGAAAGAATTTAGAAAACAGATCTGCAATATCTGAGTCATTATTAGCAGTCTGGTCATTAAGTCTGAAGGTGGAAGGTAGTACATTAGAGCGTCTTTTGGAATTAAAAAAGTTGTAAAATCTTTTGGGGTTCTTATAAAATTCAACCTTACAGCGAACGATATAATTATTGTAGCATTGAGTGTTTAAAAGACAAAATTGAGATTTGGCTATACAGTAATTTGCATAGTCAAGTCGCGAACCAGTTTTTTTAAATCTTTTAAAATATCTCGATTTAATATTGCGGAGATTAGACAGCCTACGTGTGAACCAGACTGGCGCGCTGGAGACGGTAGAGACATTCACATAAGGGACGCATTTATCAATTAGAGAATTAAGAGCAGAGTAGAAAAACTTCACTGCACAATCTATATCGCAGCATGACAAATGACCAATCAAAAGAGAAAATAAGGCTATTCAGAAGATTGAAATTTGTTTTACGAAAACATCTACGACGAGAATTTGCGATGTTATTAAGTGATTTAGTAACGGAATTGTAAGAAATAGTAACATCAATGGTAGGGTAATAAGGATCTTCAGGTTTCACTAGGGGCTGTGTTCGGGATACAGTACTAACAGTGGGATCAGAGACAAAAACAATATCAAGGATTCTTTTAGAAGAGTTAAAGAAAGAATTCAACTGATATAGCGGACATTCAAGTAGGCAATCAAGAAAAACATGTTGAGATGAAGGAATTAAGAAAGATAGATTATCATCAACAAGCCAAGAAATATTAGGCAAGTTGAAATCACCTAAAACTATAAGAAAATCACGATCTTTAAGACGACTAAAAATAGTTTGCAAAACATCAGCATGGTGCATATAGGTCATGATATCAGAAGCTGGAGGAATATATGAACAAGAAATATATAAGCTAAAGTTGGAACATGTAACTTCGACGCAAATAAACTCAACACCTAAGGGCAGATCAATCGGCACGACACTTGAACACAGATTCGAGTTAACAGCAATGAGTACTCCACCGCCACGACGACCAACACGATCAAGCCTATAAGAAATAAAGTTATTAGAAAGAATTTCATTATCCAAAGAGAGGAGTTAAGCCAAGTTTCAGAGAAAGCTAATATGTCAGCCGAAAAGGTTTGGCTATCACAGAACAGGTTCGAGAGCTTGGTAAGAAGTCCTCTTACATTTTGATAATGAATGCAAAGACTAGACGTTATTAGTTTTTTGAAGCAGAAGATAAATTAGGAAGGTGGACAGGCAACGGACGGGAGCGCTTATTGGGCGCAAACTCGTGTACAATTAGGCCCTCTGGCCAGAAATTAGTGTCAACCATAGCTGAGAAATACTCATTTGGTACAGTAATTTTAAAAGAGGATATTTCGTGAGTCCTAGAAAACATAACTTTTGAATTAAAACCTTAGCAGGGCATGTATTACCAATGTAAGCTGCCACAGACGACTCAGAAGTATCTGGAGCAAGCCTAGAGATAAATAATTGTTTGCGATAAGGCACTACAGTTAGTGGAGGCGGAGGAGCATTGGGTGATTGAGAGCCAGCATGATCCTGTGATTGATCAGAGTTCCTGTGAGGGATAGATTGAGGTACACCAGGGCTTGTAATGGGTACTTCAATCTGAAAAGAAGAGCATAAAGAGGGACAAGAAGATGGTGTAGGCGAAAGTAAAATGGGAGACGATGTAATAGAGAGTGCTGGCGACTGCTTTCGAGGCCACTCAAGGGTAAATTTCTTGGGCAACTTCTCAGAAGGTGGAACAAACTTAAATTGCGACAATAAATGTAAGCTAGATTCGCACTCGTTACACAGCTGTTTGGCCAGTTTGTTTAAAGAAAGAAACTTTAAACGAAGATCCCTATACATACGGCTAAAATCAAGCTGCTGGCTGGCACAAGATGGGCAAGTCCAGCGCATTAAGCTAAGCTCAGGCTTAGACACAGAGAAACCAGAAAATTTGTCATAGTCGCGGCCGTTAAGGCCAGCACATTTTAAGTGAATAAGATTATTGCAGAGCCAACACTGTATTGCTCTATACTGATCATCAAAACGATCAGAATGCTTGCAAGTAGGTAGACAACAAGCCGTTGAAATGCCAAAAGAAACACAAGGCCAAAATATATAAAATTATATAGAAATTTAAAATTTAAATTCACATTACTAAGATAATTATCGATATAAAATCAATAAATACAAATAAAACAAAGAGACAGCTAGAGTGCAAGAACAGTTATAAGCCAAGCTTTGAGAGGCTGCGTTACAAAAATAATTATGCGGGAGAGAAGCTGAGCACAAGCACAAAGAAGAGAGAACAAAAAAAAAAAAAACACTAGCACTGATGGTATGATGGGGGTGATGAGGGGAGCAACTGCAGAAGCGTTGACGAGAGAGAAAAAAAAAAGGAAAAAAATAAAATTAAATGCACCAAACACTAATCACGAAACAGAAAAAACTGTTTAAACTATTTAAATTGGCGAATTATGGAAAAAAAACACAAGGGTGTCAAGCAAAAAACACCAGCGAAAGCGTAAAAAAACTAAGCACAATTAAAAATTGAGAGAAAACACTAAATATTAATAAAAACTCAGGAGCTATGCAAAAACACGACCGTCACGGCAGAGAGCAGAAAAACAAACTACTCCGAATAATTATCTAAGCACCTCCGTTTGTGCGCAGAAAACACAAAAGTGTACCTCAGATGACTGCCTTGGGGTACACCTGACGTAACTCGAACAGTTTTAGATATCGAGGAACGAAAAGACACCTTTTGGGTTCTGCCAATAAGATACGACTTTAACCAAGCCAATAGTTTCGGGGAAAACCCCATGATGTTAAGTTTCGCGAGAAGCATAGAATGATCAACCGTATCGAAAGCCTTACTAAAGTCAGTATAAATAACATCAGTTTGACACTTATTACGGAAGCCATGGTGTACAAGGGTAGTCAATTCTAAAAGGTTAGTAAGCGACGAACGACCTTTCATGAAGCCATTGTGTCAAGGAGAAATAGTGGATCTGGATAGGTGTTGAAGGGAAGACGTAATAATTTTCTCAAACAGCTTAGGTATTGCCGAAAGTTTGGCAATGCCACGGTAGTTAGAAACATCAGATTTGCTACCCTTTTTTAAAAGCGGAATAATAAAAGACTCCTTCCAAATATCAGGAAAGCTACAAGTCTCACTCGATATAAAGAAGAACCGAGATAAAGGCTTAGATAGGGAAATCGAACACATTTTAAGAATGCAACTAGGTATATTATCAGGCCCGGGTACGAAGGAAGACTTCATAGATGATAAGCTAGAGATAATACAGTCTTCAGTAATACTAGGAAAAAACATACAATTTAAATGTGGGATTGAAAAGGTATAGGGTGTGGGATCCGAAACAGTAGTAGAATAAGTCGACTGAAAGAATTTAGCAAACAGATCTGCAATATCTGAATCATTATTAGCAGTCTGGTCATAAAGTCTGTTTTTTTTAAATCTTTTAAAATATCGAGATTTAATGTTACGGAGATTAGACAGCATACGTGTGAACCAGACTAACGCGCTGGAGACGGTAGAGACATTCACATAAGGAACGCATTTATCAATTAGAGAATTAAGAACAGAGTAGAAAAAATTCACGGCACAATCTATATCAGAGCACTCAAGGTTGTTGAGAAGATTGAAATTTGTTTTACGAAAACATCTACGGCGAGAAACTCAGATGGAATTGTAAGAAATAATAACTTCAATGGTAGGGTGATAAGGATCGTCAGGCTTCACAAGGGGCCGTGTTTCAGATACAGAACTCACTGAGTGATCCGAAACAAAAACGAAATAGAGGATTTTTTTAGAAGAGTTAGGTAAAGAATTCAACTGATATAGCGGACATTCAAGTAGGCTATCAAGAGAAGCATGTCGAGATGAAGGAATTAAGAAAGATAGATTATCGTCAACAAGCAAGTTAAAATCTCTTAAGACTATAAGGAAATCACGATCTTTAAGACGACTAAAAATAGTTTGCAAAACATCAGCATGGTGCATGTAGGTCATGATATCAGAAGCTGGTGGAATATATGAACAAGAAATATATAAGCCAAAGTTGGAACATGTAACTTCGACGCAAATAAACTCAACACCTAAGGGCAGATCAATCGGCACGACACTTGATTACAGATTCGAGTTAACAGCAATGAGTACTCCACCGCCACGACGACCAACACGATCAAGCCTATAAGAAATAAAGTTATTAGAAAGAATTTCATTATCCAAAACAAAGGAGTTAAGCCAAGTTTCAGAGAAAGCTAATATGTCAGCCGAAAAGGTTTGGCTATCACAGAACAGGTTCGAGAGCTTGGTAAGAAGTCCTCTTACATTTTGATAATGAATGCAAAGACTAGACGTTATTAGTTTTTTGAAGCAGAAGATAAATTAGGAAGGTGGACAGGCAACGGACGGGAGCGCTTATTGGGCGCAAACTCGTGTACAATTAGGCCCTCTGGCCAGAAATTTGTGTCAACCATAGCTGAGAAATACTCATTTGGTACAGTAATTTTAAAAGAGGATATTTCGTGAGTCCTAGAAAACTTAAACTTTTGAATTAAAACCTTAGCAGGGCATATATTACCAATGTTAGCTGCCACAGACGACTCAGAAGTATCTGGAGCAAGCCTAGAGATAAATAATTGTTTGCGATAAGGCACTACAGTTAGTGGAGGCGGAGGAGCATTGGGATCCGCAAGTGATTGAGAGCCAGCATGATCCTGTGATTGATCAGAGTTCCTGTGAGGGATAGATTGAGGTACACCAGGGCTTGTAATGGGTACTTCAATCTGAAAAGAAGAGCATAAAGAGGGACAAGAAGATGGTGTAGGCGAAAGTAAAATGGGAGACGATGTAATAGAGAGTGCTGGCGACTGCTTTCGAGGCCACTCAAGGGTAAATTTTTTGGGCAACTTCTCAGAAGGTGGAACAAATTTAAATTGCGACAATAAATGTACGCTAGATTCGCACTCGTTAGACAGCTGTTTGGCCAGTTTGTTTAAAGAAAGAAGCTTTAAACGAAGATCCCTATACATACGGCTAAAATCAAGCTGCTGGCTGGCACAAGATGGGCAAGTCCAGCGCATTAAGCTAAGCTCAGGCTTAGACACAGAGAAACCAGAAAATTTGTCATAGTCGCGGCCGTTAAGGCCAGCACATTTTAAGTGAAAAGGATTATCGCAGAGCCAACACTGTATTGCTCTATACTGATCATCAAAACGATCAGAATGCTTGCAAGTAGGTAGACAACAAGCCAAAAGAAATGCCAAAAGAAACACAAGGCCAAAATATATAAAATTATATAGAAAATTAAAATTTAAATTCACATTACTAATATAATTATCGATATAAAATCAATAAATACAAATAAAACAAAGAGACAGCTAGAGTGCAAGAACAGTTATAAGCCAAGCTTTGAGAGGCTGCGTTACAAAAATAATTATGCGGGAGAGAAGCTGAGCACAAGCACAAAGAAGAGAGAAAAAAAAAAAAAAAAACACTAGCACTGATGGTATGATGGGGGCGATGAGGGGAGCAACTGCAGAAGCGTTGACGAGAGAGAAAAAAAAAGGAAAAAAATAAAATTAAATGCACCAAACACTAATCACGAAACAGAAAAAACTGTTTAAACTATTTAAATTGGCGAATTATGGAAAAAAAACACAAGGGTGTCAAGCAAAAAACACCAGCGAAAGCGTAAAAAAACTAAGCACAATTAAAAATTGAGAGAAAACACTAAATATTAATAAAAACTCAGGAGCTATGCAAAAACACGACCGTCACGTCAGAGAGCAGAAAAACAAACTACTCCGAATAATTATCTAAGCACCTCCGTTTGTGCGCAGAAAACACAAAAGTGTACCCCAGATGACTGCCTTGGGGTACACCTGACGTAACTCGAACAGTTTTAGATATCGAGGAACGAAAAGGCACCTTTTGGGTTCTGCCAATAAGATACGACTTTAACCAAGCCAATAGTTTCGGGGAAAACCCCATGATGTTAAGTTTCGCGAGAAGCATAGAATGATCAACCGTATCGAAAGTATAAATAACATCAGTTTGACACTTATTACGGAAGCCATGGTGTACAAGGGTAGTCAATTCTAAAAGGTTAGTAAGCGACGAACGACCTTTCATGAAGCCATGCTGTCAAGGAGAAATAGTGGATCTGGATAGGTGTTGAAGGGAAGACGTAATAATTTTCTCAAACAGCTTAGGTATTGCCGAAAGTTTGGCAATGCCACGGTAGTTAGAAACATCCGATTTGCTACCCTTTTTTAAAAGCGGAATAATAAAAGACTCCTTCCAAATATCAGGAAAGCTACAAGTCTCACTCGATATAAAGAAGAACCGAGATAAAGGCTTAGATAGGGAAATCGAACACATTTTAAGGATGCAACTAGGTATATTATCAGGCCCGGGTACGAAGGAAGACTTCATAGATGATAAGCTAGCGATAATACAGTCTTCAGTAATACTAGGAAAAAACATACAATTTAAATGTGGGATTGAAAAGGTATAGGGTGTGGGATCCGAAACAGTAGTAGAATAAGTCGACTGAAAGAATTTAGCTAACAGATCTGCAATATCTGAATCATTATTAGCAGTCTGGTCATAAAGTCTGTTTTTTTTAAATCTTTTAAAATATCTCGATTTAATGTTACGGAGATTAGACAGCCTACGTGTGAACCAGACTAGCGCGCTGGAGACGGTAGAGACATTCACATAAGGAACGCATTTATCAATTAGAGAATTAAGAACAGAGTAGAAAAAATTCACGGCACAATCTATATCAGAGCACTCAAATAGAAATGACCAATCGAAAGAGGAAATAAGGTTGTTGAGAAGATTGAAATTTGTTTTACGAAAACATCTACGGCGAGAAACTCAGATGGAATTGTAAGAAATAATAACTTCAATGGTAGGGTGATAAGGATCGTCAGGCTTCACAAGGGGCCGTGTTTCAGATACAGAACTCCCTGAGTGATCCGAAACAAAAACAAAATAGAGGATTTTTTTAGAAGAGTTAGGTAAAGAATTCAACTGATATAGCGGACATTCAAGTAGGCTATCAAGAGAAGCATGTCGAGATGAAGGAATTAAGAAAGATAGATTATCGTCAACAAGCAAGTTAAAATCTCTTAAGACTATAAGGAAATCACGATCTTTAAGACGACTAAAAATAGTTTGCAAAACATCAGCATGGTGCATGTAGGTCATGATATCAGAAGCTGGTGGAATATATGAACAAGAAATATATAAGCCAAAGTTGGAACATGTAACTTCGACGCAAATAAACTCAACACCTAAGGGCAGATCAATCGGCACGACACTTGATTACAGATTCGAGTTAACAGCAATGAGTACTCCATCGCCACGACGACCAACACGATCAAGCCTATAAGAAATAAAGTTATTAGAAAGAATTTCATTATCCAAAACAAAGGAGTTAAGCCAAGTTTCAGAGAAAGCTAATATGTCAGCCGAAAAGGTTTGGCTATCACAGAACAGGTTCGAGAGCTTGGTAAGAAGTCCTCTTACATTTTGATAATGAATGCAAAGACTAGACGTTATTAGTTTTTTGAAGCAGAAGATAAATTAGGAAGGTGGACAGGCAACGGACGGGAGCGCTTATTGGGCGCAAACTCGTGTACAATTATGCCCTCTGGCCAGAAATTAGTGTCAACCATAGCTGAGAAATACTCATTTGGTACAGTAATTTTAAAAGAGGATATTTCGTGAGTCCTAGAAAACTTAAACTTTTGAATTAAAACCTTAGCAGGGCATATATTACCAATGTAAGCTGCCACAGACGACTCAGAAGTATCTGGAGCAAGCCTAGAGATAAATAATTGTTTGCGATAAGGCACTACAGTTAGTGGAGGCGGAGGAGCATTGTGTGATTGAGAGCCAGCATGATCCTGTGATTGATCAGAGTTCCTGTGAGGGATAGATTGAGGTACACCAGGGCTTGTAATGGGTACTTCAATCTGAAAAGAAGAGCATAAAGAGGGACAAGAAGATGGTGTAGGCGAAAGTAAATTGGGAGACGATGTAATAGAGAGTGCTGGCGACTGCTTACGAGGCAACTCAAGGGTAAATTTCTTGGGCAACTTCTGTAATGTAAGCTAGATTCGCACTCGTTAGACAGCTGTTTGGCCAGTTTGTTTAAAGAAAGAAACTTTAAACGAAGATCCCTATACATACGGCTAAAATCAAGCTGCTGGCTGGCACAAGATGGGCAAGTCCAGCGCATTAAGCTAAGCTCAGGCTTAGACACAGAGAAACCAGAAAATTTGTCATAGTCGCGGCCGTTAAGGCCAGCACATTTTAAGTGAAAAGGATTATCGCAGAGCCAACACTGTATTGCTCTATACTGATCATCAAAACGATCAGAATGCTTGCAAGTAGGTAGACAACAAGCCAAAAGAAATGCCAAAAGAAACACAAGGCCAAAATATATAAAAATATATAGAAATTTAAAATTTAAATTCACATTACTAAGATAATTATCGATATAAAATCAATAAATACAAATAAAACAAAGAGACAGCTAGAGTGCAAGAACAGTTAAAAGACAAGCTTTGAGAGGCTGCGTTACAAAAATAATTATGCGGGAGAGAAGCTGAGCACAAGCACAAAGAAGAGAGAACAAAAAAAAAAAAAAAACACTAGCACTGATGGTATGATGGAGGCGATGAGGGGAGCAACTGCAGAAGCGTTGACGAGAGAGAAAAAAAAAGAAAAAAAATAAAATTAAATGCACCAAACACTAATCACGAAACAGAAAAAACTGTTTAAACTATTTAATTTGGCGAATTATGGAAAAAAAACACAAGGGTGTCAAGCAAAAAACACCAGCGAAAGCGTAAACAAACTAAGCACAATTAAAAATTGAGCGAAAACACTAAATATTAATAAAAACTCAGGAGCTATGCAAAAACACGACCTTCACGTCAGAGAGCAGAAAAACAAACTACTCCGAATAATTATCTAAGCACCTCCGTTTGTGCGCAGAAAACACAAAAGTGTTTTTATTTAAAAAAGGGTCGATTCCGTGAAAAAGGCTACTGTACTTCGAGTCATTGTGTATCAATTCATTTTAATTGAACTTCTATAAATCTATTAATATATTATTTAAGATTAAGAAAATGACTTCAAAATTAGTTTTTTATTATATTTATTATATTACCATGGATTTCATTTATAAAATTCATAATTGTTATTGTTTCAAGAAAACAAAATATAATTTAAAATAGCGCGCTTATTATTTGTTAGGAGAGAAAGACCAGAACGGTCTCCGAAGCGTTGTGGTCATAGTTGTAATAATGATATACATATATGGATAGTTGCTAGCACAAGGCTGCGCGACTACTCCATGTTGTGCAATTCAAAATGAGCGCCGGCCGTTAGTTAGATTACTTTATCTGATATTTATTAAATAAAACTAATTTATAAAATTACATTTTTACTTTATTTAATTTTTTTCAGGATTCTATTGAACAGTGGCGTAACATGTTTGAATTAGCTGCAATTATTTCTATTTTTACCTACGTAAAATAGATATTTGCAACATCAGAGATACAACCCTGGAATGTAAAAAAGCCAGGTCACTTAGATGAAAAAAATGATAGAGTAAAACATGTAAATGATTCAATAAGTACACTTAACCAATTGGAAATGAAATAAACATTTTATACTTTAAGAATTGTCATGTTAAGTGGTAATAGTTAATAAACTTGTAAAATGTATGTTATATTATGTTATTTATTAGATGCTAAAACTGGTTGCTATCAATAAACTGTATACAAGATTTTACTTAAATCAATTTATTTACCTGAATTCTAATCTTTTTATTGTTATAATAAAACAGAATGCGTGTGGTTGGTTGTGCAGTTTATTCGCGACTAATTTCTATTTGTCTCTCATCGAGTCATTGTTCTCTTTAACGCATCTCGTGAGAGAGTATACAAAGTTACATATATATTCATATGTGTGTGATCATGCATGCATTGAGTTGAGAGAGAATTATTTCAACACCCTTCCTCAATGCAAGTATGTCCACAAATTTATCTTTTACTGAACAAATTCGTAAACTCTACATGCTTCTTCTTCGCAAGATTCTTGGTTAGGATATCAGCTATCATTTCATTAGTAGACTTAAACTTTAAAACAATCTGACCATCATTAACTACTTGTCCAACAAAATGATATCTAATGTCCACGTGCGTCGTCCTTGAATGGTGTACCGGGTTCTTAGCCAATTGCTGCGCGCTGAGGTTATCGCCATACAAAACGGTAGATGTATCTTCCTCTCCGCAACCAATCTCGATGATTAATCGACGTAATACAATGGCTTCTTTGCACGCTGTTGATAACGCCATGTACTCTGCTTCGGTGCTGCTAAGAGCAACACTCCGCTGCTTCTCCGATTTCCATGATATCGGTCCGCCAGCCAGAAAATATACATATCCTGTATAAGACTTGCCATCAATCCTATCGCCTGCCCAATCTGCGTCCACGAAACCAGTAAACGCCGCATTCGACTGCTTGTAATGAATCTTGAAGCCAGATATCGTAAAACATGCTTTATGGCTGCAAGGTGTTCATTATGGGGGTCCTTGTTACGTTGAGCCAACTTCGATACTGAGTAGAGTATATCTGGTCTAGTAGTCAACTCAAGCCACATTAGCTCGCCTATCATTGACTGATAAAGAGTTGCATCAACCCTTTTACACTCCATTCCATCGCAGGCTACCTGATACCCTGCTTCTAACGGTGTTGCAGCTGGTCTGCACTGAGCATAGCCATATCGCTCCAGTAGATCCTTGATGTACTGTGAATGACCCAATGATATTTCGACAAGTTCGCCATCACGGTGAACCTCCATGCCAAGGAACAGACGCACAGGTCGCACTTAATCCTGTCAAGATCCGATTTCTCCTGGCATCCTATAAGAAGATCGTCTACATAGACAAGGATTAGAGATAGATTACCTTTTGCTTACTGTTTGTATAGACATGGTTCATTGTCGC
The DNA here is from genome assembly GCA_018903935.1 of Drosophila insularis. Lineage (NCBI taxonomy): Eukaryota > Metazoa > Arthropoda > Insecta > Diptera > Drosophilidae > Drosophila > Drosophila insularis. The sequence goes on from JAEIFP010000213.1 coordinate 442,601, forward strand.
AAGGTATGAAACCATTAGCTCGCAAAACACTATCGAGTTTGGAGTTCCACTCCTGTCCAGACTGTTTGAGTCCATATAACGCCTTTTTTAACAGAAGTACCTTACTTTTGTCTTCAGTTGCGTATCCTTCGGGCTGCCTCATGTATACGGTATCGCCCAAATCACTGTTTAAGTAAGCCGTGCATACATCCATCTGGTGTAGATACAATTTTAACTGCGCTGCTAGGGCCAAGATGAAACGAACACTCTCCAAGCGACATACAGGCGAGTATGTTTCATTGTAGTTCACTTTATAGCCCTGTGAACATCCTTTTGCTAATAGTCTCGCCTTAAAACGCTCGACTTCTCCCTTTGCATCACGCTTTACACTGTAGACCCACTTGCAGCCAACAGGTTTATACCCTTCCGGTAGCGTACTAAGCTGCCAAGTGTGATTTGATATGAAGGAGTAATATTCCTTTTGCATAGCCTCACGCCAATGCGAAGCAAACGGACTGATAAGCGCCTCTTTATAGGTCTCGGATATGATCACCTGATTTGTAATCAATGCTCTTAAGATGTTGAACTGCTTTTTTGGTCTGCCAGACCTTCCAGTTCGAATCAGCTTCGACCTGTCGAGCCCTTCACGTTGTTCAACCACAGGTTCTGCCACCTGTTCAACTGCCATGTCGAAATCTTCGCTACTGCTGCCCTTCTCGCTGACCTCTGCATCAGACTCATCTGTACTGCTCAAGTGATCTGCTGCATCAACAGGTCCTGAATCTTGATCATCCATATATGGAAAATCAAACTTGACGATATCGCCATTAAAATCGCCATTGCCGAAACGCTCGTCGAACAAAACGTCTCGCTTCTCAACAACTTGCCTGGTTTCGGCGTCGTACAACCGATACCCTTTCGCATTTCGAGAATAAGCAACCATTCGGAATTCTTTGCCCTTTGGATCAAACTTGCCCTTATGATGTCCTTTGTCCAGTGCCACTGCAATAGACCCAAAAACATTTAAATGACTTATTGATGGTTTCTTACCATTCCATGCTTCCATTGGAGTCATGTTTTCCAGGGCTCGAGTTGGTGACCTATTCCGCAGATAAGCAGCTGTATAAACTGCCTCAGCCCAAAGAGATTGATGTAGACCAGACTGGATGAGCAAGCATCTTGACATCTCCACAAGAGTTCTGTTAACTCTCTCTGATACACCGTTCTGCTGCGGCGTGTATGGTACCGTGAACTGCCGCAATATTCCATTGCCCTTGAGAAACTCGTCAAATGATTTATTGACGTACTCGCGACCATTGTCGCTCCGAATGCACTTTAGCTTCTTTCCAGTTTGCCGCTCTGCCATGTTTTTAAACTCGACAAACTTTCCAAATACTTCATCCTTTCCCTTCAGGAAATATACAAATATGCGACGTGACCTGTCATCGATAAATGTCAACAAGTATCTGCTGACTCCAAGGCTTTTTGTATCGAACGGACCGCAAACATCTGAATGCACCAGCTCCAAGATTTCCTTAGCTCTGTTCTTGGTCGAACCTGGAAATGGCTGTACTGTGATCTTGCTTACCATGCAGATCTTGCAGGGTTTCAACGACGTTGAGTCAAACGTTCCCATGCCACGGGCCAAATCCTTCCGTGCAATTTCAGCTAAACTGTCATAGTTGAGATGTCCGTATCTTTATGCCACAAAACTTCGTAAGACTGTTCAATGGCATAGCATTCGCTCGGTGCTGTTCCAAAAATATACAAACGGCCAACTTTGTCCACTTTCGCAATGCATTTGCCCTTTTGGATCACTCGTGCATACTTTTGTCCAAATTCAACAATGCTTCCATGTTCAACTGCTTTGCTCACCGACACGAAATTACCTCTCATTTTGGGTACATACAATACATTCTTTAATATAAGTATACGTGAAACCATATTCAGCTTTACCTCGCTTTTTCCTTCAGCCTGAAGAAAGTTATTATCAGCCAAAACAATTTTCTCCGAATGTTACTCAAATTTCGAAAACAAATCTCTGTTACAACACATATGGCTGGTGGCGCCACTGTCCAGACACCAGTTCGATCGTTCAAAACATTTCGCGTCGAACGCGTTCAGCAAACCTAACGATGACTGTACTGCCTTATTCGGGTGTTCTCCCCCGTAGTTGGCCTTGCCAATACGCCTGACGCCACATTCCACAAATCCGCATGCACCAGCACACTTTTCATCTGGATGCACCACGAGTCATAATTACTGTCCTCGAGTTTATCAATCTGATATAACGCCGACATTATACTCGTTTATATATACTTTGTGAAAAAACCGTCTAGAACACAGCGCGAAAACTAATTTCTTCTAGAAATTACCACAGCAACCACATAGGCACGTTGCCTGGGTCCATAACCTATTGTTATAATAAAACAGAATGCGTGTAGTTGGTTGTGCAGTTTATTCGCGACTAACTTCTATTTGTCTCTCATCGAGTCATTGTTCTCTTTAACGCATCTCGCGAGAGAGTATACAAAGTTACATATATATTCATATGTGTGTGATCATGCATGCAATGAGTTGAGACAGAATTATTTCAACACTTTTGATCTTAAATTAGCAGAAAATACAATGAATTATGTATAATAAAGAATAATTAATAAAAAAGAGATAACAGAAAAAAATTATACAAAAAAAAAATAATTCCAAAATCGGTTCAAGATTCAGTGATGCACGCTTTTGCTCAAATTCAACGATGCTTCGAAGTTCAACTGCTTTCTTCACCGACATGAAATTTTGATATTGGGTCCTTTAAGTAAGTATGCATACATCAGTATTCAGCGTGACCTCGTCCTTTCAGCCTGAAGAAAGTTATCATCAGCCAGAACAATTTTCTCCGAATGTCTTACAAATTTTTCAAACAAGTCTCTGTTGCAATACATATAGCTTGTGCCGCCACTGTCCAGATACCAGTTCGATCGTCCAAAACTTGTTGCTTCCGACGCTTTCAGCAAACTTGACGATGGATGTTTTGTCTTATTCTCGTTCTAAGCAACGTTCCAACCGATTACATTGGGACAATTCTATTCAATATGGGCTTTGCCACTACATGCTAAACAAATCCAAACTTTTTGCTTTTTCTTTAAAATGTGTCTCCTTATCGATTGCCTATGCACGATTGTAAATGAATTTGAACTTTCGATCGATTTTTGGATCTCTCTTTTGCTTTCTCCTTCCTCTCTCATCTTAATGCATAACATGTCGAAACTCGGCAAATTGTCTCGCGCCTCTATGAGGACAACGAAATTGTCGAATTCGTCTGGAAGACTGAAAAGCAAAATAATCTGATGTAACGCGGACATTATACCTTTATACATATTTTGTGGAAATCGTCTGGTACACAGCGCGAAAACTAATTTCTCCAAAAATGAAGACAACAACCATGTTGGCACTTTGGCTAGGCCCATAACCTATTGTTATAAGATATATAAAGTAACAGAATGTGTATAGTTGGTTGTGTGTGATCTTGCATGCATTGAGTTGTGCGAGAATGGCTAGAACTACTCGGCTGCTGATGCTGGTCAAAAATATATATAATTTATGGGGTCGGAAAAGCTTTCTTCTACCTGTTACATACATATTAATTTACCTTTTCAACCTATGAGTGTATGGTTAAAAAAACTTTGTTCAAAAGAAACACCTATGTAAGTCTTTGAATGATAACAGTTGAGGTCAGATCAGGGATCAGAACTAAAAGAATATTTTTCCCAGTTTTCAAGAAAAAGTCCTTATTCAGAAATCGTTAACGACCAAATCGTTAAAACCAACCCAATAATATCTGTAGGGTGTAAGATAAAATTTTGATTCAATTTGAACTGTGAACAATAAAGCTGTTAATGCTATATATAGTATTATATATAATGCGCATGTTGTATACATATTTTAAAGTTTTTGGTTTTGTAATTTTGTGTTTTTTGTATGATTTGTGTCCATCAATTACGAAATTTTTCTTGTTTCTTGGCATAAGTATTAAAATTTTCCATTTGCAAAACTTATAAAAATTTTAACCAATTTTGTCATGGGTGATACAGAAATTTCTAGAGGTTTTGAGGCAGTTTATTTTTGAAATCTACACAAAGAAATCAACGACATTTAATTTTTGGACTCACTGCTAATTTATATTATCTAACTATTTATGCTATTTTATGGGGTCTTTGAAATAATTAGGTGTATCGTAAAAGTGCTAATATTTGTTAAAATAGACATTAAGTGAAATACTAAAATAGTGGTTTTCTGATTTTCATAATGTAATAAGGTAAAAATTTTAATTAGTAAAAATTAACAAATTCTTCAATTTTTACTTGTTTTATTCGAAACAATTTTATTTTTGCATTTTTATTTTATTCAGAATTTAAAAAAAAACAGAGAAATAGATGTTTTTTGTTGCAATATACACGAAAAGTCCACGATATATAAAAAAACGAAAAGCGGCACTAAATTAACAAAGCTTTTATTAATGTTTTAACATATTTACTTTAACATTTTAAAACAATAACTTTGATTCTACTTTTCGAACTGGACTATGTGGCAACCATGTTTGTTACCACCGGATTTATGCTTGATAAAAATTTATAGTAATTTCCTAAAACGCAAAATTAAAGAAGTAATTGCATTAATCCTTTTAATATTTTAATACAAAAGAGAAGTAACTAAACGACTTGTCTTACGACAATAAATTTTTTAATAGAAACTAATTTCCTGCAAGAAAGTCGAAAATCGCTCAAAGTGTCAGTCTGTAGCCCCTAGATTTCAGCTTTGACTGAAATTTCCGGTAATTCGATAAATAAAAAAATAGTTTTATTACATTAAGATGAAGTACAAATATTCCATTCAATACATTAAGACACTATTTTAATAAAAGTCTAAGTCTATCAGGTATGCTACAGAAATTTCGATTCCGGCGACTCAAGAAAAGCTCCAACATAGACTCCTTTAAAAGGAGATCACTGAGACCGATGCCTGCCTCAACACTGGAAAAGACATTGATGAAGCTGTGGAGAAGCTATCACGACACATCTGCGAGGACACCCATGCCTGCACGCCGCCAGTCAACCCCATGCACGACAAAAGCTAATGTTTGACTGGTCCGACGAGAGCACAAATGACCTGCGGGAGAAGAGATGCCTGCGCCGTGTCTGGCACCTTAGTCTCCTGCTTTCGGAAAAGAACACCTTTAAACTTGAAGCTGTCCAAGATGCAGTGGCTACTTCGCAAGAGATCCTCAGTATCACCAAACCGATGCTGCTACAAGGCCATCCTAAAGCCTGTATGGCCATATGTTATTTAGCTCTGGGGCACGGCTTCAGACTCAAACGTTGAAGTCCTGCAAAGATTTCAGAGCAAACTACTCCGAATAATTATCTAAGCACTTCCGTTTGTGCGCAAAAAACACAAAACTGTATTTTTTTTTTGAAAAAAGGGCGACTCCGTAAAAAAGGCTACTGTACTTCGAGTGATTTTATTATTTTCAAACATGGTTGGTTTTGGTTGGGCTGTCATTGTGTATCAATTCATTTTAATTGCACTTCTATAAATCTATTAATATATTATTTAGTAAAAAATGACTTCAAAATTAGTTTTTTATTATATTTATTATATTACCATGGATTTCATTTATAAAATTCATAATTGTTATTGTTTCAAGAAAACAAAATATAATTTAAAATAGCGCGCTTATTATTTGTTAGGAGAGAAAGACCAGAACGGTCTCCGAAGCGTTGTGGTCATAGTTGTAATAATGATATACATATATGGATAGTTGCTAGCACAAGGCTGCGCGACTACTCTATGTTGTGCAATTCGAAATGAGCGCCGGCCGTTAGTTAGATTACTTTAACTGATATTTATTAAATAAAACTAATTTATAAAATTTCATTTTTACTTTATTCAATTTTTTCCAGGATTCTATTGTACAATGGCGTAACGTGTTTGAATTAGCTGCAATTATTTCTATTTTTACCTACGTAGTATATCAGATATTTGCAACATCAGAGATACAACCCTGGAATGTAAAAAAGCCAGGTCACTTAGATGAAAAAAATGATAGAGTAAAACATGTAAATGATTCAATAAGTACACTTAACCAATTGGAAATGAAATAAACATTTTATACTTTAAGAATTGTCATGTTAAGTGGTAATAGTTAATAAACTTGTAAAATGTATGTTATATTATGTTATTTATTAGATGCTAAAACTGGTTGCTATCAAAAAACTGTATACAAGATTTTGTAACCTTCCTATTCGGCTTATCACTGTGCGCCATAAATTTTATGCAATCCTGCTCCACGATGAGGCGCCAAAAATTTTATGTAATCGGTTTTCCTATCCCAGCGAAAAAAAATCAATCGATAACCGATAGAAGGCGGTAGGTGAATTGCAGCAGATTGAGATCCTCTGGTTCCGTTGCTCTTGCGGGGTGGGGGGGTTGTTTGCTGAATCTCTACCTTTAATTATAAAATTTAATTTTTTAGGATCTCGACTGAAACTAACTTTAAATGAAAATTGAATTACTAGCAGAAAATACTTACGAACACAGTAAAGAATTCATATTAATAAAAAAAACGAAAGAAATGAAGGTGTGTTCTTTTGTTCACAAGCTAGCGGTTACTGAGGTCAAGATGTAGATGGACCTTGTCAGTTCTATACCCTCCCAACCATGAATCTTTGTTGTCATTTGTAAAGATTCCCAAAAGAACTGATCGATATCAACTCATGTACCCATGTCACTAGGAAAATTAATTATAAAGCTTAAGCAATCATATTCAAATTCATTATAATTTCCGATAGAAGCATTTCTTGTTGTACACAATTAATTTCAAAGATATATATACAGACTAATTTTAAACAGCTGGTCTGGTATGACTCAACATTTTGAGATTCAGAACTTTCAGACTTGCAAAACAATGGAACTCAAAGTAAATTAAACTATTGAATAAGAGGGACTAAAACTAGTAGTATAAAAGAGAGCTTACTAGTTACACATTATTAATTATTGTAGAAGATTATGGAATAGAAATAAATATAGAAAGAATATCAAATAAATCAAATTAATATTTTTTTTAATTATTCATCTTATTTCAAGTTCTCTTTCTTTTTTTTTTGTTTTTTTTTTTAATTCGTTAGAGCTATTTTAAATTTTCAAGTCGCACAAATTCACTCATTGCTTTTATTTATTATCTCTTCAAATCAAACATTATTTTACGGAAATCTATCTTTTGTTTTTAATTTAATTATTTGGTTGATCACAAAACGCTGAAACAGAAATTACATCAAAAAATCAGAGTATCAATTGACTACCATCCTCCATAGTTCGCAAAAACTTGGTTGAAAGTCGCCGAATTAATACTGCTTAATACACCAGGCACTTACCCCATAGTTTATTCGCTGAAAGGCCTTCCATCGATGCACTGTGGGAGGGTGTTTTATATGATGATTTCTCCTTCGCGCTTTATGACCACCATTAAACTCCGTTTCACTCACTTTGCTACATTTACTCTATATTACGTTACTTTCGACTTGAATTATTTAATATAACCTTAACGAGACTGTAATTATTTCAATATTTGACTTATTTACATCCTCTTTTTTTTCGCAGCGGCAGAAGGTTAGGTAGGCCACTGCCTTTAAAACCTTGCCGTACAAAAAAAATCCGGTTCACCGAAGGTTAGGACACCTTTCGGGAAATGAGACACTTTGGCCGCACCGTAAGCCTTAACTTATAAACGTTGTGGCACTGCCGGCGGTTAGTTGGCGGTGTCTTTTCAATGTCCGAATGCCAATTCCAGAAGGCAACGACAACCAGAAATTCGGCTGCACGTGCTCCGGCACCAGAAATGGGTATTTGAAAACTCGCCGGTTTTCCAGAAAATAATCCTCCCAAACGAAACAATGAATGATGTATAATAAAGAATAATCAATAAAAAAGCAATAACAAAAAAAAATTATACAAAAAAAAAAATAATTCCAAAATCGGTTCAAGATTCAGTGATGCACGCTTTTGCTCAAATTCAACGATGCTTCCAAGTTCAACTGCTTTCTTCACCGATTTCCATATTGGGTCCTTTAAGTAAGTATGCATACATCAGTATTCAGCGTGACCTCGTCCTTTCAGCCTGAAGAAAGTTATCATCAGCCAGAACAATTTTCTCCGAATGTCTTACAAATTTTTCAAACAAGTCTCTGTTGCAATACATATAGCTTGTGCCGCCACTGTCCAGACACCAGTTCGATCGTCCAAAACTTGTTGCTTCCGACGCTTTCAGCAAACTTGACGATGGATGTTTTGTCTTATTCTCGTTCTAAGCAACGTTCCAACCGATTACATTGGGACAATTCCATTCAATATGGGCTTTGCCACTACATGCTAAACAATTCCAAACTTTTTGCTTTTTCTTTAAATTGTGTCTCCTTATCGATTGCCTATGCACGATTGTAAATGAATTTGAACTTTCGATCGATTTTTGGATCTCTCTTTTGCTTTCTCCTTCCTCTCTCATCTTAATGCATAACATGTCGAAACTCGGCAAATTGTCTCGCGCCTCTATGAGGACAACGAAATTGTCGAATTCGTCTGGAAGACTGAAAAGCAAAATAATCTGATGTAACGCGGACATTATACCTTTATACATATTTTGTGGAAACCGTCTGGTACACAGCGCGAAAACTAATTTCTCCAAAAATGAAGACAACAACCATGTTGGCACTTTGGCTAGGCCCATAACCTATTGTTATAAGATATATAAAAAAACAGAATGTGTATAGTTGGTTGTGTGTGATCTTGCATGCATTGAGTTGTGCGAGAATGGCTAGAACTACTCGGCTGCTGATGCTGGTCAAAAATATATATAATTTATGGGGTCGGAAAAGCTTTCTTCTACCTGTTACATACATATTAATTTACCTTTTCAACCTATGAGTGTATGGTTAAAAAAACTTTGTTCAAAAGAAACACCTATGTAAGTCTTTGAATGATAACAGTTGAGGTCAGATCAGGGATCAGAACTAAAAGAATATTTTTCCCAGTTTTCAAGAAAAAGTCCTTATTCAGAAATCGTTAACGACCAAATCGTTAAAACCAACCCAATAATATCTGTAGGGTGTAAGATAAAATTTTGATTCAATTTGAACTGTGAACAATAAAGCTGTTAATGCTATATATAGTATTATAAATAATGCGCATGTTGTATACATATTTTAATGTTTTTGGTTTTGTAATTTTGTGTTTTTTGTATGATTTGTGTCCATCAATTACGAAATTTTTCTTGTTTCTTGGCATAAGTATTAAAATTTTCCATTTGCAAAACTTATAAAAATTTTAACCAATTTTGTCATGGGTGATACAGAAATTTCTAGAGGTTTTGAGGCAGTTTATTTTTGAAATCTACACAAAGAAATCAACGACATTTAATTTTTGGACTCACTGCTAATTTATATTATATTGAAATAATTAGGTGTATCGTAAAAGTGCTAATATTTGTTAAAATAGACATTAAGTGAAATACTAAAATAGTGGTTTTCTGATTTTCATAATGTAATAAGGTAAAAATTTTAATTGGTAAAAATTAACAAATTCTTCAATTTTTACTTGTTTTATTCGAAACAATTTTATTTTTGCATTTTTATTGTATTCAGAATTAAAAAAAAAACAGAGAAATAGTTGATTTTTGTTGCAAAATACACGAAAAGTCCACGATTTATAAAAAAACGAAAAGCGGCACTAAATTAACAAAGCTTTTATTAATGTTTTAACATATTTACTTTAACATTTTAAAACAATAACTTTGATTCTACTTTTCGAACTGGACTATGTGGCAACCATGTTTGTTACCACCGGATTTATGCTTGATAAAAATTTATAGTAATTTCCTAAAACGCAAAATTAAAGAAGTAATTGCATTAATCCTTTTAATATTTTAATACAAAAGAGAAGTAACTAAACGACTTGTCTTACGACAATAAATTTTTTAATAGAAACTAATTTCCTGCAAGAAAGTCGAAAATCGCTCAAAGTGTCAGTCTGTAGCCCCTAGATTTCAGCTTTGACTGAAATTTCCGGTAATTCGATAAATAAAAAAATAGTTTTATTACATTAAGATGAAGTACAAATATTCCATTCAATACATTAAGACACTATTTTAATAAAAGTCTAAGTCTATCAGGTATGCTACAGAAATTTCGATTCCGGCGACTCAAGAAAAGCTCCAACATAGACTCCTTTAAAAGGAGATCACTGAGACCGATGCCTGCCTCAACACTGGAAAAGACATTGATGAAGCTGTGGAGAAGCTATCACGACACATCTGCGAGGACACCCATGCCTGCACGCCGCCAGTCAACCCCATGCACGACAAAAGCTAATGTTTGACTGGTCCGACGAGAGCACAAATGACCTGCGGGAGAAGAAATGTTGCGCCGTGTCTGGCACCTTAGTCTCTGGAAGTGCGCAGAGATCATAATGATTCCGAAAGCAGGAAAACCGGAGCATGACCTCGCCTCGTACCGTCCAATCAGTCTGCTGGCAATACACTCCAAGGTATTCGAAAGCTCGAACAGACGATACTGCGACAAGTCGCAGCATATAACATTCGTCACTCGAAGACTCATTTGCCCCGCCAGTCAGCTTTCATGGCGTTTGAATTGGAAAGCTCATCTCAAGACCAAAAGAACGCCTTTAAACTTGAAGCTGCCCAAGATGCAGTGCTACTCCGCAAGAGATCCTCAGTATCACCAAACCGATGCTGGTACAAGGCCATCCTAAAGCCTGTATGGCCATATGTTATTTAGCTCTGGGGCACGGCTTCAGACTCAAACGTTGAAGTCCTGCAAAGATTTCAGAGCAAACTACTCCGAATAATTATCTAAGCACTTCCGTTTGTGCGCAAAAAAACACAAAACTGTATTTTTTTTTTGAAAAAGGGCGACTCCGTAAAAAAGGCTACTGTACTTCGAGTGATTTTATTCTTTTTAAACATGGTTGGTTTTGGTTGGGCTGTCATTGTGTATCAATTCATTTTAATTGCACTTCTATAAATCTATTAATATATTATTTAGTAAAAAATGACTTCAAAATTAGTTTTTTATTATATTTATTATATTACCATGGATTTCATTTATAAAATTCATAATTGTTATTGTTTCAAGAAAACAAAATATAATTTAAAATAGCGCGCTTATTATTTGTTAGGAGAGAAAGACCAGAACGGTCTCCGAAGCGTTGTGGTCATAGTTGTAATAATGATATACATATATGGATAGTTGCTAGCACAAGGCTGCGCGACTACTCCATGTTGTGCAATTCAAAATGAGCGCCGGCCGTTAGTTAGATTACTTTATCTGATATTTATTAAATAAAACTAATTTATAAAATTACATTTTTACTTTATTTAATTTTTTTCAGGATTCTATTGAACAGTGGCGTAACGTGTTTGAATTAGCTGCAATTATTTCTATTTTTACCTACGTAGTATATCAGATATTTGCAACAGCAGAGATACAACCCTGGAATGTAAAAAAGCCAGGTCACTTAGATCAAAAAAATGAAAGAATAAAACATGTAAATGATTCAATAAGTACACTTAACCAATTGGAAATGTAATAAACATTTTATACTTTAAGAATTGTCATGTTAAGTGGTAATAGTTAATAAACTTGTAAAATGTATGTTATATTATGTTATTTATTAGATGCTAAAACTGGTTGCTATCAATAAACTGTATACAAGATTTTACTTAAATCGATTTATTTACCTGAATTCTAATCTTTTGATCTTAAATTAGCAGGAAATACAATTAATAAATAAATTTATAATAAAGAATAATCAATAAAAAAGCAATAACAGAAAAAAATGAAGTAAGTAAGTCGTCTCGCCGACTTGGATATACCATACACCAGTAAAACAAATATTTTAAATTTATAATAACCAATGCATTTTCGTATTTTTAAAAAAATCTGTTTGCATGCTTTTTAGAAGCATATCTTAGTATTTCGGTCACTCAAGCATTCGAGCACCCTAGCGCCCCCACCAGCCAACGGCCAACTCCGGCCATATGGAAAAACGTTCATATGCATAACTTGGCTATTTTTATTCCGATTTTGATCAAATTTGGTATTTTGCTGGATATTAGTATCAAATTTAAGTGTGCTAAATTTGATTGCACAAGGTAGAAAATTACGGGAGATAATCGAGTTTTTTCAAATTACGGGGGCGGAAAGAGGCGTGGCAAAATCTTTACACATCAAAAATGTGCGCAATTACTAAGCAAATATTTATACCAAATTTTGTGTCTCTAGCTAGAATAGTTTTTGAGAAAATCGGTTTTATTTAATTTGCGGGGGCGGTAGGGGGCGTGGCAAAATTTTTACAAATTCAAAACGTGCGCATTTATTTAGCAAATATACATACCAAATTTTGTGTCTCTAGTTGCTATAGTGTTTGAGAAAATCGGTTTTATTTAATTTGCGGGGGCGGTAGGGGGCGTGGCAAAATTTTTACAAATACAAAACGTGCGCATTTACTTAGCAAATATACATACCAAATTTTGTGTCTCTAGTTGCTATAGTGTTTGAGAAAATCGGTTTTATTTAATTTGCGGGGGCGGTAGGGGGCGTGGCAAAAATTTTACAAATACAAAAGGTGCGCGTTTACTAAGCAAATATACATACCAAATTTTGTGTCTCTAGTTACTATGGTGTTTGAGAAAATCGGTTTTATATCATTTGCGGGGGCGGTAGGGGGCGTGGCAAACATTTGAAACAAACTCGATAAGCGTACATATGACACGAGTCTACATACCAAATTTGGTGGCTCTAGCTTTTATAGTCTCCGAGATCTAGGTGTTCATACAGACGGACGGACGGACGGACGGACGGACAGACGGACATGGCTAGATCGTCTCGGCTGTTGATGTTGATCAAGAATATATATACTTTATGGGGTCGGAAAAGCTTCCTTCTGCCTGTTACATACATTTTAGCGACTTTAATATACCATTTTCACCCTATGGGTGTATGGTATAATTATAAAAAAATGAAGTAAGTAAGTCGTCTCGCCGACTTGGATATACCATACACCAGTAAAACAAATATTTTAAATTTATAATAACCAATGCATTTTCGTATTTTTAAAAAAATCTGTTTGCATGCTTTTTAGAAGCATATCTTAGTATTTCGCTCACTCAAGCATTCGAGCACCCTAGCGCCCCCACCAGCCAACGGCCACTTCCGGCCATATGGAAAAACGTTTATATGCATAACTTGACTATTTTTATTCCGATTTTGATCAAATTTGGTATTTTGCTTGATATTAGTATCAAATTTAAGTGTGCTAAATTTGATTGCACAAGGTAGAAAATTACGGGAGATAATCGAGTTTTTTCAAATTACGGGGGCGGAGGGGGGCGTGGCAAAATCTTTACACATCAAAACTGTGCGCAATTACTAAGCAAATATACATACCAAATTTTGTGTCTCTAGTTGCTATGGTGTTTAAGAAAATCGGTTTTATATCATTTGCGGGGGCGGTAGGGGGCGTGGCAAACATTTGAAACAAACTCGATAAGCGTACATATGACACGAGTCTACATACCAAATTTGGTGGCTCTAGCTCTTATAGTCTCCGAGATCTAGGTGTTCATACACGCGGACGGACGGACGGACGGACGGACGGACGGACGGACGGACAGACGGACATGGCTAGATCGTCTCGGCTGTTGATGCTGATCAAGAATATATATACTTTATGGGGTCGGAAAAGCTTCCTTCTGCCTGTTACATACATTTTGGCGACTTTAATATACCATTTCACCCTATGGGTGTATGGTATAAAAAATAATTCAAAAATCGGTTCAAGATTCAGTGATGCAGGCTTTTGCTCAAATTCAACGATGCTTCCAAGTTCAACTGCTTTCTTCACCGACATGAAATTTTGATATTGGGTCCTTTAAGTAAGTGTGCATACCTCAGTATTCAGCGTGACCTCGTCCTTTCAGCCTGAAGAAAGTTATCATCAGCCACAACAATTTTCTCCGAATGTCTTACAAATTTTTAAAACAAGTCTCTGTTGCAATACATATAGCTTGTGGCGCCACTGTCCAGACACCAGTTCGATCGTCCAAAACTTGTTGCTTCCGACGCTTTCAGCAAACTTGACGATGGATGTTTTGTCTTATTCTCGTTCTAAGCAACATTCCAACCGATTACATTGGGACAATTCCATTCAATATGGGCTTTGCCACTACATGCTAAACAATTCCAAACTTTTTGCTTTTTCTTTAAATTGTGTCTCCTCATCGATTGCCAATGCACGATTGTAAATGAATTTGCACTTTCGATCGATTTTTGGATCTCTCTTTTGCTTTCTCCTTCCTCTCTCATCTTAATGCATAACATGTCGAAACTCGGCAAATTGTCTCGCGCCTCTATGAGGACAACGAAATTGTCGAATTCGTCTGGAAGACTGAAAAGCAAAATAATCTGATGTAACGCGGACATTATACCTTTATATATAATATTTTATTTCTTATAGGCTTGATCGTGTTGGTCGTCGTGGCGGTGGAGTATCCATTGCTGTTAACTCGACTCTGTGTTCAAGTGTCGTGCCGATTGATCTGCCCTTAGGTGTTGAGTTTATTTGCGTCGAAGTTACATGTTCCAACTTTAGCTTATATATTTCTTGTTCATATATTCCTCCAGCTTTTGATATCATGACCTATATGCACCATGCTGATGCTTTGCAAACTATTTTTAATAGTCTTAAAGATCGTGATATCCTTATAGTTTTAGGTGATTTCAACTTGCCTAATATTTCTTGGCTTGTTGATGATAATCTATCTTTCTTAATTCCTTCATCTCAACATGTTTTTCTTGATTGCCTACTTGAATGTCCGCTGTATCAGTTAAATTCTTTCCTTAACTCTTTTAAAAGAATCCTTGATCTTGTTTTTGTCTCTGATCCCACTGTTAGTGCTGTATCCCGAACACAGCCCCTAGTGAAACCTGAAGATCCTTATCACCCTACCATTGAAGTTACTATTTCTTACAATTCCGTTACTAAATCACTTAATAACATCGCAAATTCTCGTCGTAGATGTTTTCGTAAAACAAATTTCAATCTTCTTAATAGCCTTATTTTCTCTTTTGATTGGTCATTTCTATTTGTGTGCTGCGATATAGATTGTGCAGTGAAGTTTTTCTACTCTGCTCTTAATTCTCTAATTGATAATTGCGTTCCTTATGTGAATGTCTCTACCGTATCCAGCGCGCCAGTCTGGTTCACACGTAGGCTCTCTAATCTCCGCAATATTAAATCGAGATATTTTAAAAGATTTAAAAAAACTGGTTCGCGACTTGACTATGCAAATTACTGTATAGCCAAATCTCAATTTTGTCTTTTAAACACTCAATGCTACAATAATTATATCGTTCGCTGTAAGGTTGAATTTTATAAGAACCCCAAAAGATTTTACAACTTTGTTAATTCCAAAAGACGCTCTAATGTACTACCTTCCACCTTCAGACTTAATGACCAGACTGCTAATAATGACTCAGATATTGCAGATCTGTTTGCTAATTTCTTTCAGTCGACTTATTCTACTACTGTTTCGGATCCCACAACCTATCCCTTTTCAATCCCACATTTAAATTGTATGTTTTTTCCTAGTATTACTGAAGACTGTATTATCTCTAGCTTGTCATCTATGACGTCTTCCTTCGTTCCCGGTCCTGATAATATACCTAGTTGCATCCTTAAAATGTGTTCGATTTCCCTATCTAAGCCTTTATCTCGGTTATTCTTTATATCGAGTGAGACTTGTAGCTTTCCCGATATTTGGAAGGAGTCTTTTATTATTCCGCTTTTTAAAAAGGGTAGCAAATCGGATGTTTCTAACTACCGTGGCATTGCCAAGCTTTCGGCAATACCAAAGCTGTTTGAGAAAATTATTACGTCTTCCCTTCAACACCTATCCAGATCCACTATTTCTCCTTGTCAGCATGGCTTCATGAAAGGTCGTTCGTCGCTGACTAACCTTTTAGAATTGACTACCCTTGTACACCATGGCTTCCGTAAAAGTGTCAAACTGATGTTATTTATACTGACTTTAGTAAGGCTTTCGATACGGTTGATCATTCTATGCTTCTCGCGAAACTTAACATCATGGGTTTTTCCCCGAAACTGTTGGCTTGGTTAAAGTCGTATCTTATTGGCAGAACCCAAAAGGTGTCTTTTCGTTCCTCATTATCTAAAACTATTAAAGTTACGTCAGGTGTACCCCAAGGCAGTCATCTGGGCCCACTGTTATTTACCCTGTTTATAAATGATTTACCCTTGGCCTTGGTTCACTCACGCGTGCTCATGTTTGCGGATGACGTCAAGATTTGTTATTCCTATAATGATCCTTCTTTCCAACAGTACTTGCAATCTGATCTCGATGCGTTCTGTGATTGGTGCCACGTTAATAAATTACACCTTAATGCCTCTAAGTGTTCTTTTATGACTTTCAGTCGTTTGTCTCCGTTCCTAGCTCATTACTCCATTAAGTCTGTTCTGTTAGATTGTGTACCATCCTTTAAAGACTTAGGCGTTATGTTTGACCCAAAACTTTCATTTAATGTTCATATTGCTTCAATTGTCAATAGAGCATGCAGCCTTCTTGGCTTTATTAAACGTTGGGCCAAAGAATTTGATGATCCCTATGTAACAAAGGTTTTATACACTTCGTTAGTTCGCCCTATTCTCGAATATTGCTCGCCAGTATGGAACCCGCAATATGATGTTCACCAGCGTAGTATTGAATCGGTACAGAAGCAATTCCTTAAGTTTGCGTTACGCGGTCTTAATTGGGACCCGAGTCTTCGCCTACCTTCTTATTCTGACAGACTTTTTCTTATTAATCTCCCTTCACTTTACAACCGAAGGCTCGTTTTTGGCATTCTCTTTCTCCATAAACTAGTCAACGGCGAAGTCATTTCTACTAATTTACTAAGTACGCTATATTTTTGTGTTCCCACACGTCGGACCAGAAACTTTTTTCCTTTTTTCGTGCTCTTTGCCAATCTTTTAACAACCTTTCTCACCTAATTTCTCCTCATCTTTCTGTCACTTCTCTTCGCGCTATACTTTTTAATCATCTACAGCGAAACCAATGAAAATATTCTGGACTTGGATTGGCTGCAACTCATCCCTGACCACATTGGCTGTGAATCGGGGCATAGCTGGCACCTTATGCAAATAAAACACCTCCACCGGGTCGGGGATGTTTAGTTGTGTATATAGCTAAGCTAGCT
The DNA here is from genome assembly GCA_018903935.1 of Drosophila insularis. NCBI lineage: Eukaryota > Metazoa > Arthropoda > Insecta > Diptera > Drosophilidae > Drosophila > Drosophila insularis. The sequence goes on from JAEIFP010000213.1 coordinate 459,919, forward strand.
TTTTTAATTTAATTACTATTTGTCTTTAGCTTAAGCTTTTTCGTCGACTGCTGTGTTAGTTGACGTAAATAAATAAATAAATAAATAAATAAATAAATAAATAAATAAATAAATAAATAAATATTTTGTGGAAACCGTCTCGTACACAGCGCTAATTTCTCCAAAAATGAAGACAACAACCATGTTGGCACTTTGGCTAGGCCCATAACCTATTGTAATAAGATATATAAAGTAACAGAATGTGTATAGTTGGTTGTGTGTGATCTTGCATGCATTGAGTTGTGCGAGAATTAGATTTTATAAAAATCTGTTTTCTTTAAATTGCGTACTTCGCGAGTCTACATACTAAATTTGGTGGCTCTAGCGCTTATAGTCTCCGAGATCTAGGTGTTCAAATAGACCGACGTCCCGACGGATGGACGGACAGACGGACATGGCTAGAACTACTCGGCTGCTGATGCTGGTCAAAAATATTTAACGTTTTTGGTTTTGTAATTTTGTGTTTTTTGTATGATTTGTGTCCATCAATTACGAAATTTTTCTTGTTTCTTGGCATAAGTATTAAAATTTTCCATTTGCAAAACTTATAAAAATTTTAACCAATTTTGTCATAAAGGTTTTGAGGCAGTTTGTTTTTGAAATCTATACAAAGAAATCAACGACATTTAATTTTTAAACTCACTGCTAATGTTATATTATGTAACTATTTATGCTATTTTATGGGGCCTTTGAAATAATTAGGTGCATCGTAAAAGTGCTAATATTTGTTAAAATAGACATTAAGTGAAATACTAAAATAGTGGTTTTCTGATTTTCATAATGTAATTGGTAAAAACTTTAATTGGTAAAAATTAACAAATTCTTCAATTTTTACTTGTTTTATTCGAAACAATTTTATTTTTGCATTTTTATTGTATTCAGAATTTAAAAAAAAACAGAGAAATAGTTGATTTTTGTTGCAAAATACACGAAAAGTCCACGATTTATAAAAAAACGAAAAGCGGCACTAAATTAACAAAGCTTTTATTAATGTTTTAACACATTTACTTTAACATTTTAAAACAATAACTTTGATTCTACTTTCTGCTTGATAAAAAATTATAATAATTTCCTAAAACGCAAAATTAAAGAAGTAATTGCATTAATCCTTTTAATATTTTAATACAAAAGAGAAGTAACTAAACAACTTGTCTTACGACAATAAATTTTTTAATAGAAACTAATTTCCAGCAAGAAAGTCGAAAATCGCTCAAAGTGTCAGTCTGTAGACCCTAGATTTCAGCTTTGACTGAAATTTCCGGTAATTAATGTGTTCCACACTTGATTAATGTTTTTTCGATAAATAAAAAAATAGTTTTATTACATTAAGATGAAGTACAAATAGTCCATTCAATACATTAAGACACTATTTTAATAAAAGTCTAAGTCTATCAGGTATGCTACAGAAATTTCGATTCCGGCGACTCAAGAAAAGCTCCAACATAGACTCCTTTAATAGGAGATCACTGAGACCGACGCCTGCCTCAACACTGGAAAAGACATTGATGAAGCTGTGGAGAAGCTATCACGACACATCTGCGAGGACACCCATGCCTGCACGCCGCCAGTCAACCCCATGCACGACAAAAGCTAATGTTTGACTGGTCCGACGAGAGCACAAATGACCTGCGGGAGAAGAAATGTTGCGCCGTGTCTGGCACCTTAGTCTCTGGAAGTGCGCAGAGATCATAATGATTCCAAAAGCAGGAAAACCGGAGCATGACCTCGCCTCGTACCGTCCAATCAGTCTGCTGGCAATACACTCCAAGGTATTCGAAAGCTCGAACAGACGATACTGCGACAAGTCGCAGCATATAACATTCGTCACTCGAAGACTCATTTGCCCCGCCAGTCAGCTTTCATGGCGTTTGAATTGGAAAGCTCATCTCAAGACCAAAAGAACGCCTTTAAACTTGAAGCTGTCCAAGATGCAGTGCTACTCCGCAAGAGATCCTCAGTATCACCAAACCGATGCTGGTACAAGGCCATCCTAAAGCCTGTATGGCCATATGTTATTTAGCTCTGGGGCACGGCTTCAGACTCAAACGTTGAAGTCCTGCAAAGATTTCAGAGCAAACTACTCCGAATAATTATCTAAGCACCTCCGTTTGTGCGCAGAAAACACAAAAGTGTATTTATTTAAAAAAGGGTCGATTCCGTAAAAAAGGCTACTGCACTTCGAGTGATTTTTTTTTTTAAACATGATTGGTTTTGGTTGGGCTGTCATTGTGTATCAATTCATTTTAATTGCACTTCTATAAATCTATTAATATATTATTTATGATGTAGAAAATGACTTCAAAATTAGTTTTTTATTATATTTATTATATTACCATGGATTTCATTTATAAAATTCATAATTGTTATTGTTTCAAGAAAACAAAATATAGGAGAGAAAGACCAGAACGGTCTCCGAAGCGTTGTGGTCATAGTTGTAATAATGATATACATATATGGATAGTTGCTAGCACAAGGCTGCGCGACTACTCCATGTTGTGCAATTCAAAATGAGCGCCGGCCGTTAGTTAGATTACTTTATCTGATATTTATTAAATAAAACTAATTTATAAAATTACATTTTTACTTTATTTAATTTTTTTCAGGATTCTATTGAACAGTGGCGTAACGTGTTTGAATTAGCTGCAATTATTTCTATTTTTACCTACGTAGTATATCAGATATTTGCAACAGCAGAGATACAACCCTGGAATGTAAAAAAGCCAGGTCACTTAGATGAAAAAAATGAAAGAATAAAACATGTAAATGATTCAATAAGTACACTTAACCAATTGGAAATGTAATAAACATTTTATACATTAAGAATTGTCATGTTAAGTGGTAATAGTTAATAAACTTGTAAAATGTATGTTATATTATGTTATTTATTAGATGCTAAAACTGGTTGCTATCAATAAACTGTATACAAGATTTTACTTAAATCGATTTATTTACCTGAATTCTAATCTTTTGATCTTAAATTAGCAGGAAATACAATTAATAAATAAATTTATAATAAAGAATAATCAATAAAAAAGCAATAACAGAAAAAAATTATAAAAAAATGAAGTAAGTAAGTCGTCTCGCCGACTTGGATATACCATACACCAGTAAAACAAATATTTTAAATTTATAATAACCAATGCATTTTCGTATTTTTAAAAAAATCTGTTTGCATGCTTTTTAGAAGCATATCTTAGTATTTCGGTCACTCAAGCATTCGAGCACCCTAGCGCCCCCACCAGCCAACGGCCACTTCCGGCCATATGGAAAAACGTTTATATGAATAACTTGACTATTTTTATTCCGATTTTGATCAAATTTGGTATTTTGCTTGATATTAGTATCAAATTTAAGTGTGCTAAATTTGATTGCACAAGGTAGAAAATTACGGGAGATAATCGAGTTTTTTCAAATTACGGGGGCGGAGGGGGGCGTGGCAAAATCTTTACACATCAAAACTGTGCGCAATTACTAAGCAAATATACATACCAAATTTTGTGTCTCTAGTTGCTATGGTGTTTAAGAAAATCGGTTTTATATCATTTGCGGGGGCGGTAGGGGGCGTGGCAAACATTTGAAACAAACTTGATAAGCGTACATATGACACGAGTCTACATACCAAATTTGGTGGCTCTAGCTCTTATAGTCTCCGAGATCTAGGTGTTCATACAGACGGACGGACGGACGGACGGACGGACGGACGGACAGACGGACATGGCTAGATCGTCTCGGCTGTTGATGCTGATCAAGAATATATATACTTTATGGGGTCGGAAAAGCTTCCTTCTGCCTGTTACATACATTTTGGCGACTTTAATATACCATTTCACCCTATGGGTGTATGGTATAAAAAATAATTCAAAAATCGGTTCAAGATTCAGTGATGCAGGCTTTTGCTCAAATTCAACGATGCTTCCAAGTTCAACTGCTTTCTTCACCGACATGAAATTTTGATATTGGGTCCTTTAAGTAAGTGTGCATACCTCAGTATTCAGCGTGACCTCGTCCTTTCAGCCTGAAGAAAGTTATCATCAGCCAGAACAATTTTCTCCGAATGTCTTACAAATTTTTAAAACAAGTCTCTGTTGCAATACATATAGCTTGTGGCGCCACTGTCCAGACACCAGTTCGATCGTCCAAAACTTGTTGCTTCCGACGCTTTCAGCAAACTTGACGATGGATGTTTTGTCTTATTCTGGTTCTAAGCGACATTCCAACCGATTACACTGGGACAATTCCATTCAATATGGGCTTTGCCACTACATGCTAAACAATTCCAAACTTTTTGATTTTTCTTTAAATTGTGTCTCCTCATCGATTGCCAATGCACGATTGTAAATGAATTTGCACTTTCGATCGATTTTTGGATCTCTCTTTTGCTTTCTCCTTCCTCTCTCATCTTAATGCATAACATGTCGAAACTCGGCAAATTGTCTCGCGCCTCTATGAGGACAACGAAATTGTCGAATTCGTCTGGAAGACTGAAAAGCAAAATAATCTGATGTAACGCGGACATTATACCTTTATATATATTTTGTGTAAACCGTCTCGTACACAGCGCTAATTTCTCCAAAAATGAAGACAACAACCATGTTGGCACTTTGGCTAGGCCCATAACCTATTGTAATAAGATATATAAAGTAACAGAATGTGTATAGTTGGTTGTGTGTGATCTTGCATGCATTGAGTTGTGCGAGAATTAGATTTTATGAAAATCTGTTTTCTTTAAATTGCGTACTTCGCGAGTCTACATACTAAATTTGGTGGCTCTAGCGCTTATAGTCTCCGAGATCTAGGTGTTCAAATAGACCGACGTCCCGACGGATGGACGGACAGACGGACATGGCTAGAACTACTCGGCTGCTGATGCTGGTCAAAAATATTTAACGTTTTTGGTTTTGTAATTTTGTGTTTTTTGTATGATTTGTGTCCATCAATTACGAAATTTTTCTTGTTTCTTGGCATAAGTATTAAAATTTTCCATTTGCAAAACTTATAAAAATTTTAACCAATTTTGTCATAAAGGTTTTGAGGCAGTTTTTGAAATCTACACAAAGAAATCAACGACATTTAATTTTTAAACTCACTGCTAATGTTATATTATCTAACTATTTATGCTATTTTATGGGGCCTTTGAAATAATTAGGTGCATCGTAAAAGTGCTAATATTTGTTAAAATAGACATTAAGTGAAATGCTAAAATAGTGGTTTTCTGATTTTCATAATGTAATTGGTAAAAATTTTAATTGGTAAAAATTAACAAATTCTTCAATTTTTACTTGTTTTATTCGAAACAATTTTATTTTTGCATTTTTATTTTATTCAGAATTTAAAAAAAAAAGAGAAATAGTTGATTTTTGTTGCGAAATACACGAAAAGTCCACGATTTATAAAAAAACGAAAAGCGGCACTAAATTAACAAAGCTTTTATTAATGTTTTAACACATTTACTTTAACATTTTAAAACAATAACTTTGATTCTACTTTTCGAACTGGACTATGTGGCAACCATGTTTGTTACCACCGGATTTATGCTTGATAAAAATTTTTAGTAATTTCCTAAAACGCAAAATTAATGAAGTAATTGCATTAATCCTTTTAATATTTTAATACAAAAGAGAAGTAACTAAACAACTTGTCTTACGACAATAAATTTTTTAATAGAAACTAATTTAATGATTCCGAAAGCAGGAAAGCCGGAGCATGACCTCGCCTCGTACCGTCCAATCAGTCTGCTGGCAATACACTCCAAGGTATTCGAAAGCTCGAACAGACGATACTGCGACAAGTCGCAGCATATAACATTCGTCACTCGAAGACTCATTTGCCCCGCCAGTCAGCTTTCATGGCGTTTGAATTGGAAAGCTCATCTCAAGACCAAAAGAACGCCTTTAAACTTGAAGCTGTCCAAGATGCAGTGCTACTCCGCAAGAGATCCTCAGTATCACCAAACCGATGCTGGTACAAGGCCATCCTAAAGCCTGTATGGCCATATGTTATTTAGCTCTGGGGCACGGCTTCAGACTCAAACGTTGAAGTCCTGCAAAGATTTCAGAGCAAACTACTCCGAATAATTATCTAAGCACTTCCGTTTGTGCGCAAAAAACACAAAACTGTATTTTTTTTTTTAAAAAAGGGCGACTCCGTAAAAAAGGCTACTGTACTTCGAGTGATTTTATTCTTTTTAAACATGGTTGGTTTTGGTTGGGCTGTCATTGTGTATCAATTCATTTTAATTGCACTTCTATAAATCTATTAATATATTATTTAGTAAAAAATGACTTCAAAATTAGGTTTTTATTATATTTATTATATTACCATGGATTTCATTTATAAAATTCATAATTGTTATTGTTTCAAGAAAACAAAATATAATTTAAAATAGCGCGCTTATTATTTGTTAGGAGAGAAAGACCAGAACGGTCTCCGAAGCGTTGTGGTCATAGTTGTAATAATGATATACATATATGGATAGTTGCTAGCACAAGGCTGCGCGACTACTCCATGTTGTGCAATTCAAAATGAGCGCCGGCCGTTAGTTAGATTACTTTATCTGATATTTATTAAATAAAACTAATTTATAAAATTACATTTTTACTTTATTTAATTTTTTTCAGGATTCTATTGAACAGTGGCGTAAGGTGTTTGAATTAGCTGCAATTATTTCTATTTTTACCTACGTAGTATATCAGATATTTGCAACAGCAGAGATACAACCCTGGAATGTAAAAAAGCCAGGTCACTTAGATGAAAAAAAATGAAAGAATAAAACATGTAAATGATTCAATAAGTACACTTAACCAATTGGAAATGTAATAAACATTTTATACTTTAAGAATTGTCATGTTAAGTGGTAATAGTTAATAAACTTGTAAAATGTATGTTATATTATGTTATTTATTAGATGCTAAAACTGGTTGCTATCAATAAACTGTATACAAGATTTTACTTAAATCGATTTATTTACCTGAATTCTAATCTTTTGATCTTAAATTAGCAGGAAATACAATTAATAAATAAATTTATAATAAAGAATAACCAATAAAAAAGCAATAACAGAAAAAAATTATAAAAAAATGAAGTAAGTAAGTCGTCTCGCCGACTTGGATATACCATACACCAGTAAAACAAATATTTTAAATTTATAATAACCAATGCATTTTCGTATTTTTAAAAAAATCTGTTTGCATGCTTTTTAGAAGCATATCTTAGTATTTCGCTCACTCAAGCATTCGAGCACCCTAGCGCCCCCACCAGCCAACGGCCACTTCCGGCCATATGGAAAAACGTTTATATGCATAACTTGACTATTTTTATTCCGATTTTGATCAAATTTGGTATTTTGCTTGATATTAGTATCAAATTTAAGTGTGCTAAATTTGATTGCACAAGGTAGAAAATTACGGGAGATAATCGAGTTTTTTCAAATTACGGGGGCGGAGGGGGGCGTGGCAAAATCTTTACACATCAAAACTGTGCGCAATTACTAAGCAAATATACATACCAAATTTTGTGTCTCTAGTTGCTATGGTGTTTAAGAAAATCGGTTTTATATCATTTGCGGGGGCGGTAGGGGGCGTGGCAAACATTTGAAACAAACTCGATAAGCGTACATATGACACGAGTCTACATACCAAATTTGGTGGCTCTAGCTCTTATAGTCTCCGAGATCTAGGTGTTCATACACGCGGACGGACGGACGGACGGACGGACGGACGGACAGACGGACATGGCTAGATCGTCTCGGCTGTTGATGCTGATCAAGAATATATATACTTTATGGGGTCGGAAAAGCTTCCTTCTGCCTGTTACATACATTTTGGCGACTTTAATATACCATTTCGCCCTATGGGTGTATGGTATAAAAAATAATTCAAAAATCGGTTCAAGATTCAGTGATGCAGGCTTTTGCTCAAATTCAACGATGCTTCCAAGTTCAACTGCTTTCTTCACCGACATGAAATTTTGATATTGGGTCCTTTAAGTAAGTGTGCATACCTCAGTATTCAGCGTGACCTCGTCCTTTCAGCCTGAAGAAAGTTATCATCAGCCACAACAATTTTCTCCGAATGTCTTACAAATTTTTAAAACAAGTCTCTGTTGCAATACATATAGCTTGTGGCGCCACTGTCCAGACACCAGTTCGATCGTCCAAAACTTGTTGCTTCCGACGCTTTCAGCAAACTTGACGATGGATGTTTTGTCTTATTCTCGTTCTAAGCAACATTCCAACCGATTACATTGGGACAATTCCATTCAATATGGGCTTTGCCACTACATGCTAAACAATTCCAAACTTTTTGCTTTTTCTTTAAATTGTGTCTCCTCATCGATTGCCAATGCACGATTGTAAATGAATTTGCACTTTCGATCGATTTTTGGATCTCTCTTTTGCTTTCTCCTTCCTCTCTCATCTTAATGCATAACATGTCGAAACTCGGCAAATTGTCTCGCGCCTCTATGAGGACAACGAAATTGTCGAATTCGTCTGGAAGACTGAAAAGCAAAATAATCTGATGTAACGCGGACATTATACCTTTATATATAATATTTTATTTCTTATAGGCTTGATCGTGTTGGTCGTCGTGGCGGTGGAGTATCCATTGCTGTTAACTCGACTCTGTGTTCAAGTGTCGTGCCGATTGATCTGCCCTTAGGTGTTGAGTTTATTTGCGTCGAAGTTACATGTTCCAACTTTAGCTTATATATTTCTTGTTCATATATTCCTCCAGCTTCTGATATCATGACCTATATGCACCATGCTGATGCTTTGCAAACTATTTTTAATAGTCTTAAAGATCGTGATATCCTTATAGTTTTAGGTGATTTCAACTTGCCTAATATTTCTTGGCTTGTTGATGATAATCTATCTTTCTTAATTCCTTCATCTCAACATGTTTTTCTTGATTGCCTACTTGAATGTCCGCTATATCAGTTAAATTCTTTCCTTAACTCTTTTAAAAGAATCCTTGATCTTGTTTTTGTCTCTGATCCCACTGTTAGTGCTGTATCCCGAACACAGCCCCTAGTGAAACCTGAAGATCCTTATCACCCTACCATTCTTCTTACAATTCCGTTACTAAATCACTTAATAACATCGTAAATTCTCGTCGTAGATGTTTTCGTAAAACAAATTTCAATCTTCTTAATAGCCTTATTTTCTCTTTTGATTGGTCATTTCTATTTGAGTGCTGCGATATAGATTGTGCAGTGAAGTTTTTCTACTCTGCTCTTAATTCTCTAATTGATAAATGCGTTCCTTATGTGAATGTCTCTACCGTCTCCAGCGCGCCAGTCTGGTTCACACGTAGGCTCTCTAATCTCCGCAATATTAAATCGAGATATTTTAAAAGATTTAAAAAAACTGGTTCGCGACTTGACTATGCAAATTACTGTATAGCCAAATCTCAATTTTGTCTTTTAAACACTCAATGCTACAATAATTATATCGTTCGCTGTAAGGTTGAATTTTATAAGAACCCCAAAAGATTTTACAACTTTGTTAATTCCAAAAGACGCTCTAATGTACTACCTTCCACCTTCAGACTTAATGACCAGACTGCTAATAATGACTCAGATATTGCAGATCTGTTTGCTAATTTCTTTCAGTCGACTTATTCTACTACTGTTTCGGATCCCACAACCTATCCCTTTTCAATCCCACATTTAAATTGTATGTTTTTTCCTAGTATTACTGAAGACTGTATTATCTCTAGCTTGTCATCTATGACGTCTTCCTTCGTTCCCGGTCCTGATAATATACCTAGTTGCATCCTTAAAATGTGTTCCATTTCCCTATCTAAGCCCTATTCCCTATCTGGAAGGAGTCTTTTATTATTCCGCTTTTTAAAAAGGGTAGCAAATCGGATGTTTCTAACTACCGTGGCATTGCCAAGCTTTCGGCAATACCAAAGCTGTTTGAGAAAATTATTACGTCTTCCCTTCAACACCTATCCAGATCCACTATTTCTCCTTGTCAGCATGGCTTCATGAAAGGTCGTTCGTCGCTGACTAACCTTTTAGAATTGACTACCCTTGTACACCATGGCTTCCGTAAAAAGTGTCAAACTGATGTTATTTATACTGACTTTAGTAAGGCTTTCGATACGGTTGATCATTCTATGCTTCTCGCGAAACTTAACATCATGGGTTTTTCCCCGAAACTGTTGGCTTGGTTAAAGTCGTATCTTATTGGCAGAACCCAAAAGGTGTCTTTTCGTTCCTCATTATCTAAAACTATTAAAGTTACGTCAGGTGTACCCCAAGGCAGTCATCTGGGCCCACTGTTATTTACCCTGTTTATAAATGATTTACCCTTGGCCTTGGTTCACTCACGCGTGCTCATGTTTGCGGATGACGTCAAGATTTGTTATTCCTATAATGATCCTTCTTTCCAACAGTACTTGCAATCTGATCTCGATGCGTTCTGTGATTGGTGCCACGTTAATAAATTACACCTTAATGCCTCTAAGTGTTCTTTTATGACTTTCAGTCGTTTGTCTCCGTTCCTAGCTCATTACTCCATTAAGTCTGTTCTGTTAGATTGTGTACCATCCTTTAAAGACTTAGGCGTTATGTTTGACCCAAAACTTTCATTTAATGTTCATATTGCTTCAATTGTCAATAGAGCATGCAGCCTTCTTGGCTTTATTAAACGTTGGGCCAAAGAATTTGATGATCCCTATGTAACAAAGGTTTTATACACTTCGTTAGTTCGCCCTATTCTCGAATATTGCTCGCCAGTATGGAACCCGCAATATGATGTTCACCAGCGTAGTATTGAATCGGTACAGAAGCAATTCCTTAAGTTTGCGTTACGCGGTCTTAATTGGGACCCGAGTCTTCGCCTACCTTCTTATTCTGACAGACTTTTTCTTATTAATCTCCCTTCACTTTACAACCGTAGGCTCGTTTTTGGCATTCTCTTTCTCCATAAACTAGTCAACGGCGAAGTCATTTCTACTAATTTACTAAGTACGCTATATTTTTGTGTTCCCTCACGTCGGACCAGAAACTTTTTTCCTATTTACCTTAGTAGATGTCTGACTAACTACTCTCTTCACGAACCTTTTCGTGCTCTTTGCCAATCTTTTAACAACCTTTCTCACCTAATTTCTCCTCATCTTTCTGTCACTTCTCTTCGCGCTATACTTTTTAATCATCTACAGCGAAACCAATGAAAATATTCTGGACTTGGATTGGCTGCAACTCATCCCTGACCACATTGGCTGTGAATCGGGGCATAGCTGGCACCTTATGCAAATAAAACACCTCCACCGGGTCGGGGATGTTTAGTTGTGTATATAGCTAAGCTAGCTTTTTTAATTTAATTACTATTTGTCTTTAGCTTAAGCTTTTTCGTCGACTGCTGTGTTAGTTGACGTAAATAAATAAATAAATAAATAAATAAATAAATAAATAATATATCAAAAAAAAAAATCTTCTGCTCTCTGACGTGACGGTCGTGTTTTTTCATAGCTCCTGAGTTTTTATCAATATTTATTGTTTTCTCTCAATTTTTAATTGTGCTTAGTCTGTTTACTTTTTCGTTGGTGTGGTTTGCTTGAGACCCGTGTGTTTTATTTGCAGAATTTGCCAAATTAACTAGTTTTTTTTCGTGATTAGTGTTTGGTGCATTTTATATATATATATTTTTTTCCCCCTTATCTCTCTCGTCATTGCTTCTATAGTTGCTCCCCTCACCTCTCCGATCATACCATCAGTGCTAGTGTTTTTTTTTATTATTTTATTTTTGTTGTTCTCTCTTCTTTGTGCTTGTGCTCAGCTTCTCTGCCGCGTAATTACTTTTGTAACGCCGCCTCTCAAAGCTTGGCTTATAACTGTTCTTGCACTCTTTCTTGTGCTGTGTACTCTAGCTGTCTCTTTGTTTTATTTGTATTTATTGATTTTATATCGATAATTATCTTAGTGCTTTGTATTTAAATTTTAAATTTTGTATATATTTTTGCCTTGTGTTCCTTTTGGCGTTTCAATGGCTTGTTGTCTACCTACTTGCAAGCATTCTGATCGTTTTGATGATCAGTATAGAGCAATATCGTGTTGGCTCTGCGATAATCTTATTCACTTAAAATGTGCTGGCCTCAATGGCCGCGACTACGACAAATTTTCTGGTTTGTCTGTGTCTAAGCCTGAGCTTGGCTTAATGCGCTGGACTTGCCCATCTTGTGCCAGCCAGCAGCTTGATTTTAGCCGTATGTATAGGGATCTTCGTTTAAAGTTTCTTTCTTTAAACAAACTGGCCAAACAGCTGTCTAACGAGTGTGAATCTAGCGTACATTTATTGTCGCAATTTAAGTTTAATCCACCTTCTGATAAGTTACCCAAGAAATGTACCCTTGAGTTGCCTCGTAAGCAGTCGCCAGCACTCTCTATTACATCGTCTCCCATTTTACTTTCGCCTACACCATCTTCTTGTCCCTCTTTATGTTCTTCTTTTCAGATTGAAGTACCCATTACAAGCCCTGGTGTACCTCAGTCTATCCCTCACGGGAACTCTGATCAATCACAGGATCATGCTGGCTCTCAATCACTTGCGGATCCCAATGCTCCTCCGCCTCCACTAATTGTAGTGCCTCATCGCAAACAATTATTTATCTCTAGGCTTGCTCCAGATACTTCTGAGTCGTCTGTGGCAGCTTACATTGGTAATATATGCCCTGCTAAGTTTTTAATTCAAAAGTTTAAGTTTTCAAGGCCTCGCGAAATCTCCTCTTTTAAAATTACAGTACCAAATGAGTATTTTTCAGCTATGGTTGACACTAATTTCTGGCCAGAGGGCCTAGTTGTACACGAGTTTGCGCCCAATAAGCGCTCCCGTCCGTCTAATAAAGTCTAGTCTTTGCATTCATTATCAAAATGTAAGAGGACTTCTTACCAAGCTCTCGAACCTGTTCTGTGATAGCCAAACCTTTTCGGCTGACATATTAGCTTTCTCTGAAACTTGGCTTAACTCCTCTGTTTTGGATAATGAAATTCTTTCTAATAACTTTATTTCTTATAGGCTTGATCGTGTTGGTCGTCGTGGCGGTGGAGTACTCATTGCTGTTAACTCGAATCTGTGTTCAAGTGTCGTGCCGATTGATCTGCCCTTAGGTGTTGAGTTTATTTGCGTCGAAGTTACATGTTCCAACTTTAGCTTATATATTTCTTGTTCATATATTCCTCCAGCTTCTGATATCATGACCTATATGCACCATGCTGATGCTTTGCAAACTATTTTTAATAGTCTTAAAGATCGTGATATCCTTATAGTTTTAGGTGATTTCAACTTGCCTAATATTTCTTGGCTTGTTGATGATAATCTATCTTTCTTAATTCCTTCATCTCAACATGTTTTTCTTGATTGCCTACTTGAATGTCCGCTATATCAGTTGAATTCTTTCCTTAACTCTTCTAAAAGAATCCTTGATCTTGTTTTTGTCTCTGATCCCACTGTTAGTGCTGTATCCCGAACACAGCCCCTAGTGAAACCTGAAGATCCTTATCACCCTACCATTGAAGTTACTATTTCTTACAATTCCGTTACTAAATCACTTAATAACATCGTAAATTCTCGTCGTAGATGTTTTCGTAAAACAAATTTCAATCTTCTTAATAGCCTTATTTTCTCTTTTGATTGGTCATTTCTATTTGAGTGCTGCGATATAGATTGTGCAGTGAAGTTTTTCTACTCTGCTCTTAATTCTCTAATTGATAAATGCGTTCCTTATGTGAATGTCTCTACCGTCTCCAGCGCGCCAGTCTGGTTCACACGTAGGCTCTCTAATCTCCGCAATATTAAATCGAGATATTTTAAAAGATTTAAAAAAACTGGTTCGCGACTTGACTATGCAAATTACTGTATAGCCAAATCTCAATTTTGTCTTTTAAACACTCAATGCTACAATAATTATATCGTTCGCTGTAAGGTTGAATTTTATAAGAACCCCAAAAGATTTTACAACTTTGTTAATTCCAAAAGACGCTCTAATGTACTACCTTCCACCTTCAGACTTAATGACCAGACTGCTAATAATGACTCAGATATTGCAGATCTGTTTGCTAATTTCTTTCAGTCGACTTATTCTACTACTGTTTCGGATCCCACAACCTATCCCTTTTCAATCCCACATTTAAATTGTATGTTTTTTCCTAGTATTACTGAAGACTGTATTATCTCTAGCTTGTCATCTATGACGTCTTCCTTCGTTCCCGGTCCTGATAATATACCTAGTTGCATCCTTAAAATGTGTTCGATTTCCCTATCTAAGCCTTTATCTCGGTTATTCTTTATATCGAGTGAGACTTGTAGCTTTCCCGATATTTGGAAGGAGTCTTTTATTATTCCGCTTTTTAAAAAGGGTAGCAAATCGGATGTTTCTAACTACCGTGGCATTGCCAAGCTTTCGGCAATACCAAAGCTGTTTGAGAAAATTATTACGTCTTCCCTTCAACACCTATCCAGATCCACTATTTCTCCTTGTCAGCATGGCTTCATGAAAGGTCGTTCGTCGCTTACTAACCTTTTAGAATTGACTACCCTTGTACACCATGGCTTCCGTAAAAAGTGTCAAACTGATGTTATTTATACTGACTTTAGTAAGGCTTTCGATACGGTTGATCATTTTATGCTTCTCGCGAAACTTAACATCATGGGTTTTTCCCCGAAACTGTTGGCTTGGTTAAAGTCGTATCTTATTGGCAGAACCCAAAAGGTGTCTTTTCGTTCCTCATTATCTAAAACTATTAAAGTTACGTCAGGTGTACCCCAAGGCAGTCATCTGGGCCCACTGTTATTTACCCTGTTTATAAATGATTTACCCTTGGCCTTGGTTCACTCACGCGTGCTCATGTTTGCGGATGACGTCAAGATTTGTTATTCCTATAATGATCCTTCTTTCCAACAGTACTTGCAATCTGATCTCGATGCGTTCTGTGATTGGTGCCACGTTAATAAATTACACCTTAATGCCTCTAAGTGTTCTTATATGACTTTCAGTCGTTTGTCTCCGTTCCTAGCTCATTACTCCATTAAGTCTGTTCTGTTAGATTGTGTACCATCCTTTAAAGACTTAGGCGTTATGTTTGACCCAAAACTTTCATTTAATGTTCATATTGCTTCAATTGTCAATAGAGCATGCAGCCTTCTTGGCTTTATTAAACGTTGGGCCAAAGAATTTGATGATCCCTATGTAACAAAGGTTTTATACACTTCGTTAGTTCGCCCTATTCTCGAATATTGCTCGCCAGTGTGGAACCCGCAATATGATGTTCACCAGCGTAGTATTGAATCGGTACAGAAGCAATTCCTTAAGTTTGCGTTACGCGGTCTTAATTGGGACCCGAGTCTTTGCCTACCTTCTTATTCTGACAGACTTTTTCTTATTAATCTCCCTTCACTTTACAACCGTAGGCTCGTTTTTGGCATTCTCTTTCTCCATAAACTAGTCAACGGCGAAGTCATTTCTACTAATTTACTAAGTACGCTATATTTTTGTGTTCCCTCACGTCGGACCAGAAACTTTTTTCCTATTTACCTTAGTAGATGTCTGACTAACTACTCTCTTCACGAACCTTTTCGTGTTCTTTGCCAATCTTTTAACAACCTTTCTCACCTAATTTCTCCTCATCTTTCTGTCACTTCTCTTCGCGCTATACTTTTTAATCATCTACAGCGAAACCAATGAAAATATTCTCCACCGGGTCGGGGATGTTTAGTTGTGTATATAGCTAAGCTAGCTTTTTTAATTTAATTACTATTTGTCTTTAGCTTAAGCTTTTTCGTCGACTGCTGTGTTAGTTGACGTAAATAAATAAATAAATAAATAAATAAATACATATTTTGTGGAAACCGTCTCGTACACAGCGCTAATTTCTCCAAAAATGAAGACAACAACCATGTTGGCACTTTGGCTAGGCCCATAACCTATTGTAATAAGATATATAAAGTAACAGAATGTGTATAGTTGGTTGTGTGTGATCTTGCATGCATTGAGTTGTGCGAGAATTAGATTTTATAAAAATCTGTTTTCTTTAAATTGCGTACTTCGCGAGTCTACATACTAAATTTGGTGGCTCTAGCGCTTATAGTCTCCGAGATCTAGGTGTTCAAATAGACCGACGTCCCGACGGATGGACGGACAGACGGACATGGCTAGAACTACTCGGCTGCTGATGCTGGTCAAAAATATTTAACGTTTTTGGTTTTGTAATTTTGTGTTTTTTGTATGATTTGTGTCCATCAATTACGAAATTTTTCTTGTTTCTTGGCATAAGTATTAAAATTTTCCATTTGCAAAACTTATAAAAATTTTAACCAATTTTGTCATAAAGGTTTTGAGGCAGTTTTTGAAATCTACACAAAGAAATCAACGACATTTAATTTTTAAACTCACTGCTAATGTTATATTATCTAACTATTTATGCTATTTTATGGGGCCTTTGAAATAATTAGGTGCATCGTAAAAGTGCTAATATTTGTTAAAATAGACATTAAGTGAAATACTAAAATAGTGGTTTTCTGATTTTCATAATGTAATTGGTAAAAACTTTAATTGGTAAAAATTAACAAATTCTTTAATTTTTACTTGTTTTATTCGAAACAATTTTATTTTTGCATTTTTATTTTATTCAGAATTTAAAAAAAAACAGAGAAATAGTTGATTTTTGTTGCAAAATACACGAAAAGTCCACGATTTATAAAAAAACGAAAAGCGGCACTAAATTAACAAAGCTTTTATTAATGTTTTAACACATTTACTTTAACATTTTAAAACAATAACTTTGATTCTACTTTCTGCTTGATAAAAAATTATAATAATTTCCTAAAACGCAAAATTAAAGAAGTAATTGCATTAATCCTTTTAATATTTTAATACAAAAGAGAAGTAACTAAACAACTTGTCTTACGACAATAAATTTTTTAATAGAAACTAATTTCCAGCAAGAAAGTCGAAAATCGCTCAAAGTGTCAGTCTGTAGACCCTAGATTTCAGCTTTGACTGAAATTTCCGGTAATTAATGTGTTCCACACTTGATTAATGTTTTTTCGATAAATAAAAAAATAGTTTTATTACATTAAGATGAAGTACAAATAGTCCATTCAATACATTAAGACACTATTTTAATAAAAGTCTAAGTCTATCAGGTATGCTACAGAAATTTCGATTCCGGCGACTCAAGAAAAGCTCCAACATAGACTCCTTTAAAAGGAGATCACTGAGACCGATGCCTGCCTCAACACTGGAAAAGACATTGATGAAGCTGTGGAGAAGCTATCACGACACATCTGCGAGGACACCCATGCCTGCACGCCGCCAGTCAACCCCATGCACGACAAAAGCTAATGTTTGACTGGTCCGACGAGAGCACAAATGACCTGCGGGAGAAGAAATGTTGCGCCGTGTCTGGCACCTTAGTCTCTGGAAGTGCGCAGAGATCATAATGATTCCGAAAGCAGGAAAACCGGAGCATGACCTCGCCTCGTACCGTCCAATCAGTCTGCTGGCAATACACTCCAAGGTATTCGAAAGCTCGAACAGACGATACTGCGACAAGTCGCAGCATATAACATTCGTCACTCGAAGACTCATTTGCCCCGCCAGTCAGCTTTCATGGCGTTTGAATTGGAAAGCTCATCTCAAGACCAAAAGAACGCCTTTAAACTTGAAGCTGTCCAAGATGCAGTGCTACTCCGCAAGAGATCCTCAGTATCACCAAACCGATGCTGGTACAAGGCCATCCTAAAGCCTGTATGGCCATATGTTATTTAGCTCTGGGGCACGGCTTCAGACTCAAACGTTGAAGTCCTGCAAAGATTTCAGAGCAAACTACTCCGAATAATTATCTAAGCACCTCCGTTTGTGCGCAAAAAACACAAAACTGTATTTTTTTTTTGAAAAAAGGGCGACTCCGTAAAAAAGGCTACTGTACTTCGAGTGATTTTATTCTTTTTAAACATGGTTGGTTTTGGTTGGGCTGTCATTGTGTATCAATTCATTTTAATTGCACTTCTATAAATCTATTAATATATTATTTAGTAAAAAATGACTTCAAAATTAGTTTTTTATTATATTTATTATATTACCATGGATTTCATTTATCATAATTGTTATTGTTTCAAGAAAACAAAATATAATTTAAAATAGCGCGCTTATTATTTGTTAGGAGAGAAAGACCAGAACGGTCTCCGAAGCGTTGTGGTCATAGTTGTAATAATGATATACATATATGGATAATTGCTAGCACAAGGCTGCGCGACTACTCCATGTTGTGCAATTCAAAATGAGCGCCGGCCGTTAGTTAGATTACTTTATCTGATATTTATTAAATAAAACTAATTTATAAAATTACATTTTTACTTTATTTAATTTTTTTCAGGATTCTATTGAACAGTGGCGTAACGTGTTTGAATTAGCTGCAATTATTTCTATTTTTACCTACGTAGTATATCAGATATTTGCAACAGCAGAGATACAACCCTGGAATGTAAAAAAGCCAGGTCACTTAGATGAAAAAAATGAAAGAATAAAACATGTAAATGATTCAATAAGTACACTTAACCAATTGGAAATGTAATAAACATTTTATACATTAAGAATTGTCATGTTAAGTGGTAATAGTTAATAAACTTGTAAAATGTATGTTATATTATGTTATTTATTAGATGCTAAAACTGGTTGCTATCAATAAACTGTATACAAGATTTTACTTAAATCGATTTATTTACCTGAATTCTAATCTTTTGATCTTAAATTAGCAGGAAATACAATTAATAAATAAATTTATAATAAAGAATAATCAATAAAAAAGCAATAACAGAAAAAAATTATAAAAAAATGAAGTAAGTAAGTCGTCTCGCCGACTTGGATATACCATACACCAGTAAAACAAATATTTTAAATTTATAATAACCAATGCATTTTCGTATTTTTAAAAAAATCTGTTTGCATGCTTTTTAGAAGCATATATTAGTATTTCGGTCACTCAAGCATTCGAGCACCCTAGCGCCCCCACCAGCCAACGGCCACTTCCGGCCATATGGAAAAACGTTTATATGCATAACTTGACTATTTTTATTCCGATTTTGATCAAATTTGGTATTTTGCTTGATATTAGTATCAAATTTAAGTGTGCTAAATTTGATTGCACAAGGTAGAAAATTACGGGAGATAATCGAGTTTTTTCAAATTACGGGGGCGGAGGGGGGCGTGGCAAAATCTTTACACATCAAAACTGTGCGCAATTACTAAGCAAATATACATACCAAATTTTGTGTCTCTAGTTGCTATGGTGTTTAAGAAAATCGGTTTTATATCATTTGCGGGGGCGGTAGGGGGCGTGGCAAACATTTGAAACAAACTCGATAAGCGTACATATGACACGAGACTACATACCAAATTTGGTGGCTCTAGCTCTTATAGTCTCCGAGATCTAGGTGTTCATACAGACGGACGGACGGACGGACAGACGGACATGGCTAGATCGTCTCGGCTGTTGATGCTGATCAAGAATATATATACTTTATGGGGTTGGAAAAGCTTCCTTCTGCCTGTTACATACATTTTGGCGACTTTAATATACCATTTCACCCTATGGGTGTATGGTATAAAAAATAATTCAAAAATCGGTTCAAGATTCAGTGATGCAGGCTTTTGCTCAAATTCAACGATGCTTCCAAGTTCAACTGCTTTCTTCACCGACATGAAATTTTGATATTGGGTCCTTTAAGTAAGTGTGCATACCTCAGTATTCAGCGTGACCTCGTCCTTTCAGCCTGAAGAAAGTTATCATCAGCCACAACAATTTTCTCCGAATGTCTTACAAATTTTTAAAACAAGTCTCTGTTGCAATACATATAGCTTGTGGCGCCACTGTCCAGACACCAGTTCGATCGTCCAAAACTTGTTGCTTCCGACGCATTCAGCAAACTTGACGATGGATGTTTTGTCTTATTCTCGTTCTAAGCAACATTCCAACCGATTACATTGGGACAATTCCATTCAATATGGGCTTTGCCACTACATGCTAAACAATTCCAAACTTTTTGCTTTTTCTTTAAATTGTGTCTCCTCATCGATTGCCAATGCACGATTGTAAATGAATTTGCACTTTCGATCGATTTTTGGATCTCTCTTTTGCTTTCTCCTTCCTCTCTCATCTTAATGCATAACATGTCGAAACTCGGCAAATTGTCTCGCGCCTCTATGAGGACAACGAAATTGTCGAATTCGTCTGGAAGACTGAAAAGCAAAATAATCTGATGTAACGCGGACATTATACCTTTATATATATTTTGTGTAAACCGTCTCGTACACAGCGCTAATTTCTCCAAAAATGAAGACAACAACCATGTTGGCACTTTGGCTAGGCCCATAACCTATTGTAATAAGATATATAAAGTAACAGAATGTGTATAGTTGGTTGTGTGTGATCTTGCATGCATTGAGTTGTGCGAGAATTAGATTTTATGAAAATCTGTTTTCTTTAAATTGCGTACTTCGCGAGTCTACATACTAAATTTGGTGGCTCTAGCGCTTATAGTCTCCGAGATCTAGGTGTTCAAATAGACCGACGTCCCGACGGATGGACGGACAGACGGACATGGCTAGAACTACTCGGCTGCTGATGCTGGTCAAAAATATTTAACGTTTTTGGTTTTGTAATTTTGTGTTTTTTGTATGATTTGTGTCCATCAATTACGAAATTTTTCTTGTTTCTTGGCATAAGTATTAAAATTTTCCATTTGCAAAACTTATAAAAATTTTAACCAATTTTGTCATAAAGGTTTTGAGGCAGTTTTTGAAATCTACACAAAGAAATCAACGACATTTAATTTTTAAACTCACTGCTAATGTTATATTATCTAACTATTTATGCTATTTTATGGGGCCTTTGAAATAATTAGGTGCATCGTAAAAGTGCTAATATTTGTTAAAATAGACATTAAGTGAAATGCTAAAATAGTGGTTTTCTGATTTTCATAATGTAATTGGTAAAAATTTTAATTGGTAAAAATTAACAAATTCTTCAATTTTTACTTGTTTTATTCGAAACAATTTTATTTTTGCATTTTTATTTTATTCAGAATTTAAAAAAAAAAGAGAAATAGTTGATTTTTGTTGCAAAATACACGAAAAGTCCACGATTTATAAAAAAACGAAAAGCGGCACTAAATTAACAAAGCTTTTATTAATGTTTTAACACATTTACTTTAACATTTTAAAACAATAACTTTGATTCTACTTTTCGAACTGGACTATGTGGCAACCATGTTTGTTACCACCGGATTTATGCTTGATAAAAATTTTTAGTAATTTCCTAAAACGCAAAATTAATGAAGTAATTGCATTAATCCTTTTAATATTTTAATACAAAAGAGAAGTAACTAAACAACTTGTCTTACGACAATAAATTTTTTAATAGAAACTAATTTAATGATTCCGAAAGCAGGAAAGCCGGAGCATGACCTCGCCTCGTACCGTCCAATCAGTCTGCTGGCAATACACTCCAAGGTATTCGAAAGCTCGAACAGACGATACTGCGACAAGTCGCAGCATATAACATTCGTCACTCGAAGACTCATTTGCCCCGCCAGTCAGCTTTCATGGCGTTTGAATTGGAAAGCTCATCTCAAGACCAAAAGAACGCCTTTAAACTTGAAGCTGTCCAAGATGCAGTGCTACTCCGCAAGAGATCCTCAGTATCACCAAACCGATGCTGGTACAAGGCCATCCTAAAGCCTGTATGGCCATATGTTATTTAGCTCTGGGGCACGGCTTCAGACTCAAACGTTGAAGTCCTGCAGAGATTTCAGAGCAAACTACTCCGAATAATTATCTAAGCACCTCCGTTTGTGCGCAGAAAACACAAAACTGTATTTATTTAAAAAAGGGTCGATTCCGTAAAAAAGGCTACTGTACTTCGAGTGATTTTTTTTTTTAAACATGGTTGGTTTTGGTTGGGCTGTCATTGTGTATCAATTCATTTTAATTGCACTTCTATAAATTTATTAATATATTATTTATGATGTAGAAAATGACTTCAAAATTAGTTTTTTATTATATTTATTATATTACCATGGATTTCATTTATAAAATTCATAATTGTTATTGTTTCAAGAAAACAAAATATAATTTAAAATAGCGCGCTTATTATTTGTTAGGAGAGAAAGACCAGAACGGTCTCCGAAGCGTTGTGGTCATAGTTGTAATAATGATATACATATATGGATAATTGCTAGCACAAGGCTGCGCGACTACTCCATGTTGTGCAATTCAAAATGAGCGCCGGCCGTTAGTTAGATTACTTTATCTGATATTTATTAAATAAAACTAATTTATAAAATTATTCAATTTATTATTCAATTTTTTTTCAGGACTCTATTGAACAGTGGCGTAACGTGTTTGAATTAGCTGCAATTATTTCTATTTTTACCTACGTAGTATATCAGATATTTGCAACAGCAAAGATACAACCCTGGAATGTAAAAAAGCCAGGTCACTTAAATGAAAAAAATGAAAGAATAAAACATGTAAATGATTCAATAAGTACACTTAACCAATTGGAAATGAAATAAACATTTTATACATTAAGAATTGTCATGTTAAGTGGTAATAGTTAATAAACTTGTAAAATGTATGTTATATTATGTTATTTATTAGATGCTAAAACTGGTTGCTATCAATAAACTGTATACAAGATTTTACTTAAATCGATTTATTTACCTGAATTCTAATCTTTTGATCTTAAATTAGCAGGAAATACAATTAATAAATAAATTTATAATAAAGAATAATCAATAAAAAAGCAATAACAGAAAAAAATTATAAAAAAAAAATAATTCCAAAATCGGTTCAAGATTCAGTGATGCAGGCTTTTGCTCAAATTCAACGATGCTTCCAAGTTCAACTGCTTTCTTCACCGACATGAAATTTTCATATTGGGTCCTTTAAGTAAGTGTGCATACCTCAGTATTTAGCGTGACCTCGTCCTTTCAGCCTGAAGAAAGTTATCGTCAGCCAGAACAATTTTCTCCGAATGTCTTACAAATTTTTAAAACAAGTCTATGTTGCAATACATATAGCTTGTGGCGCCACTGTCCAGACACCAGTTCGATCGTCCAAAACTTGTTGCTTCCGACGCTTTCAGCAAACTTGACGATGGATGTTTTGTCTTATTCTAGTTCTAAGCGACATTCCAACCGATTACACTGGGACAATTCCATTCAATATGGGCTTTGCCACTACATGTTAAACAATTCCAAACTTTTTGATTTTTCTTTAAATTGTGTCTCCTCATCGATTGCCAATACACGATTGTAAATGAATTTGCACTTTCGATCGATTTTTGGATCTCTCTTTTGCTTTCTCCTTCCTCTCTCATCTTAATGCATAACATGTCGAAACTCGGCAAATTGTCTCGCGCCTCTATGAGGACAACGAAATTGTCGAATTCGTCTGGAAGACTGAAAAGCAAAATAATCTGATGTAACGCGGACATTATACCTTTATATATATTTTGTGGAAACCGTCTCGTACACAGCGCTAATTTCTCCAAAAATGAAGACAACAACCATGTTGGCACTTTGGCTAGGCCCATAACCTATTGTAATAAGATATATAAAGTAACAGAATGTGTATAGTTGGTTGTGTGTGATCTTGCATGCATTGAGTTGTGCGAGAATTAGATTTTATGAAAATCTGTTTTCTTTAAATTGCGTACTTCGCGAGTCTACATACTAAATTTGGTGGCTCTAGCGCTTATAGTCTCCGAGATCTAGGTGTTCAAATAGACCAACGTCCCGACGGATGGACGGACAGACGGACATGGCTAGAACTACTCGGCTGCTGATGCTGGTCAAAAATATTTAACGTTTTTGGTTTTGTAATTTTGTGTTTTTTGTATGATTTGTGTCCATCAATTACGAAATTTTTCTTGTTTCTTGGCATAAGTATTAAAATTTTCCATTTGCAAAACTTATATAAATTTTAACCAATTTTGTCATGGGTGATACAGAAATTTCTAGAGGTTTTGAGGCAGTTTGTTTTTGAAATCTACACAAAGAAATCAACGACATTTAATTTTTGGACTCACTGCTAATTTATATTATCTAACTATTTATGCTATTTTATGGGGTCTTTGAAATAATTAGGTGTATCGTAAAAGTGCAAATATTTGTTAAAATAGACATTAAATGAAATACTAAAATAGTGGTTTTCTGATTTTCATAATGTAATTGGTAAATATTTTAATTGGTAAAAATTAACAAATTCTACAATTTGTACTTGTTTTATTCGAAACAATTTTATTTTTGCATTTTTATTTTATTCAGAATTTAAAAAAAAACAGAGAAATAGTTGATTTTTGTTGCAAAATACACGAAAAGTCCACGATTTATAAAAAAACGAAAAGCGGCACTAAATTAACAAAGCTTTTATTAATGTTTTAACACATTTACTTTAACATTTTAAAACAATAACTTTGATTCTACTTTTCGAACTGGACTATGTGGCAACCATGTTTGTTACCACCGGATTTATGCTTGATAAAAAATTATAATAATTTCCTAAAACGCAAAATTGAAGAAGTAATTGCATTAATCCTTTTAATATTTTAATACAAAAGAGAAGTAACTAAACAACTTGTCTTACGACAATAAATTTTTTAATAGAAACTAATTTCCAGCAAGAAAGTCGAAAATCGCTCAAAGTGTCAGTCTGTAGCCCCTAGATTTCAGCTTTGACTGAAATTTCCGGTGATTAATGTTTTCCACACCTGATTAATGTTCTTTCGATAAATAAAAAAATTTGTTTATTAAAAAGAAAATTTTCCGCTATTGGGACCATCTTGAAAGCAAAAAGTCGTAATTTTTTTTTAATGTTAGACCTCTCATTATGACAAAGCTAAACGAACACCAGCCAAATCTTTGCCAAGCAATAACCAGGAAACGAACTTAAACTTATATGGAATAAAAAAGCATGATCTTCAGGACATATTAATTTTAATTCAAAACACCCTAGGACAATGATTTTGAATGGTTGAATAAATCAGATCCCGAAAATTCGCACGTAATATACTATAAAGAAATAAAATGTGCATAAGAAATATTTTAAAGTATAACAATTAATAACAAGGATAAGAAGGAATTCCTTAATTAATGAGAAACGAAAGAAGTTTATGTCCGTCACGTACGTTCCTCAATTATCAGATATTCTATTAAAATCTATATGTTACAATTAAGATGAAGTAAAAATAGTCCATTCAATACATTAAGAGACTATTTTAATAAAAGTCTAAGTCTATCAGGTATACTACAGAAATTTCGATTCCAGCGACTCAAGAAAAGCTCCAATATAGACCTCTTTTAAAAGGAGATCACTGAGATCGACGCCTGCCTCAACACTGGAAAAGACATTGATGAAGCTGTGGAGAAGCTATCACGACACATCTGCGAGGACGCCCATGCCTGCACGCCGCCAGTCAACCCCATGCACGACAAAAGGTAATGTTTGACTGGTCCGACGAGATCACAAATGATCTGCGGGAGAAGAGATGCCTGCACCGTGTCTGGCACCTTAGTCTCTGGAAGTGCGCAGAGATCATAATGATTCCGAAAGCAGGAAAACCGGAGCATGACCTCGCCTCGTACCGTCCAATCAGTCTGCTGGCAATACTCTCCAAGGTGTTCGGAAGAATATTTTTGTCCAGAGTGTTGCCACTACTGGACGAAGGTAACGTACAACACGAACAGATCCTAATACGCTACATACGCAGACGATACTGCGACAAGTCGCAGCATATAACATTCGCCACTCGAAGATTCAATTGCCCCCCCAGTCAGCTTTCATGGCGTTTGAATTGGAAAGCTCATCTCAGGACCAAAAGATCCTCAGTATCACCAAACCGATGCTGCTACAAGACCATCCTAAAGCCTGTATGGCCATATGTTATTTAGCTCTGGGGCACGGCTTCAGACTCAAACGTTGAAGTCCTGCAAAGATTTCAGAGCAAACTACTCCGAATAATTATCTAAGCACCGACGTTTGTGCGCAGAAAACACAAAAGTGTATTTATTTAAAAAAGGGTCGATGCCGTAAAAAAGGCTACTGTACTTCGAGTGATTTTTTTTTTAAACATGGTTGGTTTTGGTTTGGCTGTCATTGTGTATCAATTCATTTTAATTGCACTTCTATAAATCTATTAATATATTATTTAAAATTTAGAAAATGACTTCAAAATTAGTTTTTTATTATATTTATTATATTACCATGGCTTTCATTTATAAAATTCATAATTGTTATTGTTTCAAGAAAACAAAATAGAATTCAAAATCGCGCGCTTATTATTTGTTGTGTAATAGAACCTGACACATGACGACAAAATCTCAAAAAAAATTGGGACATCCCGCCTTATATATGTATTAGCTAAAGAGAACTACACATATATGTCAATAAAATAAAGTAGCAGTCTAACACTCCTGTTTTGCACCCTGCAACTATCGACATAAGTCATCAAAACACAAAGGTTAGTGACACTGCGATCCTTTTGCTCAATAAAATGGAGGCAGAACGAATAAACCTACTCCCGCTGGTCCACCAGGACTATACCTCGATTTCCAACTAGAGTTACCCGAACCACTTGAGTTCTATTGAGAACGCGTGTGATAGACTTTAGGGAAGATGTTTAGTATGCATATGACTGCTCAATGGGATTCATAAACAACCAGCAAAAACAGCCTGTGGGGGGGTTCTTTGTGAACGTCATAGATAGTATTTTCACAGCGTATTTTATGTATGTCGGCTATCCATATTTACCGAATCCCTTGCCTGGACTTTTATTAGAAAAGAATACAAAAGAGTTTCGGACATCATTTCTTGCAGGCGCTATAGATGATAATTGCGCTCCGCGTCTGTACCCACCCTACTATGAGCCTGCCAGCGAAAGTTATCGCAGATTCCCAAAACGAAAGCTAGGACTTCTTCTTCTACATCATGGAACTAAAGAAATTAATGATTCATAATAAACTTAATATTTATTCAAACAATTTAAAATAATTAGCATCATCGTGCTATAGGATCGATCAATTTGATCTACAAAAATACTTCATTTTCAAAACAATGTTTAGCTAAATAGCTGAAACTCGGTACAAATCCGATTATAAAGGTTGCAAATGTTGCATGTTGATTCTTATTACTAATAATTACTCTACTACTGAATATTCATGATTTCATAACTTTACTATAATTAAACCTTTCACATTAGTTGAAGAGAAAAAAAAAAAATTAAAAGAAAATAAATAGAGAAAAAAAAATATACATTTACGTGGCGTGATTACGCTAATATCCTCACAAATTCATTTTCTCTAGAAATATTTTGCTCTATGGTTAGAGATTACGACCTATTGAAATTTAAATCGAACTTAGCCGGCTCGAGGTCAATCTTACAAAAGAAGATTATTTCAAAGGTAACACACAAAAAGGTGAGCAGGTTGTCTGTATAGCTATTTCAAGAACTACCAAGTTCTATCATCAGCAGACTTTGCTAAAGAACTCCAGAATTGCAATAGCCATACCATGTCTTCAACGCTAAAACTAGTTGGGAATTACATTGCCAACTAAATGAAGCGAAAAAAGCTGGCGAAGCCTACAATACCGAAGACCACCTTTTGTGCATACCCTTAGGTGCTATGAAAAATTAGTGTAAGAGCTTCGCCCTTAACAAACTAAATTCACGACCTGTTATTTTATACACGGTATATTGTACCATATAGAAAAAAGGGTTTTTTTGGAATAAAATTCCAAAGTAACGGCGTGCCTTCCGTTAGAGTTATCTGGGTAGAGATTTCGACCTATTGAAATTTAAATCGAACTTAGCCGGCTCGAGGTCAATCTTACAAAAGAATATTATTTCAAAGGCAACACACAAAAAGGTGAGCAGGTTGTCTGTATAGCTATTTCAAGAACTACCAAGTTCTATCATCAGCAGACTTTGCTAAAGAACTCCAGAATTGCAAACGCCATACCATGTCTTCAATGCTGAAACTAGAAACTGGAGTTCTTTAGCAAAGTCTGCTGATGATAGAACTTGGTGGTTCTTGAAATAGCTATACAGACAACCTGCTCACCTTTTGTGCTGCCTATGATTTAAAATCTTACAAATAAATCAGTAAGATTGACCTGAAGCCCCGCTCAAACAAATTTTTGATTAACTTCAATAAGGTCGAAATCTAGACAAATACCAAAAACGGAAGGCCCGCCGTTTTACACTTGCTGTAAAATCCCTCTTTTTTGCATATAGTACAATATACTATTACAAAATATTTGGGCGCGACGATTAGTTGGTTAAGGCGAAGCCCTTTACACTAATTCAGCTGGCACCCATGGGTATGCACACAAAAAAAGGTGGAATCTGCAGTTGCAAGCTTTGCCGTTCTTTTTTCGCTTCATTTAGTTGGCAATGTAATTCCAAACTAGTTTTAGCGTTGAAGATATGGTATGGCCATTACAATTGTGGATTCTTTAGCGAAGTCTGCTGATGATAGAACTTGGTGGTTCTTGAAATAGCTATACAGACAACCTGCTCACCTTTTGTGCTGCCTATGATTTAAAATCTTACAAATAAATCAGTAAGATTGACCTGAAGCCCCGCTCAAACAAATTTTTGATTAACTTCAATAAGGTCGAAATCTAGACAAATACCAAAAACGGAAGGCCCGCCGTTTTACACTTGCTGTAAAAAAACCCTCTTTTTTGCATATAGTACAATATACTATTACAAATACACTAATTCAGCTGGCGCCCATGGGTATGCACACAAAAAAAGGTGGAATCTGCAGTTGCAAGCTTTGCCGTTCTTTTTTCGCTTCATTTAGTTGGCAAGGTAATTCCCAACTAGTTTTAGCGTGGAAGATATGGTATGGCTATTGCAATTCTGGAGTTCTTTAGCAAAGTCTGCTGATGATAGAACTTGGTAGTTCTTGAAATAGCTATACAGACAACCTGCTCACCTTTTTGTGTGTTGCCTTTGAAATAATCTTCTTTTGTAAGATTGACCTCGAGCTGGCTAAGTTCGATTTAAATTTCAATAGGTCGTAATCTCTAACCAGATAACACTAACGGAAGGCACGCCGTTACTTTGGAATTTTATTCCAAAAAAACCCGTTTTTCTATATGGTACAATATACCGTGTATAAAATAACAGGTCGTGAATTTAGTTTGTTAAGGGCGAAGCTCTTACACTAATTTTTCATAGCACCTAAGGGTATGCACAAAAGGTGGTCT
Organism: Drosophila insularis; assembly: GCA_018903935.1. Classification (NCBI taxonomy): domain Eukaryota; kingdom Metazoa; phylum Arthropoda; class Insecta; order Diptera; family Drosophilidae; genus Drosophila; species Drosophila insularis. The sequence goes on from JAEIFP010000213.1 coordinate 489,237, forward strand.
TCGGTATTGTAGGCTTCGCCAGCTTTTTTCGCTTCATTTAGTTGGCAATGTAATTCCCAACTAGTTTTAGCGTTGAAGACATGGTATGGCTATTCCAATTCTGGAGTTCTTTAGCAAAGTCTGCTGATGATAGAACTTGGTAGTTCTTGAAATAGCTATACAGACAACCTGCTCACCTTTTTGTGTGTTACCTTTGAAATAATCTTCTTTTGTAAGATTGACCTCGAGCCGGCTAAGTTCGATTTTAATTTCAATAGGTCGTAATCTCTAACCAGATAACACTAACGGAAGGCACGCCGTTACTTTGGAATTTTATTCCAAAAAAACCCTTTTTTCTATATGGTACAATATAACGTGTATAAAATAACAGGTCGTGAATTTAGTTTGTTAAGGGCGAAGCTCTTACACTAATTTTTCATAGCACCTAAGGGTATGCACAAAAGGTGGTCTTCGGTATTGTAGGCTTCGCCAGCTTTTTTCGCTTCATTTAGTTGGCAATGTAATTCCCAACTAGTTTTAGCGTTGAAGACATGGTATGGCTATTGCAATTCTGGAGTTCTTTAGCAAAGTCTGCTGATGATAGAACTTGGTAGTTCTTGAAATAGCTATACAGACAACCTGCTCACCTTTTTGTGTGTTACCTTTGAAATAATCTTCTTTTGTAAGATTGACCTCGAGCCGGCTAAGTTCGATTTTAATTTCAATAGGTCGTAATCTCTAACCAGATAACACTAATGGAAGGCACGCCGTTACTTTGGAATTTTATTCCAAAAAAACCCTTTTTTCTATATGGTACAATATAACGTGTATAAAATAACAGGTCGTGAATTTAGTTTGTTAAGGGCGAAGCTCTTACACTAATTTTTCATAGCACCTAAGGGTATGCACAAAAGGTGGTCTTCGGTATTGTAGGCTTCGCCAGCTTTTTTCGCTTCATTTAGTTGGCAATGTAATTCCCAACTAGTTTTAGCGTTGAAGACATGGTATGGCTATTGCAATTCTGGAGTTCTTTAGCAAAGTCTGCTGATGATAGAACTTGGTAGTTCTTGAAATAGCTATACAGACAACCTGCTCACCTTTTTGTGTGTTGCCTTTGAAATAATCTTCTGTTGTAAGATTGACCTCGAGCTGGCTAAGTTCGATTTTGCTCTATATACGTCCATTGACAATGTATTAAATGCTAATGCTCACCCGAATAAATTCAGTTCATCAGATAAATTTATAAAAATATAAGGAAAATTGGGTTTTTGATACACTTACAGCTTGTTAATTTTTCCCACACAGAAAGATCTTTCGTTGTGTTGTTGTCGCTGTTAAAAATAGGAAGGTTTACATATTCCGAATAGAGCTAAAGCATCATACATTGTGAATTTACATGAATACTCAAATTCTGAAAAATGAAAATTATTAACTAACGAAGATATACACTGGTATTGAATTCCATTTCCTTTAAAATTTAACCATTTAGCCAACAAACAAAAAAAAAGGAAATTTAATGTAAATTTAACTTAAAATTGATTCTAAACTACTGTGGAGCCTTATGTTGACTCATTTCACTTAATCCTGGTTATTTCGTCCGTTCCGAAGACGAATAAAAAATATCCTTAGGCAAATTAAACGTCTTAGTTGTACTTGAAAATAATTTCAAAATGCTCTTCTCATTTACATGATGTGTTGAGTGAGGTTAGGTTTGGTTCGTAAAAAGGTTAGATTTGAATACTTCCTTCTACTGTTCATCCTTCATGCTTTAGGTTATGTTACAATTGGGAAAAAGGTTAGGTTTCGTACATCCTTCTAGGTTTATAATCCTACACGTGTTCTGCGGTTATGGTCTGGATTACGTGTGAGGCAGGATAAGCGAAAGTGCCATGTGGACAATGATAACTATCTCAACATTCGAAATTTTCACTTTGCTTCGCTAACGCCGTATCTATAATAACACTGTATAAGACACAAAACTATTTTGGGAAATTTATCTTTTATTTACCCTTAAAACAATTCGAGGCAAAAGTTAAATATATTTAACTCTCGGATTTCCACAATTGATCGTCGGTTCAAGCCGTTGACTGACGCAAACAGTTCACTCACAAAAATTTTGAGACTGCTGGGGGGGCAAGTCTGCCGAAGACAGGTGTCTCAATTGAAATGTCAAGTAAGGCGAATTGTTTAGAAAAATTGCCCATACTTGATGGAAACTATTTCCGATGCTGTTAAAGAGAAAATGCATAAGTTAAATGTACAATAATTCGAGAATTATTGCAATGAAATTAACTTACATTAATCTCTTGAACACATACACACGCATATAATTTGTTTTTTCGCACACGCGTAGGGGTTATGATGCACTCCCCTATTGGGTTATTTAAAACTTTGGACAAATACGTCCGATCAGTTGGAATTCACGTGGAGGAAAGAAATAACACTTTTCCAAAAACCACGCTGTTCAATAAGTCTCTTTTGCCTTATTTTCTTATTGTTTTATCCAAACTCCATTTATAGAAAAATAATGTAAAGCAATGCAAAACAAACCGATCAGCTGTGTGGCGTTGCCGCTCAGTTCACTCTTTTTCTAGCTGGTTACCTAAATTTCGATTCTCACCACTTTAGCGAATATCGATAACAACAACAAAAATACTAAATAATCGAAATCAGTTGAATTTTAAAATAACTGAAATTCCTGTACATTACACCACCTCATTAATTCGTAGTTTATTCAACGTCACGAATTCAACAGAAATGTGAAAGTCTGTGATATTACAATATTTATTGACGAATATCCTTCGCATGGAAAGTTCCTACTAATTTCCCTTGTAAATCTTCTAGAATATAGTATGAATTCCCTTGTTTTTCACGAACACGAGCTTTAAGAAACGCCGGGCAAAGTTTCGCGTTAATTCCTTTACTAAAATTGCTCTGAACAAAATTCCTTCTAAAAACTTCCTGACCAACTTTGAAACAGATAGGCCTCGTTCTTAAATTATATTGCTGGGCTTGTTGTTCATAGGCACTTTTCAAGTTCTCCCGTAACTTTGATCGTAATAATTGAAGCTGATCATCTCGATCGAGCTGTACTACTGTTTCATCTAACGTTGTTAAATTCCTTAGCAGTTTATATGGACTTGCATGTGTTATCATATCTAATCCATATACCGCATGGTATGGAGATATCTTTAAACTTTGATGATAACTATTTCTTAAGGCACAACTTATTTCTTGGATATGGGTATCCCACTCTGTTTGATCAGATTTTAAATACGAACAAATAGCGGACACGATCGAGCGATTCACTCTCTCTGAAGCATTTGATTGAGGGGAATATGCAGCTGTATAAGTATGCTGAACTCCAAACGTAGTTAAAAATGAATTAAATTCGTTTGATTTAAACTGCACTCCATTATCACTTATTAAAATTTCTGGCACTCCATAGGATAGAAAAATCGGACTTTGAAGTAACTTTATAATTGGTTTGGTCGTGAAGTTTTTCACTGGACAAAGCCATTGAAATTTGGTCAAATGATCTAACACAATAAGTAAAACTATGTTTCCTTTTCTACTCCTTGGATATGGTCCTAAGAGGTCGATGTACAAACGTTGAAACGGTCGTTCAGACACTGCCTGTTTACCCATGGGTGGTTTTAATGTCCTATTAGGAGGTTTAGTACACTTACATTCCCCACAATTACGCACATATTCTCGAATTTCGGAAACCATCCCTGGCCAATATAAATGTCTTTTTATTAGTTCCACGGTTTTTATCATGCCTCCATGAGCTGTAATAGTGGAATCATGCGCACGTGATATAACTTCTGTGGTCATTCTTTGCGGCACCCACAATTTCCACATTTTCTTTCTGCACTACTCGGTACCATCATTATGTTCAGTCCTAATATACACCAAGTTATCCATGACTTTGACACATTTTGTAGTACTTTCTCCTTTACTTTTTGATACTCTTCATCCTTAAAACAGTCTGAAGATAAATCAATTTCTGACCCAAATGAGTCTAATTGCGCGATCTCTTCGCAGTACATACGCGACAATGCATCTGGTACTATATGTTCTCGTCCTTTTCTATGACTTATCTCAAATTTATAACCTTGCAATTGCATAGCCCATCTCGCTGGACGCCCTTTAAGATTGGACTGCTTCATCAACCAAGATAGCTGGCATGATCTGTAACAATCTCAAAATCTTGAAGTTCTAGATAACAACGATAGCGTTCTACACCCCAAACTACGGCTAAGCATTCACGTTCCGTGACACTGTAATTTCTTTGTGCCGCGTTTAGCTTTTTGGACATATAGGCTATGGGTTTTTCTTCGCATTCCAAATCCAATTGTACTAAAACTGCACCAACACCAACATCGGTTGCATCACATTAAAGAAAAAACTTTTTACTAAAATCTGGGTTTTGCAAAACTGGAGCAGTCGACAGTTGTCTTTTGAGATCATCAAAAGCTTTCTCCGCATTATCTGTCCATTCAAACTTTGTTTTCTTTCCTAGCAAATCTGTAATCGGCGCTGCAATTTCTGAAAAGTTTGCGATGAATCTTCGATACCATCCTGCTAATCCTAAAAATCCACGCGTTTGTTTTAGGGACTTTGGTGTAGGCCATTGCAATATCGATTCAATCTTGCTTGGATCAGTTGAAATCCCGCCTCTGCCAATTATGTACCCTAAATATTTAACTTCGGTCACACAAAACTGACTCTTCTTGAGATTTAACATTAGATTCGCTTTACGAAATTGATCCGCTAATCTCATTAATACTGATATATGTGAATCAAAATCTGCTGTTACTACACATAAATCATCAAGATATCCAAAACAACAATACTTTAAATCCGCTGGAATAACTTCGTCCATTAACCTGCACATAGTTTTCGGGGCATTGCACAATCCGAATGGCATTACTCGAAATTGGTACAAAGGCCTTCCTGGAATAGTAAATGCTGTGATGCCACGAGATTCTTATAATAATTCCACTTGCCAATACGCATCTTTAAGATCGATTTTCGTAATGACGATCACTTTTTCAGGTTTAACTACTAATCTCATCGGAGAACTCCACGGACTATTTGATAACTCTATAACTCCTAACTCTATCATTCGATGAACTTCGCTATACATTAATTGTTCCACTGCTGGGGATAGGGGGTAAAACCTTTGCTTAATTGGTTTCGAAGATCCGACATCTATATGATGTTTAATCAACGTTGTTCGCCCTTTCCTTTCAAATGACGGAAATATTGCTTGAAGTTGTCTCTTTTGACAGTCAGATAATGGGTATAATTGTTCCTCTTTACTATCTGGAATTCTGAATTCGCTTTCGTAATCTAAAGCTGATAACAAACCTGGCGCTAATTGAAACGCTTTCCAAAAATCTATTCCCAATATCATCCTTTTCTGAATGGACGGTATGATGAATAACTTTATCGGTCTAGTTTTATTTTTATAGGTAATATCTAGCGTAATGAAACCGATGACTGGTTGATCTTGTCCATCCGCTGTTTTAACTTGGGAAGAAATACGACGAAACTTTGGATACTTTGACCAATCTTCTGATGCAACTTATGTTCGCGCCGGTATCTAAAAGACCTTGTTCACGAAAATTTAAAAATGATACTTCCGCATACAATCTTCCATCCGACTTTTCATGAATCATTGACGGAAGTTTGTCTAACTGCTTTCCAAAAAGTTCGCAATCGCTTAGTAGATCTCTTTGGTCGTGACCGAGTTGAAATTGGGTTGCTTCCAAAAATTCTACTACGCACTTTGAGATAATTTCTCAAACGTTCTTGATAGGGTTTAACGGACGATATAACTGGCGTCTTATCGTAACAGTTAAAAAGTAAGTCTGGTATTTGGTTTGCTTGCTCTATTGGTTTTGAGCTAGCCGGTAAATCAGGTAATATTTCAATTAAAGATTTTTCGGGGCCATCCGAGCTTTCACAGATGGACCCTTCACTAAGTTTTCCGCTTTCTTGGCGATACAATTTTTACATTGGGGCTTATATACGTTTTTCGAGCCACACCCGTAGCAAAATATAGTGCGAGGCTCTATGCAGTTGTCCCAGCCATGTCCCTCTGCATCACAATTCCAACACCGAAATACTTGAACCGGAGCTTGCACTGCTTCAACATTGTACTCATTTAAATCCATCTTTTCGGAGAGTTTGAACTTTTCTGGCTCTTCTACTTCCGCAATGTTGCGTTTAACATACTGAAAATTGGCTGAAGTTTTATTTGCTCTCCTAGAGACTACATCCCCTAATAAATTTGCTCGCATTTGCACTAGCTTTCGAAGATGAGGTATAGAGAGAATAGGTATATACAACAATTCATGACGAATGTCTGGCAATAAATTTCGTGTGAGCCACTGAATGAGTTGTTCTTCGTCTATGCTTTTCGACATACGTGACATTTGAGTCATAATCTCATCGTAAAAGTTTTCAAAGGTTTCTCCTACCTTTTGTTTACGCCCACGAATATCTTCTAGTATATCGACATCACTTCTGTAATCTTTATATTGATATTTCATGGCTACACAAAATTCTGACCACTCTAACTGTACTACATCTCTACGGTATCTCCAATACCACTCTTTAGCTTTGCCTACTAAAAGAATATGCAAATTTTTGCATACTGCATCAAAATCTTGGTCTAAGCAATCCTCAGTTAACGTTTTAATACGATAAAGAAACTCTTCGACCGTAACTCCTTTTGACGAACCGTCAAATTTTACATTCCAACTTTGAATTAGCTGTGTAATTTTATCTGGGTTATGACCTATTCTGCTTGTTCTGACTGTAGATGAACTCCTAGGAATACTTTGGTTTTGCGCTGACGCATTTACATGTTGCTCTGTAATTCCCAATTGTCCCATTCTTCGGTCTATTATGGACTCTATTTGATTACTAATTCTGTCATAATCAATTTCTACCGATGCTCGCGCTGGTCTTCTACTAACGTCTAAGCTTCTACGAGGTATATTGGACCCATTTCCTTGAGGTCTTCCTCGTCGTTTTCTTATCGTTGTGGGTCGGTCTCCTGCAGACATCTCTATATTTGCAGTTGCTTGATTAGCTTGTTCACCCCCACTAAAATTTCTACGAGAGCGTGTATTTGGGCCTTTCGGCACCGCTCCTGTTGTGATTGCACCTATGTTTACAGGACGTTCGGATTCTATCTCTGCAAATGGCACGTTTTGCACTTCCAAATCTGCTCTACGTATCGACGCATTACAAACTTGACATACATTAAACTGATCAATCCATTCTGATATACAAATTTTATGAAATAGATGATGGCATGAGGTTTTCACCACCAACTCTTGCGTGGCCCATACTGCTTTCTGACAAATTGAGCATAACGCATCTGAGATCTCATGAGCTAAATTTTCTTCACTCCTAGTGAGAACCATTTTCACAAATTTCATATCGTTCCCTTAATGTGAATTTGAAGTCACTATCTTATTTTTCTAATAATGAGTCCTATACTCTAATACATCCCAAAACCAATTTAGGAAAATGAAAGAAAAAGATTAAAGAATACACTGGGTTGCTCCTGGCAAATAATTTTAGATGCATCACTCTTTTAACTGCTCAGGATTTAGCTTAGCCAAAAGCCCGAATTTCCTAGCATAGTTTATGACTGCACTATTTAAGTTGTAAGGTTCCATTTGCACCTTGTGCTTTCGAAAGAGAAAAAAAAGATTGGTTGTTTATTTTTTCATTTTATGCAATGCCAATATTAATTCAACCCTGAATTGAATGGTCTTTGAAGCTGCTTCGCAATTATAAAGAATTCCAAAAATCCAATCCATTGATAGAATCTTATAGCAAATATATAACAGAAAAGGAGAAAAGAAAAAAAATAGAAAGAAACAAAAAGATCCTCCAAGCTATTGGTTTAGCGCTTTAGTGGTCGTAGACGTAAACACCCTACGTTATGAATTCCATGCTAGACTTAAATCGCCAATACCAGTATTAGAGTAACAGAAATTATGCGAAAAGACGAAGTTTACTTAGCCAATCCTACTACTAAAGGTCACTGTGGCAGAATTACTACCATACGATTTCCATTTAGTTGCATCGAGACCGCATCCATAACAGTCAAACTTTACACAAAAATAGAATGAAAAGAGAATACCATCTACGTCCTAAGGGGTGTTTTAGTGGTCGCTATTGTAGTCTGGCTACAAGACGAATTCCAAGCTAAATTTTCCTCAGTCAGTAGGGAGAAAAAGAAGAAAGAAAAGAACTAAAGAAAATCAATGACACATTCGGTCTTTTCTGACGAAGGCTCAATATGGTCAAATGTTATTACACAAAGTGTAAAGAAAAAAAAAAATTTGAAGTCAACCTCTCGTCCATGGGAGCAACTCCTGCCCTAAAAAGTATGACCACATTTTTTAGCCTCACCATTCTAGGACCTTTCGTTACGGCCCCACGTTGGGCGCCAAAATATGTAATAGAACCTGACACATGACGACAAAATCTCAAAAAAAATTGGGACATCCCGCCTTATATATGTATTAGCTAAAGAGAACTACACATATATGTCAATAAAATAAAGTAGCAGTCTAACACTCCTGTTTTGCACCCTGCAACTATCGACATAAGTCATCAAAACACAAAGGTTAGTGACACTGCGATCCTTTTGCTCAATAAAATGGAGGCAGAACGAATAAACCTACTCCCGCTGGTCCACCAGGACTATACCTCGATTTCCAACTAGAGTTACCCGAACCACTTGAATTCTATTGAGAACGGGTGTGATAGACTTTAGGGAAGATGTTTAGTATGCATATGACTGCTCAATGGGATTCATAAACAACTAGCAAAAACAGCCTGTGGGGGGGTTCTTTGTGAACGCCATAGCTAGTATTTTCACAGCGTATTTTATGTATGTCGGCTATCCATATTTACCGAATCCCTTGCCTGGACTTTTATTAGAAAAGAATACAAAAGAGTTTCGGACATCATTTCTTGCAGGCGCTATAGATGATAATTGCGCTCCGCGTCTGTACCCACCCTACTATGAGCCTGCCAGCGAAAGTTATCGCAGACTCCCAAAACGAAAGCTAGGACTTCTTCTTCTACATCATGGAACTAAAGAAATTAATGATTCATAATAAACTTAATATTTATTCAAACAATTCAAAATAATTAGCATCATCGTGCTATAGGATCGATCAATTTGATCTACAAAAATACTTCATTTCCAAAACAATGTTTAGCTAAATAGCTGAAACTCGGTACAAATCCGATTATAAAGGTTGCAAATGTTGCATGTCTTATTACTAATAATTACTCTACTACTTAATATTCAGGATTTCCTAACTTTACTATAATTAAACTTTTCACATTAGTTGAAGAGAAAAAAAAAAAAATTAAAACAAAATAAATAGAGAAAAAAAAATATACATTCATTTTCTCTAGAAATATTTTGCTCTATATACGTCCATTGACAATGTATTAAATGCTAATGCTCACCCGAATAAATTCAGTTCATCAGATAAATTTATAAAAATATAAGGAAAATTGGGTTTTTGATACACTTACAGCTTGTTAATTTTTCCCACGCAGAAAGATCTTTCGTTGTGTTGTTGTCGCTGTTAAAAATAGGAAGGTTTACATATTCCGAATAGAGCTAAAGCATCATACATTGTGAATTTACATGAATACTCAAATTCTGAAAAATGAATATTATTAACTAACGAAGATATACACTGGTATTGAATTCCATTTCCTTTAAAATTGAACCATTTAGCCAACAAACAAAAAAAAAGGAAATTTAATGTAAATTTAACTTAAAATTGATTCTAAACTACTGTGGAGCCTTATGTTGACTCATTTCACTTAATCCTGGTTATTTCGTCCGTTCCGAAGACGAATAAAAAATCTCCTTAGGCAAATTAAACGTCTTAGTTGTACTTGAAAATAATTCCAAAATGCTCTTTTCATTTACATGATGTGTTGAGTGAGGTTAGGTTTGGTTCGTAAAAAGGTTAGATTTGAATAGTTCCTTCTACTGTTCATCCTTCATGCTTTAGGTTATGTTACAATTGGGAAAAAGGTTAGGTTTCGTACATCCTTCTAGGTTGATAATCATACACGTGTTCTGCGGGTATGGTCTGGATTACGTGTGAGGCAGGATAAGCGAAAGTGCCATGTGGACAATGATAACTATCTCAACATTCGAAATTTTCACTTTGCTTCGCTAACGCCGTATCTATAATAACACTGTATAAGACACAAAACTATTTTGGGAAATTTATCTTTTATTTACCCTTAAAACAATCCGAGGCAAAAGTTAAATATATTTAACTCTCGGATTTCCACAATTGATCGTCGGTTCAAGCCGTTGACTGACGCAAACAGTTCACTCACAAAAATTTTGAGACTGCTGGGGGGGCAAGTCTGCCGAAGACAGGTGTCTCAATTGAAATGTCAAGTAAGGCGAATTGTTTAGAAAAATTGCCCATACTTGATGGAAACTATTTCCGATGCTGTTAAAGAGAAAATGCATAAGTTAAATGTACAATAATTCGAGAATTATTGCAATGAAATTAACTTACATTAATCTCTTGAACACATACACACGCATATAATTTGTTTTTTCACACGCGCACAGTGGTTGGGCTTGTATGGAGCGAGCGGCCAAAAATACTTCTAGTGGAGATAAAATTTGGAAATTTTTTCCGAAATTCTATAAAAATACAGTAATTGTTAAAATATATATAAATCTTCCGTAAGTAAGCCCCTTCCGTTTTCCGTAAGTAAGCCCCTTCATTTTTAAAAAAGTTGAATATATTTCAAATTTGTTGTAATATATTATGCTAAGTATGATTAAATATAAAATACTATTCTAACAAATCAAAAACAGATTTATTTAAAATTGATTTTTTTTTTTTGTGTAACTTCCGCTGTTCTGTAATAAAAGGATCTGACGTCAGCAATAGTCGATTAAATAAATCTTCATTTGTTGCCTGACGAGAAATCTTGCGGGTATGTTGCAGACGATATTTTTTAATGTCCTTATTCCTTGACTCAGCAGCTTCTTCTGACAACTCTCCATAAGAAAGTAAAGCATTTTCTATTATGTATGGGCCGTGAATTAAAATTTTATGAACGGTAGGTGGCAGATAGTACCAAGAATATGTCCTTGTAAGATCATTCGCTATATTAAGTGCGAATGCCTTAAATTTTTCTACATTAATTTGGTAACCAGAAGAGAGGGCTTGTAATATTGTCCTACATCTTTCAATAAGGTCTACATCCAGGCCACTTATTTCAGCCGAAAGGCACGCATTATTAAAAAAGTGTCTGGCAGTGTTTCCATCATTCGATGATCCAGACCCTCCAACTTTGGGCTTGTCGACTAACAATCCGATTTTTAAGCGAAATTCTCTTTGAATTTTTTTTTTTCGCTCATTGACTTGCTCCTTTCCTTCAATGCATCTAACTTGCCAGACTTTGACATCAAGTCTATAAGCCAAATGAATAAAATATTCAAAAAATCTTATGTATGCATGAAGTGGTGACAATCCGAACTCATATCGATCCTTCTGAACTTCCCTTTGCATGCTTTCCTCTATGTTGTTCATCTCTGTGGGCTTCGCGTTGCATATATAGCATTTAGAGGATGAAGTTTGAGTTAAGGCATTACATATTTTGCCATCAACCATTGTTAATTGCAGCACATGATGAACATATACTGTCTTATTTCCAATAACAATATCTGTTGGAAGGAGCTTTTCTATTTGATTCTTAAAGTACTTTTCCTCTTCAATGCTCACTTCACTTGATTCCTTTTTCAACTGGAATCGCACAGGTCGACAATATCGAGTGGATGATGGTCGTGGATTTTTCCAGATAATCTTTGAGCTGTCTTCACTAAGTATCAGGGCAAGTGGGACATATGAAGTGACAAACATGTGGCTGTCTTCCAAGTTATTGTTCTCCACTTTCTGCTTATATTCACTGTGCCCGGAACTTCCGTCGAAGCCCCATTTCCCGATAAGTTTTAAGTTGTTCACGGGTTTACTGAGAGCATCGTCTATTACATTATCCTGCAACTTAACTATTCTCTTCGTGGTGTGGTCCAACAAACTTTGAAGCTCCACTTCAGGATGTGACTCGCTTACTGTTATTTTTTGGGGATAACATTTTTTTTTTTATTTAAGACACTCTCATAACCGCACAAGAGCTCTGCAGAAATTTTGCTATTAACAAATTCTCTAATGAGAATATATTGATGCTTCGTTAAATTGGCATCCATGATTAGGGAGACAACTTCAGCAGCACTTGCAGGCACAATTATCAATTGTCCTTGGTCAGAAGAGCGCAGAACGTCAGCAAACGGCTCATCGATTTTGGCTATCTCAGCGATCCGTCTTCTCTTTGTTCGGGATGAGCAGTCTGAATAATTTATCTTCGGACGACCACGGTCAATATTGCTTCCAGGTGGAGTATGCGACTCACATTTAAATTTAAATGAGTCATTTTTTCCAAGCCAATCAGACTGCTTTTCCAAAACGAACGATTTAATTCGACGGCATTCACGCCAAAATGTTGATATTTGTTTGCAACAGTAACTAACGCGATTTTGTAATTCCTCCAAGTACGTGGATCAATATTGTATCCTTCTTTTTCAATCATTAATTTTAAAGATTGAGATATGCGCCGAATCTTCTCTGGATTTGTACCGGTCTCGGAACACCACTTATCAAATATGAACTTACGACTCAATTCACATTCAAAAAAGTCTAATGTACAAAAATTTAAAATAATACAAATTTAAAATAAAAATACAACATAAAAACAAACAAAAAGAACAAATAGAAACTCAGACATCAATCACAAAAACATTCAGCATAACGCAGAAAAGAGACGAAGACGATAATCACAACACACAGCACAAGAATGCACAGTTAGACAGACGAAAAAGACTCCGAAAACGTCGAAGTCGCATAATTCTAGGAAAGATTGCGCGGCAACTTGCAAAAACTAGCAGCTAAATTTTACATATTATAATCTTTAAATTTGGACAAATTTATTGAAGTCAATTTGATTGTTAGCTACGAGTAGCTTCATAACTAAAAGCTTAAGTGAAATTTAAGTATACACACGAATTAGTAAAGAAATTGAACATACTTATATTACATTAAAATTTACAAATAAAAGTAACTTGCAGAGAACATAAAAATAATTTTAGATAATAGCTAATACCTTTATTAACAACATTCAAAACTTCCATTGTTATAAAACGACTTTTTAAATACTTTATTTAATTTTAAGTTTTCTGTTCTCTTTGTTGTACTCACGCTGCAAAACGAGTAAAATTTCATGCTTTGTGTTTAACAGTTATTTTTGAAGAGAACAGCTGGCACAGTGTCAAAAAACAGCTGATTAAAAAAGTTTGATCTATTTTGAAATAGAGTTGAAATATTTTAAGCAAAAAATTTAACTTTTTTTTTTTTATTTTTGGCCTATGGGGTAGACGACTATTGGGTTATTTAAAACTTTGGACAAATCCGTCCGATCAGTTGGAATTCACGTGGAGGAAAGAAATAACACTTTTCCAAAAACCACGCTGTTCAATAAGTCTCTTTTGCCTTATTTTCTTATTGTTTTATCCAAACTCCATTTATAGAAAAATAATGTAAAGCAATGCAAAACAAACCGATCACTTAGTTCACTCTTTTTCTAGCTGGTTACCTAAATTTCGATTCTCACCACTTTAGCGAATATCGATAACAACAACAAAAATACTAAATAATCGAAATCAGTTTAAATTTAAAATAGTGTCATAGTTGTAATAATAATATACATATATGGATAGTATTTTTTTCCAGGATTCTATTGAACAATGGCGTAACGTGTTTGAATTAGCTGCAATTATTTCTATTTTTACCTACGTAGTGTAGTAGGATAACTAGTTTAAACTATAACGAACACCGATAAGTATGCTGGAATTGCCAACACTGTTGTGGCAGAACAGTATGCACGTTAATTAACACTAAGCAATAACAAGAGAGGCGGACAGACGAACGGAGAAAGAGAGTTATTCGAGAGGCTACGATCAAAGAGGACAGACGTATAATAAAAAGCTGTTAATAAGCCTGTGATTTAAAATATACATAATAAATAAAGAATATATTTGCTACTACAAATTCAGAAGTGGTTCGAGATACACGCCATGGATGAAGTGAACATTAATAGTTTTCGCACGTTTCAATTAAAAAATTGGCTAGCCGTCTTGGGACTGCCGACATCTGGTAGCAAAGCTGATTTAGTGGCGCGACTTAACCAGGTCCCGTTAATGGGCCGAGGCTGTGCACCGGCGATAACTGATGATAGTGGCTCAGAATCAACCCAATGATGCAGAGTGGCCAAAACGCAGATCTAGCTGGCAACAACAGTAACAGCGAAGACCCAGCTTTGCAGCAACAAATTCTGCCAGACGAGCAAGGTGACGCTGCAGCGACAAATTCTGAAAATTTTAACGGAATGCTCAACATAATACGACAATTAGAAGCAGAAGTCAAGGCCAATCGCGAGCGTCTTCAAGCACAAGCGCGACACGACGGCGCTGCCGAAGTCGGCGCCAGAAGCCCAGACATTGCCGACAGCGACAACAGAGGTGCGCAGATAAACGATGAGCAACAAAAGGGGTCGTTTGCGCTAGCGAAAGAAATCGCTGTTGACTTCGATGGACAAGACTGTGCAAGCAAGTGGATCGGACAATTGAAGAGCATTGCGCAGGTTTTCGAGTTGAACGAGAGTTGTGTGCGCATGTTGTTTGTGGCAAAACTAAAGGCTGCCGCAAAACGTTGGATTCAAGCGAACCCAACACGTTTGATCGGACCGTTCGAACAGCTGTGCGACCATTTAATTTTGTCGTTTGGTCAAAAAAGTTCGAAGGCAACCTTGCGACGAAATTTCGAGCAGCCGATGTGGCAAAGCCTGGAAAAGTTTGCCACTTATTTCGAAGCGAAGATGACTTTAGCAGAAAATATAAATTTGGACACGGAGGAGCTTTTGAAGCATCTGATTGAAATATCCCGCCGGATATTTTGCGTGATCAGGCACGCATACGACGTTTTACGGATCCGATGGAGTTGCTTAAGGCGTTTACCAATATCCAGTTGCCGAATGTGAAATCGGCAGCTGATTGGGTGAAACCACCAACCGTTAAGAAGAGCGCTGATGGAAAGGACTGGCGCTGTTACAATTGCAACGCACGAGGACACATTGCCAAGGATTGCGGTAAACCGAAGAGACCACCCGGTCTCTTTGAAAATACATGACCACCCGGTCTCTTTGAAAATACATGGCAAAATTTTCGGTTTCATAATTAAGAATAAAGTAAAAATTAATTTTGAGTTAATTGTGGTTGCTGAAGAGTCTATGAGTCACGATGCAATTTTGGGGCGAAATTTTTTGAAAGCCTGTGGTTTGCGTATAGATCTAAGTGCCTTGGACGGGATTGTAAAATTGAGCCTGGTAAACGAAGAAATGTTAAACGATAATTGTAAAGTAGATAGAAGTCGATCGTTATGTCCTGTTGAAGATAGTGCTAAAGAGCGAAAGTTATGTAAAGAAATTGTTATGAATCGATCGTTAAGTACTGATGAAGAGATTGTTAAAGACCAGAAATTATGTGAAGAAAGTGTTACGAATCAATTGTTATGTACTTATCCAGACGAAAAGCAAGAGTTGATTGATGATCAAGTGTTGATAGCTGAGAGTCGTGACTTATGTGAGGCGATTATTATGTTGGCTGATAGTAAAGAAAATGTAAAGAAGTCAGTTATGCTAGAAATTCACGATGATAACTTTGAGAGTGACATGAGAAATATAGACGTAGGAGGCGAAGAAGAAATAGAATGTACGTGTGGAGAAGAAATAGATTTTAGTACGAAAAGTCGGCTTATGAAAATATTTAGAGAGAGTTATGTTGATGCTAAGAGTCCACAAGTCCCAATGGTTAGGAGCGAATTAAAAATTTGTCTAGAGAAGTCCAAACCGTTCAGTTGTTCACCTTGGAGACTGTCATACGAGGAGAAAGAATACCTTCAAAAAATGTTAGACGAGTACTTGAAAGAAGGAATAATTCGTGCTAGTGAGTCAGAATATGCCTCTCCAATTGTATTAGTAAAGAAAAAAACGGGAGGTTTGAGATTATGCATCGACTTTAGGAAATTGAATAAAATTACATTGAAAGATAATTACCCGTTGCCCTTAATAGATGATTTGCTGGATAAGCTCGTTAATAAAACAGTTTTTACGAAGTTAGATTTGAAAAATGGGTACTTTCATGTCTTTATGAACGAGGATTCAGTGAAATATACGTCATTTGTTACGCCATTACGTCAGTTCGAATTTTTACGAATGCCGATGGGGTTAAAAACTGCACCAGCTGTTTTCCAACGGTTTGTAAATAAAATTTTTGCTGATTTGATAAAGGAAAATAAGGTTATTGTCTATATGGACGATATTATGATAGCAAGTCTGGATATGGAGGAGCATCTGGAAGTTTTAAAAGAAGTTTTTGCAAGATTGGTACAAAATAAGTTACAGTTACGGTTAGATAAGTGTGAATTTTTACAATCGAAAGTCAAATATTTAGGATTCAATATTTCAAGTGAAGGTATTAAAGCTGACGATAGTGGAATAGAAGCAATTAAGAATTTCCCAACGCCAGAAAAGGTGCAGACAGTGCAAAGTTTTCTAGGGTTATGTTCATACTTCCGAAGATTTATTAAGGATTTTTCGATAATAGCTAAGCCATTGTACGACCTTCTTAGGAAGGATACTCCTTTTAAGTTTGGAAAGGCAGAGCTAGAGTGTTTTTTAACTCTTAAAGAGAAGTTAGTGCAAGCGCCAGTATTAGCAATTTTTGATTATAAGCATGAGACAGAGTTGCATTGTGATGCGAGTGCACTTGGTTTCGGGGCTGCTCTAATGCAAAAGAAAGTCGATGGTAAATTGCACCCGGTATTTTTTTTGTTCTAAGCGATCAACGGAAACAGAATCAAAATACCACAGTTTCGAATTAGAAACTTTAGCAATTATTTATGCACTTCGCAGATTTAGAATTTATTTGCAAGGCAAGCGGTTCAAGATATTAACCGACTGTAATTCGCTGACTCTCACATTAAATAGAATTGAGCTAAATCCTAGAATTGCTAGATGGGCGTTGGAGTTGCAAAATTACGACTATGAATTAAGTCATAGAGCAGGAAAGAAAATGCAGCATGTGGATGCATTAAGTAGATGTATGGGAGTTATGGTTGTGGAATCTAATAGTTTCGAGGAAAACCTAATTATATGTCAAGCCAAAGATTCGGAAATTAAGAAAATTAGAAATCATTTAGAGAAAACAGAAGATAAAATGTTCGAAATGCGAAACGGATTGGTGTTTAGAAAATCAAGAGATGGCAGGTTATTGTTTTATGTTCCTGAAGATATGGAGAATCAGGTTTTGCACAAATATCATAATGAACTTGGGCATATCGGCAGGGATAAGATGATAGATACGATTTCAAAAAGTTATTGGTTCAAAAACATTAAGGATAAATGCATTAGTCACATCGAAAATTGTTTAAAATGTGTAGCTTTTTCCCCCAAATCAGGAAAAATAGAAGGACTATTGCATAGCATACCAAAAGGAGATAGGCCATTTGAGCTAATACATATAGATCATTACGGACCAGCAGCAGCAGGGAGAGCAAATAAACACATATTCGTTGTAGTGGACGGATTTACTAAGTTCGTTAGATTGTATACAACAAAGTCCACAAGCACGAAAGAAGTAGTGAAAGCGTTAAGAGATTATTTTAGGGCGTATAGTCGACCAAAGTGTATTGTGTCAGATAGAGGGAGCTGTTTTACGTCTAGTCAGTTTGAACAATTTATGACTGAATGTAACATAAAACACTTGAAGATAGCTACAGGCTCTCCTCAAGGAAACGGTCAAGTTGAACGAATGAATAGAAGCATAGGTCCAATGATAGCGAAACTTGTAGAACCAGAGAGAGGTTTGCATTGGGACTCTGTAATTGAAACAGTAGAATTTTCTTTTAATAATACATTGCATAGAAGTATTAAGCAACAGCCAAGTAAGATGCTGTTTGGAGTAGAACAGAAAGGTGAGGTTATTGATCAGTTATGAGAAAAATTAGAGGAAATCCAATGTCCTGAGAAACCGGAAAGTTTAAAAAAGATTCGTAAAGAAGCAATAGAAAACCCGAAAAAAGCGCAGTCGTACAAAAAAACGTATTATAACAAGTCTAAGATAATGCCAACACAGTAAAAGATAGGAGATTTCGTGATGGTAAAGAATTTTGATAGCACAGCTGGAGTGTCGAGGAAATTTATACCTAAATATAAAGGACCTTACGTAGTTAAAAAGGTATTAAGAAATGATAGATTTTTGCTTAAAGACGTCGACGGTTTCCAGGTTTCACGCAATCCCTATCAAGGGGAAAAAGAGGCCGAAAAGTAAAAAATAAGAACTATTGTATTACACAAAATTTTCTTTAATGTATAAAATTCAAATAAATCATATCAATTGTATATATAGTCTAAGTTTTACAAATGTTATAATGTAAGTAGCAAAATAGGATCAGGAGATCCAACTGTCAGGATGGCCGAGTTGTAGTAGGATAACTAGTTTAAACTATAACGAACACCGATAAGTATGCTGGAATTGCCAACACTGTTGTGGCAGAACAGTATGCACGTTAATTAACACTAAGCAATGACAAGAGAGACGGACAGACGAACGGAGAAAGAGATTTATTCGAGAGGCTACGATCAAAGAGGACAGACGTATAATAAAAAGCTGTTAATAAGCCTGTGATTTAAAATATACATAATAAATAAAGAATATATTTGCTACTACAGTAGTATATCAGATATTTGCAACATCAGAGATACAACCCTGGAATGTTAAAAAGCCAGGTCACTTAGATGAAAAAAATGAAAGAATAAAACATGTAAATGATTCAATAAGTACACTTAACCAATTGGAAATGAAATAAACATTTTATACTTTAAGAATTGTCATGTTAAGTGGTAATAGTTAATAAACTTGTAAAATGTATGTTATATTATGTTATTTATTAGATGCTAAAACTGGTTGCTATCAATAAACTGTATACAAGATTTTACTTAAATCGATTTATTTACCTGAATTCTAATCTTTTGATTTTAAATTAGCAAGAAATACAATGAATTATGTATAATAAAGAATAATCAATAAAAAAGCAATAAAAGAAAAAAATTATAAAAAAAAAAAATAATTCCAAAATCGGTTCAAGATTCAGTGTTGCACGCTTTTGCTCAAATTCAACAATGCTTCCAAGTTCAACTGCTTTCTTCACCGTCATGAAATTTTCATATTGGGTCCTTTAAGTAAGTGTGCATACCTAAGTATTTAGCGTGACCTCGTCCTTTCAGCCTGAAGAAAGTTATCATCAGCCAGAACAATTTTCTCCGAATGTCTTACAAATTTTTAAAACAAGTCTCTGTTGCAATACATATAGCTTGTGGCGCCACTGTCCAGACACCAGTTCGATCGTCCAAAACTTGTTGCTTCCGACGCTTTCAGTAAACTTGACGATGGATGTTTTGTCTTATTCTCGTTCTAAGCAACATTCCAACCGATTACATTGGGACAATTCCATTCAATATGGGCTTTACCACTACATGCTAAACAATTCCAAACTTTTTGCTTTTTCTTTAAATTGTGTCTCCTCATCGATTGCCAATGCACGATTGTAAATGAATTTGAACTTTCGATCGATTTTTGGATCTCTCTTTTGCTTTCTCCTTCCTCTCTCATCTTAAGGCATAACATGTCGAAACTCGGCAAATTGTCTCGCGCCTCTATGAGGACAACGCAATTGTCGAATTCGTCTAGAAGACTGAAAAGCAAAATAATCTGATGTAACGCGGACATTATACCTTTATATATATTTTGTGGAAACCGTCTGGTACACAGCGCGAAAACTAATTTCTCCAAAAATGAAGACAACAACCATGTTGGCACTTTGGCTAGACCCAAAAGATATATAAAGTAACAGAATGTGTATAGTTCGTTGTGTGTGATCTTGCATGCATTGAGTTGTGCGAGAATTAAATTTTATGAAAATCTGTTTTCTTTAAATTGCGGGAGCGTAAAGGGGTGTGGCATACTTCGCGAGTCTACATACTAAATTTGGTGGCTCTAGCGCTTATAGTCTGCGAGATCTAGGTGTTCAAATAGACGGACGTCCCGACGGATGGACGGACAGACGGACATGGCTAGAACTACTCGGCTGCTGATGCTGGTCAAAAATATATATAATTTATGGCGTCGGAAAAGCTTTCTTCTACCTGTTACATACATATTAATTTACCTTTTCACCCTATGAGTGTATGGTTAAAAAAACTTTGTTCAAAAGAAAAACACCTATGTAAGTCTTTGAATGATAACAGTTGAGGTCAGATCAGGGATCAGAACTAAAAGAATATTTTTCCCAGTTTTCAAGAAAAAGTCCTTATTCAGAAATCGTTAACGACCAAATCGTTAAAACCAACCCAATAATATCTGTAGGGTGTAAGATAAAATTTTGATTTAATTTGAACTGTGAACTGTGAACAATAAAGCTGTTAATGCTATATATAGTATTATATATAATGCGCATGTTGTATACATACTTTAAAGTTTTTGGTTCTGTAATTTTGTGTTTTTTGTATGATTTGTGTCCATCAATTACGAAATTTTTCTTGTTTCTTGGCATAAGTATTAAAATTTTCCATTTGCAAAACTTATATAAATTTTAACCAATTTTGTCATGGGTGATACAGAAATTTCTAGAGGTTTTGAGGCAGTTTGTTTTTGAAATCTACACAAAGAAATCAACGACATTTAATTTTTGGACTCACTGATAATGTTATATTATCTAACTATTTATGCTATTTTATTGGGCCTTTGAAATAATTAGGTGTATCGTAACAGTGCTGATATTTGTTAAAATAGACATTAAGTGAAATACTAAAATAGTGGTTTTCTGATTTTCATAATGTAATTGGTAAATATTTTAATTGGTAAAAATTAACAAATTCTACAATTTTTACTTGTTTTATTCGAAACAATTTTATTTTTGCATTTTTATTTTATTCAGAATTTAAAAAAAAAAAAGGAAATAGTTGATTTTTGTTGCAAAATATACGAAAAGTACAGGATTTATAAATAAACGAAAAGCGGCACTAAATTAACAAAGGTTTTATTAATGTTTTAACACATTTACTTTAACATTTTAAAACAATAACTATTAACTATTAAAAAGAAAATTTTCCGCTATTGGGACCATCTTGAAAGCAAAAAGTCGTAATTTTTTTTTAATGTTAGACCTCTCATTATGACAAAGCTAAACGAACACCAGCCAAATCTTTGCCAAGCAATAACCAGGAAACGAACTTAAACTTATATGGAATAAAAAAGCATGATCTTCAGGACATATTAATTTTAATTCAAAACACCCTAGGACAATGATTTTGAATGGTTGAATAAATCGGATCCCGAAAATTCGCACGTAATATACTATAAAGAAATAAAATGTGCATAAGAAATATTTTAAAGTATAACAATTAATAACAAGGATAAGAAGGAATTCCTTAATTAATGAGAAACGAAAGAAGTTTATGTCCGTCACGTACGTTCCTCAATTATCAGATATTCTTTTAAAATCTATATGTTACAATTAAGATGAAGTAAAAATACTCCATTCAATACATTAAGACACTATTTTAATAAAAGTCTAAGTCTATCAGGTATACTACAGAAATTTCGATTCCGGCGACTCAAGAAAAGCTCCAATATAGACTCCTTTAAAAGGAGATCACTGAGACCGACGCCTGCCTCAACACTGGAAAAGACATTGATGAAGCTGTGGAGAAGCTATCACGACACATCTGCGAGGACGCCCATGCCTGCACGCCGCCAGTCAACCCCATGCACGACAAAAGGTAATGTTTGACTGGTCCGACGAGATCACAAATGACCTGCGGGAGAAGAGATGCCTGCACCGTGTCTGGCACCTTAGTCTCTGGAAGTGCGCAAAGATCATAATGATTCCGAAAGCAGGAAAACCGGAGCATGACCTCGCCTCGTACCGTCCAATCAGTCTGTTGGCAATACTCTCCAAGGTGTTCGGAAGAATATTTTTGGCCAGAGTGTTGCCACTACTGGACGAAGGTAACGTACAACACGAACAGATCCTAATACGCTACATACGCAGACGATACTGCGACAAGTCGCAGCATATAACATTCGCCACTCGAAGACTCAATTGCCCCCCCAGTCAGCTTTCATGGCTTTTGAATTGGAAAGCTCATCTCAAGACCAACAGAACGCCTTTAAACTTGAAGCTGTCCAAGATGCAGTGGCTACTCCGCAAGAAATCCTCAGTATTACCAAACCGATGCTGGTACAAGGCCATCCTAAAGCCTGTATGGCCATATGTTATTTAGCTCTGGGGCACGGCTTCAGACTCAAACGTTGAAGTCCTGCAAAGATTTCAGAGCAAACTACTCCGAATAATTATCTAAGCACCGACGTCTGTGCGCAGAAAACACAAAAGTGTATTTATTTAAAAAAGGGTCGATTCCGTAAAAAAGGCTACTGTACTTCGAGTGATTTTTTTTTTTAAACATGGTTGGTTTTGGTTGGGCTGTCATTGTGTATCAATTCATTTTAATTGCACTTCTATAAATCTATTAATATATTATTTATGATGTAGAAAATGACTTCAAAATTAGTTTTTTTATTATATTTATTATATTACCATGGATTTCATTTATAAAATTCATAATTGTTATTGTTTCAAGAAAACAAAATAGAATTCAAAATCGCGCGCTTATTATTTGTTGGGAGAGAAAGACCAGAACGGTCTCTGTAGCGTTATGGTCATAGTTGTAATAACGATATACATATATGGATAGTTGCTAGCACAAGGCTGCGCGACTACTCCATGTTTTGCAATTCAAAAATAAAAATAATTTATAAAATTACATTTTACTTTATTCAATTTTTTTCCAGGATTCTATTGAACAGTGGCGTAAAGTGTTTGAATTAGCTGCAATTATTTCTATTTTTACCTACGTAGTATATCAGATATTTGCAACAGCAGAGATACAACCCTGGAATGTAAAAAAGCCAGGTCACTTAGATGAAAAAAATGAAAGTATAAAACATGTAAATGATTCAATAAGTACACTTAACCAATTGGAAATGAAATAAACATTTTATACTTTAAGAATTGTCATGCTATGTGGTAATAGTTAATAAACTTGTAAAATGTATATTATATTATGTTATTTATTAGATGCTCAAACTGGTTGCTAAACTGTATACAAGATTTTACTTAAATCGATTTATTTACCTGAATTCTAATCTTTTGATCTTAAATTAGCAGGGAATACAATGAATTATGTATAATAAAGAATAATCAATAAAAAAGCAATAACAGAAAAAATTATAAAATAAAATAATAAATAATAAATAAGAGAGAACTTCATTGAAGTCTCTCGTAAACACTTTGACGTGTCCGTACAAATTGAGCTATATAGTACTTTATCGGCCACTCCATATATTGGCCACTCCACCACTTCACTTCCCACTCTATTCACCCACATAACTTCACCCTCTTCGGTCTAAAAGTTTTTTCTAATTGGGAATAAACAAAAATCATATAAACAAATCTGTCCCCCAAAATCTTCCAAGCCTGAGAACGCTTAGTAGGCAAAATTCAATTAACCAACAAATACTTAGATCCCTTGTCACCAGTTAAAAATCTCCCACTACTTAAATCGAAAGCTTTGTAAACCGAACCATAAATAAAACTGTATGAATAATTATAAGTTAGTTCTTAAGACGTTTTCTTCAAATAAAGACCAATACGTTCTCGAGGTCCAATTATCCATTTTTTTTTTTTTAAACAACCTTTCATGCAGTCTAAAGCGCGACATCCAAACTCAAAGTTCCAAAAAAAATGTAATCCAAGATGACACTGGAACTATCAGAATATCACCTGAACCAGGCACTCACCATGCTTAGACAGTTGCCTACTTTCGATGGTAACGCTTCGACATTGAGCACGTTCATACGGAGAGTTGATAATATTTTACAACTGTACTCGACGAAAGACGTCCGCCAACATAGTTTGATGTACGACACCATAGAGATGCAGCTTACTGGGGAGGCCCAGCGGACATCACAACTAGCACACGCCAACAATTTGAGGAAACCTTCGTAAGTTTATTGAAAAATAGGTCAATCAATAGAATACTATACAATAGACTATTTTAAATACAAATGCCAGGAATAACACAATCAAAAATGTCATTATGAAAAGACTACCAGATTATAAAGCTTATATGACGTTGCGAAGTTTGATATTCCTACTGTGTCTAATATTAACCAAAATTAGCCCAGAGAGAGGGTCAATATGAAAACAGTTCCACAGAGAAGCCCAAAACTAACAATCAAAGTAATTCAGGATATTTAAAATACAAATCAGACCAAAATATTTAGAACCACCTAACACCCATGAATTTTATACGAAGAAGTTAATAAACAATTTAATGAAATGATAGAACAGGAAATCATTCGATCGAAATCGCCATATTGTTCGCTAATTTGGATCGTATCTAAGAAAGAGGACGCATCCAAAGAACAAAACTTCCGCCTAGTTATTGCCTATCGTAATCTAAATAAGATTACTGTCGGTGACAAATTCCCAATACCAGTAATGGATAAAATATTAGACAAACTTGGAAAATGTCAATATTTCACAATCATTGATTCCACTATCAGTGATTTCACAATCAGGAAATCCATGTGTTTAAGATTAAACATCCATTAAATTGGCTTCACCAAATCAGATTGACCAAAGAAATATACAAAACGAACCAAAAACATAAACAAAATAAGTCACAAAAATTCATATGACAATTATTGCTTAATACCAAACAAAACATGCATCCACACTCTGTGGAAAATACTTAAGATTATAACAGCGGCGCGGTATCAAGTAACCAACGCTGAGCATGATAAACATTATAAACATATAAACATTAGAATAAGCATTTATAAGAGCAATTGTCGCTCCCTAGAGTTTAAGAATTCATTTATATACACAACAATTCTTTAAATAAAATCAGTTCATATTTTGAATTCAACGAATGAAGATTGGCTTATTCTTTCCTTCGCCCCGGAAGCCCTATTCATTTTGGTCCTAGGAAAAAGAAACTCTGTAGTTTTCCCCCACCAGTGGTAAGAGACTCAGAGAATGAATCAGCTCCTTAAAGTCTGAATTCTTATGATAAGATCAGATCTTGTTTTCCCCCACCAGTGGTAAGAGACAGAGTATAATATAAAAAGCAAAATATTGCTTAATAAAAAGTGCGTGCGACCGAGTATATAAAGGCAGTTTGGCTAGTCGAGCAACTGCAATAATTTCGGCGGCGGTAAAAAAAAAAACTCTACCCATTGGCGGACAAGCAGCAGCGAACAGGATCATCAGATAAGATATAAATTAAAATAGTTATAATTACATCAACCTATTTTTATTATTATTATATACTTATTTCGGTATCCTAATATACGCATACGAAAAAATGTTTTCTAATAAGGCTGACAAATGGTTAGGGAAGCAGTTAGAGTTGCATATAAGGTTAAAGCAGTTAGAAGCTTTAGAAACTAGAAACTTAACTAGCGAGGTGATCGAGGAAGTAAAAAAGATAAGGAATCAATGGATACCTAATCATAACCAATTGCTACAGCAGGGGATCGATCATCAGTGTTTCAGAGATAAAATTCATGAAGAAGTGTTAAAGATAGTTGCCAAAATAATAGCTACAGGAGAGTCAGAAAAACCAGGCACTAGTAAGTCGGTGTTAGTTGAAGCAGAAGCGAATATGTCAGAAATGGGTGATGATAGCAAAGGAGAGTCACGCGGGAATGCGACCTCCAGTAATGAGAACGCTAAGGTTAGCCAGGAAAAATTTGAAGAAAAGGTCCGTCAGCTCCAGCAATATTTGGACATGGTGAGCAAAGATTTACGTACGATAGACAATAGAACAGGGGAAATGTATATTAAGAAAATAAAATTCTTGTTTAGGAAGGTACAGGAGTGCCAGGCTTATACAGATGAGCTATACAGATACAATGAAACGTTTAAAGAGGTCATAGAAGAATTGGAGTTCGACCTTCAGAATACCTTGGTAGCATTAGAAGAGAAAATAAACGATCAGAAAGATTTGAAAGTTGAGAATGTAACCGTGAGAAGCGAATTACCGGTGTTGCCAAAAATTCAGGTACCCACATTCTCTGGAGAGCCAAGAAAATGGGACCTGTTTGTAGAGTTATTTGCAGAATTAATTGAAAATAGAGAGGATATAATCTTACTCTTAAATTCAATTATTTAAAATCCGCATTAAAGGGCGAAGCGAGGAGCATGGTAGCTCATTTATTGTCAGGTTCAGCTGACAGTTATAGTGCCGCTTGGGAACTGTTGACCAAGCGGTATGAAAATAATCGGAGGGTATTTTCCGAACAATTAAGTCGGATCGTTGATCTACCGATGATCAACAATGAATCCGCAAAGAGTGTAAAAGGAGTGATTGACATAATTAATGAGTCAATGCACTTAATTAAAATTAAAGCAAATTTGTCCGATGAAGTTGACGTAATATTCGCACAACTCATACTTAGGAAATTTGATAGAGAGGTTCTTCAATTGTATGAGAGTCAGATTAGAAAAACAAGGCAGATACAAATGCTTTCTGATGTCATGGAATACTTGGAGCAAAGATATTGTTCGCTAAGTGCCATGAGGAAAGAAGAGAAAGACCCGCAAAAAGTGGTTTCATATGCGGTTTTAGAAAATAAATGTCCGATTTGCAAAGTTGGCGGGCATAAAGCGTATAAGTGCTATAAATTTAAAGGTTTGACACCTATGGAAAGGTATGAAGGACACCATACTCTACTCCATTTTGAAGAAATACAGGAGAGAGTTAATACTTGTATAACGGCTCAACCCACACTGTTGGCCACAGCCCTAATACAAGTAAAAAATGTAAATGGAGGATATAAGACTCTAAAAGCCCTTATTGATAATGGTTCACAGAGCACCATTTTGTCTGAAGAGGCAGCTCAAATATTAAAATTACCTAAAGTAAAACAACATACAGAAATTAAGGGTGTGTCCTCAATAAAAGCCACAAAATCAAAATATAAGGTAAAAATAGATGTGAAGACGCGAAGTCCCTGGAAAAGACATCTTAAGGTTGAGGCGATTGTGTTGCCAAAGATAATGAAAGCTCTTCCATTAAAAACGGTAGACGTGGATATGTCAAAATGGCAATCCTACGTACTAGCTGATCCTACCTTTAATAAACCTGGTAAGGTTGATATAATAATGGGAGTAAACGTATATACCCAAATCTTAAAAGGGGGAGTTACAAAGATTGATGGCCTACTAGGCCCAAATACTCAATTTGGTTGGATCGTCTCGGGATGCACCAAATCGAAAAGTAATAAATCTGTAGTGGCAACAACAATAGATGTCACAGGTATGCAACAGCGTTGGGAGAAGAACAAAGGTAAACGAAATAAATAAGAAATAAGTCAGCATTTGACTCCTTCAGCAGGACCTCACCTTGGAGGTAAGATAAAAGCTGAGGTAAATAAAATAATTTGTTAAAATAATAAAGAAATAAATTTATGCCCCCCGGCAGGACCTCACTTTGGAGGTACAGTGAAAACTATGGGAGAAAAGGTATATATTCCACTACAAAAAGCTTCTGCTCTCTAACGTGACGGTCGTGTTTTTTCATAGCTCCTGAGTTTTTATCAATATTTATTGTTTTCTCTCAATTTTTAATTGTGCGTAGTCTGTTTACATTTTCGTTGGTGTGGTTTGCTTGAGACCCGTGTGTTTTTTTGTATATACTTTTTGCCTTGTGTTCCTTTTGGCGTTTCAATGGCTTGTTGTCTACCTACTTGCAAGCATTCTGATCGTTTTGATGATCAGTATAGAGAAATATCGTGTTGGCTCTGCGATAATCTTATTCACTTAAAATGTGCTGGCCTCAATGGCCGCGACTACGACAAATTTTCTGGTTTGTCTGTGTCTAAGCCTGAGCTTGGCTTAATGCGCTGGACTTGCCCATCTTGTGCCAGCCAGCAGCTTGATTTTAGCCGTATGTATAGGGATCTTCGTTTAAAGTTTCTTTCTTTAAACAAACTGGCCAAACAGCTGTCTAACGAGTGTGAATCTAGCGTACATTTATTGTCGCAATTTAAGTTTAATCCACCTTCTGAGAAGTTACCCAAGAAATGTACCCTTGAGTTGCCTCGTAAGCAGTCGCCAGCACTCTCTCTTACATCGTCTCCCATTTTACTTTCGCCTACACCATCTTCTTGTCCCTCTTTATGTTCTTCTTTTCAGATTGAAGTACCCAGTACAAGCCCTGGTGTACCTCAATCTATCCCTCACGGGAACTCTGATCAACCACAGGATCATGCTGGCTCTCAATCACTTGCGGATCCCAATGCTCCTCCGCCTCCACTAACTGTAGTGCCTCATCGCAAACAATTATTTATCTCTAGGCTTGCTCCAGATACTTCTGAGTCGTCTGTGGCAGCTTACATTGGTAATATATGCCCTGCTAAGGTTTTAATTCAAAAGTTTAAGTTTTCTAGGACTCACGAAATATCCTCTTTTAAAATTACTGTACCAAATGAGTATTTCTCAGCTATGGTTGACACTAATTTCTGGCCAGAGGGCCTAATTGTACACGAGTTTGCGCCCAATAAGCGCTCCCGTCCGTTGCCTGTCCACCTTCCTAATTTATCTTCTGCTTCAAAAAACTAATAACGTCTAGTCTTTGCATTCATTATCAAAATGTAAGAGGACTTCTTACCAAGCTCTGGAACCTGTTCTGTGATATATTAGCTTTCTCTGAAACTTGGCTTAACTCCTCTGTTTTGGGTAATGAAATTCTTTCTAATAACTTTATTTCTTATAGGCTTGATCGTGTTGGTCGTCGTGGCGATGGAGTACTCATTGCTGTTAACTCGAATCTGTGTTCAAGTGTCGTGCCGATTGATCTGCCCTTAGGTGTTGAGTTTATTTGCGTCGAAGTTACATGTTCCAACTTTAGCTTATATATTTCTTGTTCATATATTCCTGCAGCTTCTGATATCATGACCTATATGCACCATGCTGATGCTTTGCAAACTATTTTTAATAGTCTTCAAGATCGTGATTTCCTTATAGTTTTAGGTGATTTCAACTTGCCTAATATTTCTTGGCTTGTTGATGATAATCTATCTTTCTTAATTCCTTCATCTGAACATGTTTTTCTTGATTGCCTACTTGAATGTCCGCTATATCAGTTGAATTCTTTCCTTAATTCTTCTAAAAGAATCCTTGATTTTGTTTTTGTCTCTGATCCCACTGTTAGTGCTGTATCCCGAACACAGCCCCTAGTGAAACCTGAAGATCCTTATCACCCTACCATTGAAGTTACTATTTCTTACAATTCCGTTACTAAATTACTTAATAACATCGCAAATTCTCGTCGTAGATGTTTTCGTAAAACAAATTTCAATCTTCTGAATAGCCTTATTTTCTCTTTTGATTGGTCATTTCTATTTGAGTGCTGCGATATAGATTGTGCAGTGAAGTTTTTCTACTCTGCTCTTAATTCTCTAATTGATAAATGCGTTCCTTATGTGAATGTCTCTACCGTCTCCAGCGCGCCAGTCTGGTTCACACGTAGGCTCTCTAATCTCCGCAATATTAAATCGAGATATTTTAAAAGATTTAAAAAAACTGGTTCGCGACTTGACTATGCAAATTACTGTATAGCCAAATCTCAATTTTGTCTTTTAAACACTCAATGCTACAATAATTATATCGTTCGCTGTAAGGTTGAATTTTATAAGAACCCCAAAAGATTTTACAACTTTGTTAATTCCGAAAGACGCTCTAATGTACTACCTTCCACCTTCAGACTTAATGACCAGACTGCTAATAATGACTCAGATATTGCAGATCTGTTTTCTAAATTCTTTCAGTCGACTTATTCTACTACTGTTTCGGATCCCACAACCTATCCCTTTTCAATCCCACATTTAAATTGTATGTTTTTTCCTAGTATTACTGAAGACTGTATTATCTCTAGCTTGTCATCTATGACGTCTTTCTTCGTTCCCGGTCCTGATAATATACCTAGTTGCATCCTTAAAATGTGTTCGATTTCCCTATCTAAGCCTTTATCTCGGTTATTCCTTATATCGAGTGAGACTTGTAGCTTTCCCGATATTTGGAAGGAGTCTTTTATTATTCCGCTTTTTAAAAAGGGTAGCAAATCGGATGTTTCTAACTACCGTGGCATTGCCAAACTTTCGGCAATACCAAAGCTGTTTGAGAAAATTATTACGTCTTCCCTTCAACACCTATCCAGATCCACTATTTCTCCTTGTCAGCATGGCTTCCGTAAAAAGTGTCAAACTGATGTTATTTATACTGACTTTAGTAAGGCTTTCGATACGGTTGATCATTCTATGTTTTTCCCCGAAACTGTTGGCTTGGTTAAAGTCGTATCACTAACCATAGAATACATAGATGCGTCAAACTCAAGATTTTTTGATTACAAACGCTAGCCTGAGCCTGGAACCCCAGAGAACTTCGGCAAAAGCCGAACAGCCTAGAACCCCAGAGAGCGGCCGCAGCGAAAGCGAAAAACGTTTGCTCGCAGCAGTGTCGCTACGGATCGAAAATAATTCAGTCTGCCACAGATCGCAGAACGATGAACGCATGTCTGTGTCGCTGTGTTCTCGTTTTGCATATGTATGTGTACACTCGTCGGTACATGCTCAGGCTTCGTAGTGTGTGTGAGACGTGAAGTTGTACAACATCGCATTTCAATCGCTCGCTCGCAGACTTTTTGAGTTTTCGACGAGCTAGCGACAATGCGAGAATGAGATGCGTGCTTAACTACAGAACTCGACGGTACTTCTCAAAGCGTCGACGTGGCTCTGTTGTTAGTGTGCTCGCTTGACGATCGGGCGGCTGTGGTTCGACTCCCATCTTGGTCGAAGTTTTTCATAATTGCTTTATATATTTTTTTGATACATTTTTATTTACTTTTATTTACTTTACCTCTGCAAGGGTATAAAAAGTAAATAACTTTACCTCTGCAAGTGTATAAAAAGTAAATAACTTTACCTCTGCAAGGGTATAAAAAGTAAATAACTTTACCTCTGCAAGGGTATAAAAAGTAAATAACTTTACCTCTGCAAGGGTATAAAAAGTAAATAAAAATGTATCAAAAAAATATATAAAGCAATTATGAAAAACTTCGACCAAGATGGGAGTCGAACCACGGCCGCCCGATCGCCAAGCGAGCACACTAACAACAGAGCCACGTCGACGCTTTGAGAAGTACCGTCGAGTTCTGTAGTTAAGCACGCATCTCATTCTCGCATTGTCGCTAGCTCGTCGAAAACTCAAAAAGTCTGCGAGCGAGCGATTGAAATGCGATGTTGTACAACTTCACGTCTCACACACACTACGAAGCCTGAGCATGTACCGACGAGTGTACACATACATATGCAAAACGAGAACACAGCGACACAGACATGCGTTCATCGTTCTGCGATCTGTGGCAGACTGAATTATTTTCGATGCGTAGCGACACTGCTGCGAGCAAACGTTTTTCGCTTTCGCTGCGGCCGCTCTCTGGGGTTCTAGGCTGTTCGGCTTTTGCCGAAGTTCTCTGGGGTTCCAGGCTCAGGCTAGCGTTTGTAATCAAAAAATCTTGAGTTTGACGCATCTACGTATTCTATGGTTAGTGGTCGTATCTTATTCGCAGAACCCAAAAGGTGTCTTTTCGTTCCTCAATATCTAAAACTATTCAAGTTACGTCAGGTGTACCCCAAGGCAGTCATCTGGACCCACTGTTATTTACCCTGTTTATAAATGATTACCCTTGGCCTTGGTTCACTCACGCGTGCTCATGTTTGCGGATGACGTCAAGATTTGTTATTCCTATAATGATCCTTCTTTCCAACAGTACTTGCATTCTGATCTCGATGCGTTCTGTGATTGGTGCCACGTTAATAAATTACACCTTAATGCCTCTAAGTGTTCTTTTATGACTTTCAGTCGTTTGTCTCCGTTCCTAGCTCATTACTCCGTTAAGTCTGTTCTGTTAGATTGTGTACCATCCTTTAAAGACTTAGGCGTTATGTTTGACCCAAAACTTTCATTTAATGTTCATATTGCTTCAATTGTCAATAGAGCATGCAGCCTTCTTGGCTTTATTAAACGTTGGGCCAAAGAATTTGATGATCCCTATATAACAAAGGTTTTATACACTTCGTCAGTTCGCTCTATTCTCGAATATTGCTCGCCAGTGTGGAACCCGCAATACCAGCGTAGTATTGAATCGGTACAAAAGCAATTCCTTAAGTTTGCGTTACGCGGTCTTAATTGGGACCCGAGTCTTCGTCTACCTTCTTATTCTGACAGACTTCTTCTTATTAATCTTCCTTCACTTTACAACCGTAGGCTCGTTTTTGGCATTCTCTTTCTCCATAAACTAGTCAACGGCGAAGTCATTTCTACTAATTTACTAGGTACGCTATATTTTTGTGTTCCCTCACGTCGGACCAGAAACTTTTTTCCTATTTACCTTAGTAGATGTCTGACTAACTACTCTCTTCACGAACCTTTTCGTGTTCTTTGCCAATCTTTTAACAACCTCTCTCACCTAATTTCTCCTCATCTTTCTGTCACTTCTCTTCGCGCTATACTTTTTAATCATCTACAGCGAAACCAATGAAAATATTCAGGACTTGGATTGGCTGCAACTCATCCCTGACCACATTGGCTGTGAATCGGGGCATAGCTGGCACCTTATGCAAATAAAACACCTCCACCGGGTCGGGTATGTTTAGTTGTGTATATAGCTAAACTATCTTCTTCAATTAATTACTATCTGTCTTTAGCTTAAGCTTTTTCGTCGACTGCTGTGTTAGTTGACGTAAATAAATAAAAAAAAAAAAAAATAAATAAAAAAAGAATATTGAAATGGCTATGGTTGAATTAAATAATGATTATCAAAAAAATAATGTCAAAATAGATTCCGGTAATAAATTGTCCGAATCTGCATTACAAAAAGGGCAGACAAGGCAAAATAGTTATAAAAGAACAACATCTAAGAATAAACAGAACAAGAACTCAAATTTTAGCTATCAGCAATATAAAAAAAAAGTGGAGCAAAGATCAGATTGGAACAAGTCGAAAAGTAAAAGTAGTTATTTTTTAAATTGTCCACCATATAAAAAGGCTAGAAGTCAACATAGTAATGCACATCAGCAGTGGGTAGATATCCCGAAACAAAAATTATTAAGCATTGGGCGATATTAGTAATATGCCAAATATAAAATAATATAAAATCCAGTAGAAGCCAATTTAGTAAACTATACAGCGGAATTGGTAAAAATAGGAAATCAGTTACAATCGGTAAAGAAACATCAGATTGCCTAGGTTTTGAGCGTCCATCATGTAACTTTTCATGCTTCTTTGACAATAGTTTTCTTACTAATGATAATATTAATAAAAATTTGTATAAGACAATTAACTATAAAAATAAATTCCAAAACGTCGCATTTGGCGGCCCTTGGCAGAATGTTTAAGATTAAACATCGTGTTCATCTGAATTGGCTTCACCAAATCAGATTGACCAAAGAAATATACAAAACGAACCAAAAACATAAACAAAATAAGTCATAAAAATTCATATGACAATTATTGCTTAATACCAAACAAAACATGCATCCACACTCTGTGGAAAACACTTAAGAATATAACAGCGGTGCGGTATCAAGTAACCAACGCTGAGCAGAAAAATATAAACATTAGAATAAGCATTTATAAGAGCAATTGACGCTCCCTAGAGTTTAAGAATTCATTTATATACACAACGATTCTTTAAATACAATCAGTTCATATTTTGAATTCAACAAATGAAGATCGTGTTATTCTTTCCTTCGCCCTGGAAGCCCTATTCACCATGATATACAAATGGATCCCAAAAGAATCGAAAAAACCGTATTCTCAACTAAACATGGTCATTATGAGTACACACGAATGCCTTTCGGACTAAAAAATGCACGAGCAACATTCCAAAGATGTATGAACAATTTATTAGAAGATCTTATCTATAAAGATTGTTTAGTGTATTTAGACGATATAATTGTTTATTCTACCTCACTAGAAAAACATTTGACATCACTAAAAAGAGTTTTTGCTAAATTGCGCAACGCTAATCTAAAACTGAAATTAGATAAATGAGAGTTCTTGAAAAAGGAAACAGATTTTTGAACACGTCATTACCATAGAAGGCATCAAACCAAACCCAGATAAAATCGAAGGAATTCAAAAATTTCTGTTCCCTAAAACCCCAAATGAAATAAAATCATTCTTAGTTTTATGCGGGTTCTTCCGTAAATTCTTTCCCAATTTTGAACATATTGCAATGCCCCTAACTCTTGGATTGAAGAAAGGAGCTAAGATTAACATAAACAATCCGGACTATATTTCATCCTTTGAAAAATTGAAATGTCTCCTCATGAACGACCCCATACTATCTAACCACAGATGATAACAATATATCTTTAGGCGCGTTCATTTCACAGGACCATAGCTTAACTCTTATGCTAGTAGAAGGCTTAATGAACATAGCCTTACCTCTTCGGTAGACACTTCGAACTCCTAAGCGATCACAAACCCCTTGTCTGGTTGGACAATATCAAAGAACCTAACATGACAATTTTAAGTCGAATGAAGTAAGTAAGTCGTCTCGCCGACTTGGATATACCATACACCAGTAAAACAAATATTTTAAATTTATAATAACCAATGCATTTTCGTATTGTTAAAAAAATCTGTTTGCATGCTTTTTACAAGCATATCTTAGTATTTCGCTCACTCAAGCATTCGAGCACCCTAGCGCCCCCACCAGCCAACGGCCACTTCCGGCCATATGGAAAAACGTTTATATGCATAACTTGACTATTTTTATTCCGATTTTGATCAAATTTGGTATTTTGCTTGATATTAGTATCAAATTTAAGTGTGCTAAATTTGATTGCACAAGGTAGAAAATTACGGGAGATAATCGAGTTTTTTCAAATTACGGGGGCGGAAAGAGGCGTGGCAAAATCTTTACACATCAAAACTGTGCGCAATTACTAAGCAAATATTTATACCAACTATGGTGTCTCTAGCTAAAATAGGTTTTGAGAAAATCGGTTTTATTTGATTTGCGGGGGCGGTAGGGGGCGTGGCAAAATTTTTAAAAAATCCAAAATGTGCGCGTTTACTAAGCAAATATACATACCAAATTTTGTGTCTCTAGTTGCTATGGTGTTTAAGAAAATCGGTTTTATATCATTTGCGGGGGCGGTAGTGGGCGTGGCAAACATTTGAAACAAACTCGATAAGCGTACATATGAAACGAGTCTACATTGGTGGCTCTAGCTCTTATAGTCTCCGAGATCTAGGTGTTCATACAGACGGACGGACGGACGGACGGACGGTCAGACGGACAGACGGACAGACGGACAGACGGACAGACGGACGGACGGACGGACGGACAGACGGACATGGCTAGATCGTCTCGGCTGTTGATGCTGATCAAGAATATATATACTTTATGGGGTCGGAAAAGCTTCCTTCTGCCTGTTACATACATTTTGGCGACTTTAATATACCATTTCACCCTATGGGTGTATGGTATAAAAATAAATCGCGAAATGAACGGTATTAAAATAATAAAGATAAATAAGCGGGGACTTATTAACATAATAAGCACAAACTGCACATAAATATCTTTTCGGCACCTTAGATCAAAACGATAAAGAGCTAGAACAAAAAATTGATAGTCTATCAGTAAATAGCGCGCAAAATAGTAACTTAATCATATAATAAAAGCAACAAAAATATAGAACTCCTTTATAACCTTACTATTAATCAAGATGCGTATAAAAAAATAAATATACAAATGTTTAACTTAGAGCATTTTACAGAATACATAGAAGACATAGAATTAGGAATGCAGTTGACAAGATTAGGGATATTAAATCCCAAACTCTTAAAGCATCAAGAAATATTTAACATAAATATAAAGACATCTACTTGGTTAAAATCAGACGGAAAATCAGACAAGAAATTTACTATATTCAAGACAATAAAATTTATGCAAAATCAACTAAGACTATCAGAATGCCAATACACGATAATGTTCAAAAAAAATTTAATTAGTTATGTAGAACCCAAAATGATCGTTACTCGGAAATTGCCCAAGACAAATTTAAAACAGAATTGTAACCAGAACAAAATATTCATAGAAGGAAATAATATTATAAAAATATACAACTGTGCTATGCAGTTAAATGAAATATCAATAGTAAACACATTATCAGATTATACCGAAAACATTTATGTAACAAACAATGTAACGAAACTAGAACCAATCTCTTATATCCAAACTAAGCAAATAATTTCCGAAAAAACTACGTATAACAAAATATTCAACATCATAACTACCATTACATTTATAATTACATTAATAAGTTTAACCCTATATCTTATCTATAAATTTAAGTCAATATCAAAAAAATAATTATTACACAAATTAAAAATGAAACTTTTACACAGTCAAGTCACTCAGCATACGACTACGGATAAAAGGTATAATAGGATGTCTACTCCGTCTACATGGTACCGGCAGATTTATCTGAGCTAATAACTCAGGCGAATCAATATCACCAATTAGGAGCTTGTGCATAAAAATAACACCAAGCATAATTCTACGGTTAGTTAAGGAAGGAAGGTTAATCAAAAGAAGTCTACTAGAATACGAAGGCAAATTCTTGCAAATAGCAAGAATTGCTTTTGAACGGATTCAAGTCTAGTCTGGTGCGACTCATATTGGAGTGACCAAATGCAAGATCCATACTCTAAAATAGGACGGACAAGCGAAGTAAAAAGAACTTTAGTTGTATATAAACGTATATTTAGACGTTCTAAAGAACTATTGTTTAGAAAATACGTGACCAGTTGAGGAGAGTTACGAAAAAAAAGTCATTACCTTACATTTGGTAGTGTTAAGATTTAATAGATTAAACTGGCACCAGGATTGAAAGTTTTTAAGATCAGCTTGTAGCCGACTAAATGAATCTGTATCTTTATAAGTAAGACAAAGCTTGACATCGTCAGCATACATAAGCACACGCGAATGAACAATGACTGATGGAAGATCGTTAATAAATAATGTGAAAAGCAGAGGGCCAATATGACTAGCTTGAGGTACACCAGATGTCACAGGAAATGAGTTGGAAAAATAAGACTTAAAAAGTTTGTTGATCGCGAACGAAAGGCATACAATCTTAGGCTTTACTAATGATAATAATGATAATATTAATAAAAATTTGTATAAGACAATTAACTATAAAAATAAATTCCAAAACGTCGCATTTGGCGGCCCTTGGCAGAATGTTTAAGATTAAACATCGTGTTCATCTGAATTGGCTTCACCAAATCAGATTGACCAAAGAAATATACAAAACGAACCAAAAACATAAACAAAATAAGTCATAAAAATTCATATGACAATTATTGCTTAATACCAAACAAAACATGCATCCACACTCTGTGGAAAACACTTAAGATTATAACAGCGGTGCGGTATCAAGTAACCAACGCTGAGCATGAAATATAAACATTAGAATAAGCATTTATAAGAGCAATTGACGCTCCCTAGAGTTTAAGAATTCATTTATATACACAACGATTCTTTAAATACAATCAGTTCATATTTTGAATTCAACAAATGAAGATCGTGTTATTCTTTCCTTCGCCCTGGAAGCCCTATTCACCATGATATACAAATGGATCCCAAAAGAATCGAAAAAACCGTATTCTCAACTAAACATGGTCATTATGAGTACACACGAATGCCTTTCGGACTAAAAAATGCACGAGCAACATTCCAAAGATGTATGAACAATTTATTAGAAGATCTTATCTATAAAGATTGTTTAGTGTATTTAGACGATATAATTGTTTATTCTACCTCACTAGAAAAACATTTGACATCACTAAAAAGAGTTTTTGCTAAATTGCGCAACGCTAATCTAAAACTGAAATTAGATAAATGAGAGTTCTTGAAAAAGGAAACAGATTTTTGAACACGTCATTACCATAGAAGGCATCAAACCAAACCCAGATAAAATCGAAGGAATTCAAAAATTTCTGTTCCCTAAAACCCCAAATGAAATAAAATCATTCTTAGTTTTAT
Organism: Drosophila insularis; assembly: GCA_018903935.1. Lineage (NCBI taxonomy): Eukaryota > Metazoa > Arthropoda > Insecta > Diptera > Drosophilidae > Drosophila > Drosophila insularis. The sequence goes on from JAEIFP010000213.1 coordinate 527,676, forward strand.
GCGGGTTCTTCCGTAAATTCTTTCCCAATTTTGAACATATTGCAATGCCCCTAACTCTTGGATTGAAGAAAGGAGCTAAGATTAACATAAACAATCCGGACTATATTTCATCCTTTGAAAAATTGAAATGTCTCCTCATGAACGACCCCATACTATCTAACCACAGATGATAACAATATATCTTTAGGCGCGTTCATTTCACAGGACCATAGCTTAACTCTTATGCTAGTAGAAGGCTTAATGAACATAGCCTTACCTCTTCGGTAGACACTTCGAACTCCTAAGCGATCACAAACCCCTTGTCTGGTTGGACAATATCAAAGAACCTAACATGACAATTTTAAGTCGAATGAAGTAAGTAAGTCGTCTCGCCGACTTGGATATACCATACACCAGTAAAACAAATATTTTAAATTTATAATAACCAATGCATTTTCGTATTGTTAAAAAAATCTGTTTGCATGCTTTTTACAAGCATATCTTAGTATTTCGCTCACTCAAGCATTCGAGCACCCTAGCGCCCCCACCAGCCAACGGCCACTTCCGGCCATATGGAAAAACGTTTATATGCATAACTTGACTATTTTTATTCCGATTTTGATCAAATTTGGTATTTTGCTTGATATTAGTATCAAATTTAAGTGTGCTAAATTTGATTGCACAAGGTAGAAAATTACGGGAGATAATCGAGTTTTTTCAAATTACGGGGGCGGAAAGAGGCGTGGCAAAATCTTTACACATCAAAACTGTGCGCAATTACTAAGCAAATATTTATACCAACTATGGTGTCTCTAGCTAAAATAGGTTTTGAGAAAATCGGTTTTATTTGATTTGCGGGGGCGGTAGGGGGCGTGGCAAAATTTTTAAAAAATCCAAAATGTGCGCGTTTACTAAGCAAATATACATACCAAATTTTGTGTCTCTAGTTGCTATGGTGTTTAAGAAAATCGGTTTTATATCATTTGCGGGGGCGGTAGTGGGCGTGGCAAACATTTGAAACAAACTCGATAAGCGTACATATGAAACGAGTCTACATTGGTGGCTCTAGCTCTTATAGTCTCCGAGATCTAGGTGTTCATACAGACGGACGGACGGACGGACGGACGGTCAGACGGACAGACGGACAGACGGACAGACGGACGGACGGACGGACGGACAGACGGACATGGCTAGATCGTCTCGGCTGTTGATGCTGATCAAGAATATATATACTTTATGGGGTCGGAAAAGCTTCCTTCTGCCTGTTACATACATTTTGGCGACTTTAATATACCATTTCACCCTATGGGTGTATGGTATAAAAATAAATCGCGAAATGAACGGTATTAAAATAATAAAGATAAATAAGCGGGGACTTATTAACATAATAAGCACAAACTGCACATAAATATCTTTTCGGCACCTTAGATCAAAACGATAAAGAGCTAGAACAAAAAATTGATAGTCTATCAGTAAATAGCGCGCAAAATAGTAACTTAATCATATAATAAAAGCAACAAAAATATAGAACTCCTTTATAACCTTACTATTAATCAAGATGCGTATAAAAAAATAAATATACAAATGTTTAACTTAGAGCATTTTACAGAATACATAGAAGACATAGAATTAGGAATGCAGTTGACAAGATTAGGGATATTAAATCCCAAACTCTTAAAGCATCAAGAAATATTTAACATAAATATAAAGACATCTACTTGGTTAAAATCAGACGGAAAATCAGACAAGAAATTTACTATATTCAAGACAATAAAATTTATGCAAAATCAACTAAGACTATCAGAATGCCAATACACGATAATGTTCAAAAAAAATTTAATTAGTTATGTAGAACCCAAAATGATCGTTACTCGGAAATTGCCCAAGACAAATTTAAAACAGAATTGTAACCAGAACAAAATATTCATAGAAGGAAATAATATTATAAAAATATACAACTGTGCTATGCAGTTAAATGAAATATCAATAGTAAACACATTATCAGATTATACCGAAAACATTTATGTAACAAACAATGTAACGAAACTAGAACCAATCTCTTATATCCAAACTAAGCAAATAATTTCCGAAAAAACTACGTATAACAAAATATTCAACATCATAACTACCATTACATTTATAATTACATTAATAAGTTTAACCCTATATCTTATCTATAAATTTAAGTCAATATCAAAAAAATAATTATTACACAAATTAAAAATGAAACTTTTACACAGTCAAGTCACTCAGCATACGACTACGGATAAAAGGTATAATAGGATGTCTACTCCGTCTACATGGTACCGGCAGATTTATCTGAGCTAATAACTCAGGCGAATCAATATCACCAATTAGGAGCTTGTGCATAAAAATAACACCAAGCATAATTCTACGGTTAGTTAAGGAAGGAAGGTTAATCAAAAGAAGTCTACTAGAATACGAAGGCAAATTCTTGCAAATAGCAAGAATTGCTTTTGAACGGATTCAAGTCTAGTCTGGTGCGACTCATATTGGAGTGACCAAATGCAAGATCCATACTCTAAAATAGGACGGACAAGCGAAGTAAAAAGAACTTTAGTTGTATATAAACGTATATTTAGACGTTCTAAAGAACTATTGTTTAGAAAATACGTGACCAGTTGAGGAGAGTTACGAAAAAAAGTCATTACCTTACATTTGGTAGTGTTAAGATTTAATAGATTAAACTGGCACCAGGATTGAAAGTTTTTAAGATCAGCTTGTAGCCGACTAAATGAATCTGTATCTTTATAAGTAAGACAAAGCTTGACATCGTCAGCATACATAAGCACACGCGAATGAACAATGACTGATGGAAGATCGTTAATAAATAATGTGAAAAGCAGAGGGCCAATATGACTAGCTTGAGGTACACCAGATGTCACAGGAAATGAGTTGGAAAAATAAGACTTAAAAAGTTTGTTGATCGCGAACGAAAGGCATACAATCTTAGGCTTTAGTAATCCGACGCATGTAGCATGCTATTTTTTCGAATGTGTATATGACAGCTTAATAATATAAAAATCCAAATTTGATCAAATTCGGTTCAGTTATTATTCTCATATATACTTTTCTAAGAATTGCGTCAAAAGTAACTTGGCGGTTGCCAATTCCTACTGGTACGGGTAAATTGGTGGAGGTGTGCAACAGTGAATTAAAACGCGGGGTCGTTTTTAAACACTTGTACTTAATTACAGCTAATATAACACACACGAATTACTATATTCTCGGTCTTCCTCTATGGCGATATACAGGAGAACTGCCCGTCACTCCCCTCAGTGTGACCGCATTTTCCTTGGGGAGAAATCATACCCTTCACTCCCTGCTGTCCACCCGGTGGCATGAACATACCGCCCCCTTGCAACAAGTTGCAATTGCCTCGATGGACATGTCTTAGGATGGGGGACGCCCGCATTCTGTATCGCCAAGACAATGGTGGAAATGGAGAAGGAACGCCGGATGAAGATGCAGTAGGCGGCAGGATGGCTGATGACCTCTGGATAGAGGTCCAAATGAAAGGCGGGTGCCTTTTGGGTCTTTGCTCTTTGGATTGGATGGACGCCACCAAGACAATGGTGGAAATGGAGGAGCAACGCCGGATGAAGATGCAGTAGGCGGCAGGATGGCTGATGACCTCTGGATAGAGGTCCAAATGAAAGGCTGGTGCCTTTTGGGTCTTTGCTCTTTGGATTGGATGGACGCGACTGAGTTGTCGATGTGCAAGAACGTGTGGTGTTGCTTGCCACATCAATGAGTACATACTCGACTCCAAGCACCAAGTCCACAGGAGCACTTTGGTGAAATAGCGGATCAGCGAGTGGTCGGAACGGCGCGAGACGGAAGTGCTTCTGCTACACTATTCAAACTATCGCAGCGGTGCGCCAGGAGCGGAAATCTGTAAGCGACACAATTTGTCGGGGCTGCCAGCATCGCATTGCCCAATGCCGCGAACGCTAGTTGATATCTTGCAGCTTGGAGGATTAATTGATTCAAACATCGTTTAGGAAATCAAGGACGCTTCAGATCCCATGTCCATCAACGCGCGGACTTGAAACTGCTCGTCACGATGATGAATGGTTACCATCGCAGTACACAGGAAGCCCGTAATGCAAGTGGACGCGAAGTAACTTCCCACTTTTACATGAAAGCTGCTGGATTCAGAATTGTGCAATCGTCGACTTACTGTTGGATATCCCAATTGTCTTTACGAGCCCCGGATCGCTCAAGAGCGGTTAAGCAACCTTGAATTGCTGCCTGCAGCTCTCTCAAAGCTTGGCCAGACTCTTGGGTTACAGCTGGGATCTGTAGAAGCTTCTTGGCTTAGCTCATAATCAATAATCGATTGGGGGAGGAAAATAAATGACTGGAAGGACAAAGGATTGGTTGAATGATTCCGTGCAACTTTTGGGTCAGGTTGGGTACGTACGTACATACAGATTATATAAATGCACAAAACGCTATGAAGAAGCTGGAAACTTGACACTTTGAACTATGTAGGTATAGTAGGAACACTTGAAAATATCAAATATTGTACTTATCAGGTTTTTCACCAACGCTAGCTCAAGAACCGGAAGTATATCTGGCTCGAAGGACCAATTTTGCAAGTACCAACACTTGGCGGTTGCCAATTTCTTCTGGTGCGAATAAGTTGGTGTTGTGCAACAGTGAATAAAACGCGTGGTATACTTTGTTTTTAAACACATCTGCTTCGGAACCATCGGTGGCCTCCAATCTTATCCAGTAACAGTTTAACCTTCTGGAACAATAGTTGATCAGATGGAACATCTCTGTGATGCAGTGGCTACTCGGCAAGAGATCTGAGCTCTGTATCACCAATAAAACGCCATATGACATATGTTATTTAGCTCTGGGGCACGGCTTCAGACTCAAGCGTTGAAATCCTGCAAAGACTTCAAAGCAAACTACTCCGAATAGTTGTATAAGCACCTCCGTTTGTGCGCAGAAAACGTACGGAATCCAATCAACTTCATAAAAAGCTGGGTGCAACAGAACTTCGAGTGATTTTATTTTTTTGAACATAGATTTTAGTAGGGCTGTCCTTGTGTATCAATTAATTTTTATTGGACTTCTATAAATCTATTAATATATTATTTGAGAAGTAGAAAATAACTTCAAAATTAGTTTTTTATTATTATTGAGGAACGGTCGCTGAATTCCCAATTGCTTAATTTAAATTTGAATGTAAACGATATTTTGTATTTCATTATTCTGGTCTTTAAAATGCATGGTCCCACCTTTTTTGGCTGATGCAACATCAAGCGTCTGGTGAAATAAGAATGTATATTGTGTTCAGTCAATTGGGGACAGGTCCAGCTGCCCAAGTTACACATCAAGCCTTTTGGTGGCGACTATGTGGAGTGGCCAGCCTTTAAGGATTTATTCGAGAGTACCATTCACAATAGGGTGAATCTGGATAAAGCTCAAAAGTTTCAGTATCTCACGTCTTTTCTCTGTGATGAGGCTGCAAGTCTAAATAATCATTTGCCGTTAACAGGAGCGGCGTACGAGACGGCTTGGACAAGCCTAATGGAACGGTATGATCGACCTCGTCATGTCGTTAACTCGCTTTTGGATACCTTTAGACGTCTGCCGTAAACAAGGGTGACAGATGTATACGTTCTACGCAAGATTGCCGATGGGGCAAGTGAATTTGTACGTGGTCTGGATGCACTTGGCCAAACTGATTGCGACTGCTGGGTGATCTATTTTCTACTTGATAAAATTGATGCAGAGTCTCAATGCAAATGGGTGTCCTACAGCCGTGAGGGGACATCTCCAACCATCAAGGATTTTCTCAGATTTCTCGGAGAACGTTGTGAAGAGTTCGAATTAAGCCGTTGCGAACAAGTCGCACAACCGAACGTTAAGAAATTTACTCGGATACTGATTTCCACAGACTCAAGAGCGTGTCTTAAATGTGAGTCTAAGGAGCATACTGTATATAACTGTGACCAGTTCTTGGCCCTCTCCGTGGAGAAGCGCTACTCATTTGCTAAGGAGAAACGTTTGTGTTTCAGTTGCCTAAGGCCTGACCATGGTGTTTCAAGATGTGAATCAAAGTATAGACGCAAACATGGTCAGGACAAGCACCATACCACGCCAAACCGAAGAGAAGAGTATTAATCCCACAGCAGCTTTGATTGCCGAAACTAAACAAGTAAAGGAAGTCCAATCTATTGAATCACAGAGTTATTTAGCACGTTCTGCAGAACAGCTACTGCCGCAAGAGAAACCAAGGAGTGTATTGCCCACAGCTATAGCTTTGGCATTGAATTCAAGGGGATCATACACTACTTGTCGTGTTCTCTTTGATAGTGGGTCAGAAATATCGCACATATCGGAGCACTGCATACGATCACTGGGCCTATCACGCTCACCGAGGCCGATACTATAAGAGGGGTCAGCGCAGTACAGTTGAAATCAAGTTTCTCGAAGCATACACTAGATATTACAGCTCATGTTTTAGGTAAAATAACGACTCTATTGCCAAAGGATGAAGTCGACCCGGTCGTATTGAAAGTTTTCGATGGGTTAGAGCTGGCTGATGCACCGGAAACCAACGCTAAGCATGTGGACATTTTGTTGGGTAACGACTAGGTGTGGTCCGCATTCACAGGACAGAAAGTATTATATGAACATGGAAACATACTTGCAATATCCACAATATTCGGTCACCTCAATTGCAGCTAAACAAGGATCAACTACAGCATCTCTGTTATCAACGATCGAAATAAATACATCGCTCCAAAGGTTTTGGGAATTAGAAGAATTAAGTGGCAGTTTGCCGCCCACTGCTGATGATCTGAAGGTCGAGAATCATTCTCAATCTACACACTGTCGTGACTCAAATGGAAGGTATAGTGTTGAGCTTCCATTTAAGAACTCGGATGTTAAATTCGTAGATACTCTTCAGGGAGCAGCATCACGCTTCTATTCAGTAGAACGTCGACTTCTGAAAGATAAGAGGATAAAGGAAGAGTATACTAAGTTCATGCGCGAATACATCGCTCTGGGACATATGCGCGTTCTTAATGAGGTAGAGAAGACGAGTGCACCTAAGGAACAAAATATATGCCTCACCATCCGGTCATTCGTACAAAACTTAGAATTGTATTTGATGGATCTTGTTCAATGAAAGACGTTAGTATTTATTGGAGTTATTAAATGTTTATTTATTTATATATATATAGGAACTAGCACATAAACCAGTGACTAAAGGTTGTCGCAACCAACACATAAATTGATGTAGATGTTTCCGAAGCTGGCCTGGTGATAGTAGTAACGGGCTTATTTTACTATGATGGGCCACAGTCGTCGACTGAACCCGCAAACGATCGGTTGTGTTATCACAGTGATTCGCAGTTTAGTTCAAAGCTTCTCTAACTCCAAGCGCACTCTCTTTTACCTACCCAATCCATACATCTCAAACCAACAAAAAACACAAACGGTAAACTTATATATATATATATATAAATAAAAATGCCCCCTGGGCATTACAATCAAGGGGCAAATCGCTTTGCATTGCTAAGCGATAGCCCCAAATCCAAGAGGAAAAAGCCCTCTCCGTTGCACGAAGTTTTCCCAGAACTACCAACCTGTAAAAACCCTAACCCCAAATATATAGTCATGTCGGCTACTAACTCAGAAAAACCACTATCATCATATTCGTGCTTTGGAGTGGATAGAGCCATTAAAATCATCAGCTCAAAGATATTAAAAATTAACCAAATGCGAGATGGTAACCTTTTAATCTTTGTCGAAAATGCAACAATCGCAGAGAAATTTATTGGTGCCACAGAGCTCCACGGTGTCTGCAAAATTAAAACCCAATACCACACAAACCTCAATCACTGCAAAGGAACGGTATATGCCCCCTACCTCAACCACGTTACAAACGAAGAAATAGTCCAAGAACTAAAATCACAAGGAGTTGTAGACGTGTATAAATACTCAAAACAAATAGACGGCAAACCAACCCCAACTGGTGTGGTTCAACTCACCTTCAACTTGTACACCCTACCACAAAAAATACAAATTTCTTGGAACACTGCACGTGTTAAAGAGTATATCCCCAATCCCATGCGATGCAAAAAATGCCAAATTATTGGACACACAACCAAACGTTGCCACGGCAATACAACTTGCGACCCATGTGGTCTCCCCATACACACACCAACCAACTGCACTCGCACATACTGTGTAAATTGCAGCGGAGAGCATGCTGCCAGCAACCGAGAATGTCCAAAATATAAAGAAGCCCAAGAAATAATAAAAATAAAAACAATAGAAAAATGTACGATGTATGAAGCCAAAAACAAATATTACAAACAAAATGCACAAAGACCAACCACTTCCAATAAAACATACGCAGAAACAACCGCTACACAAGTAGCACCCAAAGAAGTTGAGACGAACGTCTCATCACTTCCTTTAATAACAGAAAACAAATCAATACACAAAACAAAAACCAATAACACAGCAAACGAACCACTCAATTTTACAGAATTAAAATTCGCGCAAGCAGCGCTCAAAAACAGCACTAGCAAAACGACAACGCAACACACACCAAAAACAACAAATGTAACAACCGAAGACATCACAACAACAAGCGACTCAGAATTAGACACAGAAAACATTAGAAAAATATACAAGCCAAACGGAAAAAAACCTCAACGCTCTCTGATACAGACAGTATCAGAATAGACGTTGAGACCTAACAAACCCAAATCTATTAAGCTCTACTTTCCGCTCCTCTTGCTCCCCGCGGTGGCCTATAATGATTCTAAGCATTAAAGTGTACGCCGCCCAGCAGAGGAGAGTTAAGAGAGAATTAGAAAAAGCAATAGAGAGATTTAACTAAACAAAAACAAGTACTCTATACCCCCCTACACTATGTCTCTCAACACAGTACAAGGGAACATAAATGGGTACAAAGATAAATACCATGATCTCTCTCTCTTAATAAAAAACTACAACCCACATATTGTAGCTTTGCAAGAAACCCACCTCCACACATCTGACAAAAATATTCAAACACCCAAAAAATATGCATTATATCACAATAACGATATAGATGTTCTAGCCCCAAGAGCAAACAGAGGAGTAGCTCTTCTAATATCTAAAAACATTGAACACAAAATCATTAATTGTCAGTCTAACATTTTAGCCATTGCCGCAGAAATACAAGCAAAAATCCCGTTTATAATTATTAATATATATCTTTCACCTACAGACATATTTATTGAGCAAGATTTTCATAACCTGATAAATAACTTCAATAAACTAGTGATGTTAGTAGGAGATTTTAATACCTGGCAAGATCTTTATGGAAGCGACCACTACCCCATACGAATTCAACTATTTCCGTCAGCCCACACTCACACAATACACAAAACACACAGATATAAACTTCATTTAGCAAACTGGAAATTATTTCAGGAAAACTTAAATAAAAATGCACAAGAACTAACTATAACAAATAATACAAATCAGTCAGCAGCCAGACTGCTAAAAATAGTCAAAACATCTGCTAACAAGTCAATACCCACCTCCAACCCCAATAAAATAAAGAAACACAGCGTTTACTGGTGGACCACAGAGCTAAACGAACTAAAAAAGGAAAAGACTAGGTGTCTTAACAAGCTTAGAAAACACTTAAACACCGAAAATATGTTAAATTACAAAAAAGCGAACGCCAAGTTTAAATATGTAGCAAAAAATACACAAAGAACAGCCTTTACAAAATTTACGGAAGGCATAAACCCTAACACAACAACAAAAGCTCTCTGGGACAAAGTACACTTCATCACAGGGATTAGGAAAAACACATACGTACATGCCATAGAAACGGAGACAGGAAACACCTGCGACCCAACAGAGATAGCGAATGCATTTTGTAAAACATGGTCCAATTACTCACAAGACTCAAACTTCTCAGAAGCTTTCAAACAAAACAAAAACACCTACCTAGCACAAACCACGTACAATCTCAGACATAGAGCCAAAATAATTGAAAAACCCATAACATCTACTGAACTCCAATCTTGCGTCAGTTCTCTAAAAGGATCTACTCCCAGACACGACAATATAAACTATGAGATGATAAAAAAATTTACTCCATCAGCATACAACAAGCTCCTAGAACTCTACAACAGAATACTAGATACCAGCATAATCCCCCACCAATGGAAAATTGCAACAATAATACCAATTAACAAACCTAACAAACCAAAACATCTGCTAAACAGTTATCGCCCCATATCCTTGCTTCCCTGTCTATCCAAGATCCTAGAAAAAATAATATCAAAGCGGATTATTTGGATACTTAACCAAGAAAACCTCCTCTCTACTAACCAATATGCATACAAACGAAACCGTTCCTCCATTGATCCTCTACTAATAATGGACAATTACATCTGCAACAATTTGTCCACCAGAAATCACATATCGGTCCTATCAATCGATATGGAAAAAGCTTTTGACAGAATATGCGCACACTGTATCTTACAACAACTACTTGAATGGAAGCTCGGCCCAAAAATAATAAACTTTGTACGCAACTATCTAAATAATCGAAGGATCAGAGTCAAAATTAACAATACTCTCTCAAAAGCTTTTGATTTAAAAAATGGAATCCCTCAAGGTTCCCCGCTGTCTGTTACCCTTTTTCTTGTCGCTTTCAATAAATTAAATCAACTGATCAATGAAAACAAGTTTTTCTCTCACACCATGTACGCGGATGACCTCTGTCTCTTTTTTAAACCAAACGAAGGCTACAACACTCAAATAAACAATCTCTTTGCCAAAATCCACAATTGGTGTGACATTAGTGGCACAAAGTTGTCCGCCGAAAAATCTACCCATCTACACATATGTAAAAAACACAAATGCAAAAACATAGAAATAACAATTAATAATGTAAACATACCAAAAACAAAACACCTTAAAATTCTAGGTCTAACATTTGACAATAAGTATACCTGGAATGAACATGTAATAAGATTAACCAATACTTTAAATAATAGACTAAATGTAATTAAATGCTTAAGTAATTATAAGCTTAAATGTAACACCTCATCCCTCATTAACATAGCAAAATCCATTATCCTCGCTAAAATTGATTACGGCTTTGCCATTTATGGAAAAACCTCTAAAACAAATTTAAAAAAATTATCCACTCCCTATCACTCCTCTATACGACTTTCACTTGGCGCCTTCCGCACTACTCCCATCAAAAACATGATCGCAGAAAGTGGACAATAGCCAACAGCTCCATTCTGTTCGACCTTGCGCAACACAAAAAAGACACAACACCAAACGAAGTCTACAAAAAACGATACAACAAAATCAGAGACGAACACAACCTATGGACTTTTCTCTTCACTGACGCATCCAAATCAAATAACACAACAGCCTTTAGTGTAGTCACTGAGGACAACAGAATTATAAAAGAGGCAGTAACCCCACAATACACGTCAATATTCACAGCAGAAGCAGAAGCCATCCTCAGCGCGGTAGAGTTTGCAGTTAACGCAAGAAGAACAAAGTTTGTGATTTGCACTGACTCTCTCTCCACACTCTTGGCCGTTAGCAACCCAAACAAAAGCGATCCTACAATAACAAAAATTCGGGATAAAATCAACTCAAACCCCAAAAGGCTAAAACTACTATGGACACCTTGTCATATTGGTATCAAAGGGAACACACAAGCGGACACAGCAGCAAAATGCGCCACAAAATCTCCTCTACATCTGCATAACACTTACAACAAAAAGGACATCAACAAATTAATCAATTCAAACACCACAGCAGAGCTGAAGTCAACGTGGAATCACTACACACATTTCTACAAAACCATTAATCCAGAAATGCAACCTACTAAACTGCCAATAAAAATTCAAAGGAAACATGCAGTAATATATACACGATTCCGGCTTGGTCACACAAAACTTACTCACGAACACATACTAAACAAAACACCTCCACCCATCTGCCCGTACTGCAATAGAAATAACCTCACAATCCAACACCTTACCTACCAATGCCAACACATTATCAATATTAGCAAATCCCTAAATTGCCCACCCCCTAACATTCTCATCTCAGAGGGTAACCTCTCTAATATAAAAAACTTTATAAAAATAATTAATACATTAAATATCTTAGAATAATTGTAAAAAATAGTATAAAAACTCCAGCCTGAAGGCCTTTGTCGCTCTGGCTCAAAACTCATTGTAACCTAGAATTAATTCTTTTTTACAATTAAATAATAATAATAATAATACTATGATGGGCATCCGTAAATACTCGGGAAATTTCGATTTGAATTCGTTGCAAATTCTCTGCAATAACTGTCATCTGAGTAGTTAGAGTGATATACCATTGTAATGCCTTTACCGCATTGTCCTGGACCTTAGTTATGTCGTTCATTTGTTGTTCCATTAGTTTCATCTGATTTTCAATTGTGGCTTCGTCTCGCTTAATGATATTTATTGTTGAATCAATTACAGATGTCTGATTTTGTAGCAAGGTCAATAAGTAGTCTTCGTTTGATTTAACTTTTCGTATGGTGCCTGACATCTCTGTTGCATACTACAATGTTCCCAATTATATCTAAAGGCGATTGTCGTTGGCGTTCTATGTGAAGGAGATCATTTCCTGTTCGTAGCTCTGAGTTGACATGCTCGAAGTGTCTCTGCATTGCTGTGCATGCCTCTGGAACCTTCATTAACAAGCATATTCTCCAACCTTTACTACTCCGTCTGAAAATGTCTTCAGATCGGCCCAATATGGTTCGAGATCGTAAAATGCTACGATAGTCCAGTCAGACGTTGCCATTCTTCCTGTGCCAATACTTTCGTAATATATGCCTGGTTTGGGGTTGAATCGAGTGATGTTGGTTCTTTGGGCAAATGCTATAGGAAGTAACAACAGCATTAGGCAGATCGTTATTGCCAATGGTGGCAGACCGGCTGACAAACGTCTTTTTGTCTTAGGTTCTGCAGTGTTCTCGATACCAGGGTCTTCTTGGGCATTGGTTTCTGTGTCATTGTCTTCGATTTTGCGTTTTTTTCTTGTCTCTCTAAGCAAGGGGGCCAATTTATGGATGGCACGCTTGTAGGTGCCTCTGGCTGTTTTAACGTCTACCACACGGACGTATCCTTCCAGACCTGGATACAATTTGATAATTCGTCCAATCGGCCACTGCAAGATTGGCACATTATCCTCCTTTAGAATTACCATCATGCCTTCTTTGACATTGTTATATGGTTTCTTCCATTTGGATGTACCCTGCAATTCCTGTAGGTACTCTTGAGACCATTGTGTCCAGAATGTATGCTTAAGCCGTTGCACTAATTCCCATTGCTCTGGAATGGATCGCTGTGTTACTGGCTCTGCATCAGGTTGAGCTACTAATGGTTCTCCGATCAATAGATGGCCTGGGGTTAGAGCTGTCAAGTCATTGGGATCGTCTGAGTTTGGGGTTAACGGGCGAGAGTTAAGTACTGCTTCAACATTGACAATAATGGCAGACAGTTGTTCAAACGTTAAATTTGCTGTCGATACGTTTTTCAATGGTAAATGCTTAGCGGATTTTACTGCAGCTTCCCATAATCCTCCGAAATGTGGAGACCGTGGTGGTATGAACTTAAATTGCACTCCTTTTTTGTTGCAAAACTCCTTGATATTACCTGCTGCCTTTTCTGAGTGTATTGTGTCGGTCAGCTTCTTCAGTTGGTTGTTTGCTCCAACAAAGTTTGTTGCATTGTCGTACTACAATGTCTGACATCTTCCTCTGCGCCCAATGAAGCGCTGAAGCGCACCTACAAATGAGGAGGTCCGGACCATCGGCTTCACCTTAATCATGTGGTACTGTTGCCTAGCTATTCCGCGTAGTACCTCATGTCCACAATGAAGATTATCTTTATGAAGTTTCCTTAGTATCATGTTTACAACCGGATCATTATACGGCAAGAGATATGGATTCCTTGTTTTCGTTGATACTGGTGCTTGTTGTAGCCGAGTTGCCACTCGGATGATTGAATGTTCATCCAGTATTAGTGGCAATGTTGCCACCGATGGTTGATCAGGTCGTTTATTTAAGTTCCGTAATTCATATGCAAATTCTTTTTCTTGAATTTGCTTGATGATTATACTTCGTGGTTGATCCAACTCTTCCAACTCTAACTGAGTCGTTGGTGTTCTGTTCTGCTTGTGACAAAACCGTAGCACATACGCCACTATTCGATGTAGCCGGTAAAATGAATTTCTCTGATTTACCGTATATATCCATTCATTCGTGTTGTTGGGAGTGGCAGTCACCATGCTGAATACCTTGGTTTTCTTCTCAGCGGTATCCATCGTGTGCTCTGTAGGCTTAAATGGTGCTGGCCAGCCACGTTGTGGTCCATGCAAAAATAGTGGTCCATATAACCATAATGTATGTGTGCTAAGCTGGGCTGCTGATATGCCTCGAGACAGAACATCAGCTGCGTTGAGCGCTGATGACACATGACGCCATTGCCTTGGATGTGATACCGCATGTATATTGGTCAACCGATTAGCCACAAACGTGTGGAAATGTGATGCCCGTGAATTAATACAAGAGAGTACTACTGTTGAGTCTGACCAGAGAAATGATTCCACACCTTCTGATCCGAATTGGATATCCTGTCGAACTCTATCTGTGAGTTCGGCTCCAAGTACAGCTGCACATAGTTCCAGCCGGGGCAGTGTCTGTTTTTCCAGGGGAGCCACTCTCGACTTGGCGCACACCAATCTGACCGAAATTTGGCCATTTTTATAGGTTGATCGGACATAAACTGCCGCACCTTACGCCTTTTTTGATGCATCAACAAATGTATGCAATTCCCTTGTAGTGGGGACCTTGCCATCAAAAATATGTCTTGGAATTTTCATGTTGTTTAGTGCCTGTAAACTGGTAAACTGTCTGCTCCTGTGAGACAATCATCAACATAAAAGTAATTTTTTAATGCTGATGCTCCAGACGACAATTTTTCCATGTTTTTCAGTGCCAAATATTCCAGACACTTCGTCGCTAAATATGGGGCTGACGTGGTTCCATAAGTTACCGTTTTTAGAAGATAAAACTTCAGTTCTTGACTTGGATCCTCTCTCCACACAATCATCTGATTGAATTGATCGGCAGGGTTTATCCAAACTTGACGATACATATTTTCAATGTCCGCAGTGAACACATATTTGTGTATCTTGAACCGCAGTAGAATTGAGAAGAGTTGACGCTGTACAACTGGTCCTGGATATAAAATATCGTTCAGTGATTTTCCTGATGACGTTTTGGATGATGCATCAAACACTACTCTTAGCTTGGTGGTGGTACTTTCGGGCTTTAGTACACAGTGATGTGGAATAAATTAATGGTTCTTGGGTATTTGCTCCACCATTACCTGCTTCATATGTCCAAGCTGTTCATACTCTGACATAAATTTCACATACTCCTTTTTTATGTCAGGGCTCAATCGCCGCTCTAACGACATGAATCTTCTTATGGCTACTTCCCGAGATTCTCCAAGGGATGAAGCTTCTTCAGCAAATGGAAGCTTTACAATTAGTCGATTGTCAGCCGCCGTGTGTAGGTTATCGAGGAAGAATTTTTCACAATACTCTTCCTCTGGACTCCTATACCTTTTTATTGGCTCTAGTGTGTCTAGCTGCCAAAATCTTTCTAGAGATTCCTCTGGATTAGTTATGCCTACCATACATGTGATAGAAGCTGACGTTGACATATTAATTCTGCCAGCAACAATCCATCCCAATTCTGAATTTTGTAATGTTGGACGGTTTCGATTTCCCCGTCTCCTTTCTGGTAGCAGTATAGCATAGTGATCATCAGCTCCCAACAGCATATCAATTTTTCCTGGTTTATCAAATGTTGGGTCCGCTAATTGAATGTTGTTTGGCAATGTGACTTTCTCCGTTATCTGTTCTGTGGGTTGGTCACCTATTATGTGTGGCAATACAAATGCCTCAACTAGCATTGTATCTTGACCTTACAACCAAGCTTACCCGCGCCTTGCTTATCTGTGGTTGACCACCCACTCCATTTATGTGCACATGAGTCTCGTTAATTTTCAATGATAACTTCTTTACCAGTCTCTCTGAAACGAGATTTACTTGTGAGCCGCTATCCAAGAGTGCTCGAAATTCTCCTGTCCTTTCATTGATTCCTTTTACTACTACCTTGGCCGTTGCCAACAGAGTGTATTTTCTGCCAATTCCATATGCAGACGCTGCTGAAGCAGATGTAGCCATTTGGTTGCCTGTGTCTAAATGCAACATCGTGTTATGTTTTTTATCGCATTTGAAGCATCCCCTCCATGAGCAATTTTTGGCCATATGGTCTGGCTTAAAGCAATTGACACATAATTTGTGTCTCTGCACCCAATTTAGCCGCTCTGCTGCGGATTTGATTTTAAACCTTTCACATTGGAAGAGTTTGTGTTTTGATTTCTCATAGAAAGCGCACAAGGTACTGTTTGTCCCAGATGCTGTTGCGCATGTCTTCCTTGGATTTAGTTTTTCAATGCTGCGATTTTCGTTTCTTGGTTTTCCAATCGCCTCTACTGTTAGGAAGCGCTGTTCCAAGAATGATAGGAAATCCTTTACTTCCTGTAGATCCCTTGTGTTTGAAAGAGGTTGCTCATATAGTGCATGGTTGTATCTATCCAATTTCCTTGTCATATGAAACATTATGACAGCATCTGACGATTCCATATTGACGCCTACATTTTTTAAAGCTTGCAACGATTCAAAGATGTTGTCATGCAAATTCTTTATCGAAACTGCGTCATTTCCCACATTTGGGTGATCAAACAGCTTTGTCAGTATGGCTGTTACTAGAACTCATTTGTTATTAAATCGATCCTGCAACACTGACCAAGCAGTGTTGTAATTGGCTTCTGTTAATTCCAGGTGCCGTATCAATCTCTCTGCTTCTCCAGAAAGGTTTTAAGTACCACATTTTCACTATTGTGGATACATTTGACACATGAACCACCTTTCAGATGTCATGAAATGTCAGATAATTCCCATCAAATTTTGGAATGGGAATTTTTGGCAGTTGCAATAATTGTAACGATTGCACTACAGGCGGTGATTGTATTACTACATTGTTTGCTGATGCCACACAGAATCTCAGCATTGTGTCTTCTGCGGCCACAAACGTAGCTATATTATATCCGGCTTCGGCTGGATTGACAGTTAGCCGATGAATCTCATAATCGATTTCTTCAATTTGCATCCATAATTTGTCGACTACCGATTTATAATTCATTTTTTCTTTAGGCACTATTTGTCTTAATGTCCTGGACAATGAATCCAACAGCGCACCTTGCTTGCGAAGCAGTGGTTTGATCATGACTCGCTCTTCCTCTCTTTGACGAGCTTGCCTCTCTATTTTTATCTTTGCCAAGTGGTCCTTCCAATCTTCCACAGTATTAGTTACCACCGCCTTCATTCTGGTGAAATAGTCCTTTACAAAGTAGTCATCTTCTGTTGGCACGTTATTTAATTTGTCCATTAGCTCCTGATGACTTTTTTCGAAGTTCTCCCACATGTATTCCAGGAGCTCAAGTTTCTCCTCGAAATAGGAAGGCTTCGTTTTCCTGGCGATAGAATCCTTTTTGGTATTCCGAATGAAGGCCTGAATTGCCTCTCCGCGTTCTGTCTGATGATTATAGAACTCCTCCATGTTCTTTTATATTCTTATCTACTTGTTTATTTATACTAGTACTTGACCCGATGGGAGTTTATTTACTTTGTCAAAGACAGGGAACGCTTCGACTCGTTCCTTAAATTGGTCGCCTTTTGTTTAGTTTTTTTAACAATAGTTAATTTTATTTCCAATATTCGTATTCTTTTTACACAGATATACGCCACAACAGTGAAACCAATTTTTTGAGTTTCTTTTATTTGTTAAAAATTGCTGACTGATGCCAAACTATGGTACTCGTGTGTACTACCTGGGTTTAGCTAGATGAGAGATTGCTGACGCCAAATTTAAAATTTCTTTTTTTTTTGTTTATTTTTTATGGGAATGCAACAGAGTTGAACAAACTTTATTTTACATAAAAAATAACTTATTATGATTTGGTCGCCCTGTTGACTCAAATCGTTGTTAAATGTTTTTGAAGAAGTGATCGCCTAGTTGATCAACTTTCATTCAATGGGTATGCACTGCTACCCTGTTGCGGAAAACCAACCACTAGTTTTCCAATAAATTGTTTTATTTATTTATACTGGTACGCACTGATTGCCACGTTAATCAATTGCGATTATTTAGTCGGGACCCAAGATTGATGTGGAATGTTCACCAATTTGTGCCCTCGCTTGGGATTGTACTGCGTCCTAAGCGTGCAAAGAAAGTAGTCGCCTAGTTGACAATTTCCTTGTTGTTGAGAGATTGGTCGCCTGATTTGACCAAATCTTCTCACTTGATGACGGTTTCACCAAGTCTGTTAATCTTTCAACTTGAAGCCGCCAATGTCGGGGTCACCAAAATGTTCAATGAAAGACGTTAGTATTTCTTAAAGTTATAAAATGTTTACAAAGGTAGAGATTGGGGGCCAAAGACACAGCGATGCACACCCGATATAACTATAATTGGTATCTGAACTTACTAAGAATAATGCATTTCTTTTATAGTAAAAATAGAGAGTTCACCAGTGCATAGTTCGACATAGTGTTAGGTCAGCAAAATACGTCTTTATTGCATAGCAGCTTAATTAACTAGGTCTTTATTGTTAACTGCTGACCATCTCAAATCTACTTATGACTGATGAGCCATCGTTACCTATAATCGGGTTACATACTAACTTGACATATATTTCTATATTATGATTGTCTTATTGTTATCTTATTTTATATAGTCTAAACACCAACAGATCTTATAAGGATAAGAATGGCAGATCACTAAACGACGAATTACTAGTGGGCCCAAGTATTCAGCGTAATCCGAACCCACAAGTTTGTTTTTTGCGCAGACATCATTAAAATGTTTAGGCAAATATGGATTTATGAAAACCACCGGAATTACCAACGAGTTGTATGGAGAGAAAACCCAATTGAAGAGCTGCAACATTATCAGCTGTGTACGGTAGCCTATGGAACAGCCTGTGCACCGTTTCTAGCCGTACGGGTGTTACAACAACTTGCAATCGACCTAAAGGATAAATATCCAACAGCTGCCAAGATTCTACTGGAGGATTTCTATGTTGACGATGTCCTGACCGGAGCAAACACGGAAGACCAACTTATAAGTAACAAAGATGAATTCCAATACCGACGGAATCGGTCATTTAGAAAAGGCAGCATCGACAAGTGTGACTGGAGATGCCTCCTCCGTCAAGGTATTGGGAATACATTGGGAACCAAAGTTTGACATTTTCACATATGGTATAAGGTTGAGCGAATGCACAGAGAGTTCAAAAAGACAAGTGTTATCCGACGTATCACGCATTTTTGACCCGCTTGGTCTACTGCCGGCGGTCATCGTTCAATTCAAGATCCTTTTCCAAGAACTCTGGCTTCTTAACCTGGATTGGGATTCACCGGTCCCATCTAAACGGGCAGACCGGTGGTATAAGTATCGCGAAGACATTAACAACGTAAAGCAGTTGAAGATACGGCGTCATATTGGATATGTCGGCAAACGAATAGAGTTACACGCCGTTTCAGACGTCTCAATAAAAGCATACGCAGCAGTCGTATACTCTCGGCTAGTGACGCAGGATGGCAGCATAGAAGTGTCACTGATTGCGGCAAAAACACGTGTCGCTCCACTTAAGCTTAAGCACTTAGGCAACCGAGGAATGCTGGCTGAGGACTTACTCCAGTTTACTCTCTGGTGGAAGGGTCCCTACTGGCTGGCTGAGAGGCATCTTAACTTAGGTAATGAACATGATAGTCGAATCTCTAACTTTATTTCAGATGACGAGTACCAAAAGGAGTTGAAAGCTACCGTATTACTTACTTTCGGGAGAGCCACGAATGAGTTGTAGCATGTTTTGGAAAAACATTTAAGTGTATTTGCCTCTCAAGTAACATGACCACCCATGAGTGCATGGTGCTGGACAATTGCTGTGTCGGCAAATATAACACGCGCGGCCGCTTTGGCCCAATATGCAATATGATACATCCTCACTCTCCCGCCGCAACGGGATACACACATACATACTCTTATGTAAACATTTATACATTTATACATTTATACATTTATACATTTATACAAAATACGAGTAGGCATGTGCATATGCCGAGTACGCCTGAAGACTGAGCCGAGACGGTGCTACAAGTGTCTGGACTTTGGGCACACAGCAGCTCGGTGCAGAAGCAAGCACGACGCGTCCAAGCTATGCTTCAACTGCGGTAGCAAGGATCACGCTTCAAAGCAATGTGACCAGAAGGCAGCGTGCATACTTTGCACACGACATAAGCGGAGCAATACGGCGCACAACACGCTCAGCAGAGCTTGCCCGTTGTTCGTAGAGGCTGGCAGTAACAGGAAGGATTAAGTTTCTACAGCTTAATCTAAACCACTGCAGGTCGGCACAGGACCTCTTAAAACAAACTGTGCGGGACCTGAAAGTAGATTTCTCAATCTTGTGCGAGCCATATTCCCATATACAGGACCACAGCTGGACGCAAAACCACCGTTATGGCGCGGCAATTTGGAGCAACAGCAGGACACATCTGGAGAATCAGCACAGAGCGGACGGATATGTAAGGGCGAGGTACAATGGAGTATATGTCTACAGCTGCTACATAGCACCGAGCAAACACATCGACGAATTCTGCAGCATACTGGATGGATTAGTGGAGGACGCCAGAACCCACACGCCAAACATCATAGCCGGCGACTTCAATGCATGGGCAACGGAATGGGGTTGCCAAAGGACCACTAGAAGGGGCTGGGCCCTGCTGGACGCTTTTGCCACACTCAACATCAGTCTGCTCAACGTAGGCAACACCCACACCTACAATAAGGCTGGCAGAGGCTCCGTGATTGACCTCACATTTGCTAGCCCTTGCCTAGCCCGCAGCGCGCAGTGGGCAGTTTCGGATATCTACACGCACAGCGACCACTTCGCCATTGTGTGCTCTATCAAGAGTTGTCCACCTGCACACACACCAACGACGTTCTACAGCTGGGCCCCAAGCACGCTGAGCGAAGAAGCGTTATTCACCATGATGACCCAAGTGACAAGGAGCAGCAGCACGGACGCGGACACCCAGGCCAACCACATGGGCGACATTCTTCGCAGAGCATGTGATGCAGCCATGATACGCAAACGGCATGGACTCAATAAATGTAAGCCAGTACATTGGTGGAATGCCAGGATTGCGGATGCCAGGAGGCAATGTCATCAGGCCAGACGACGACAGCAACGTGCCCGCAGAATGCCCACGTTTCCGGAGCTGCTTGCAGACTACAAGCGGAAAAGAGCCAACCTAAACATGGAGATCAAGAGAAGTAAAGCGGACTGCTGGAAGAAGTTGTGCGCAGATGCAGATGCGCAGCCACATGGGACTGCCTATAAACTGGTTATGGGCAAACTCGCCAGGCGCATAATGCCAACGGATCCAACCAAGTTGGGTCACATTGTAGCAACGCTATTCCCTTCAAGGCCGACGAGGAACTTAGCAGCGAGCGGAACACCATGTGCACCGATATTCACAGATGTTGGTGAAGTCGTGGAAGCAGGGAAGAGGATAAACGTACATAAGGCCCCGGGCCCGGACGGGGTCCCGGCTCTTGTAATCAAACTGCTAGTTTGCAAACACGCGTCGACGTTTGTGGAACTTTTCAACACATGCATGCTGCAACGGGAGTTCCCTACGAGGTGGAAGCTACAAAGGTTGGTCCTGCTTCCCAAAGGTGATAAAATAGATGACCCATCTGCATACAGACCCCTGTGTATGCTTGATGTGATTGGGAAACTTTTTGAGCGCATCATTTGCAACAGACTGGAGAAGGAACTGGAGCAACGTCAGGACTGTCGGACTGGCAGTTCGGATTCAGGAGGAAAAGCAGCACTATCAACGCCATCAGCTCGGTGGTACAGATAGCCGCTAAAGCAATCGAAGGGCAACGCTGGAAAGGCGGCAACAAAAAATACTGCCTTATATCAACGTTGGATGTACGGAATGCTTTTAATTCGGCCAGCTGGGACTCCATTATCGCATCCCTAGAGCGATTAAACATATCTGAGTACATCATTAACCTGATATGCAGCTACTTCCGGGATCGGGTGCTACTGTACGACACAGCAGCTGGTCCACGGAAACACACCATCACAGGCGGAGTACCCCAAGGATCAGTGATCGGGCCAACATTGTGGAATGTCATGTATGACACTGTCCTGCGATTGGACATGCCAACGGACACTCGCATAGTGGGATTCGCGGACGACATCGCCATAGTCACTGTGGCCAAGGATATCCAGCAAGCGGAAGAAAACACCAATGCAGCAGTGTTCAGGATTCTGGAATGGATGGAGGCAAACTCATTATCCATAGCCGCACACAAAACCGAGGCCGTGCTCATAAGCAGCAGGAAAAAAGTGGAAACAGCCAGGATCGAAGTCGCCGGATGCTCAATAACATCAAAGCCTGCCATTAAATACCTTGGAGTCATGATGGACCATAGGCTAACATTCAAAGCCCACCTGCAGTATACCGCAGATAAAGCTGCGAAGGCCACGTCAGCTATAACTCGGCTCATGGCTAACGTCGGCGGCCCCAAGCAACGGAGCAGATGGCTCATCTCGACGGTGGTAAGGTCCATCATCCTATATGCCGCCGCCATATGGGCACCAGCGATGTCATCCCCCACCTACAGCCGGGACTGCAGATCGTCGTACCGTACATGCGCGCTCAGGACCATATGCGCGTTTAGGACAGTCTCCGAAGATGCCGCCTTGGTGCTGTCTGATATGGCCCCACTAGACCTCTTGGCTAACGAGGCTAGAAATAGAGATCCGCCGCCAGTTAGAAGAGAGACGACTCTGACTAACTGGCAACGCAGATGGCGTGACTCAAACCATGGGAGCTGGACAAGGCGCCTTCTCCCCGACATTCGGCCATGGCTTAATCGCAAACATGGCCAGACTGACTTCTATCTGACACAGTTACTGACGGGACATGGATGCTTTAAATCCTACTTGCATAGGTTTAAACATGAGACGGATCCCTTTTGCACACACTGTGCGGGGAATATAGAAGACGCAGAACACGTCCTGTTTGTCTGTCCTAGATATTCTGCTGAACGGGAAGAGCTAAGCCTAGGCATTGGGAGGCCATTTATAGTCAACGACTTTATGGATATCCTACTTAGCTCGCAAAACAATTGGCTAGCTGTTAGCCACATGGCAGCAGTCATCATGCAATCCTTGCGTCGCGCTGAACGTCAGCGTAACCAAAACTTCAGTTCTAGGTAAACTCTAGACGAGGCATACGTGCCATCTCCCCCTCGTGAAGTAGTACTTCAGCGTTGGTTCCGCGAGAGGGATATGGAGCATAGGGTAGGTTTTAGTGCGGTGCGGTGACCACTAACCAAGGTCGATACCAAGTCCCACACTTCGGCTTTCAATGCTTTCCCCCCTATTTATAAAAAAAAAAAAAAAAAAAAAAAAACATTTATACATAAATATGTTTATACATAAGCATACCGCTCCTCTGCCTGCATTACTGGCAGCGCAGCTACGCGGTCTTAGCTATAGTCGACAATTGTTATAGAATTAAGAATCATTTAATAAACAGAACTCAATTAAACCAGACCGATGTGTGGTTCATCATTGATTGGGCATTATCTACTAAATGGCGACCGTGACAGTGGTCACTAAACATTAAAAGGAGTGACCATCAGACGATATACTTGAAAAATTATTGGCTGGAAAATGAACAAGGAAGGAATACAATCACAGTAAGTAGAGTGATGGAAAAAAAATCTGGTGTGGTAAAAAAAATTGAAGGCCAAAAAGGCTCAGATATTGAGGCTACTAAATAGCCCAGAGAAAATTAATTGGAATACCTCGGTGAAATTACACGCCGAGGTAGAATTTATAAAAAACCAATTACTGAAAATAAAAAATAAAACCACAACAACCAGAATCCCATACTCTACGATTCAAAACGTGGCAAAACCAAAAATAAAAATAGGTCCACAAACTGTGAAGGAATTACCGGAAATAAAAAAGGTCTGCCCAAACGTCTGCGAGGCCCCAAAATATTCTCAGCATACTGCGAGTATACATGCAGCCATTGCTACGGGACACCAAACGAAAAGCCAGTCCCCAAGGAAAGGAAGTGTCGCCCTAAAAAACAAGGTATCAACAAATCTGGTGCGAAGACCGGCACCGGAACCTCCTGAGCTCAAAGGCCCCGGACATCAGCTGCAGAAACTACAAGCCTGAAAAGCAGGCCGCTTTTTACGCCATCGATGGAGCATCAGCGTGCCAACCGGCGACGACCAGCTGATGCTAGAGGCTTTCGACTAGCTAAAGACAATCGGAATTTTTAAATAAACAATAATGCGCTGCGTCGCACATTTTTTTTGAGTGTACTACGATGCACATTTTTTTTATATAGAATTAAAACAATCAATGTACAATTGTGCGGCATTAAAGCTGTCCAATTAGAGTGTGGCCTAAAAACCATACGAAAAAGTAGGCAGGAACATATGTAAAAAAAAAAAAAAAGAAGAGCCTTCAGCTCAAAACATTACTATATTATTATTCTATTACACTACACTTAAAACATTTAAAAACTAAAATACTAGAAATAAACAAAAATTTTTAATTAAGATTTTCCTTTAAATGGAATGATTAATAACAAAATAAGCAAGTTTGATGACATATTTGATGAACCCAAAATGGGGCTAATAGATACCAAAACAGTGGACTCCACTGCAAACGTAATCAACAAAATAGAGTCATCAAATTTAGATTTAAAGCCAACAAATGCACTTTTATTAATAATTGTGGTAATAATGTGCGCATATGTGTTATACAAAGCATATACATTACACAACAAATGTGTAACAAAAAGAGCCTTAAGCCATCCTAATGATCTGGATACTATCTAAATAACATATGCATCAATTATTGTAACAGTGCATTTGAAACAAAAAAAAATAAATAAATACACGAAAAAAAAAAAATCAAAAATATATATATCAATTGATTAAGATGAGTACATTAGAAGACTATTTTAGGAGAATAGTAAGAAGGAATCCTACAATTGCAGCAGATTTAGTTGAGGTTTTTAGAACAGGTAATAATAACTCGGCACAAAACTCTATATGTTTAGTACAGATCAGATCAGCATATCTTGATATAACGGGAGAAGATTTCCCAATTCAAGGAAGTCCAATGATACAGATGAGCTTTATAGTCACAGTACCAAATATATGTTGTTTCTCAAATTCAGCAGGTACATTTCGCTTCTACTTGATGGATGAAGCCCAACAACAATAAGTTGTCAAAAAAAAAATTACCAAGTTTAAATACAAATTGAATAAGTATGAATAAAGTCGAAACTAAACATCTCCAAAAATATATTCCTTTTCTTGATTTCCTGATACACTCAGGACCAGTAAATAAAAAGTGCAAGGAAATAAAATTTTGGATACTTAAAAACTACAAATTTAAAAGAAATATGTAGAACTTATGGAAAAATCCATAAAAATAGCGTATAGCAGATTATTACTAAGAATACCTAGGAACAAGGATGTACCTGCATGGGTACATAATATTTTTAAAGCAGACATAGAAACTTTTAATGTAGAAGAATCAGATGAGGACGACCAAGTAATAGAAATTAAAAAAAAAAAAGAAGAAAAATAAACTTTTAAGCATGGAATGGGAAGGATTACTTCTCAATATCCAAAATATAAAAGAAAATTTCAAAAAATCCTATAAATGCGTTACACAAAATAGAAACATCCAAAAGGAAACAATAAACAAGCACGCAAAAATTTTAGTTGATTCTTTCAACGAAGCCAGAAATTTAGTGCATGTTAATAGAGAGAGAATAGGTAAAACAAATTGGTCAAAGATTTCCAATCTATTGATCAAGTTACGTGCAAACCTAATCTCCATAAAGACAAAATACAATCTTGATATATTCATACCTACCGTACTTAATTCACCTCTGACCATAGACACCAGTAAAAAGGAAACAGAGCAAGAAGGTGAAGAATCTGAAAGAAGCGAGGAAGAAATAGAAGAGAAAGATCTAAACGATCTAACAATTCCTGCGCTATTAACATTACCTGATACAGAAGCGTTGTCTGAACAGGACAACGAATCAGATTTAGAAATTGATACAAGTGTAATAAACACAACGGACAGGATGGCAGAATTAAATGCCCGAAGGGCATATATGAAAGATATAAATATAGCCATACCTCGATTTAACGGTACGAAAATGCAACTCCAAAGATTTGTAACAGCTCTGAAGTTGGTAGATATGATGAAAGGCGACTACGAAAGTATAGCAGTTGAGGTAATAAAATCAAAAATTATTGGCCCAACACTATATGAAGTGCAACAAGAAACTTCAATTGAAGCAATAATACAAAAATTGCAAGGCGTTGTAATTGGTGAAACATCCAAGGTTATAAAAGCCAAATTGAAGAACACAACTCAGAAAGGCAAAACCGCTGACAAATTTACGTCGGAGATTGATAATTTACGCAAAACCCTTCAAGCTGCGTATATCGATGAAGGTATACCAGCAGCACTTGCTCTTAAGAATAGCACAGACGATGCTATAGAAGCAATGATCGGAAATTGCGAACAAAGCAGAATAAAAAGTATACTCGACTCTGGCAATTTCAAAACCATGGATGAAGCCATAGCAAAGTATTTAGAAAAAAGTAATGAAATAACAGGCAATCCAAATACGGTTCTGTTCGCTCAAAGAAGCCGTGGTAATTGTAATAACAAATATAATTATCGTGGTAGAGGCAATGGTCGTGGTTATTACAACAATTATAACAATAACAATAATTGCCAAAATTACAGACAAAATAGAAATAATAGTTACAGAGGAAATAACCGACAAAACGGTTATAATAACAATAATGTTAGGGTAGCACAGAATGCTTCGGGAAACTCCCAAGCACCTTTAGATACTCAGCAGTAATCAGGGCCGTCGAGAAGATATCAGGGCCCGGTGGTAGTAAGCTACGCCTCCCCCCCCACGTTATAGCGCGTGATGTTTTGATCTTAGAAATGTCTGATTTCCTAACGTTCAAACGAAAAATTTAGACAGTTTTTTTTGGTTTTACATAAAACCATTTTTTGAAGGTTGGGCCCGGGCCCGTGTTCATAATGCCTGATTACGATTAGTAGATAATACACAAGTGACATTCTTTTACGGTTCAGATAAAGTTGTAAAGGTACATATTAAACTTTTCCCAAATTTCAAAATTTCGATCAAAAACCGGGCCCCGCTAAAAACTTCGGGCCCGGTGGGAATCCCACCTTTACCACCCCTCTCTCCACGGGCCAGGCAGTAATGAATAATAAGATTCACGCCATCAGTTTTAATCCAAATACGTTCGTTACCTTCACGAATGTAGCAACTGGGAAAAGTTAGTATTTTTAATAGACACAGGATTGGAAATATCGATCGTAAAAGAAAATTCAGACAGTTTTCAAAGTGTCCAAACCAATAACATAATAAATATACAAGGAATTAGTCAAGAAGTAACTAAATCCATAGGGTTTACTTCTGTCGAAATACAATCTTCAAAATATATAATTCCACACGACTTTCACATCGTTAATAACCTATTCGCTATTCCATGTGATGGAATACTAGGAATCGATTTCATAAGAAAATATAACTGTCAATTAGATTTCAATCCGTCCGAAGACTGGTTAATAATTCGACCAAATAACCTAAAATATCCGATATACGTACCAATATCATACAGTGCTGGTAATAATTCAATAGTTTTACCAGCAAGATCCCAAGTTGTCCGAAAAATCGAAATAAGTTGACAAGAAGACAGTGTATTAATTTCAAACCAAGAAATTCAACATGGTATTTATTTAGCAAATACCATAACTAAACCCCAAAACGCAGTCATACGACTGCTAAATACCACAAATAAAGATCAAATAGTAAACATATCAAGTTTGAAGTATGAACCGCTTTCCAGCTGTGAAATAATTGAAGCAAACAATGAACAGCGTGAAAACGCAGTACTAACTACGTTATCAAAACATTTTCCCCCACAGTTTCACAGCCAACTTACGAAATTGTGCAAGAAATATAGTGATGTATTCGGACTAGAAACCGAATCAATAACAACAAATAACTTCTACAAACAAAAATTAAGACTGGTGGACGATGAACCTATTTACATTAAAAATTATAGAAATCCTCATAGTCAGAAAGACGAAATACAAAGACAAGTCCAAAAGCTTATAAAAGACGAAATAGTTGAGCCCTCTGTATCTCCCTACAATAGCCCACTTTTATTAGTACCGAAAAAATCGTTACCAAGTGCTGAAAATAAAAAATGGCGATTAGTAATTGACTATCGTCAAATTAATAAAAAATTGTTGTCCGATAAATTTCCGTTACCTAGAATTGATGACATTTTAGACCAACTAGGTAGAGCAAAGTATTTTTCATGCCTCGACCTAATGTCAGGTTTTCATCAAATTGAACTCGAAGAAGAGTCACGGGACATAACATCCTTTTCCACATGTAATGGCTCATATCGCTTCACGCGACTACCATTCGGTTTAAAAATAGCGCCAAATTCGTTCCAGAGAATGATGACTATAGCATTCACTGGCCTTGAACCTTCGCAAGCATTCCTTTACATGGATGACTTAATAGTCATAGGTTGTTCCGAAAAACACATGATCAATAATCTAACAGATGTTTTTGAGAAGTGTAGGCAACACAACCTGAAGTTACATCCTGAAAAATGTTCATTTTTTATGCATGAAGTCACCTTTTTGGGACATAAGTGCACAGATAAAGGAATCTTGCCTGATGACACAAAGTATGATGTCATTCAAAATTATCCAGTCTCACATGATGCGGACAGCGCTAGAAAATTCATTGCATTTTGCAACTATTATCGAAGATTTATACAAAACTTCGCTGAATATTCTCGTCACATAACAAGATTATGTAAGAAAAATGTTAAATTCGAATGGACAAGCGATTGTCAAAATGCGTTCGAGTATTTAAAATCAGCATTAATGAACCCAACTCTACTACAGTACCCAGATTTTAGCAAAGAATTTTGCATAATCACTGACGCAAGTAAATATGCATGTGGAGCAGCCCTAACACAAAATAAAAAGGGACTACAGCTTCCAGTAGCATACGCGTCTAGATCTTTCACAAAAGGTGAGAGTAATAAGAGTATAACTGAACAAGAGTTAGCTGCGATTCACTGGGCAATCACGCACTTCAGACCTTACATTTATGGTAGACATTTTACTGTCAAAACAGATCACAGAGCATTAACTTATTTGTTTTCAATGACGAATCCAAGTTCCAAGCTAACTAGAATGCGACTTGAACTAGAGGAATTTGATTTTACGGTAGAGTATCTAAAGGGGAAAGATAATTTCGTAGCCGACGCGCTATCAAGAATAACAATACAGGACTTACAAAATATACAAACTAGTAACAAAATTCTGAGAGTCACTACCAGAAACCAAAGTAAACAGTCAAATTCCTGCGCAGGAAAAGAAAAAGAGAATAATATAAAAGAGTTGCAAAAGCAATCTCTTAATGCTTCTAAGCCCAATGTATATGACGTCATTGTAAATGACGAAGTACGAAAAGTAGTGACCTTGCGAATAACTGATTCTTTAAGCATATTCAAACATGGCAAGAAAGTTATAGCAAGAATTGACATTTGCGATATGTATACCAATGGAATCCTTGACTTAGGTCAATTGTTTCAAAGGCTCGAAAAAGAAGCCGGTATACTCAATATCAGTCAAGTCAAAGTGGCACCGAGTGAAAAGATCTTTGAAACTATTTCAATAGAATCTTTCAAAAATATGGGCAATAAAATATTGAAATTTTTAAGAGTAGCGCTACTCAAGCCGGTCACCCTATTAGCAAATAATGATAAAGAAAAAGAAGCAATACTGTTTACATTCCATGATGATCCTATACAAGGAGGTCATACAGGAATAGCTAGAACATTAGCAAAAATAAAAAGACATTACTACTGGAGAAATATGACACGAGATATCTAAAAATATATAAAAAAATGTAACAAGTGTCAAAAGTCAAAAACGACTAAACATACTAAAACTCCAATGATTATTACTGAAACGCCACAAAAGGGCTTCGACAGGGTAATAGTGGATACGATCGGTCCATTACCTGAATCAGAACAAGGAAATGAATATGCAGTAACTTTAATCTGCGATTTAACAAAATACCTTGTAATAATACCAATTAAAGACAAAAGTGCAAAAACAGTAGCGAAAGCTATATTTGAAGATTTCATTCTGCAGTACGGTCCAATGAAGACATTCATTACGGACATGGGAACAGAATATAGAAACTCAATAATTGAAGAGTTATGCAAAAACTTGCAAATAAAGAAAATAACTTCAACTGCACATCATCACCAGACTGTAGGCACTGTGGAGCGAAGCCACCGAACACTTAATGAATTTTTACGATCATACATTTCAGTTGACAAAACTGGCTGGGATGTATGGATACGATACTTCGCATTTTGTTTTAATACAACACCCTCTACGGCACATGATTATTGTCCATATGAGTTGGTATTCGGTAAAACTTCTAATTTACCACAACAATTTAATAGTGTTGATAAGATAAATCCACTATATAACATAGAAGATTATGCTAAGGAATCAAAATTTAGATTAGAACAGGCTTATAAAAGAGCCAGAATTATGTTAGAACAGCACAAAGCGAAGAATAAGGAATTATATGATAGAAAAGTAAAAAATATTGAATTAGAAATAGGAGATAAGGTTTTATTGCGTAATGATACAGGTCATAAGCTAGAATCTAAGTATTTAGGCCCATACATCATAGAAGAAATAAAAGATAGGGATTGTTCGTGGAGGGGCGGAACGATTTGTGGTGTACAACTTGTCGGGTGCCAATTTCTTTAGGGTATGGTGAGTGCGTGATGAAATTAAAACGCGCGAGAACTTCGGTTAAAATTAATTCTAATTTATTTATTTATTTCACAAGATATCCCGACACATACGAAATGGTTCGGGTTGAAAAAGTTACAATTTCGAAAGATAAGAGCGCAAGGAAAAAGAACGGGTGTTCGGATTAAAACTCGTACTGGATTGAATATGGCGATTCACAGCAGAACCCCTCGTCACCCTCCTCAGTGTGACCGAATTCGGTTTGGGGAAAAACCCTACCCCTCACTCTCTGCTGTTCACCCGGTGGCGTGAACATACCGCCCCCTTGCAACAAGTTGCAATTGCCTCGGTGGACACGGGTGGAGATGGAGGGGGAACCTTGGATGCAGATGGAGTAGGCGGCACGATGGCTGATGACCTCTGGATAGAAGTCCGAATGAAAGGCGGGTGCCTTTCGGGTCTTTGCTCTTTGGGTTGGATGTACGCGACTGAGCTGTCGATGTGCAAGAGCGTGTGGTGTTGCTTGCCACATCGATGGCATCCTGCTGTGCTCCTGCAGGAACCATTGGAATGCTCATGAGCCAAACAGTTCGGGCAGTATCCGTTGCTCAAGACTACCCGCAGCCTGTCGTCAGCTCGTAGTCCTCGAAACTGTCGGCACAGACGGAGCGCGTGTGCCCCTTGACAAACGGGGCACCTGAAGCAATTGGAACTGCGTTCTAAATCGGATGGTGCTGCTGTCCTTAGAGACATCTTCGGACTGCTGGAGGAGATGGACCGAGACCTTCTGGATTTTCCAGTAACGGATCCACAGAGAACCCATCCGAACATCGTCTCGATCCCCACGAAAGAATCACCAACATTCTTGATGATTCGTTCCCCAAGGATAGTGGGAAGGAGCTCGGCTCCAAGCACCAAATCCACAGGAGCTCTTTGGTGAAATTGCGGATCAGCGAGCGGAAGGTCAAGCGAATCCTGCTTCACCTTATTCGGGACGGCGCGGGACGGAAGTGCTTCAGCTACACTAGGCAGCACCACGGCGACTGCTTGGAACTGTCGCAGCGGTTCGTCAGGAGGAGAAATCTGTAAGCGGCACACTTTGTCGCCGCTACCAGCATCGCATTGCCCAATGCCGGATTAATCAATTCAAACATTCTTTGGGAAATAAAGGACGCTTCGGATCCCATATCAATTAAAGCGCGGATTTGAAACTGCTTGCCACGATGATGAATAGTTACCCTCGCAGTACCCAGGAGGCCAGTGTTGCGAGTGGAGGCGAAGTAACTTTCCACGTTTACATGAGGGCTGCTGGAAGAATCGGGGGACCCAGGATTCGGAATTATGCAAGCATCAGGTGCTGAGCTCTCTTGCACTTGAGCGGAAAAGGCCTGAGCTCGTGCCGTAGGATTTCGGCTCACGGATGGAAAGGTCTGACCGCTAGAGCTTGGTTGAAGGACATCTGTGGCCTCTAATACACGGTGGCGATCAGTTAGGAATCTATTCAGGTCGTCCCAGGATGAGACGGCGGTCTTATTTGGAACGGACTGTTCCCACAACAAAAGGGTGGATTTGGGCATTTTGCTCGTACAGATTGCTATGAGAAGGATATCCCAATTGTCTGTACGAGCCCCGGAACGCTCAAGACCTATTAAGCAACCTTGAATTGACGTCTGCAGTTCTCTCAACGCTTTGCCAGACTCTTGTGTTACAGCTGGGATCTGTAGAAGCTGCTTGGCTTGGCTCATAATCAATAATCGATTATTTTCGTATCGCGCAGTGAGGTCATCCCACGCGGACTGGAACCCTTCATTGGTCAAGGGTGACCTAGAAACAATGGCTCTGGCTTCACCGCGAGTTTTGCAACTTAAGTGGTAAAGTTTCTCCACTTGTGTTAGGCTTGGATTATGGATAAAAATCGCGGTAAACAAATCACGGAATGTAGGCCAAGCCAGGCTGTCCCCGTTGAAGATTTCGACTTCACACGGGGGAACTGTGTGGCTTTGATGGGTGAAATCGACGGAGAGCCTGACTGGTGGGGGAGCCATTTTCGCGGACAACTGCTCGATTCGCTCTCCAAACAAAGTCCCGCCTCGCACATATACCATATAACAATATTCATGTTTAGCTTTAATTGTAGCTATGTGCTTCGGACTATCTTCGTTCTTTACAGCCGTCAAGGCTTTATAGCATCGTGAAAACTCTGCCTCGACTTTTGCCCAAAGTGACTTAAGCTGGTCTAAGTGTATTTTAAGGGAGACGAGTGGCAGATCGTCAGCTAAAGCCTGGGCCTCGCGAGCCTCGAACCCCGTTAATGCCTCGCACACGGCAACAAAGTCGGAAAGAGACATCGTAGAGTGTTTTCTGAGCTATTACGAATCGAATGGAAACAAATAACTTCGTGGAATTAGAGCTCTCCAGCACTAATCGGGATTCAGCTGTTCTGCCGTTGTTTATGTTTTGTGAATTTAATTAATTGTAAATTTTTAACGAAGATCACGGTTTCCTACTTGAATTATGTAGGTTTCGAATTATTAAATTGCGGAAAGCCAATCGGAGTGGCTGCAATTAATTTTGCGTGGGTGAATTTAAATTGTATGTGGTCATAGGTATGTACATACATACATATGTATGTATGTACGTATGAGTGTGCTTACCGCGGCAAAAATTATTACATATGTATGTACATATATAGTATAAGTTTGTATGTATGGATTTAAAAATTATTTGACATAAATAATTTATGCCGATGGACTAATGATCAGCCCGTGGAGTGTGCTTTACACTTTAAGTAAAGGTAAGTGGTACTTTATAAATTCTCGATTATTAAACACCTCTACTTGCAGGTTAGAAAACAGCTGTTTTTACATGTATGTATGTATGTATATTTGTGTTTATACATACATACATATGTATTGCTATGCAATTGGACTTTTGGACAATCAGAATTTCGAAGAATGGAAAAGAAATGCACTTCATAAACACAAAAATGATCGGGAAATACCAGGTAACCCTTGGAATAGGTCAGGTATGTACATACAAGTATACAAAAGTGTGTAGGTCGCTATGGAGGAGCGGGAAACCTCACACTTTTATAAGTTTGTAATGGGATATAATGTGAATGAGAATTTTAATAAGAAATGTTGTACTTATCAGGAATTCCGCCGATGCAAGCTGGAATAGCGGAAGTATATCCGGCTCGAAGGACCAATGTTCGTGGAGGGGCGGAACGATTTGTGGTGTACAACTTGGCGGGTGCCAATTTCTTTAGGGTATGGTGAGTGCGTGATGAAATTAAAACGCGCGAGAACTTCGGTTAAAATTAATTCTAATTTATTTATTTATTTCACAAGATATCCCGACACATACGAAATGGTTGGGGTTGAAAAAGTTACAATTTCGAAAGATAAGAGCGCAAGGAAAAAGAACGGGTGTTCGGATTAAAACTCGTACTGGATTGAATATGGCGATTCACAGCAGAACCCCTCGTCACCCTCCTCAGTGTGACCGAATTCGGTTTGGGGAAAAACCCTACCCCTCACTCTCTGCTGTTCACCCGGTGGCGTGAACATACCGCCCCCCTTGCAACAAGTTGCAATTGCCTCGGTGGACACGGGTGGAGATGGAGGGGGAACCTTGGATGCAGATGGAGTAGGCGGCACGATGGCTGATGACCTCTGGATAGAAGTCCGAATGAAAGGCGGGTGCCTTTCGGGTCTTTGCTCTTTGGGTTGGATGTACGCGACTGAGCTGTCGATGTGCAAGAGCGTGTGGTGTTGCTTGCCACATCGATGGCATCCTGCTGTGCTCCTGCAGGAACCATTGGAATGCTCATGAGCCAAACAGTTCGGGCAGTATCCGTTGCTCAAGACTACCCGCAGCCTGTCGTCAGCTCGTAGTCCTCGAAACTGTCGGCACAGACGGAGCGCGTGTGCCCCTTGACAAACGGGGCACCTGAAGCAATTGGAACTGCGTTCTAAATCGGATGGTGCTGCTGTCCTTAGAGACATCTTCGGACTGCTGGAGGAGATGGACCGAGACCTTCTGGATTTTCCAGTAACGGATCCACAGAGAACCCATCCGAACATCGTCTCGATCCCCACGAAAGAATCACCAACATTCTTGATGATTCGTTCCCCAAGGATAGTGGGAAGGAGCTCGGCTCCAAGCACCAAATCCACAGGAGCTCTTTGGTGAAATTGCGGATCAGCGAGCGGAAGGTCAAGCGAATCCTGCTTCACCTTATTCGGGACGGCGCGGGACGGAAGTGCTTCAGCTACACTAGGCAGCACCACGGCGACTGCTTGGAACTGTCGCAGCGGTTCGTCAGGAGGAGAAATCTGTAAGCGGCACACTTTGTCGCCGCTACCAGCATCGCATTGCCCAATGCCGGATTAATCAATTCAAACATTCTTTGGGAAATAAAGGACGCTTCGGATCCCATATCAATTAAAGCGCGGATTTGAAACTGCTTGCCACGATGATGAATAGTTACCCTCGCAGTACCCAGGAGGCCAGTGTTGCGAGTGGAGGCGAAGTAACTTTCCACGTTTACATGAGGGCTGCTGGAAGAATCGGGGGACGCAGGATTCGGAATTATGCAAGCATCAGGTGCTGAGCTCTCTTGCACTTGAGCGGAAAAGGCCTGAGCTCGTGCCGTAGGATTTCGGCTCACGGATGGAAAGGTCTGACCGCTAGAGCTTGGTTGAAGGACATCTGTGGCCTCCAATACACGGTGGCGATCAGTTAGGAATCTATTCAGGTCGTCCCAGGATGAGACGGCGGTCTTATTTGGAACGGACTGTTCCCACAACAAAAGGGTGGATTTGGGCATTTTGCTCGTACAGATTGCTATGAGAAGGATATCCCAATTGTCTGTACGAGCCCCGGAACGCTCAAGACCGATTAAGCAACCTTGAATTGACGTCTGCAGTTCTCTCAACGCTTTGCCAGACTCTTGTGTTACAGCTGGGATCTGTAGAAGCTGCTTGGCTTGGCTCATAATCAATAATCGATTATTTTCGTATCGCGCAGTGAGGTCATCCCACGCGGACTGGAACCCTTCATTGGTCAAGGGTGACCTAGAAACAATGGCTCTGGCTTCACCGCGAGTTTTGCAACTTAAGTGGTAAAGTTTCTCCACTTGTGTTAGGCTTGGATTATGGATAAAAATCGCAGTAAACAAATCACGGAATGTAGGCCAAGCCAGGCTGTCCCCGTTGAAGATTTTGACTTCACACGGGGGAACTGTGTGGCTTTGATGGGTGGAATCGACGGAGAGCCTGACTGGTGGGGGAGCCATTTTCGCGGACAACTGCTCGATTCGCTCTCCAAACAAAGTCCCGCCTCGCACATATACCATATAACAATATTCATGTTTAGCTTTAATTGTAGCTATGTGCTTCGGACTATTTTCGTTCTTTAGAGCCGTCAAGGCTTTATAGCATCGTGAAAACTCTGCCTCGACTTTTGCCCAAAGTGACTTAAGCTGGTCTAAGTGTATTTTAAGGGAGACGAGTGGCAGATCGTCAGCTAAAGCCTGGGCCTCGCGAGCCTCGAACCCCGTTAATGCCTCGCACACGGCAACAAAGTCGGAAAGAGACATCGTAGAGTGTTTTCTGAGCTATTACGAATCGAATGGAAACAAATAACTTCGTGGAATTAGAGCTCTCAAGCGAGGAGATCGAAACGAAGCTGTAAGTGGACTGTATACTTTAAGGATAGAGAAGGAGTGAGAAGGAGAAATGTCTTCTCTTTTTAATGAACACAATGTATAAGCATAGATAGCATAAATGAAATTAGAAGGATTTATAATTTTCCTCGCAGTTGTGTGAATAATTATAAGGATATATAATCACTTCGATATTCAAATTTATAGAATGTGGAAAAATGTTGAAATTTAGAAGCGTATTTAAAAATATGGAAATATTGAGATCAGTAGGATTGATTGGGAGTGCCGATAACTTTTCAATGGAAAAAAAAAGAAAAAACTCGGAATTAATTTTTATTAAACGGTCAAGATCAATTTCATAGATCTGTGAGGAAAAGATCAAAATGCACCAAGACAAGCCAAAATATTAATTCCAGATAAATAAAAATGTACTTATTTTTCTTTAGAAAATATTTTGCGAATTAAATTCAATCAGTCGATTGAAATATTTTTGCATAATACGAAAATCACGAAGGAAAAAATGGATGTCGTGACCGAGTCACGGGTTGTCTCAAGTGTCAGCACTGATGAGACTTGAGTGCCAGCACTGATCGGGAGTCAGCTGTTCTGCCGTTGTTTATGTTTTGTGAATTTAATTAATTGTAAATTTTTAACGAAGATCACGGTTTCCTACTTGAATTATGTAGGTTTCGAATTATTAAATTGCGGAAAGCCAATCGGAGTGGCTGCAATTAATTTTGCGTGGGTGAATTTAAATTGTATGTGGTCATAGGTATGTACATACATACATATGTATGTATGTACGTATGAGTGTGCTTACCGCGGCAAAAATTATTACATATGTATGTACATATATAGTATAAGTTTGTATGTATGGATTTAAAAATTATTTGACATAAATAATTTATGCCGATGGACTAATGATCAGCCCGTGGAGTGTGCTTTACACTTTAAGTAAAGGTAAGTGGTACTTTATAAATTCTCGATTATTAAACACCTCTACTTGCAGGTTAGAAAACAGCTGTTTTTACATGTATGTATGTATGTATATTTGTGTTTATACATACATACATATGTATTGCTATGCAATTGGACTTTTGGACAATCAGAATTTCGAAGAATGGAAAAGAAATGCACTTCATAAACACAAAAATGATCGGGAAATACCAGGTAACCCTTGGAATAGCTCAGGTATGTACATACAAGTATACAAAAGTGTGTAGGTCGCTATGGAGGAGCGGGAAACCTCACACTTTTATAAGTTTGTAATGGGATATAATGTGAATGAGAATTTTAATAAGAAATGTTGTACTTATCAGGAATTCCGCCGATGCAAGCTGGAATAGCGGAAGGATATCCGGCTCGAAGGACCAATGTTCGTGGAGGGGCGGAACGATTTGTGGTGTACAACTTGGCGGGTGCCAATTTCTTTAGGGTATGGTGAGTGCGTGATGAAATTAAAACGCGCGAGAACTTCGGTTAAAATTAATTCTAATTTATTTATTTATTTCACAAGATATCCCGACACATACGAAATGGTTCGGGTTGAAAAAGTTACAATTTCGAAAGATAAGAGCGCAAGGAAAAAGAACGGGTGTTCGGATTAAAACTCGTACTGGATTGAATATGGCGATTCACAGCAGAACCCCTCGTCACCCTCCTCAGTGTGACCGAATTCGGGTTGGGGAAAAACCCTACCCCTCACTCTCTGCTGTTCACCCGGTGGCGTGAACAGGGATAACATTTTAATTAAAGATACAAAGAATAAAAAGCCATTGGTGCAAAAGGATAGGTTAAAAATTTTAACCAATTAATATATATATATAAAAAAAAAAAAAAAAAAATAATAACAAATAAATTTATACATAATAAAAATTAGAAAATAACTCCATATAATTACGTTATTTTTCTAAAGAGGGGGGATGTTGCATGTTTTGAACTGACATATTAACAACATTACAAACATATTGTAGCAATATTTATGTGCGCAACATTCAAGTGTATTTGCCTCTCAAGTAACATGACCACCCATGGGTGCATGGTGCTGGACAGTTGCTGTGTCGGCAAATATAACACGCGCGGCCGCTTTGGCCCAATATGCAATATGATACATCCTCACTCTCCCGCCGCAACGGGATACACACATACATACTCTTATGTAAACATTTATACATTTATACATAAATATGTTTATACATAAGCATACCGCTCCTCTGCCTGCATTACTGGCAGCGCAGCTACGCGGTCTTAGCTATAGTCGACAATTGTTATAGAATTAAGAATCATTTAATAAACAGAACTCAATTAAACCAGACCGATGTGTGGTTCATCATTGATTGGGCATTATCTACTACAGAGCCATCTCCACTCGAAAAACTTATTGGTCGAGTTTCTTCCTGCCCGAGACTTGTGGGCATCGTGGCATATATTTGACAATTCGTTAGACACATAAAAAAACCCCAAGAATGGTCGGACACTCTCGCGGTAACCTATGGCGAGTATACGGCGGCTAGGAACCTATGTCTGCAGCAAGCTCAAGACGAATGGCATGAAGAACGAAAATCGCTACGAAACGAAGGGTGCGTGCCAAAAACCTCGAAGCTGTG
Organism: Drosophila insularis; assembly: GCA_018903935.1. Taxonomy (NCBI): domain Eukaryota; kingdom Metazoa; phylum Arthropoda; class Insecta; order Diptera; family Drosophilidae; genus Drosophila; species Drosophila insularis. The sequence goes on from JAEIFP010000213.1 coordinate 567,143, forward strand.
TACCCTGACGCCGCTTCTAGATGACGTTGGGCTTCGACGTGTAGGAGCTCGTCTTAATAATTCGGAGTTATCATATTCAGCCAAACAACCGTTCATCTTGCCGAAGAAGCATCGCATATCTCACTTGATCTTGGAACACGAGCATCAACGTAATTTACACCCAGGAGTTTCGGCACTCTTTGTCATTGTTCGTCAACGTTTCTGGATAATAGCAGCCAGAAATCTGATTCGTAAAGTTACTCACAACTGCCTAAGATGCTTCAGACAGCGAGCCCATACCAGCAACCAAATAATGGCTGCACTACCGGCAGTGAGAGTTCGGCAAGCATTTCCGTTCGAAAATACAGGCTGTGATTATGCTGGCCCAATCATGATTACGACACACAAGGGAAGGAATGCTCGAAAAGAAAAGGGATATATATGTCTCTTCGTATGCATGGCAACTTCAGCATTACATTTGGAGCTGGCAACAGACCTTAGCATCGACAATGGGCAAAATTTCTTGGGAGCCAAAAGAAATCTTAACGAAATGGAACAATTAGTCCAATCTCAGCTGCACAATGACAAGATAGCAGAGGCGTTATCGATCGAAGGCATCAACTGGAAGTTCATACCGCCACATACGCCTCACTGGGGAGGCAAATGGGAATCCGCTGTGCGCTCTGTCAAGCTTCATTTGCACAGAGTAATCGGCCACGCCGTTCTTACATTTGAACAAATGCACACGTTGTTAACACAGGTGGAAGCGGTGATCAATTCGCGACCTCTTTGTGCCACTTCCGATACGGACGTTGGATATCTTTCGCCCGCTCACATGCTGATCGGTCGTCCTTACACCACAGTGCCAGATGGAGATTTGGACCAAGTGCCGGCAAACCGATTGGATTACTGGCAGCAATCTCAGGCCATGTTGCAAGGCTTTTGGAAAAGGTGGCATCTTGAGTACCTTACGTCGTTGCAACAGAGGCCAAAATGGTTAATGAAAACGGCAAACCTGAAGCCTGATGACCGCGTTTTAGTGAAGGACTCTCATACTCCTCCCGAGGCACGCATCATCGAGACGCTTCCTGGCCCAGATGGTCTAATACGAGCCCTTAAGTTAAAGACAGCTACAGGAGAGATGACCCGTCAAATAACCAAGGTGGCTCTCCTGCCAATTTCAGAAACCTTGTTTCAGGGCCCGGAGGTATGTTGAGGAACGGTCGCTGAATTCCCAATGGCTTAATTTAAATTTGAATGTATACGATCTTTTGTATTTCATTATTCTGGTCTTTAAGTTGCATGGTCACACCTTTTTTGGCTGATGCAACATCAAGCGTCTTGTGAAATAAGAATGTATGTTGAGTTCAGTCAATTGCTTATTGACCAACAGACGAGAAAATTAAATTATATTTTAAGTAAAACGAACCAGCAAAGTTATTTAATGTATCACCAATTATATTATCATGGATTTCATTTATAAAATTCATAATTGTTATTGTTTTAAGAAAAATGTTTGACGTTTACAGGCGAACGTTGCCACTTCAGAGAAATAGTTTTTCTTTCAAAATTCATGAAACTATGCAATTTATAAAAATTTAAAGCAACACTAAATTAACAATGCTTTTATTAATGTTGTAACACATTTAGTTTGATATTATAATATGTTCGAAATTAGAGCCATCTACCCATGGCTGATCGATTAGTGTTGAATTCTGGTCTGTGAAATATAGAGTTGTGGCTATAGTTGTAATAATGATATATATGGATATTTGATAGCACAAGCTGCGCGACCATTTCATATTTTGCAATGCAAAATGAGCGCCGGCCGTTAGTAGATTACTTTATCTGTGATTGTAGGGGAGCAGAATTTCTTTCTTAAATGGGGGCAGCTAAATGAATTTTCTCCTTTGGTATTCTCCTCAACAAAAATTCAGTCACGCAGAAATCGCTGTTTTACTTGTTGTTTTATTCACTTTACTAATTGCACTTAAAACTAACTTAACTAAGAGCGGAGCCTAAGCCCCGTTTGTGGAGAAATGTGAAGAGAGCGGTGGGCATGTTCGGGAGAGCGGTGCGAAGTGAAAGCTCGTCGCCTTCAGCCTTTAACCCTTGTGTTGCCTGTTGGTCATAAACATGCTCCCCCCGGTGCAAGACCAGGAGTGCTAATGGCACGCTCCGGACAGAGTCCAGCCGAAGATGGTGCTCATCGCGATTGGCCGCCCGCTAACTCCTGGTAGACTCCCCTCCAACATGACCTCCGCCATACCGTCCGCGCCCAAGACCAAGGACACAGACTACGGTAGGTGGAATGTATCGTCTGTCAGGATGATGCCCTCAAACTTCCCGGCCATCTGCTGATCCACCGGAGAGCTGGGAGTTCGGCAGCACAGGCCATCGACCACCTCCAGGATCGCTTTCTATCACCATCCTTCGCTGATCGGGGACCTGATCACTGCTGCCACCGCTTTCTCGTTTCCAATGTTGACGGCTGTCAAGTGCCGTGGCCGTGGCGAGAGACGTTGGTGGTCCAGGCAACTGGCGCACTACTTATTGGCAAGCACTGCTCGCATACTCTTTTCCACGTTCAGCCGCAGGAAGCGCCGGCATCGCTTTAGAGGATGGATTCCGCGACAGACTCGGCAACGGAAGGACTCAGTTCCTCGTGAACATATGCTCGACATGAAGTCGAGATGTGGACGACGGATATCAGAAAGCTGCCGGAACAAATAATAGCGGATTAATGTAGAACACACATTCTAACTACTGGCAGCTCGGCCCTTCTTATTTGGGAGGAAGAACCAGCTGCTGGACGTTACTGCAGTTTCACGTAGAGAGTTTGATTTTTTTCTTCTGGAGGAAAGAAGATCAGCCTCGCGAGTGGTTGTTTCACAACACCGCGAGCGGTGAGCAGATCGACGACACGGACATTGCCGTCACTGCCGGTGTACGTTTGGTGGATTCGCCCGAGACGCCATTCGTTGAATGGAAGCTTGTCGTCTTTGAGTACCACAAGATCGCCTACTTCAAGATTTTTACAGGGAAATAGACTCGTCTTTCCACCTGGTACAGAAATGCTGACTCACGGTCTTCAGACGCTGCCACCGCACACTGGTACAGGTTTCGAAAATTTTGCCATAAAGTTGATTTTTCGATGTTAATTAATCGTTGTTTTTTTATTTGAATCTTAAAGTAAATTCATCATACTTCGTAAAAATTGTAATAAAAAGCTTTAAAAGCGCCACCAAAGCTTTTTGAGAGCTTTTAAAAGTGAGCTAGCGATCATCTGATTTATGAACAGAAATTGGCGCCAAAATATTTACTTGTGTTATGTTGTGCCTCACTCATCAAATTGGTCCAGAAATTTTTACATATATGTATGTATATTATAATTTTATGTGCATTTCTAGTGATTTAGTGTTGATTTAGTTTAGTGAAAATTAACATGCGTCCTCCGTGTTTCGTGAAATGTAACTAATGTGCTGTTCCATGCTGAAAGTAACTTATTGATCCAGTTTGTACTGGTCAGTTTTGTCTTTAGCCATAAACCAAAAACTGTTTGTTCCGCTTTTCCCACATTTTGGTAATATATAGGAACTTTCGAGTTTAGTCACAGCGAATTTATCGATATGTGGGTTGGATATACACCAAAATCAATAAAAACACCGTGGAATCCAAGATAAAGAAGGATATAGAAAAAAAACTATAATTTTAATAGTTATATTCGAAACCATCTTCCAAAATGAAATTAAATGCTTGAACACTTCATGTGTAAGCATACTGTATGGTTGGCGTCTAAAATATCAATAACTATCGATGAACACACCACAGCAAATTATTCAAAGAAAGTATTCAAGAAGGACGGGGGTTTTGATCTTAAACAAACAATAATAACACCCGAACACTCAACTGAATCTAGAAAGCAATTTGATATTCAAAAACCCATTCCACTTACAACCGGTGATGCTTAGGCTTACCTTCTGGAAAATTGACTAGCAAAACAGCAATACATGAACAACAGATTTATGAACAAAAGTCGCCACAGTAATATTTATCCAACCTACACTCTAGTAATGGAATTTAAATTACAATGCCGATGCATTGAATAGAGCACCACAATCTATACGATTTTGTAGGCCCCTGAAAATAGAACTTGTCAAAGAATGTAGGGCCCACATAATGATGTAGAAGAACCTTTTAGATGCTTAAATTAACAATCTAAAAACTTCTCTTTGTAAACTGAATGAAAATCGTGACATAATAGTTATCTATGAAAACGCAACTAAATCTACACAATGTTGTTGAAATAACAGATTATAATTCTGAATATTTTGTCCTAAAGCCTGGAGCTTTGCAGTTGGTAGTAAGTCCATTGCCTGGATCCCATTTTTAAAATTTTTCTTGAAAAAATCATATAAAATAGAATTACAAAAATGGCATATAAAAGGTGATGACAAGATAGAAATGAGCAAACGGGAAATATATGTTCAAGAAAAGTTTTGGAACGAAATGGGTCTACGGATAAGAATGCCAACACAGAATAGAAGCGGCAATAGCAACGATGGCAACACGGCGAGGAGAGCTTTTGCCAATACTAAGCTACTACCATCAATTACCAACTTCAGCGAAGATCTATTACATAAATTTCACGTAATTTTAATCAATATTTCTTCCAATTTACACAGAAGTTCGTGAAAATTTCGCTCATTTTCTGAAACGACATTTTTGTTATATATTCGGAGCTAGCCGTGGTATCCGATGTCACCAACCATCCAACCATTACCAAATTAATAGTTCGAGCTTGGTTCCACTAGGATGCTTGGGCGAAAATGCTTTTGATTGTCGCATTCAAGGAAAAACAGTCGGATAAATAATATGAATGATATATTTTACACAGCTTTAGATTCCTCGGATCCGTTGCTGTCGAGTGTTTGTTTTGAGGAAAGCGAAAGGAAAAAAAAAAACTTTTTGTTTAAAAATCAATAATACCATAACAATAAAATATGCGAAGTTTGAACCATGTAACTAAATTTTTCGACTTTATGCCAAAAAAAAACGTCATCTGGACCACTGTGCACCGGTTAATGATAGATGGAACCTGGTCCTTGACCTCAGGTTCTGTGACTGATAGCAACGGACCACCTACTAGGAAATGGCCCGGGTTCAAAGCCAAAGAATCGGTGGGGTCTTCAGACATAGGAGATATCGGCGGCGAATTCAGACAAGCCTCTATCTTAGCAAGCAGAGTTTGGAACTTCTCGAAAGTACACTTTTGGTTGGAAGAGGCATTATAGAAGAGAGTTCTAAAACTCTTAACTCCAGCCTTCCATGTGTGGTGCCCCGGAAGGAATGAAATGCCAGGACAGATTCTGATGGCTATACTGGGATAAGATTTTTGCTGGGTAGACCTAAAGAAATCTTTTTGGAGAACTCTGGACGCGCCTACGAAGTTTTTACCGCTGTCGGACTGCATTTGCTGGGGTCACCCTTGCCTCGATTCAAATCGAGCGAATGCTGCCAGAAACGTTTCAGTACTTAAGTCCGAAGTTGCCTCAAGGTGAATGGCTTTGGTAGCGACACAAACAAAGACACACAAATATCCCTTTGATATGCGACAGACAGATATCCCTTTGATATGCGACAGGCGCAGCAGGTGAAGCTTTTGATGTCGAAGGGACCTGCGAAATCTATCCCGGTGGTCGTAAAGGGGCGTGCGAAAGTAGTTCGCTGAGACGGAAGCGTGCCCATTAGCTGTGATTGTAGCCTTCTGCTATAGATCACGCACACCTTGCATGAATTGACCACCGATTTGACTAGATTCCGCAGTCTTGGAATCCAGTATCTCTATCGGATGAGACGGACTACCTGATGCGTGAATAGCACCAGCAGCCGGGACAATAGACTTGCGACTGGCAGCAGATTACGCTGCTTGTTACGCTGCTTGTTACGCTGCTTGTTACGCTGCTTGTTGCACGCGCCCACATGCTCGGATCACACCTGATGCGTCAATGAACGGATTCAAATTGAGCATGGCCTTATGTACAAGTTCCTGTGCATTCAGACCGCGACTAGAGAGATCTGCCGGGTTGCCCTCTGAACTGACGTGATTACGTGGTGCGCTACTTGTTGTCGTAACAATCCTAGCAACTCGATTGGTGACAAACGTTGTCCATGTGTAGGGTGGCTTTTTTAACTATGATAGTACGACGGTTGAATCTGACCAATAAAATGCTTCAGCATTATCAACTGGAAATTGTGGCAGAACTGCAGCTGAAAGTTCAGCTAGGAGCTTGGCTCCGCATAACGAAAACGTTTTGACTGGGGCCCTTGTGAGGAACATACCAGTTGATATTTTACACAACAAACCAAATCAGATACAAGCTGCGAATACAGAAGAGCACGATGGAACAAGATGAAAATTAAGCACTGACGACTTTTTGGACGGGTTGACGAGCAATCTGCACAGACAGGCTGGACGGAGAATTAAAAAACACGCCAGAAAGTCGAAAGTGCGAAGTTGCAAACCGCAGCCTGAGATTGCTAACAACATTTGAATATCGTAAAAAAACCAAGGCGACGCATGCAAGAAATGAAACTTACAAGATGCGGCGAATCCCAACAAGGAGAAAGAGGCAAGGACCGGATGAAAGAAGGGTGAAAAAATAAACCAAGCAGAGGCACTACCAACACATATAAATGTGAGTGTGGCCCGGTCTCTTAAGTTTCGTCAGGTGTATTAGTGTGGCGTTAGAATACTCAGCTATGGTAATTGAAGGCAAAATAAGAAATGAAGAATCCGAAGCCTAGATTGCAGTAAAATGCATAAATGCCAAATATACGAGGTTTCCTACCTGCAAAAGTCATAATCTTTAATCACTCAAAGTCTGACGCACAGCGAGAAAACACCAAACCTAAAAAAAAAACCGAGAGCCGGGGCTAACTTCGGCAGTGCCGAAGTTTGTATAACCTTGCAACTTTACACATACCAAGTTTCTTTAACTTTAACTGTGGTAAAAATGTACAACAAAAGTCACTGTTTTTCACCGATCGTTCCTATGGGAGCTATATGATATAGTCACCATATCTTAATGAAATTTGGCACAGTCACTGATAGTCACTGATATTAGACTAATTAATATTAATTTTTATGACAATTGCGTGAAAAGTAACAAAGGTATTGATAAAAGTCACTGTTTTTGACCGATCGTTCCTATGGGAGCAATATGATATAGTCATCCAATCTTGATCAAATTTTGCACAGTCGTTTATAAGTCTAATAAACTCACCAATATTAAATTTCGACCATAGCTCAGAAAATAAAGAAGTTATTAGGAAAAGTCGCTGTTCGTGACTTGTATGGGAGCTATATAATATAGCCTAAGCCCCGTTTGGGAAGAAGTGTGGGGAGAGCGGTGGGCATGTTCGGGAGAGCGGTGCGAGATGAAAGCTCGCCTCCCTCAGTCCTTAACCCTTGTGTTGCCCATTGGTCATAAACATGCTCCCCCCCGTGCAAGAACAGGAGTGCTAATGGCACGCTCCGGACAGAGACCAACCGAAGACGGTGCGGATGATGCCCTCAAACTTCCCGGCAATCTGCGGATCCACCGGAGAGCTGGGAGTTCGGTAGCACACCTCCAGGATCGCTTCCAATCACCATCCTCGCTGATCGGGGACCTGATCACAGCTGCCACCGTCTTCTCGTTCCCTTCTCGTGCCACAAATGCTTTTTGAGAGCTTTTAAAAGTGAGCTAGCGATCATCTGATTTATGAACAGAAATCGGCGCCAAAATATTTACCTGTGTTATGTTGTGCATCACTCTTCAAATTGGTCCAAAAGTTTTCACTAAATTATGGAAAGTAATAATTTAATAATAATCGAAGGGACTAGATTCCGCAGTCTTGGAATCCAGTATCTCTGTCGGATGAGACGTACTACCAGTTGACTTCCCGCATGCAACAGCAGCCGGGACAATGGCCTTGCGACTGGCAGCAGATTGGGATTACGCTGCTTTTTGCACGCGCCCGAGCATGTGGATCACACCTGATGCGTCAATGAACGGATTCAAATTAAGCATGGCACTAGACGTGGGCAGAGGATTCTTCTGCTGTAGACATTAATGTTCAGTCGGGAAGTTTTCACGCTGAGTGACTTAGATCAATGCCTGGAGTAGGTGACTGATCTCACTGGAGGACACTTTCTGCCAAAACGGAACACATATTCTACCACTCGTAAGGCACGTGCCAGATTGGAAAAATGAGACAGTACCGCATATCGGACGGCACGATGGCGTGGACAAATACAAATAAAACGGACAAACAATTAAAAATATGATTAACTACAGCTAATTACCAGCTAAGTGTGCTAAAATAGAGGTTTTCACGAGAGACAGAGAGGCTTCTGATCTGATTACGGGATACAGATGATTGTAATCAGAACATAGGACTCGAAAAGTTTCATGCAAAGAATAGTTAGAACTACAGTGTTTTAAGGATAGAGGAATAAAATTTCTAGTAGGTCTACGGGGTACAGATAGCTTTAACTGGTTCAATAGCTCAGGAGAGTCTATTTCACCTATTAAGAGTTTATGAATAAAGATAGCACCAAGCATTACTCTACGATTAATTAAAGAAGGAAGGTTGATTAAAAGAAGCCTACTGGAGTATGATGGCAAATTGACATTGCGATCCCAATTTAGACCGCGAAGAGCGAAAAGCAGAATTTGCTTTTGAACAGATTCAATTTTACTTTGGTGCGTCTCATATTGAGATGACCATATGCAAGATCCGTACTCTAAGATAGGACGGATGAAAGAAGTATACAGAATTTTGGTTGTGTACGGATCGTCAAACTCTTTTGACCATCGTTTCACAAACCCAAGAACATTCATAGCTTTACTAACTGTAGCAGAAGTATGAAGATTAAAAGTTAATTAATGGTCCATAAGAACATCTAAATCATTGATAATATCTAACCGCTCTAAGGCAGTGTCGTTAAGATAATAAGTTGCTAAGTATGGAGTGCATCTATAAAAAGACATAACTTTACACTTAGAGCCGTTATGGTTTAATAGGTTTGTTTCACACCAACTCTGAAGATCATTAAGATCCGATTGAAGTAGGCAAGAAGACGATATTTCTTTAAAACTGAGGTAAAGCTTGACATCATCCGCGTACATAAGCACCCGAGAATGTGACACTACCAATGGAAGATACACCACGGAGGAGGAGAGCGAGGCGAAGCAACAGTGGTGGCAGACCGACGCCAGGAAGAAGGGCATGAGTTCGATGAGGAACTCATGTGGTGGGAACTCGACGAGGCGTTCGAGGTAATGGAACATGAAGGAATCCAAGAGGATGAGCGCAGTGGGAGAGATAGCCTAGAGTACGCGCCATGAGGGCAAGTGGAAGAAGATGAGCCAGCGGCACAAGCCTGGGAGCCAGCACGGCCTTCAACTCCGTATCGTATGGTGGACATTATGTCGGTAGCCAGCGGAGCCAGCGAAGCGGAGGAGGTGGCCGTGGCTGAGGAAGGTGAGTCTGATGGACAAGCCAGCCCACCTCCAGCCGAGCGGAGAACCACGGGCCAGCTAAAGAGGAATCTGGTAAACGCTGTGCTGAGTGATCCACGGTGGTAGCAACAGTGCATGTTCCGGTGGTGGCATCAAAAATATACTAACAACAGGAAGCGGAACGCCAACTGCTGCAGGAGGAAAGAGTGCAAGAGTGCTGGTGTTGGTGATCGAGCGCGAGCAACAAAAACAACAACTGGAACAAATGGAACAGCAGCGAGAAGACCACCTCAAGTGCCCGTGGGTGTGACCACGGCCGACTTCGAGACGACAAATGTCGACACCCAAGGGGCATATGGCAGGAAGTGGCACGCCAGATATCATGCCCGGTGCCACACGGTCACGAGAGGTATGAGCCGGTGGATCCGAAAGAGTGGCCGGTGAGTGTGGCCGAGATAATAGAAGAACTGGTACAATAAGCAGGGCCGAGGATAGTTAGAATAGTATGGGCGGGTCAGGTTAGGTATAGGATTAGGATAGCGCAGGGATCGTTAAGGGTTTTTAGTGAGAAAAGGGTATAATAAGAGGGAAAAATAGGTTAAGAAATAGTAAGAAAAATTTAAGGAACGGGTCAAACAAAAAAGGAATATACATACAAGGGTGATAATGATAATGGAAATGATGCCATAATCCGCCAACATAAACGAAAAGATACTCAGTTAATCGCCAACAAGAAAAGATGCCAAACGGCTAGTAAAAGATACGAGCTGAGTCCGAAAAAAAAAATGAAAAACATACATGGAAACAAAAACAATTTGTTTAAAGAAAATGACAACTAAAGCCAAAACCTATACATGGAACCAGCAGAAATAAAAACAATGTGTATGTATGCTGTTGCATGTTCTATAGTATCAAGTGATCACTGTACTCAGTGAAAAAAATTAATAATATTATAAACATATTGTATCACTTTCTTACAATATTTACATAATATATACAACATTCAAATGCCATGCCCCCATAGCATGGTGCTGGACATAGCTGAGTCGGCGAATCTAACACGCGCGACCACTCTGTCACCAATATGGAATATGATACATCCTCACTCTTCCACTGCGGCGACATACGTATATATGCAAACTTATATACAAACATACTTTTATGCAAGCATGCATACTTATATACATTCATACATTTATACATAAACAGACCGCGCAGGGGCCATGCGACCGAACTGGCCTCTGTCTGAGATGTGGCAAATCGGGACACAAGATAAAAGAGTGCAACAATAGCCCTTTATGTTGCCTCTGCGTTGCCAATTGACTCGCTGATTATGAGCACACGGCAGGTAGTCAGAGGTGCCCTTACGGCCCGAAAGGGAAGTCAACAACAAAACAATAATGAGAATTATTCAAATAAATCTCAACCACTGCGAGACAGTACAAGACCTGCTGTCACAGACTGTCAGAGAGCTCGGCACAGACGTGGCCATCATCAGCGAACCTTATAAAAATGTTACCTCTACGACAGGGGCACAAAACAATTCAGGTAAAGCTGCGATCTGGGCATGTGGGATCACACCATGCCAGATAAAATTCTCTGCATCCTTTAACGGTTTTGTAAGAGCCAAAATAAGAGAATTCTGGATTTTTAGCTGCTATCTACCCCCCTCATATAGCCTCGGAGAATTCTGCGGCGTAATGGAAGAGCTGTCGGATCAGATCCGATGCCACAAGCCGGCTATTGTTGCTGGGGACTTCAACGCATGGGCAGCAAAATGGTTCCTCCAACAATACAAAAGGCCATTCAGTTCTTGAAGCATTTGCGTCAATCGACTTGGCGCTTCTTAACACAGGCGACGGCTTCACGTTCCAACAAGGCAACATAGGGTCGATAATTGATCTAACATACGTCACCAGTGCACTCTGTCAACACGCACGGTGGGTATTGAGTCCCCACTATACAGCAAGCGACCATAATGCAATTATCTGCACAATCGAAAATCAGCGGCGTTCGGAACGTCAGACAACGAGGCCCCAAGCATTCAACTCGAAGTTGTTAGATGTCCAAGTCTTCACTAGAACTCTAGAGCAGCACAATACCGAGGCACATTCAGCGGGCGAGCTAAACGCCTGGCTAACCGCCGCGTGCAACGCCTGCATGCCCCGAAAAAATGCCTGTCCCAAGAACCACAGACCAGCATATTGGTGGAACGAAGAGATTGCGAAACTTCATAAGTTATGTCATCGAGCTAGAAGGAGATTCCAACGTACTCGGGCCAACCAAGACTCTGAGTCTCCCCGCCTAGAATTTGATAAGATGTCAATTCGCCGTAGCAAAAAGTCTTGCTTTAACGCACTTCTCGGTGGAACAGGATAAAAATTGAGCACAGACGACTACTTTGGCAGGTTAGCGAGCAATCTGCACAGACCGTCTGCCTGGATGGATAACTCAAAAACACGCCAGAAAGTCGAAAGTCTCAAACTTCATAGTGCACATGCCTAATATAAAATCAGAGCAACATAGCAAAGTTGCAAACCGCATCCAGATATTGCCTGCAAAATTTTAATTTAAATAAAACCAAAATGGCATATTCAAGAAAGAAACTTACAAGATGCGGCGAAATCGGAACAAGGAGAGAGAGGCAAAGAAAGGATGAAAGAAGGATGGAAAAAGAAAACCAAGCAGACGTACTACTAACACATATAAACTTGGGGGGCTCGCTCTCTTAAATGTTCAGCATGCGTCTTGGTGTGATTTGCCCTTTCAAAAAAAAAAAATCCACCCACACATGCTCTTTTTTTTACATGTGTATTAGTACGTCGTTAGAATACTATGGTATATGAAGAGAGAACAATAAAGGAAAAATCCAAAGCGTGGATTGCGGTAAAATGCATCAACGTCAAATATAAGAGGTTTCCTGCGTACAAAAATCATAATCGGTAATCACTTAACGTCTGACACAGAACGAGAGAGTACACAAAAAAAAGAAACTTGAACAATTTTGTAGCAAAAAACGGCCAGTATGAAGGCGTATCTCGAGATGCAGCACCACGGGGTGGCCGCCACGGTGGGGTGGATGCCATGGAGGTGGAATCGGCCTACGTATCCGAGTAGGAGTCCGACGACGAGGGTGAGGAGTACGAAGAGGCCAAGGGCCACAGGGGATACACCACGGGCGTTCGAGGTAATGGAACATGAAGGAATCCAAGAGGATGAGCGCAGTGGGAGAGATAGCCTAGAGTACGCGCCATGAGGGCAAGTGGAAGAAGATGAGCCACCGGCACAAGCCTGGGAGCCAGCACGGCCTCCAACTCCGTATCGTATGGTGGACATTATGTCGGAAGCCAGCGGAGCCAGCGAAGCGGAGGAGGTGGCCGTGGCTGAGGAAGGTGAGTCTGATGGACAAGCCAGCCCACCTCCAGCCGAGCGGAGAACCACGGGCCAGCTTAAGAGGAATCTGGTAAACGCTGTGCTGAGTGATCCACGGTGGTAGCAACAGTGCATGTTCCGGTGGTGGCACAACAAATATACTAACAACAGGAAGCGGAACGCCAACTGCTGCAGGAGGAAAGAGTGCAAGAGTGCTGGTGTTGGTGATCGAGCGCGAGCAACAAAAACAACAACTGGAACAAATGGAACAGCAGCGAGAAGACCACCTCAAGTGCCCGTGGGTGTGGCCACGGCCGACTTCGAGACGACAAATGTCGACACCCAAGGGGCATATGGCAGGAAGTGGCACGCCAGATATCATGCCCGGTGCCACACGGTCACGAGAGGTATGAGCCGGTGGATCCGAAAGAGTGGCCGGTGAGTGTGGCCGAGATAATAGAAGAACTGGTACAATAAGCAGGGCCGAGGATAGTTAGAATAGTATGGGCGGGTCAGGTTAGGTATAGGATTAGGATAGCGCAGGGATCGTTAAGGGTTTTTAGTGAGAAAAGGGTATAATAAGAGGGAAAAATAGGTTAAGAAATAGTAAGAAAAATTTAAGGAACGGGTCAAACAAAAAAGGAATATACATACAAGGGTGATAATGATAATGGAAATGATGCCATAATCCGCCAACATAAACGAAAAGATACTCAGTTAATCGCCAACAAGAAAAGATGCCAAACGGCTAGTAAAAGATACGAGCTGAGTCCGAAAAAAAAAAATGAAAAACATACATGGAAACAAAAACAATTTGTTTAAAGAAAATGACAACTAAAGCCAAAACCTATACATGGAACCAGCAGAAATAAAAACAATGTGTATGTATGCTGTTGCATGTTCTATAGTATCAAGTGATCACTGTACTCAGTGAAAAAAATTAATAATATTATAAACATATTGTATCACTTTCTTACAATATTTACATAATATATACAACATTCAAATGCCATGCCAACATAGCATGGTGCTGGACATAGCTGAGTCGGCGAATCTAACACGCGCGACCACTCTGTCCCCAATATGGAATATGATACATCCTCACTCTTCCACTGCGGCGACATACGTATATATGCAAACTTATATACAAACATACTTTTATGCAAGCATGCATACTTATATACATTCATACATTTATACATAAACAGACCGCGCAGGGGCCATGCGACCGAACTGGCCTCTGTCTGAGATGTGGCAAATCGGGACACAAGATAAAAGAGTGCAACAATAGCCCTTTATGTTGCCTCTGCGTTGCCAATTGACTCGCTGATTATGAGCACACGGCAGGTAGTCAGAGGTGCCCTTACGGCCCGAAAGGGAAGTCAACAACAAAACAATAATGAGAATTATTCAAATAAATCTCAACCACTGCGAGACAGTACAAGACCTGCTGTCACAGACTGTCAGAGAGCTCGGCACAGACGTGGCCATCATCAGCGAACCTTATAAAAATGTTACCTCTACGACAGGGGCACAAAACAATTCAGGTAAAGCTGCGATCTGGGCATGTGGGATCACACCATGCCAGATAAAATTCTCTGCATCCTTTAACGGTTTTGTAAGAGCCAAAATAAGAGAATTCTGGATTTTTAGCTGCTATCTACACCCCTCATATAGCTCGGAGAATTCTGCGGCGTAATGGAAGAGCTGTCGGATCAGATCCGATGCCACAAGCCGGCTATTGTTGCTGGGGACTTCAACGCATGGGCAGCAAAATGGTTCCTCCAACAATACAAAAGGCCATTCAGTTCTTGAAGCATTTGCGTCAATCGACTTGGCGCTTCTTAACACAGGCGACGGCTTCACGTTCCAACAAGGCAACATAGGGTCGATAATTGATCTAACATACGTCACCAGTGCACTCTGTCAACACGCACGGTGGGTATTGAGTCCCCACTATACAGCAAGCGACCATAATGCAATTATCTGCACAATCGAAAATCAGCGGCGTTCGGAACGTCAGACAACGAGGCCCCAAGCATTCAACTCGAAGTTGTTAGATGTCCAAGTCTTCACTAGAACTCTAGAGCAGCACAATACCGAGGCACATTCAGCGGGCGAGCTAAACGCCTGGCTAACCGCCGCGTGCAACGCCTGCATGCCCCGAAAAAATGCCTGTCCCAAGAACCACAGACCAGCATATTGGTGGAACGAAGAGATTGCGAAACTTCATAAGTTATGTCATCGAGCTAGAAGGAGATTCCAACGTACTCGGGCCAACCAAGACTCTGAGTCTCCCCGCCTAGAATTTGATAAGATGTCAATTCGCCGTAGCAAAAAGTCTTGCTTTAACGCACTTCTCGGTGGAACAGGATAAAAATTGAGCACAGACGACTACTTTGGCAGGTTAGCGAGCAATCTGCACCGTCTGCCTGGATGGATAACTCAAAAACACGCCAGAAAGTCGAAAGTCTCAAACTTCATAGTGCACATGCCTAATATAAAATCAGAGCAACATAGCAAAGTTGCAAACCGCATCCAGATATTGCCTGCAAAATTTTAATTTAAATAAAACCAAAATGGCATATTCAAGAAAGAAACTTACAAGATGCGGCGAAATCGGAACAAGGAGAGAGAGGCAAAGAAAGGATGAAAGAAGGATGGAAAAAGAAAACCAAGCAGACGTACTACTAACACATATAAACTTGGGGGGCTCGCTCTCTTAAATGTTCAGCATGCGTCTTGGTGTGATTTGCCCTTTCAAAAAAAAAAAATCCACCCACACATGCTCTTTTTTTTACATGTGTATTAGTACGTCGTTAGAATACTATGGTATATGAAGAGAGAACAATAAAGGAAAAATCCAAAGCGTGGATTGCGGTAAAATGCATCAACGTCAAATATAAGAGGTTTCCTGCGTACAAAAATCATAATCGGTAATCACTTAACGTCTGACACAGAACGAGAGAGTACACAAAAAAAAGAAACTTGAACAATTTTGTAGCAAAAAACGGCCAGTATGAAGGCGTATCTCGAGATGCAGCACCACGGGGTGGCCGCCACGGTGGGGTGGATGCCATGGAGGTGGAATCGGCCTACGTATCCGAGTAGGAGTCCGACGACGAGGGTGAGGAGTACGAAGAGGGCAAGGGCGACAGGGGATACACCACGGGCGTTCGAGGTAATGGAACATGAAGGAATCCAAGAGGATGAGCGCAGTGGGAGAGATAGCCTAGAGTACGCGCCATGAGGGCAAGTGGAAGAAGATGAGCCACCGGCACAAGCCTGGGAGCCAGCACGGCCTCCAACTCCGTATCGTATGGTGGACATTATGTCGGAAGCCAGCGGAGCCAGCGAAGCGGAGGAGGTGGCCGTGGCTGAGGAAGGTGAGTCTGATGGACAAGCCAGCCCACCTCCAGCCGAGCGGAGAACCACGGGCCAGCTTAAGAGGAATCTGGTAAACGCTGTGCTGAGTGATCCACGGTGGTAGCAACAGTGCATGTTCCGGTGGTGGCATCAACAAATATACTAACAACAGGAAGCGGAACGCCAACTGCTGCAGGAGGAAAGAGTGCAAGAGTGCTGGTGTTGGTGATCGAGCGCGAGCAACAAAAACAACAACTGGAACAAATGGAACAGCAGCGAGAAGACCACCTCAAGTGCCCGTGGGTGTGGCCACGGCCGACTTCGAGACGACAAATGTCGACACCCAAGGGGCATATGGCAGGAAGTGGCACGCCAGATATCATGCCCGGTGCCACACGGTCACGAGAGGTATGAGCCGGTGGATCCGAAAGAGTGGCCGGTGAGTGTGGCCGAGATAATAGAAGAACTGGTACAATAAGCAGGGCCGAGGATAGTTAGAATAGTATGGGCGGGTCAGGTTAGGTATAGGATTAGGATAGCGCAGGGATCGTTAAGGGTTTTTAGTGAGAAAAGGGTATAATAAGAGGGAAAAATAGGTTAAGAAATAGTAAGAAAAATTTAAGGAACGGGTCAAACAAAAAAGGAATATACATACAAGGGTGATAATGATAATGGAAATGATGCCATAATCCGCCAACATAAACGAAAAGATACTCAGTTATTAGTAAAAGATACGAGCTGAGTCCGAAAAAAAAATGAAAAACATACATGGAAACAAAAACAATTTGTTTAAAGAAAATGACAACTAAAGCCAAAACCTATACATGGAACCAGCAGAAATAAAAACAATGTGTATGTATGCTGTTGCATGTTCTATAGTATCAAGTGATCACTGTACTCAGTGAAAAAAATTAATAATATTATAAACATATTGTATCACTTTCTTACAATATTTACATAATATATACAACATTCAAATGCCATGCCCCCATAGCATGGTGCTGGACATAGCTGAGTCGGCGAATCTAACACGCGCGACCACTCTGTCCCCAATATGGAATATGATACATCCTCACTCTTCCACTGCGGCGACATACGTATATATGCAAACTTATATACAAACATACTTTTATGCAAGCATGCATACTTATATACATTCATACATTTATACATAAACAGACCGCGCAGGGGCCATGCGACCGAACTGGCCTCTGTCTGAGATGTGGCAAATCGGGACACAAGATAAAAGAGTGCAACAATAGCCCTTTATGTTGCCTCTGCGTTGCCAATTGACTCGCTGATTATGAGCACACGGCAGGTAGTCAGAGGTGCCCTTACGGCCCGAAAGGGAAGTCAACAACAAAACAATAATGAGAATTATTCAAATAAATCTCAACCACTGCGAGACAGTACAAGACCTGCTGTCACAGACTGTCAGAGAGCTCGGCACAGACGTGGCCATCATCAGCGAACCTTATAAAAATGTTACCTCTACGACAGGGGCACAAAACAATTCAGGTAAAGCTGCGATCTGGGCATGTGGGATCACACCATGCCAGATAAAATTCTCTGCATCCTTTAACGGTTTTGTAAGAGCCAAAATAAGAGAATTCTGGATTTTTAGCTGCTATCTACACCCCTCATATAGCTCGGAGAATTCTGCGGCGTAATGGAAGAGCTGTCGGATCAGATCCGATGCCACAAGCCGGCTATTGTTGCTGGGGACTTCAACGCATGGGCAGCAAAATGGTTCCTCCAACAATACAAAAGGCCATTCAGTTCTTGAAGCATTTGCGTCAATCGACTTGGCGCTTCTTAACACAGGCGACGGCTTCACGTTCCAACAAGGCAACATAGGGTCGATAATTGATCTAACATACGTCACCAGTGCACTCTGTCAACACGCACGGTGGGTATTGAGTCCCCACTATACAGCAAGCGACCATAATGCAATTATCTGCACAATCGAAAATCAGCGGCGTTCGGAACGTCAGACAACGAGGCCCCAAGCATTCAACTCGAAGTTGTTAGATGTCCAAGTCTTCACTAGAACTCTAGAGCAGCACAATACCGAGGCACATTCAGCGGGCGAGCTAAACGCCTGGCTAACTGCCGCGTGCAACGCCTGCATGCCCCGAAAAAATGCCTGTCCCAAGAACCACAGACCAGCATATTGGTGGAACGAAGAGATTGCGAAACTTCATAAGTTATGTCATCGAGCTAGAAGGAGATTCCAACGTACTCGGGCCAACCAAGACTCTGAGTCTCCCCGCCTAGAATTTGATAAGATGTCAATTCGCCGTAGCAAAAAGTCTTGCTTTAACGCACTTCTCGGTGGAACAGGATAAAAATTGAGCACAGACGACTACTTTGGCAGGTTAGCGAGCAATCTGCACAGACCGTCTGCCTGGATGGATAACTCAAAAACACGCCAGAAAGTCGAAAGTCTCAAACTTCATAGTGCACATGCCTAATATAAAATCAGAGCAACATAGCAAAGTTGCAAACCGCATCCAGATATTGCCTGCAAAATTTTAATTTAAATAAAACCAAAATGGCATATGCAAGAAAGAAACTTACAAGATGCGGCGAAATCGGAACAAGGAGAGAGAGGCAAAGAAAGGATGAAAGAAGGATGGAAAAAGAAAACCAAGCAGACGTACTACTAACACATATAAACTTGGGGGGCTCGCTCTCTTAAATGTTCAGCATGCGTCTTGGTGTGATTTGCCCCTTCAAAAAAAAAAAAAATCCACCCACACATGCTCTTTTTTTTACATGTGTATTAGTACGTCGTTAGAATACTATGGTATATGAAGAGAGAACAATAAAGGAAAAATCCAAAGCGTGGATTGCGGTAAAATGCATCAACGTCAAATATAAGAGGTTTCCTGCGTACAAAAATCATAATCGGTAATCACTTAACGTCTGACACAGAACGAGAGAGTACACAAAAAAAAGAAACTTTAACAATTTTGTAGCAAAAAACGGCCAGTATGAAGGCGTATCTCGAGATGCAGCACCACGGGCCAATATGGAACGGGGTGGCCGCCACGGTGGGGTGGATGCCATGGAGGTGGAATCGGCCTACGTATCCGAGTAGGAGTCCGACGACGAGGGTGAGGAGTACGAAGAGGGCAAGGGCGACAGGGGATACACCACGGGAGTTCGAGGTAATGGAACATGAAGGAATCCAAGAGGATGAGCGCAGTGGGAGAGATAGCCTAGAGTACGCGCCATGAGGGCAAGTGGAAGAAGATGAGCCACCGGCACAAGCCTGGGAGCCAGCACGGCCTCCAACTCCGTATCGTATGGTGGACATTATGTCGGAAGCCAGCGGAGCCAGCGAAGCGGAGGAGGTGGCCGTGGCTGAGGAAGGTGAGTCTGATGGACAAGCCAGCCCACCTCCAGCCGAGCGGAGAACCACGGGCCAGCTAAAGAGGAATCTGGAAAACGCTGTGCTGAGTGATCCACGGTGGTAGCAACAGTGCATGTTCCGGTGGTGGCATCAACAAATATACTAACAACAGGAAGCGGAACGCCAACTGCTGCAGGAGGAAAGAGTGCAAGAGTGCTGGTGTTGGTGATCGAGCGCGAGCAACGAAAACAACAACTGGAACAAATGGAACAGCAGCGAGAAGACCACCTCAAGTGCCCGTGGGTGTGGCCACGGCCGGCAACGAGACGACAAATGTCGACACCCAAGGGGCATATGGCAGGAAGTGGCACGCCAGATATCATGCCCGGTGCCACACGGTCACGAGAGGTATGAGCCGGTGGATCCGAAAGAGTGGCCGGTGAGTGTGGCCGAGATAATAGAAGAACTGGTACAATAAGCAGGGCCGAGGATAGTTAGAATAGTATGGGCGGGTCAGGTTAGGTATAGGATTAGGATAGCGCAGGGATCGTTAAGGGTTTTTAGTGAGAAAAGGGTATAATAAGAGGGAAAAATAGGTTAAGAAATAGTAAGAAAAATTTAAGGAACGGGTCAAACAAAAAAAAAATATACATACAAGGGTGATAATGATAATGGAAATGATGCCATAATCCGCCAACATAAACGAAAAGATACTCAGTTAATCGCCAACAAGAAAAGATGCCAAACGGCTAGTAAAAGATACGAGCTGAGTCCGAAAAAAAAAATGAAAAACATACATGGAAACAAAAACAATTTGTTTAAAGAAAATGACAACTAAAGCCAAAACCTATACATGGAACCAGCAGAAATAAAAACAATGTGTATGTATGCTGTTGCATGTTCTATAGTATCAAGTGATCACTGTACTCAGTGAAAAAAATTAATAATATTATAAACATATTGTATCACTTTCTTACAATATTTACATAATATATACAACATTCAAATGCCATGCCCCCATAGCATGGTGCTGGACATAGCTGAGTCGGCGAATCTAACACGCGCGACCACTCTGTCCCCAATATGGAATATGATACATCCTCACTCTTCCACTGCGGCGACATACGTATATATGCAAACTTATATACAAACATACTTTTATGCAAGCATGCATACTTATATACATTCATACATTTATACATAAACAGACCGCGCAGGGGCCATGCGACCGAACTGGCCTCTGTCTGAGATGTGGCAAATCGGGACACAAGATAAAAGAGTGCAACAATAGCCCTTTATGTTGCCTCTGCGTTGCCAATTGACTCGCTGATTATGAGCACACGGCAGGTAGTCAGAGGTGCCCTTACGGCCCGAAAGGGAAGTCAACAACAAAACAATAATGAGAATTATTCAAATAAATCTCAACCACTGCGAGACAGTACAAGACCTGCTGTCACAGACTGTCAGAGAGCTCGGCACAGACGTGGCCATCATCAGCGAACCTTATAAAAATGTTACCTCTACGACAGGGGCACAAAACAATTCAGGTAAAGCTGCGATCTGGGCATGTGGGATCACACCATGCCAGATAAAATTCTCTGCATCCTTTAACGGTTTTGTAAGAGCCAAAATAAGAGAATTCTGGATTTTTAGCTGCTATCTACCCCCCTCATATAGCCTCGGAGAATTCTGCGGCGTAATGGAAGAGCTGTCGGATCAGATCCGATGCCACAAGCCGGCTATTGTTGCTGGGGACTTCAACGCATGGGCAGCAAAATGGTTCCTCCAACAATACAAAAGGCCATTCAGTTCTTGAAGCATTTGCGTCAATCGACTTAGCGCTTCTTAACACAGGCGACGGCTTCACGTTCCAACAAGGCAACATAGGGTCGATAATTGATCTAACATACGTCACCAGTGCACTCTGTCAACACGCACGGTGGGTATTGAGTCCCCACTATACAGCAAGCGACCATAATGCAATTATCTGCACAATCGAAAATCAGCGGCGTTCGGAACGTCAGACAACGAGACCCCAAGCATTCAACTCGAAGTTGTTACATGTCCAAGTCTTCACTAGAACTCTAGAGCAGCACAATACCGAGGCACATTCAGCGGGCGAGCTAAACGCCTGGCTAACCGCCGCGTGCAACGCCTGCATGCCCCGAAAAAATGCCTGTCCCAAGAACCACAGACCAGCATATTGGTGGAACGAAGAGATTGCGAAACTTCATAAGTTATGTCATCGAGCTAGAAGGAGATTCCAACGTACTCGGGCCAACCAAGACTCTGAGTCTCCCCGCCTAGAATTTGATAACATGTCAATTCGCCGTAGCAAAAAGTCTTGCTTTAACGCACTTCTCGGTGGAACAGGATAAAAATTGAGCACAGACGACTACTTTGGCAGGTTAGCGAGCAATAACTCAAAAACACGCCAGAAAGTCGAAAGTCTCAAACTTCATAGTGCACATGCCTAATATAAAATCAGAGCAACATAGCAAAGTTGCAAACCGCATACAGATATTGCCTGCAAAATTTTAATTTAAATAAAACCAAAATGGCATATGCAAGAAAGAAACTTACAAGATGCGGCGAAATCGGAACAAGGAGAGAGGGGCAAAGAAAGGATGAAAGAAGGATGGAAAAAGAAAACCAAGCAGACGTACTACTAACACATATAAACTTGGGGGGCTCGCTCTCCTAAATGTTCAGCATGCGTCTTGGTGTGATTTGCCCCTTCAAAAAAAAAAAAAAATCCACCCACACATGCTCTTTTTTTTACATGTGTATTAGTACGTCGTTAGAATACTATGGTATATGAAGAGAGAACAATAAAGGAAAAATCCAAAGCGTGGATTGCGGTAAAATGCATCAACGTCAAATATAAGAGGTTTCCTGCGTACAAAAATCATAATCGGTAATCACTTAACGTCTGACACAGAACGAGAGAGTACACAAAAAAAAAGAAACTTGAACAATTTTGTAGCAAAAAACGGCCAGTATGAAGACGTATCTCGAGATGCAGCACCACGGGGTGGCCGCCACGGTGGGGTGGATGCCATGGAGGTGGAATCGGCCTACGTATCCGAGTAGGAGTCCGACGACGAGGGTGAGGAGTACGAAGAGGGCAAGGGCGACAGGGGATACACCACGGGAGTTCGAGGTAATGGAACATGAAGGAATCCAAGAGGATGAGCGCAGTGGGAGAGATAGCCTAGAGTACGCGCCATGAGGGCAAGTGGAAGAAGATGAGCCACCGGCACAAGCCTGGGAGCCAGCACGGCCTCCAACTCCGTATCGTATGGTGGACATTATGTCGGAAGCCAGCGGAGCCAGCGAAGCGGAGGAGGTGGCCGTGGCTGAGGAAGGTGAGTCTGATGGAGAAGCCAGCCCACCTCCAGCCGAGCGGAGAACCACGGGCCAGCTAAAGAGGAGTGCTGAGTGCTGAGTGATCCACGGTGGTAGCAACAGTGCATGTTCCGGTGGTGGCATCAACAAATATACTAACAACAGGAAGCGGAACGCCAACTGTTGCAGGAGGAAAGACTGCAGCAGGAGGAAGAGCAATTGGCACGAGCCAGGCAGAGGATGGTGTTGGTGATCGAGCGCGAGCAACAAAAACAACAACTGGAACAAATGGAACAGCAGCGAGAAGACCACCTCAAGTGCCCGTGGGTGTGGCCACGGCCGGCAACGAGACGACAAATGTCGACACCCAAGGGGCATATGGCATATGGAAGTGGCACGCCAGATATCATGCCCGGTGCCACACGGTCACGAGAGGTATGAGCCGGTGGATCCGAAAGAGTGGCCGGTGAGTGTGGCCGAGATAATAGAAGAACTGGTACAATAAGCATGGCCGAGGATAGTTAGAATAGTATGGGCGGGTCAGGTTAGGTATAGGATTAGGATAGCGCAGGGATCGGTAAGGGTTTTTAATGAGAAAAGGGTATAATAAGAGGGAAGAATAGGTTAAGAAATAGTTATTAAGATAAATTTAAGGAACGGGCCAAACAAAAAAAAAAAAAATATACATACAAGGGTGATAATGATAATGGAAATGATGCCATAATCCGCCACCATAAACGAAAAGATACTCAGTTAATCGCCAACAAGAAAAGATGCCAAACGGCTAGTAAAAGATACGAGCTGAGTCCGAAAAAAAATATGAAAAACATACATGGAAACAAAAACAATTTGTTTAACGAAAATGACAACTAAAGGCAAAACCTATACATGGAACCAGCAGAAATAAAAAGAATGTGTATGTATGCTGTTGTATGTTCTATAATATCAAGTGATCACTGTACTCAGTGAAAAAAATTAATAATATTATAAACATATTGTATCACTTTCTTACAATATTTACATAATATATACAACATTCAAATGCCATGCCCCCAAAGCATGGTGCTGGACATAGCTGAGTCGGCGAATCTAACACGCCCAATATGGAATATGATACATCCTCACTCTTCCACTGCAGCGACATACGTATATATGCAAACTACATTCATACATTTATACATAAACAGACCGCGCAGGGGCCATGCCACCGAACTGGCCTCTGTCTGAGATGTGGCAAATCGGGACACAAGATAAAAGAGTGCAACAATAGCCCTTTATGTTGCCTCTGCGTTGCCAATGGACTCGCTGATTATCAGCACATGGCAGGTAGTCAGAGGTGCTCTTACGGGCCGAAAGGGAAGTCAACAACAAAACAATAATGAGAATTATTCAAATAAATCTCAACCACTGCGAGGCAGCACAAGACCTGCTGTCACAGACTGTCAGAGAGCTCGGCACAGACGTGGCCATCATCAGCGAACCTTATAAAAATGTTACCTCTACGACAGGGGCACAAAACAATTCAGGTAAAGCTGCGATCTGGGCATGTGGGATCACACCATGCCAGATAAAATTCTCTGCATCCTTTAACGGTTTTGTAAGAGCCAAAATAAGAGAATTCTGGATTTTTAGCTGCTTTCTACCCCCCTCATATAGCCTCGGAGAATTCTGCGGCGTAATGGAAGAGCTGTCGGATCAGATCCGATGCCACAAGCCGGCTATTGTTGCTGGGGACTTCAACGCACGGGCAGCAGAATGGTTCCTTCACCAATACTAAAGGCCATTCAGTTCTTGAGGCATTTGCGTCAATCGACTTGGCGCTTCTTAACACAGGCGACGGCTTCACGTTCCAATAAGGCAACATAGGGTCGATAATTGATCTAACATACGTCACCAGTGCACTCTGTCAACACGCACGGTGGGTATTGAGTCCCCACTATACAGCAAGCGACCAAAATGCAATTATCTGCACAATCGAAAATCAGCGGCGTTCGGAACGTCAGACAACGAGACCCCGAGCATTCAACTCGAAGTTGTTAGATGTCCAAGTCTTCACTAGAACTCTAGAGCAGCACAATACCGAGGCACATTCAGCGGGCGAGCTAAACGCCTGGCTAACCGCCGCGTGCAACGCCTGCATGCCCCGAAAAAATGCCTGTCCCAAGAACCACAGACCAGCATATTGGTGGAACGAAGAGATTGCGAAACTTCGTAAGTTGTGTCATCGAGCTAGAAGGAGATTCCAACGTATTCGGGCCAACCAAGACTCTGAGTCTCCCCGCCTAGAATTTGATAAGATGTCAATTCGCCGTAGCAAAAAGTCTTGCTTTAACGCACTTCTCGGAGGAATAGGATAAAAATTGAGCACAGACGACTACTTTGGCAGGTTAGCGAGCAATCTGCACAGACCGTCCGCCTGGATGGATAACTCAAAAACACGCCAGAAAGTCGAAAGTCTCAAACTTCATAGTTCACATGCCTCATATAAAATCAGAGCAACATAGCAAAGTTGCAAACCGCATCCAGATATTGCCTGCAAAATTTTAATATCGTAAATAAAAACAAAATGGCATATGCAAGAAAGAAACTTACAAGATGCGGCGAAATCGGAACAAGGAGAGAGGGGCAAAGAAAGGATGAAAGAAGGATGGAAAAAGAAAACCAAGCAGACGTACTACTAACACATATAAACTTGGGGGGCTCGCTCTCTTAAATGTTCAGCATGCGTCTTGGTGTGATTTGCCCCTTCAAAAAAAAAAAAAATCCACCCACACATGCTCTTTTTTTTTGTACATGTGTATTAGTATGTCGTTAGAATACTATGGTATATGAAGAGAGAACAATAAAGGAAAAATCCAAAGCGTGGATTGCGGTAAAATGCATCAACGTCAAATATAAGAGGTTTCCTGCGTACACAAAAAAAAGAAACTTGAACAATTTTGTAGCATAAAACGGCCAGTATGAAGGCATATCTCGAGATGCAGCACCACGGGGTGGCCGCCACGGTGGGGTGGATGCCATGGAGGTGGAATCGGCCTACGTATCCGAGTAGGAGTCCGACGACGAGGGTGAGGAGTACGAAGAGGGCGAGGGCGACAGGGGATACACCACAGGCGTTCGAGGTAATGGAACATGAAGGAATCCAAGAGGATGAGCGCAGTGGGAGAGATAGCCTAGAGTACGCGCCATGAGGGCAAGTGGAAGAAGATGAGCCACCGGCACAAGCCTGGGAGCCAGCACGGCCTCCAACTCCGTATCGTATGGTGGACATTATGTCGGAAGCCAGCGGAGCCAGCGAAGCGGAGGAGGTGGCCGTGGCTGAGGAAGGTGAGTCTGATGGAGAAGCCAGCCCACCTCCAGCCGAGCGGAGAACCACGGGCCAGCTAAAGAGGAATCTGGTAAACGCTGTGCTGAGTGATCCACGGTGGTAGCAACAGTGCATGTTCCGGTGGTGGCATCAACAAATATACTAACAACAGGAAGCGGAACGCCAACTGTTGCAGGAGGAAAGAGTGCAGCAGGAGGAAGAGCAATTGGCACGAGCCAGGCAGAGGATGCTCGAGCGCGAGCAACAAAAACAACAACTGGAACAAATGGAACAGCAGCGAGAAGACCACCTCAAGTGCCCGTGGGTGTGGCCACGGCCGGCAACGAGACGACAAATGTCGACACCCAAGGGGCATATGACATATGGAAGTGGCACGCCAGATATCATGCCCGGTGCCACACCGTCACGAGAGGTATGAGCCGGTGGATCCGAAAGAGTGGCCGGTGAGTGTGGCCGAGATAATAGAAGAACTGGTACAACAAGGAGGGCCGAGGATAGTTAGAATAGTATGGGCGGGACAGGTTAGGTATAGGATTAGGATAGCGCAGGGATCGGTAAGGGTTTTTAGTGAGAAAAGGGTATAATAAGAGGGAAAAATAGGTTAAGAAATAGTTAGTAAGAAAAATTTAAGGAACGGGCCAAACAAAAAAAAAATATACGTACAAGGGTGATAATGATAATGGAAATGATGCCCTAATCCGCCACCATAAACGAAAAGATACTCAGTTAATCGCCAACAAGAAAAGATGCCAAACGGCTAGTAAAAGATAGGAGCTGAGTCCGAAAAAAAAATGAAAAACATACATGGAAACAAAAACAATTTGTTTAAAGAAAATGACAACTAAAGCCAAAACCTATACATGGAACCAGCAGAAATAAAAACAATGTGTATGTATGCTGTTGCATGTTCTATAATATCAAGTGATCACTGTACTCAGTGAAAAAAATTAATAATATTATAAACATATTGTATCACTTTCTTACAATATTTACATAATATATACAACATTCAAATGCCATGCCCCCATAGCATGGTGCTGGACATAGCTGAGTCGGCGAATCTAACACGCGCGACCACTCTGTCCCCAATATGGAATATGATACATCCTCACTCTTCCACTGCGGCGACATACGTATATATGCAAACTTATATACAAACATACTTTTATGCAAGCATGCATACTTATATACATTCATACATTTATACATAAACAGACCGCGCAGGGGCCATGCCACCGAACTGGCCTCTGTCTGAGATGTGGCAAATCGGGACACAAGATAAAAGAGTGCAACAATAGCCCTTTATGTTGCCTCTGCGTTGCCAATGGACTCGCTGATTATGAGCACACGGCAGGTAGTCAGAGGTGCCCTTACGGCCCGAAAGGGAAGTCAACAACAAAACAATAATGAGAATTATTCAAATAAATCTCAACCACTGCGAGACAGTACAAGACCTGCTGTCACAGACTGTCAGAGAGCTCGGCACAGACGTGGCCATCATCAGCGAACCTTATAAAAATGTTACCTCTACGACAGGGGCACAAAACAATTCAGGTAAAGCTGCGATCTGGGCATGTGGGATCACACCATGCCAGATAAAATTCTCTGCATCCTTTAACGGTTTTGTAAGAGCCAAAATAAGAGAATTCTGGATTTTTAGCTGCTATCTACCCCCCTCATATAGCCTCGGAGAATTCTGCGGCGTAATGGAAGAGCTGTCGGATCAGATCCGATGCCACAAGCCGGCTATTGTTGCTGGGGACTTCAACGCATGGGCAGCAAAAGGGTTCCTCCAACAATACAAAAGGCCATTCAGTTCTTGAAGCATTTGCGTCAATCGACTTGGCGCTTCTTAACACAGGCGACGTCTTCACGTTCCAACAAGGCAACATAGGGTCGATAATTGATCTAACATACGTCACCAGTGCACTCTGTCAACACGCACGGTGGGTATTGAGTCCCCACTATACAGCAAGCGACCATAATGCAATTATCTGCACAATCGAAAATCAGCGGCGTTCGGAACGTCAGACAACGAGACCCCAAGCATTCAACTCGAAGTTGTTAGATGTCCAAGTCTTCACTAGAACTCTAGAACAGCACAATACCGAGGCACATTCAGCGGGCGAGCTAAACGCCTGGCTAACCGCCGCGTGCAACGCCTGCATGCCCCAAAAAAATGCCTGTCCCAAGAACCACAGACCAGCATATTGGTGGAACGAAGAGATTGCGAAACTTCATAAGTTATGTCATCGAGCTAGAAGGAGATTCCAACGTACTCGGGCCAACCAAGACTCTGAGTCTCCCCGCCTAGAATTTGATAAGATGTCAATTCGCCATAGCAAAAAGTCTTGCTTTAACGCACTTCTCGGTGGAACAGGATAAAAATTGAGCACAGACGACTACTTTGGCAGGTTAGCGAGCAATCTGCACAGACCGTCTGCCTGGATGGATAACTCAAAAACACGCCAGAAAGTCGAAAGTCTCAAACTTCATAGTGCACATGCCTAATATAAAATCAGAGCAACATAGCAAAGTTGCAAACCGCATCCAGATATTGCCTGCAAAATTTTAATTTAAATAAAACCAAAATGGCATATGCAAGAAAGAAACTTACAAGATGCGGCGAAATCGGAACAAGGAGAGAGAGGCAAAGAAAGGATGAAAGAAGGATGGAAAAAGAAAACGAAGCAGACGTACTACTAACACATATAAACTTGGGGGGCTCGCTCTCTTAAATGTTCAGCATGCGTCTTGGTGTGATTTGCCCCTTCAAAAAAAAAATCCACCCACACATGCTCTTTTTTTTACATGTGTATTAGTACGTCGTTAGAATACTATGGTATATGAAGAGAGAACAATAAAGGAAAAATCCAAAGCGTGGATTGCGGTAAAATGCATCAACGTCAAATATAAGAGGTTTCCTGCGTACAAAAATCATAATCGGTAATCACTTAACGTCTGACACAGAACGAGAGAGTACACAAAAAAAAGAAACTTGAACAATTTTGTAGCATAAAACGGCCAGTATGAAGGCGTATCTCGAGATGCAGCACCACGGGCCAATATGGAACGGGGTGGCCGCCACGGTGGGGTGGATGCCATGGAGGTGGAATCGGCCTACGTATCCGAGTAGGAGTCCGACGACGAGGGTGAAGAGTACGAAGAGGGCGAGGGCGACAGGGGATACACCACGGAGGAGGAGAGCGAGGCGGAGTCGGTGGTGGCAGACCGACGCCAGGAAGGGCATGAGTTCGATGAGGAACTCATGTGGAGGGAACTCGACGAGGCGTTCAAGGTAATGGAACATGAAGGAATCCAAGAGGATGATCGCAGTGGGAGAGATAGCCTAGAGTACGCACCATGGGAGCAAGTGGAAGAAGATGAGCCACCGGCACAAGCCTGGGAGCCCGCACGGCCTCCACTTCCGTATCGTATGGTGGACATTATGTCGGAAGCCAGCGGAGCCAGCGAAGCGGAGGAGGTGGCCGTGGCTGAGGAAGGTGAGTCTGATGGAGAAGCCAGCCCACCTCCAGCCGAGCGGGGAACCACGGGCCAGCTAAAGAGGAATCTGGTAAACGCTGTGCTGAGTGATTCACGGTGGTAGCAACAGTGCATGTTCCGGTGGTGGCATCAACAAATATACTAACAACAGGAAGCGGAACGCCAACTGTTGCAGGAGGAAAGAGTGCAGCAGGAGGAAGAGCAATTGGCACGAGCCAGGCAGAGGATGGTGTTGGTGATCGAGCGCGAGCAACAACAACAACTGGAACAAATGGAACAGCAGCGAGAAGACCACCTCGAGAGCCCGTGGGAGTGGCCACGGCCGACAACGAGACGACAAATGTCGACACCCAAGGGGCATATGGCAGGAAGTGGCACGCCAGATATCATGCCCGGTGCCACACGGTCACGAGAGGTATGAGCAGGTGGATCCGAAGGAGTGGCCGGTGAGTGTGGCCGAGATAATAGAAGAACTGGTACAACAAGGAGGGCCGAGGATAGTAAGAATAGTATGGGCGGGTCAGGTTAGGTATAGGATTAGGATAGCGCAGGGATCGGTAAGGGTTTTTAGTGAGAAAAGGGTATAATAAGAGGGAAAAATAGGTTAAGAAATAGTTAGTAAGAAAAATTTAAGGAACGGGTCAAACAAAAAAGGAATATACATACAAGGGTGATAATGATAATGGAAATGATGCCATAATCCGCCAACATAAACGAAAAGATACTCAGTTAATCGCCAACAAGAAAAGATGCCAAACGGCTAGTAAAAGATACGAGCTGAGTCCGAAAAAAAAAATTAAAAACATAGATGGAAACAAAAACAATTTGTTTAAAGAAAATGACAACTAAAGCCAAAACCTATGCATGGAACCAGCAGAAATAAAAACAATGTGTATGTATGCTGTTGCATGTTCTATAATATCAAGTGATCACTGTACTCAGTGAAAAAAATTAATAATATAATAAACATATTGTATCACTTTCTTACAATATTTACATAATATATACAACACTCAAATGCCATGCCCCCATAGCATGGTCTGGACATAGCTGAGTCGGCGAATCTAACACGCGCGACCACTCTGATACTATGATACATCCTCACTCTTCCACTGCGGCGGAATACGTATATATGCAAACTTATATACAAACATACTTTTATGCAAGCATGCATACTTATATACATTCATACATTTATACATAAACAGACCGCGCAGGGGCCATGCCACCGAACTGGCCTCTGTCTGAGATGTGGCAAATCGGGACATAAGATAAAAGAGTGCAACAATAGCCCTTTATGTTGCCCCTGCGTTGCCAATGGACTCGCTGATTATGAGCACACGGCAGGTAGTCAGAGGTGCTCTTACGGCCCGAAAGGGAAGTCAACAACAAAACAATAATGAGAATTATTCAAATAAATCTCAACCACTGCGAGGCAGCACAAGACCTGCTGTCACAGACTGTCAGAGAGCTCGGCACAGACGTGGCCATCATCAGCGAACCTTATAAAAATGTTACCTCTACGACAGGGGCACAAAACAATTCAGGTAAAGCTGCGATCTGGGCATGTGGGATCACACCATGCCAGATAAAATTCTCTGCATCCTTTAACGGTTTTGTAAGAGCCAAAATAAGAGAATTCTGGATTTTTAGCTGCTATCTACCCCCCTCATATAGCCTCGGAGAATTCTGCGGCGTAATGGAAGAGCTGTCGGATCAGATCCGATGCCACAAGCCGGCTATTGTTGCTGGGGACTTCAACGCATGGGCAGCAAAATGGTTCCTCCAACAATACAAAAGGCCATTCAGTTCTTGAAGCATTTGCGTCAATCGACTTGGCGCTTCTTAACACAGGCGACGGCTTCACGTTCCAATAAGGCAACATAGGGTCGATAATTGATCTAACATACGTCACCAGTGCACTCTGTCAACACGCACGGTGGGTATTGAGTCCCCACTATACAGCAAGCGACCATAATGCAATTATCTGCAAAATCGAAAATCAGCGGCGTTCGGAACGTCAGACAACGAGTCCCCGAGCATTCAACTCGAAGTTGTTAGATGTCCAAGTCTTCACTAGAACTCTAGAGCAGCACAATACCGACGCACATTCAGCGGGCGAGCTAAACGCCTGGCTAACCGCCGCGTGCAACGCCTGTATGCCCCAAAAAAATGCCTGTCCCAAGAACCACAGACCAGCATATTGGTGGAACGAAGAGATTGCGAAACTTCGTAAGTTGTGTCATCGAGCTAGAAGGAGATTCCAACGTATTCGGGCCAACCAAGACTCTGAGTCTCACCGCCTAGAATTTGAGGCGAAGCTCATAGAGCATAAGATGTCAATTCGCCGTAGCAAAAAGTCTTGCTTTAACGCACTTCTCGGACGAACAGGATAAAAATTGAGCACAGACGACTACTTTGGCAGTTTAGCGAGCAATCTGCACAGACCGTCCGCCTGGATGGATAACTCAAAAACACGCCAGAAAGTCGAAAGTCTCAAACTTCATAGTTCACATGCCTAATATAAAATCAGAGCAACATAGCAAAGTTGCAAACCGCATCCAGATATTGCCTGCAAAATTTTAATATCGTAAATAAAAGATGCGGCGAAATCGGAACAAGGAGAGAGAGGCAAAGAAAGGATGAAAGAAGGATGGAAAAAGAAAACCAAGCAGACGTACTACTAACACATATAAACTTGGGGGGCTCGCTCTCTTAAATGTTCAGCATGCGTCTTGGTGTGATTTGCCCCTTACATGTGTATTACTATGTCGTTAGAATACTAGGGTATATGAAGAAAGAACAACAAAGGAAAAATCCAAAGCGTGGATTGCGGTAAAATGCATCAACGTCAAATATAAGAGGTTTCCTGCTTACAAAAATCATAATCGGTAATCACTGAACGTCTGACACAGCACGAGAGAGTACACAAAAAAAAAGAAACTTGAACAATTTTGTAGCAAAAAACGGCCAGTATGAAGGCGTATCTCGAGATGCAGCACCACGGGCCAATATGGAACGGGGTGGCCTCCACGGTGGGGTGGATGCCATGGAGGTAGAATCGGCCTACGTATTCGAGTAGGAGTCCGACGACGAGGGTGAGGAGTACGAAGAGGGCGAGGGCGACAGGGGATACACCACGGAGGAGGAGAGCGAGGCGGAGTCGGTGGTGGCAGACCGACGCCAGGAAGGGCATGAGTTCGATGAGGAACTCATGTGGAGGGAACTCGACGAGGCGTTCAAGGTAATGGAACATGAAGGAATCCAAGAGGATGATCGCAGTGGGAGAGATAGCCTAGAGTACGCACCATGGGAGCAAGTGGAAGAAGATGAGCCACCGGCACAAGCCTGGGAGCCCGCACGGCCTCCACTTCCGTATCGTATGGTGGACATTATGTCGGAAGCCAGCGGAGCCAGCGAAGCGGAGGAGGTGGCCGTGGCTGAGGAAGGTGAGTCTGATGGAGAAGCCAGCCCACCTCCAGCCGAGCGGGGAACCACGGGCCAGCTAAAGAGGAATCTGGTAAACGCTGTGCTGAGTGATTCACGGTGGTAGCAACAGTGCATGTTCCGGTGGTGGCATCAACAAATATACTAACAACAGGAAGCGGAACGCCAACTGTTGCAGGAGGAAAGAGTGCAGCAGGAGGAAGAGCAATTGGCACGAGCCAGGCAGAGGATGGTGTTGGTGATCGAGCGCGAGCAACAACAACAACTGGAACAAATGGAACAGCAGCGAGAAGACCACCTCGAGAGCCCGTGGGAGTGGCCACGGCCGACAACGAGACGACAAATGTCGACACCCAAGGGGCATATGGCAGGAAGTGGCACGCCAGATATCATGCCCGGTGCCACACGGTCACGAGAGGTATGAGCAGGTGGATCCGAAGGAGTGGCCGGTGAGTGTGGCCGAGATAATAGAAGAACTGGTACAACAAGGAGGGCCGAGGATAGTAAGAATAGTATGGGCGGGTCAGGTTAGGTATAGGATTAGGATAGCGCAGGGATCGGTAAGGGTTTTTAGTGAGAAAAGGGTATAATAAGAGGGAAAAATAGGTTAAGAAATAGTTAGTAAGAAAAATTTAAGGAACGGGTCAAACAAAAAAGGAATATACATACAAGGGTGATAATGATAATGGAAATGATGCCATAATCCGCCAACATAAACGAAAAGATACTCAGTTAATCGCCAACAAGAAAAGATGCCAAACGGCTAGTAAAAGATACGAGCTGAGTCCGAAAAAAAAATTAAAAACATAGATGGAAACAAAAACAATTTGTTTAAAGAAAATGACAACTAAAGCCAAAACCTATGCATGGAACCAGCAGAAATAAAAACAATGTGTATGTATGCTGTTGCATGTTCTATAATATCAAGTGATCACTGTACTCAGTGAAAAAAATTAATAATATAATAAACATATTGTATCACTTTCTTACAATATTTACATAATATATACAACACTCAAATGCCATGCCCCCATAGCATGGTCTGGACATAGCTGAGTCGGCGAATCTAACACGCGCGACCACTCTGATACTATGATACATCCTCACTCTTCCACTGCGGCGGAATACGTATATATGCAAACTTATATACAAACATACTTTTATGCAAGCATGCATACTTATATACATTCATACATTTATACATAAACAGACCGCGCAGGGGCCATGCCACCGAACTGGCCTCTGTCTGAGATGTGGCAAATCGGGACATAAGATAAAAGAGTGCAACAATAGCCCTTTATGTTGCCCCTGCGTTGCCAATGGACTCGCTGATTATGAGCACACGGCAGGTAGTCAGAGGTGCTCTTACGGCCCGAAAGGGAAGTCAACAACAAAACAATAATGAGAATTATTCAAATAAATCTCAACCACTGCGAGGCAGCACAAGACCTGCTGTCACAGACTGTCAGAGAGCTCGGCACAGACGTGGCCATCATCAGCGAACCTTATAAAAATGTTACCTCTACGACAGGGGCACAAAACAATTCAGGTAAAGCTGCGATCTGGGCATGTGGGATCACACCATGCCTGATAAAATTCTCTGCATCCTTTAACGGTTTTGTAAGAGCCAAAATAAGAGAATTCTGGATTTTTAGCTGCTATCTACCCCCCTCATATAGCCTCGGAGAATTCTGCGGCGTAATGGAAGAGCTGTCGGATCAGATCCGATGCCACAAGCCGGCTATTGTTGCTGGGGACTTCAACGCACGGGCAGCAGAATGGTTCCTTCACCAATACTAAAGGCCATTCAGTTCTTGAGGCATTTGCGTCAATCGACTTGGCGCTTCTTAACACAGGCGACGGCTTCACGTTCCAATAAGGCAACATAGGGTCGATAATTGATCTAACATACGTCACCAGTGCACTCTGTCAACACGCACGGTGGGTATTGAGTCCCCACTATACAGCAAGCGACCAAAATGCAATTATCTGCACAATCGAAAATCAGCGGCGTTCGGAACGTCAGACAACGAGACCCCGAGCATTCAACTCGAAGTTGTTAGATGTCCAAGTCTTCACTAGAACTCTAGAGCAGCACAATACCGACGCACATTCAGCGGGCGAGCTAAACGCCTGGCTAACCGCCGCGTGCAACGCCTGTATGCCCCAAAAAATGCCTGTCCCAAGAACCACAGACCAGCATATTGGTGGAACGAAGAGATTGCGAAACTTCGTAAGTTGTGTCATCGAGCTAGAAGGAGATTCCAACGTATTCGGGCCAACCAAGACTCTGAGTCTCACCGCCTAGAATTTGAGGCGAAGCTCATAGAGCATAAGATGTCAATTCGCCGTAGCAAAAAGTCTTGCTTTAACGCACTTCTCGGACGAACAGGATAAAAATTGAGCACAGACGACTACTTTGGCAGTTTAGCGAGCAATCTGCACAGACCGTCCGCCTGGATGGATAACTCAAAAACACGCCAGAAAGTCGAAAGTCTCAAACTTCATAGTTCACATGCCTAATATAAAATCAGAGCAACATAGCAAAGTTGCAAACCGCATCCAGATATTGCCTGCAAAATTTTAATATCGTAAATAAAAGAAACGGCGAAATCGGAACAAGGAGAGAGAGGCAAAGAAAGGATGAAAGAAGGATGGAAAAAGAAAACCAAGCAGACGTACTACTAACACATATAAACTTGGGGGGCTCGCTCTCTTAAATGTTCAGCATGCGTCTTGGTGTGATTTGCCCCTTCAAAAAAAAAAAAAAAATCCACCCACACATGCTCTTTTTTTTTTTTTACATGTGTATTAGTATGTCGTTAGAATACTAGGGTATATGAAGAGCGAACAACAAAGGAAAAATCCAAAGCGTGGATTGCGGTAAAATGCATCAACGTCAAATATAAGAGGTTTCCTGCTTACAAAAATCATAATCGGTAATCACTGAACGTCTGACACAGCACGAGAGAGTACACAAAAAAAGAAACTTGAACAATTTTGTAGCAAAAAACGGCCAGTATGAAGGCGTATCTCGAGATGCAGCACCACGGGCCAATATGGAACGGGGTGGCCTCCACGGTGGGGTGGATGCCATGGAGGTAGAATCGGCCTACGTATCCGAGTAGGAGTCCGACGACGAGGGTGAGGAGTACGAAGAGGGCGAGGGCGACAGGGGATACACCACGGAGGAGGAGAGCGAGGCGGAGTCGGTGGTGGCAGACCGACGCCAGGAAGAAGGGCATGAGTTCGATGAGGAACTCATGTGGAGGGAACTCGACGAGGCGTTCGAGGTAATGGAACATGAAGGAATCCAAGAGGATGATCGCAGTGGGAGAGATAGCCTAGAGTACGCACCATGGGAGCAAGTGGAAGAAGATGAGCCACCGGCACAAGCCTGGGAGCCCGCACGGCCTCCACTTCCGTATCGTATGGTGGACATTATGTCGGAAGCCAGCGGAGCCAGCGAAGCGGAGGAGGTGGCCGTGGCTGAGGAAGGTGAGTCTGATGGAGAAGCCAGCCCACCTCCAGCCGAGCGGGGAACCACGGGCCAGCTAAAGAGGAATCTGGTAAACGCTGTGCTGAGTGATCCACGGTGGTAGCAACAGTGCATGTTCCGGTGGTGGCATCAACAAATATACTAACAACAGGAAGCAATTGGCACGAGCCAGGCAGAGGATGGTGTTGGTGATCGAGCGCGAGCAACAACAACAACTGGAACAAATGGAACAGCAGCGAGAAGACCACCTCGAGAGCCCGTGGGCCGACAAATGTCGACACCCAAGGGGCATATGGCAGGAAGTGGCACGCCAGATATCATGCCCGGTGCCACACGGTCACGAGAGGTATGAGCAGGTGGATCCGAAGGAGTGGCCGGTGAGTGTGGCCGAGATAATAGAAGAACTGGTACAACAAGGAGGGCCGAGGATAGTAAGAATAGTATGGGCGGGTCAGGTTAGGTATAGGATTGGGATAGCACAGGGATCGGTAAGGGTTTTTAGTGAGAAAAGGGTATAATAAGAGGGAAAAATAGGTTAAGAAATAGTTAGTAAGAAAAATTTAAGGAACGGGCCAAACAAAAAAGAATTGTACATACAAGGGTGATAATGATAATGGAAATGATGCCATAATCCGCCACCATAAACGAAAAGATACTCAGTTAATCGCCAACAAGAAAAGATGCCAAACGGCTAGTAAAAGATACTAGCTGAGTCCGAAAAAAAAAATTAAAAACATACATGGAAACAAAAACAATTTGTTTAAAGAAAATGACAACTAAAGCCAAAACCTATACATGGAACCAGCAGAAATAAAAAGAATGTGTATGTATGCTGTTGCATGTTCTATAATATCAAGTGATCACTGTACTCAGTGAAAAAAATTAATAATATTATAAACATATTGTATCACTTTCTTACAATATTTACATAATATATACAACATTCAAATGCCATGCCCCCATAGCATGGTGCTGGACATAGCTGAGTCGGCGAATCTAACACGCGCGACCACTCTGTCCCCAATATGGAATATGATACATCCTCACTCTTCCACTGCGGCGGCATCTGTATATATGCAAACTTATATACCAACATACTTTTATGCAAGCATGCATACATTCATACATTTATACATAAACAGACCGCGCAGGGGCCATGCCACCGAACTGGCCTCTGTCTGAGATGTGGCAAATCGGGACACAAGATAAAAGAGTGCAACAATAGCCCTTTATGTTGCCTCTGCGTTGCCAATGGACTCGCTGATTATGAGCACATGGCAGGTAGTCAGAAGTGCTCTTACGGGCCGAAGTCAACAACAAAACAATAATGAGAATTATTCAAATAAATCTCAAGACCTGCTGTCACAGACTGTCAGAGAGCTCGGCACAGACGTGGCCATCATCAGCGAGCCTTATAAAAATGTTACCTCCACGACATTGGCACAAAACAATTCAGGTAAAGCTGCGATCTGGGCATGTGGGATCACACCATGCCAGATAAAATTCTCTGCATCCTTTAACGATTTTGTAAGAGCCAAAATAAGAGAATTCTGGATTTTTAGCTGCTATCTACCCCCCTCATATAGCCTCGGAGAATTCTGCGGCATTACGCCGGATCAGATCCGGATCAGATCCGATGCCACAAGCCGGCTATTGTTGCTGGGGACTTCAACGCATGGGCAGCAGAATGGTTCCTCCACCAATACAAAAGGCCATTCAGTTCTTGATGCATTTGCGTCAATCGACTTGGCGCTTCTTAACACAGGCGACGGCTTCTCGTTCCAACAAGGCAACATAGGGTCGATAATTGATCTAACATACGTCACCAGTGCACTCTGTCAACACGCATTGGTATTGGTATTGGGTATTGAGTCCCCAACGACTTCAACGCACGGGCAGCAGAATGGTTCCTTCACCAATACTAAAGGCCATTCAGTTCTTGAAGCATTTGCGTCAATCGACTTGGCGCTTCTTAACACAGGCGACGGCTTCACGTTCCAATAAGGCAACATAGGGTCGATAATTGATCCAACATACGTCACCAGTGCACTCTGTCAACACGCACGGTGGGTATTGAGTCCCCACTATACAGCAAGCGACCATAATGCAATTATCTGCAAAATCGAAAATCAGCGGCGTTCGGAACGTCAGACAACGAGACCCCGAGCATTCAACTCGAAGTTGTTACATGTCCAAGTCTTTACTAGAACTCTAAAACAGCACAATACCGAGGCACATTCAGCGGGCGAGCTAAACGCCTGGCTAACCGCCGCGTGCAACACCTGTATGCCCCAAAAAAATGCCTGTCCCAAGAACCACAGACCAGCATATTGGTGGAACGAAGAGATTGCGAAACTTCGTAAGTTGTGTCATCGAGCTAGAAGGAGATTCCAACGTATTCGGGCCAACCAAGACTCAGAGTCTCACCGCCTAGAATTTGAGGCGAAGCTCATAGAGCATAAGATGTCAATTCGCCGTAGCAAAAAGTCTTGCTTTAACGCACTTCTCGGACGAACAGGATAAAAATTGAGCACAGACGACTACTTTGGCAGTTTAGCGAGCAATCTGCACAGACCGTCCGCCTGGATTGATAACTCAAAAACACGCCAGAAAGTCGAAAGTCTCAAACTTCATAGTTCACATGCCTAATATAAAATCAGAGCAACATAGCAAAGTTGCAAACCGCATCCAGATATTGCCTGCAAAATTTTAATATCGTAAATAAAAGATGCGGCGAAATCGGAACAAGGAGAGAGAGGCAAAGAAAGGATGAAAGAAGGATGGAAAAAGAAAACCAAGCAGACGTACTACTAACACATATAAACTTGGGGGGCTCGCTCTCTTAAATGTTCAGCATGCGTCTTGGTGTGATTTGCCCCTTCAAAAAAAAAAAAAAAAATCCACCCACACATGCTCTTTTTTTTTTTACATGTGTATTAGTATGTCGTTAGAATACTAGGGTATATGAAGAAAGAACAACAAAGGAAAAATCCAAAGCGTGGATTGCGGTAAAATGCATCAACGTCAAATATAAGAGGTTTCCTGCTTACAAAAATCATAATCGGTAATCACTGAACGTCTGACACAGCACGAGAGAGTACACAAAAAAAAAGAAACTTGAACAATTTTGTAGCAAAAAACGGCCAGTATGAAGGCGTATCTCGAGATGCAGCACCACGGGCCAATATGGAACGGGGTGGCCTCCACGGTGGGGTGGATGCCATGGAGGTAGAATCGGCCTACGTATCCGAGTAGGAGTCCGACGACGAGGGTGAGGAGTACGAAGAGGGCGAGGGCGACAGGGGATACACCACGGAGGAGGAGAGCGAGGCGGAGTCGGTGGTGGCAGACCGACGCCAGGAAGAAGGGCATGAGTTCGATGAGGAACTCATGTGGAGGGAACTCGACGAGGCGTTCGAGGTAATGGAACATGAAGGAATCCAAGAGGATGATCGCAGTGGGAGAGATAGCCTAGAGTACGCACCATGGGAGCAAGTGGAAGAAGATGAGCCACCGGCACAAGCCTGGGAGCCCGCACGGCCTCCACTTCCGTATCGTATGGTGGACATTATGTCGGAAGCCAGCGGAGCCAGCGAAGCGGAGGAGGTGGCCGTGGCTGAGGAAGGTGAGTCTGATGGAGAAGCCAGCCCACCTTCAGCCGAGCGGGGAACCACGGGCCAGCTAAAGAGGAATCTGGTAAACGCTGTGCTGAGTGATCCACGGTGGTAGCAACAGTGCATGTTCCGGTGGTGGCATCAACAAATATACTAACAACAGGAAGCAATTGGCACG
Source organism: Drosophila insularis (assembly GCA_018903935.1). Classification (NCBI taxonomy): domain Eukaryota; kingdom Metazoa; phylum Arthropoda; class Insecta; order Diptera; family Drosophilidae; genus Drosophila; species Drosophila insularis. The sequence goes on from JAEIFP010000213.1 coordinate 607,645, forward strand.
AGCCAGGCAGAGGATGGTGTTGGTGATCGAGCGCGAGCAACAACAACAACTGGAACAAATGGAACAGCAGCGAGAAGACCACCTCGAGAGCCCGTGGGTGTGGCCACGGCCGACAACGAGACGACAAATGTCGACACCCAAGGGGCATATGGCAGGAAGTGGCACGCCAGATATCATGCCCGGTGCCACACGGTCACGAGAGGTATGAGCAGGTGGATCCGAAGGAGTGGCCGGTGAGTGTGGCCGAGATAATAGAAGAACTGGTACAACAAGGAGGGCCGAGGATAGTAAGAATAGTATGGGCGGGTCAGGTTAGGTATAGGATTGGGATAGCACAGGGATCGGTAAGGGTTTTTAGTGAGAAAAGGGTATAATAAGAGGGAAAAATAGGTTAAGAAATAGTTAGTAAGAAAAATTTAAGGAACGGGCCAAACAAAAAAGAAATGTACATACAAGGGTGATAATGATAATGGAAATGATGCCATAATCCGCCACCATAAACGAAAAGATACTCAGTTAATCGCCAACAAGAAAAGATGCCAAACGGCTAGTAAAAGATACTAGCTGAGTCCGAAAAAAAAAAATTAAAAACATACATGGAAACAAAAACAATTTGTTTAACGAAAATGACAACTAAAGGCAAAACCTATACATGGAACCAGCAGAAATAAAAAGAATGTGTATGTATGCTGTTGTATGTTCTATAATATCAAGTGATCACTGTACTCAGTGAAAAAAATTAATAATATTATAAACATATTGTATCACTTTCTTACAATATTTACATAATATATACAACATTCAAATGCCATGCCCCCAAAGCATGGTGCTGGACATAGCTGAGTCCGCGAATCTAACACGCCCAATATGGAATATGATACATCCTCACTCTTCCACTGCAGCGACATACGTATATATGCAAACTACATTCATACATTTATACATAAACAGACCGCGCAGGGGCCATGCCACCGAACTGGCCTCTGTCTGAGATGTGGCAAATCGGGACACAAGATAAAAGAGTGCAACAATAGCCCTTTATGTTGCCTCTGCGTTGCCAATGGACTCGCTGATTATCAGCACATGGCAGGTAGTCAGAGGTGCTCTTACGGGCCGAAAGGGAAGTCAACAACAAAACAATAATGAGAATTATTCAAATAAATCTCAACCACTGCGAGGCAGCACAAGACCTGCTGTCACAGACTGTCAGAGAGCTCGGCACAGACGTGGCCATCATCAGCGAGCCTTATAAAAATGTTACCTCCACGACATTGGCACAAAACAATTCAGGTAAAGCTGCGATCTGGGCATGTGGGATCACACCATGCCAGATAAAATTCTCTGCATCCTTTAACGATTTTGTAAGAGCCAAAATAAGAGAATTCTGGATTTTTAGCTGCTATCTACCCCCCTCATATAGCCTCGGAGAATTCTGCGGCGTAATGGAAGAGCTGTCGGATCAGATCCGATGCTACAAGCCGGCTATTGTTGCTGGGGACTTCAACGCATGGGCAGCAGAATGGTTCCTCCACCAATACAAAAGGCCATTCAGTTCTTGAAGCATTTGCGTCAATCGACTTGGCGCTTCTTAACCCAGGCGACGGCTTCTCGTTCCAACAAGGCAACATAGGGTCGATAATTGATCTAACATACGTCACCAGTGCACTCTGTCAACACGCACGGTGGGTATTGAGTCCCCACTATACAGCAAGCGACCATAATGCAATTATCTGCACAATCGAAAATCAGCGGCGTTCGGAACGTCAGACAACGAGACCCCGAGCATTCATCTCGAAGTTGTTAGATGTCCAAGTCTTCACTAGCACTCTAGAGCAGCACAATACCGACGCACTTTCAGCGGGCGAGCTAAACGCCTGGCTAACCGTCGCGTGCAAGGCCTGCATGCCCCGAAAAAATGCCTGTCCCAAGAACCACAGACCAGCATATTGGTGGAACGAAGAGATTGCGAAACTTCGTAAGTTGTGTCATCGAGCTAGAAAGAGATTCCAACGTATTCGGGCCAACCAAGACTCTGAGTCTCCCCGCCTAGAATTTGAGGCGAAGCTCATAGAGCATAAGATGTCAATTCGCCGTAGCAAAAAGTCTTGCTTTAACGCACTTTTCACGGAAGCAGCAAATTATGTCTGGGGCAGGCCATACAAAATTGTTATGAAGAGGCTGAAATCTTTCCAGCGCATAGAACACCCTTCCAGCATCGAATGGATGCTATAGTAAGCGAGCTAGCAATTTTCTCACAGTTACCTACGATGTAGCAGGCATACCGGGGATTACAACGCAAGAAGTACTGTCAGCTATAGGACGCCATAGAATCAAAACGTCCCCTGGCCCCGACTGTATCCCGAACGAGGCATTAAAGTTTGCTGCTTTCCAATACCCTGAAAATTTTGCATTCGCCTTCACCAAATGCTTCAACGATGGCATATTCCCTGACCTATATAAGCAGCAGAATCTAGTGCTCTTGCCTAAACCAGGAAAACAAGTGGGAGAGCCCTCTGCCTACAGACCCATTTGCCTACTAGACTCGACGGGAAAACTCCTTGAAAGAATAGTAGTGGACAGGCTAGACCAAGCCTTGCAGGCCAACCAAGCAATTGCGGACTGTTTTTTAGTTTGGTTTTCGCAAGGGAAGATCTACACTAGATGCTATTCGGAAAGTGGTTAAAATTGCTCGAAACTCAACCGCCGGCGATAGATGGAAAGGCGGATCAAAAAAATACTGCCTAATAGCCACACTAGACGTTAAAATGCCTTCAACTCGGCAAGATGGTCCTGCATATTGGAAGCTCTGCATAACTATAGAGTTCCGCCGTACCTGTTGAAGGTAGTTAGCAGCTACCTCCACAACAGCGTTGACACCTACGATGGAGAAAAAAATTATAGCATTACTGGAGGAGTTCCACAGGGCTCTGTCATGGACCGCTACTCTTGAATGTAATGTACAACGGAGTGCTAAACCTGAATATGCACAAAGGAGTTGAGACCATTGGCTTTGCCGACGACATCACCTTAGTTTGCGTGGCGAAACACCTAAACGAAGTGAAAGCTGTTTGCTCGAAGGCGATCTTTCGAGTTCAACAGTGGTTGGCCACAATGGGCCTTCACTTGGCCGAACATAAAACTAAGGCAGTGCTGGTACCGCGCAAATAACCAGCAAAAGCTGAATCAAGTACCTAGGCATACTCATCAATTCCAGGTTAACATTTAACGACTACCTTAATGCAACAGCAAAGAAAGCGAAAACTACCTGGGCTGCATTATTGCGCCTGATGTGGAACTCATGGGGTCCCACACAGAGCCGCAGATTGCTGCTCCACGGGGCCACAAAAGCCATAATGCTTTACGGCGCTCCGGTCTGGGCCGAGGCCATGGCTATAAAATCTTACGCACGGGAGATGGAATCCACCTATAGGCTAAGCGCGCTCAAAATATTTCTCAAATCGAAAGAACTGCAATCCGCAAAAGGGAGCGGAGCAGTAGTATTTCTAGATGGCAAGCGCTGTGGGACGAGTCTGTAAAAGGCAGATGGACTCACAGACTTATTTCTAATCTCGAAGCATGGCTGAATAGGGGACACGGCGAAGTCAACTTCAACCTGACACAGCTTCTGAGCGGACACGGTTGCTTTCGGAGTTACCTTCACAGATTCCGACATGCCGCAAGCCCAGCGTGCCCATGGTGCAACAACGGTGAGGAAGAGACAGCCGAACACATTATGTTCAGTTGTGGCCGCTTCGACACTCTCAGAAGTAATCTACAAGTAGTATTTGGGGTGCAAGCGTCAGCAACCACTAATCATACATCAGAAATGGGGGAGGGAGGTCTTCAACAAGTTCAACAAGACCGTGTGAAGCAATACCCCCGATGGCAGTCCCACACGCTATTTCTTCTCCGCAACACCAAATCTTCCAATATCTTTTAAAAATTCTTCTTTCTATCTTTTCTTAAATAAATGAATTAAAAAAAAAAAGTTTATCGAGCACAGTCTCGAATTCACATATGTTAAGGCTTCGTGCCAAATATCAATTTTTGCCCGCACAAAGCAGTTGTTTCACAGGTCTAAATAGCCACTTTACCAGTTACATCAGCTGCCTTACCTTGTAGGGCTCGCTAAGGACGTCGGCAGCCAGCTCTTGGTGTTGCTGCACAATGGTTAAGGTTCAGTTGTATGATCTTGACCAATATTGATGAGTTTATGCCTTGCCTGTTTTGCCCCGGGGGCACTCTATGCTGCCAGCAATGTGGTTTCTGGGCTCGCGATTTATTGCTTCACAGTTGAAGCAGTTATCGGCTTCGTTGCACGTCACGGACCTATGATCAGTCTGCTCGCATTTGAAACACCAGTATGCCCACTCAACTTGTGCTAGCGCCATGTGTCTTTATTATAGCAACAGTAATATCTGCTTTTGTTACCAAGCAGTCCAGTTGCTGGAACTCGATATGTATCACATCAGAGACTGTGCGGATTTTGGCGCTCGCTCCCAAAACGCTTGCTCAGTTCTTTGTGTAGTTTGTTGCCTCCATCCTTATTTTTTAGCTTCAGCAGCAGGTCTTTCTGGTCCTTGTTACGCTTTCTTTTACGCAGCTTAGCCGCCCATCTTCACGCCTGTTGAAGATCCTTAGCATATCAGCGTATAAGGTTCCATCTTTCGTCTTAATTGTTATGGCATCCGGACTGCTTCTGCGCATAGTTGGTTTTCGCTTCGTAGTTGCCACTTGCCGTTCTGGGCCAAGGGTTGCCTGCTGATTCGATGCGTCCAAAGAAAGTAGAGCCTTGGATAAGATTAAATTTACGCACCAATATCATGAAAGAGCCGGCGTAGAGTGAGACAAAAAAGCGTCAATGTCACCCCGGACCCCTCCAAAAACATAGCTGGAGCAAGAATCTCATGGCCTTTGCGATGGTGTCACTGATCCTGGCGAGGCGCCGACGCAAGAGAGTTATATGGGTCAGTAATGAGACACCTACAGTCCCACTTTTGGCAAACTACATCCGAGTGCGAGCTCTCAGCATAAGACTTTAACCGCTTTGTTGTCCTGTTATCGACGATTTTCTCATATGTCCATTTTCTACAATTTCGTTCCGAGAATATCCTCTTTTCAATTTGTGGCTTCTCATCTGTTTTTTGTATTTTTTCCTGTTCCTTCCCCTTTCGATCCATTTCTTGAGAACTCCAATTCCACAACTCGGTTCTGCGTTTTTTTAAGCCGTTTCATAGCAAATCTAAAAAAAAACTCCTATGTCTTCCTCCGACCTCATAGCGGACTGCGACACCTTCCATCAAGACGCCAATATCCTTTTTATATCAATATACGACCAAAATGACCAAATCCACCCTCCTGTTATGTGAAGAATCCGTTCCAACCAAGATTGCCTTCTCATCCTTGGACGGCTTAATTGAATTCTTAATTCTTAGCGGTCACATTCTTCCATCCGTTCCTTTCCCACTCAAGCTCAAAATAGCTCAACAACTAGCACTTGCACGGAGCAAGGATGATAGAATTATTGAATACTCTAAGAAGCAAAGTATCCACTATCGCTCGCGGCATTGGTTAATATGTTGCTGCCGCCCCCGACAAACTAATCCGCTTACAGATTTCATCTGTGAAGGGGCTTACACTTACCCCACAAGCGCAATGATGTCTCCACAAACAGTACCGTCTTTCAAGCTTATATAAAGTTTCTTCATATTCCGTGTGCGCCGAGGGGCACACAACCGATTCTGTGCCAACTATCTGGCTTATGAGCATTCCAACGGTTTTTGTAGAAGCACCTTATGATGTCATCGATGTGGCACACAACTCAACGCGCCGCTGAACATCGATGACTTAGCCCCTTTTATTTATTATAAGACATCCTGAAGACTACTCGACCTTCATCGTCTTAGTGATCTATAACATTCCGTCCAGAGAACGGCAAGGGTACACCCTAACAATAAGTGTACTCGAATCATTTGTGCGTTTGCGACACTTGAAGTGTGATCGGCACTCTAAAATAAGGTGGTTGCCATATACTGATAATTTCGAACATGCACATACGCACAATTGCAAAACGGTTTCGTGCTCTTTTTCTGCATGTATACATGAGATGAGGTCAAGCAAAATGCTAAAGCAGAAGGAATGAGTGAAATTGAGAGCAAAACACTTGAGACAAACAATATGTGAGAGACATGTGTGTTGTTGGCATTTTTGCAGTGTGTTTTTGTGCTAAAGTGTACGTTCCACAATCAATTTTACTTTTTATAGAGTCCAGCGTTTCAGTCATTAGTAATTCTAAGGCATCAATTAACAACTGAAATCAAGCGGCTAAAAATCAAACCAGCAATCAGTGCTCAATGCCCTGCTCATGCATAAAAGTTGAAGACACTCGAAATCATGCCTGTAAAACACGAGAGTTTCGGTCACAGCGCATTATTGCTTATTGCTTTTTGTGATATATTCTTGCTGTTCGTAAATTTGCTTTGAGTGCATTGTGCCGTTCACTTATCTACGCAAAATTTTTGTGTGTTTGGTGAAAAAGAAAAGACGCTTACTCTTTGAGTGCGTGACGAAATGAAAAAAACGAAACACCGAAAGCGATTTGTGCGTTTGAGTGTGTTATTTTCTTCTTGCTGTTTGTGAGTGCGACAAGCACTCAAAATTTATAAGTGTGATTCGGGTGGCAAAAAGTGACACCCTTGACGTTCTCTGATTCCGTCCTGCATTAAGTATGTTCCATTCGCCTACGTCATTTTCAATTTTTTTTGTACTTTTCTTCAATCCGAATTATAAGTTGCCCATGTGTGATCCAAATTAATAAATGAATTATTTATTTATTTATTTACGTCAACTAACACAGCATTCGACAAAAAACCTTAAGGTAAAAGACAGATAACAACTTATTGAAGAAGGTAGCTTAGCTTTATACACAACTAAACATCCCCGACCCGGTGGAGGTGTTTTATTTGCACAAGGTGCCAGCTATGCCCCGATTCACAGCCAATGTGGTCATGAATGAGTTGCAAGCAACCCAAGTCCAGAAGATTTTCAGCGGTTTCGTTGTAGATGATTGAAAAGTATAGCGCGAAGAGAAGTGACAGAAAGATGAGGAGAGAAAAGGTGAGAAACACGAAAACGTTCGTGAAGAGAGTAGTTAGTCAGACATCTACTAAGGTGAATAGGAAAAATGTTTCTGGTCCGAAGTGAGGGAACACAAAAATATAGCGTATCTTGCAAATTAGTAGAAATGACTTCACCGTTGACTAGTTTAATGTAAAGTGAAGGAAGATAAATAAGAAGAAGTCTGACAGAATAAGAAGGAAGGGGAAGACTCGGGTCCCAATTAAGACCGCATAACGCAAACTTAAGGAATTGCTACTGAACCGATTCAATATTACGCTGGTGAGCATCGTATTGAGGGTTCTATATTGGCCAGCAATATTCTAGAGTAGGGCGAACTAACGAGGTGTGTAAAACCTTTGTTACGTAGGGGTCATCAAGTCATCAAGAAACTACATGCTCTATTGACAATTGAATATATATGAAAATTAAATGAAAGTTTTGGGTCAAACATAACGCCTAAGTCTTTGAATGATGGTACACAATCTAACAGAACAGACTTAATAGAGTAATGAGCCAGGAACGGAGACAAACGACTGAATGTCATAAAAGAGCACTTTGAGGCATTAAGGTGTAATTTATTAACGTAACACCAATCACAGAACGCATCGAGTTCTTGTAGTCGATATAAATAACATCAGTTTGACACTTTTTTACGGAAGTCAATTCTAAAAGGTTGGTAAGCGACGCACGACCTTTCATGAAGCCATGCTGACAAGGAGAAATGGTGGATCTGGGTAGGTGTAGAAGGGAAGACGTAATAATTTTCTCAAACAGCTTAGGTATTGCGGAAAGTTTGGCAATGCCTCGGCAATTAGAAACATCCGATTTGTTCCCCTTTTTCAAAGACTCTTTTGAAACATCAGGAAAGCTACAAGTATCACCAGATATAAAGAATAACCGAGATAAAGGCTTAGATAGGGAAATCGAACACATTTTAAGGATGCAACTAGGTATATTATCAGGCCCGGGTACGAAGGAAGACTTCATAGATGATAAGCTAGAGTTAATACAGTCTTCAGCAATACTAGGAAAAAACATACAATTTAAATGTGGGATTGAGAAGGGATAGTATGTGGGATCCGAAGCAGTAGTTGAATAAGTCGACTGAAAGAATTTATCAAACAGATCAGCAATATCTGAATCATTATTAGCAGTCTGGTCATAAAGTCTGAAGGTGGAAGGTAGTAGGTTAGAGAGTCGTTTAGAATTACCAAAGTTGTAAAATCTTTTGGGGTTTTTATAGAACGCAGCACGATATAATTATAGTAGCATTAAGTATTTAAGAGACAAAATTGAGATTTGGCTATACAGTAATTTGCATAGTCAAGTCGCGAACCAGTTTTTTTAAATCTTTTAAAATATCTCGATTTAATATTGCGGAGATTAGAGAGCCTACGTGTGAACCAGACTGGCGCGCTGGAGACGGTAGAGACATTCACATAAGGAACGCATTTATCAATTAGAGAATTAAGAGCAGAGTAGAAAAACTTCACTGCACAATCTATATCGCAGCACTCAAATAGAAATGACCAATCAAAAGAGAAAATAAGGCTATTCAGAAGATTGAAATTTGTTTTACGAAAACATCTACGACGAGAATTTGGGATGTTATTAAGTGATTTAGTAACGGAATTGTAAGAAATAGTAACTTCAATGGTAGGGTGATAAGGATCTTCAGGTTTCACTAGGGGCTGTGTTCGGGATACAGCACTAACAGTGAGATCAGAGACAAAAACAAGATCAAGGATTCGTTTAGAAGAGTTAAGGAAAGAATTCAACTGATATAGCGGACATTCAAGTAGGCAATCAAGAAAAGCATGTTGAGATGAAGGAATTAAAAAAAATAGATTATCATCAACCAGCCAAGAAATATTAGGCAAGTTAAAATCACCTAAGACTATAAGGAAATCACGATCTTTAAGACGATTAAAAATAGTTTGCAAAGCATCAGCATGGTGCATATAGGTCATGATATCAGAAGCTGGAGGAATATATGAACAAGAAATATATAAGCTAAAGTTGGAACATGTAACTTCGACGCAAATAAACTCAACACCTAAGGGTAGATCAATCGGCACGACACTTGAACACAGATTCGAGTTAACAGCAATGAGTACTCCACCGCCACGACGACCAACACGATTAAGCCTATAAGAAATAAAGTTGCTGTGTCATAAATTGCGAAATAGAGGCAGTGTGCAAGTGTGGTTGAGAAACAGCGCCCCTATTGATCGCGAATTTCTCTTTTGGAGGACTTTAATGTCCATTGAATTAGCTTTGGCATCCGGGTTCAGAAATCTTTTTATACCCTTGCAAGGGCAGTTCTCTTATAAAGGAAGACCGCGAATTATTTTCGCCTTCGTATCTTCCGTATTTTTTATAGTATTATTTGTTTTAGCTGTAAAAAAGTACAAGTGTTTAAACAAAGAACCCATGCATGTTAATTCAAAGAAGACCCTCGTAAATTTATACGTAGTTAAATTTATGTTTATATATGTGAAACGCCTTTACCCTTTACTTAGGGTCATTCGTAACAGACCCGGGCCTGGTGTCATATGGGCCACTTGTTCATACTAAGCGTTGTACGACTACGTCTATATATATGAATATTAAACGAAAGATTGGACAGAAGAGTACTGAGCTAAAAATGGAGACAAACGACTGAATGTCATAAAAGAGCATTTTGAAGCATTAAATTGTAGATTATTTACATCGCAGCCAAGGCTGATTGCATCGATTTCTGATTGCAAGTACGTTTGAAAAGAACGATCATTGTAGAAATCTTGACGTAATCGGCAAAACATGAGCACGCGTGAATGAAACAAAACCAAAGGCAAATAATTTTTAAACAATGTAAGCGAAAACATCCGAAACGATCCGTCTTAATCTAAAATACACAACCCGTTCAGTAGAAGCCGACAAGAAAAATTTCAGCTGGTCCCGACGTTTACTCAGGCGGACGGACATGGCTATCTGCACTCCTTTCTTCGTGCGGATTAAAAATATATATGTAGTTTATATGGTCGGAGTGACAAATTAATGTACCTTTTTTCAAAGGTATATAAAGGGATCAAAACTACGTATTTAAAACATGTATTTTTTTGCATTTTTTGTCAAATTTAAACCGTTTTGATTCGAAAACTTTTGAGTGTAATCGAACATTTTTTTCATTCGTTATTGTATAGTTTCTGTTTTCTATCGCACAAAAACTTTTAAAGTTACTTTAACATTTTGTTGAACTATGTAATCGTAAGATCTCCAATTTTACTATATAATATGTTTGTGTAAATAATTTTAATTCTTTAAGGTGTCCTTGCTTGCTAACGAATAATACTTGGTTTGACTTGCTTTGTTAGAGTTATAATTCGGAATTCAGAATGAATCCATGAATTTATTGTTCAAGAAACTTAGCTGAGATGACCACGCGCTGCGATCGATTTGTATATAAGTGGTACTCGCATTACTTTTGCGCTGGAATGTTTATAAATATATTTATGTATTTGTATTTTTTATTACAATATGTTACAATGTATTCTGTGAATGTTAGACCCTTTAAAATAGAATGATGGATAAGTTATTATGCTACACCTCTATGTAGTCATTTGGAATTTTATTTGCAAGATTTGTATGTATATATTTTTGCTTAAGAAAAGTTTGATCTCACCTCTCTTTTCTTTGTGTTTTCATAGAACGATCATGTTTTCAGTTTTTTTTTTTTTTTTTTTTTGATAAAATTGAATTCTGTTTGACTTATATATATATTTAAATATATATATATTATATTTACAAATATATCCGGTGTGCTACAGAAATCACTATCAGTCAATTCGGAATCCAATTCGCTTAAAAAGTAGGTGCCACAGAACTTCGAATGATTTTATTTTTTCGAACAAAGTTGTTTGGTTTTGGTAGGGTTGTCATTATGTATCAATAAAATTTCCCTTTAGAAAAGCACCATTAAAAATTTTTTTAGGACATATAAAATGACTTAAAAATTAGTTTCTTATTAAATTACCATGAGTTTATTTCCAGAAATTTATAATTCTTATTGTTTTAAGGAAACAAGTTTGAAATTGAAATAGCGCGCTAACATTTTGGTCATACAACAACAAAAATAAAGGTTTGCGGCTTCTGGGTGAATGGCAATACAAGATACGATTTTAACCAAGCCAACAGTTTCGGGGAAAAGCCAATAATGTTAAGTTTCGTTAAAAGCATAAAATGATCAACCATATCGAAGGACTTACTAAAGACAATATAAATAACATCAGTTTGACACTTTTTTACGGAAGCCATGGTGTACAAGGGTAGTCAATTCTAAAAGGTTGGTAAGCGACGAATGACCTTTCATGAAACCATGCTGACAAGGAGAAATAATGGATCTGGATAAGTGTTTAAGAGAAGACGTAATAATTTCCTCAAACAGCTTAGGTATTGCGGAAAGTTTGGCAATGCCACGGTAGTTGGAAATATCCGATTTGTTGCCCTTTTTGAAAAGTGGAATAATAAAAGACACCTTCCAAATATCGGAAAAGCTACAAGTCTCACTCGATATAAAGAAAAACCGAGATAAAGGCTTAGATAGGGAAATCGAACACACTTTAAGGATGCAACTAGGTATATTATCAGGCCCGGGTACGAAGGAAGACTTCATAGATGATAAGCTAGAGATAACACAGTCTTCAGTAATACTTGGAAAAAACATACAATTTAAATGTGGGATTGAGAAGGGATAGTATGTGGGATATGAAGCAGTAGTAGAATAAATCCACTGAAAGAATTTAGCAAACAAAGAATTCTGCAATATCTGAATCATTATAAGCTGTCTGGTCATTAAGTCTAACGGTAGAAGGTAGTAGGTTAGAGCGTCGTTTAAAATTAACAAAGTTGTAAAATCTTTTGGGGTTGTGATAGAATATATAGATCGTGGAACTTCCAACTGCTTAAGGATTCACCCTGAGCCGCTTTGCTTCTCTCTTGATGCGATTATTAGATACGGTGTTTTTTTTTTTTGGACTTTATGAGGACTTGTTAATGCATGTCCTGAGTCCTGTTTCAAGGACTTCTTGTGCTTTATCAGTTTCTTTGCTTGTTACTTGCTTGATCACGACATGATGAATTGATGCCTCTCCTTGCCTTTTGCTGCCCGTATATATAAGCCTAACGTAGCCTCAGGAATTGCTTGGTGTAATACCTCTGAATACAGCTAGTATTTTTGCATCGGCCCATTGCTTTCACAAACGCATTCACTTGTTGCCATGCGTAATGAAAGTCCCGTAAGTCCAGGGAGCAGCCGCATCCACTTTTTAACGGATTCTATTCTTTTGCCGTGTCTTTTACTCTGTATTGCCTGCGGTACAGAGAATGGCCGCTGGCACCCCGCTCTGGTCTCATTGCTCGGCCCATGGGTACCGATATTTGGCGCCTAAAGGCCGGCTGTAGCAAGACCCATGTTGTTGTTGCTGCTGCTCGCGCTGCTGTTGTTGCTGTCGTTCGTGCTGCTGTTGTTGTTGCTGCTGCTCGCACTGCTGTTGTTGATGTTGTTCCTGCTGCTGTTGTTGTTGTTGTTTCTCATGTGGCTCCACAGACACCGACCACTCATATACGGTGGTGGCCCTGTTTACCCACACGTCACCCAGACGGACCGACTCCATCGCGTCTAGGGGTGTGTTAGTTTCTCCCTAAGCCGCGCCTTTCTCCACCTCTGGCCTCTGACATGTTGTTCACCATTCGAAACGGAGTTAATGGCCGCGCTGGCTTTCATAAAGGTGCCGGTGGGACTTCCTCCTCCGGATTACCTCATCCACTTCATCCCACATAATTTCTTCTTTAGCTCCTTCCATCCATCATCCTTTCCATCCGCTCCTCTACTTCCATGTGCTCCTTCACAGATTCTGCCTCGCCCTCATGGCTGACATCCTCTTTGTCCTCTTCGTTCTCCTCGATAACCGGCCCCAAAATTGCCAGGCTCTAGTCATCGGACTCCTCGTCAAACACGTAAGGAGATGCCAACAATTGCATGGCATCGTCCTCTCCGTGCAATTTTATTTCTTTTGTTTCTCGTAAAATCGAGACACTTTCGACCTTTTGTCGTATTTTGGAGTTCTCTGTTCAGCCAGTGAGTCTGAACAGCTTGCTCGTCAACACTTCAAATGAGTCCTTTGTGCTCAATTTTCATTATTGTTTTCTTCTGGTTCATTCTTGTTGTCTACGTCTAATATGCGCCTGTAGAGTTTTTCCTGTTTCTCCATGAAGTGCTTTCCATATAACGGTCTTCCAAATTTAGAATCTAGCTTTGTTACAAATCCTTCCGCTTCATTTGATAGGTTGTGTTCTTTTTCTCATCTGATCCGATTACTGGCATCCATTTGTGCAGCCGCTTCCAACTTTCTCCTGATTAATTCGAACAGCTCTTGCATTTATTTTACCTTTCCGTCTGGTGTCCCGAATTGCTTCCCAAAGGCTATCGTAACACAGTCGAGTATGGCTGCTGGCATTTTTGGTTCTCGGCCTTGTACCACGTATGCTGGCATGTATCCTGTTGACTCTTATTGGTTTGTGTTGACTGCCAGCGTTATTCCGCCCAACTTTCATCAGAATCTTTAAGCAAGGAATGGGAAGAAATTTTTCTCCATATCCAAAGCGTAAAGAAAAGATATATAGGTCGAGTCAATGACCTTGACAAAGTAAAGATTTTCCCATTATGACAGAGTGGGAACATATTCTAAATGAAGCTCGTGAAATCAAACAAGAAATCCACAAGTCAATCAAGTGCCTCTCCTAGGATAGAAATACCTCAGAGGGCACCATAGAAAAGCACACAAAAATCATAAAAACCGATTTAGAAAAAATAAGGCTTCTTTTAAAGACCCATTACAACAGCCTTTCTAAATACCATCAAACAGCAGCTCTAGCCTTCTACAATGATTGCAAAGAAAAAGCTACATTGGCACTGAAGCGACATCAGATAACATTCAAAGAAGTTTCTGATTTAAACTCTAGTATAAGTTTACTTAGTACAGAAGCCAAAATGACGCAAACAGTGGTAGAATTCATAAACACAGCCACCAGGCTTCTACCATTCTTTGATGGTGACATAAGAAATATACCGGGTTTCCTTGGAGCGCTTCGTATACTTAACACCATAAAAGAAACGCACGAAGCAATAGCAATCGAAATTATAAAATCCAAATTTAAAGGTCAAGAGAGTAATACCCTGAACTCTGAAACAACGATTGATGAAGTAAGACAAAAACTGTCAATAATCTTCAAGGGTGAATCAGTAGATCTTTTAACAGCAAAAATTAAAAATCTGCAGAGAAACCCCAATAACTGCGTTTCATACACAAAAGAGATTACTTACAAATAAACAAGCCATAAAATACACCACCAAAGTGGCAGTAAATGCTATGGTAAGCCATACCAAAAGTCAAAGAGTCCAGCTATTAATAAAATCAGGAAACTTTGATTCGGCTAAAGAAGCCATCGCTAGATTCACCACTCTTTCAGTAGAGTCGGGCTCCACGGAAAATTTCCAGAATAATACCGTTTTTCATGCCTAGCATAATGACCGCGGTAGACGCCGCTATAACAGCAATGGTAACTGGAGAAACAACTCGAATTGGAACAATAATGATACCCACAGAGCCCAACGAGGCAAAAATTATTCACGCCACCGAAGAGGCGGCCGTGGAAGTGGCTATAACAATAACAGACAGAACCCAAATAACCAACAGAATGGTTATAACAACACCAATGTCCGAGTAGCACAAGATACTACTTCGGGAAACTCCCAGACACCTCCAGATACTCAGCGCTAAGTAAAAAAATATATACGGTTAACTTGAGTCTCAATAATTTCGTATTATTCAAAAATGTTTCAACAAATAAAAATTTAACATTTCTGATTGATACAGGTGCAGATATTTCAATTATAAAAGAAAATACTGATGTCTTTCACGACATCCATACAAATGAAATTATAGATATTCGAGGCATAGGAGAAGGGATAATAAAATCCAAAGAATTAGCCTCAATTGAACTACAAACAGACAAATACATTATTCCATATAAATTTCATATACTTCATGAGATTTCGCAGTCCACTGCGGGGTGTTTATGTCGCAAACACGATTGCAATAGCCCAAAATGCTTTTGTCCGATTCTTAAATACCACAGATACGTGCCAAATAGTAGGCATTAATAACATAAAATGTGAATCACTTTTGAACTACGATGTAGTCCAAAACCTAAAAGACAATAGAAAAGAGTCTGTAATTAGTATATTAAAAAAAAATTTTCCAATTCTGTTTAAAAAGCAACTTGAAAAAATATGCACCAAGTATAATGATGTGTTCGGACTTGAGACCAAACAAATAATTTTTATACCATACACCCATAGGGTGAAATGGTATATTAAAGTCGCCAAAATGTATTTAACAGGCAGAAGGAAGCTTTTCCGACCCCATAAAGTATATATATTCTTGATCAGCATCAACAGCCGAGACGATCTAGCCATGTCCGTATGTCCGTCCGTCCGTCCGTCTGTATGAACACCTAGATCTCGGAGACTATAGAGCCACCAAATTTGGTATGTAGACTCGTGAAGCATTCATAATAACCATCACATGAGTTACAATTGCTGGAATGGGTACCAGGTTGTATAGTTGCACTGCCCGTGTTGCTGCTAATGGAAATGTGACTTTAAATGTTACATGGTTGTTTGCGATTGTGCCTTGTGTCTTCATTAATGCATATAATTGCAAGACGTCGTTATCTGGGACTGACAACTTCAGACCAAATAAAAGGTGCTTTTTAAGTTATTTTTTTTTAGATGTTTCCGAAACTGTGCTGCTGATAGAAGCAACGGGCTTATTCTGCTTTGATAGGCATCTGTAAATATGATATTCCATTGCAATGCCTTTACCGCATTGTCCTGGACCTTGTTTATGAGGTTCATCTGTTGTTCCATCTGAGTTTCAACTGTGGCTTTGTCTCACTTCATGATGTTTATCGTTGAGTCGATTACAGCAAGGTCAATAGGTATTCTTCATTGGATTTCACCTTTCGTATGGAGCCGGACATCTCTGTTGTATACTTTGAGTCTAGCACGCCAAATAAGCCGTTAGCAATGTTCCCAATTATATCTAAAGGTGACCGTTGTGTGCGTTCTATATGCAGGAGATCATTTTCTGTTCGTAGCTCCTTGTTGACATGTTCGAAGTGTCTCTGCATGCTGTGCATGTTTCCGGAACATTAATTAAAACGCATATTCCTCCAATTTTAACGACAATATAGTTCGATATCTTAAAATGCCATGATAGTTGTGTGCTCCGTTGGCTTAAATGTTGCTGGCCAGCCACGTTGTGGTCCATATCAACTGAATGACCCATACAACCTTAATGGGTTGTTGATATTTCTTGAGACAGGACATCAGCTGCGTTGAGTGCTGATGACACATGACGCCATTGCCTTGTGGGGTCTGACCAGAGAAATAAGTCAACACTTTCTGATTCTAACTGAAAATCCTGTCGAACTCAATCAGTGAGTTCGGCACCAAGTACAGCTGCACATAGTTTTAGCCGGGGCAGTGTCTATTTTTCCAGGGGAGCCACTCTCGACTTGGCGCACAACAATCTGACCGAAATTTGGCCATTTTTATAGGTTGATCGGACATAAACTGCCGCACCATACGCCTTTTCTGATGCATCAACAAATGTATGCAATTCCTTTGTAGTGGGGACTTTGCCATCAAAAATATGCCTTGGAATTTTCATGTGGTTTAGTGCCTGTACATCCTCTCGGTAGGCTTCCCATTGCTTCTCCAAATACGGCGGCAACTCCCCATCCATCTCAATTCGTTCGGTAGCAACATGGTGAAGAAACATTTTCGCTCTTACCACTACCGGTGCGAACAGTCCTAGAGGATCAAAGATTTGACCGACTTCAGATAGCACCACTCGTCTGGTTATTCCTTTTGTATGTCTTTGAGCCTTTCCACATAATTGGTCTTCTTTGGGTGCCCATATGATTCCCAATGTTTTGACACTTGCTTGTTCTAGTGTGTCACCAAAATTGATGTCAGCAATCGTATCCTCCTTTGGAATTTCTTTTAGAAGTTGACTGCTATTTGAACACCACTTTCGTAAGTTAAAACCCTTAGGTCTCAGGATTGCTAGCAGCTCGTGTCTTATTTGCAGGGCTTCTGGTAAACTGTCTGCTCCTGTAAGACAATCATCAACATAAAAGTCATTTTTTAATGCCAATGCTCCAGATTTTCCATGTTTTTCAGCGCTAAATATTACAGACACTTTGTCGCTAAATATGGGGCTGATGTTGTTCAATAAGTTACCGTTTTTAAACGATAAAACTTCAGTTCTTGACTTGGATCCTCTCTCCACACAATCATCTGATTGAATTGATCGGCAAGGTTTATCCAAACTTTCAATGTCCGCAGTGAACACATATTTGTGTGTCCTGAACCGCAGTAGAATTGAGAAGAGTTGACTCTGTGCAACTGGTCCTGGATATAAAATATCGTTCTGTGATTTTCCTGATGACGTTTTGGATGATGCATCAAACACTACTCTTAGCTTGGTGGTGGTACTTTCGGGCTTTAGTACACAGTGCTGTGGAATAAAGTAATGGTTCTTGGGTATTTGCTCCACCATTACCTGCTTCATATGTCCAAGCTGTTCATATTCTGACAAAAATTTCACACACTCCTTTTTTATGTCAGGGCTCAATCGCCGCTCTAACGACATGAATCTTCTTATGGCTACTTCCCGAGATTCTCCAAGGGATGAAGCTTCTTCAGCAAATGGAAGCTTTACAATTAGTCGATTGTCAGACGCCGTGTGTAAGTTATCGAGGAAGAATTTTTCACAATACTTTTCCTCTGGACTTCTATACCTTTTTATTGGCTCTAGTGTGTCTTGCTGCCAAAATCTTTCTAGAGATTCCTCTGGATTAGTTATGCCTACCATACATGTGATAGAGCCTTACGTTGACATATTAATTCTGCCAGCAACAACCCATCCCAACTCTGAATTTTGTAATGTTGGACGGTCTCGATTTTCGCGTCTTCTTTCTGGTAGCAGTATAGCATAGTGATCTTCAGCTCCCAACAGCATATCAATTTTTCCTGGGTCCGCTAATTGAATGTTGTTTGGCAATGTGACTTTCTCCGTTATCTGTTCTGTGGATTGGTCACCTATTATGTGTGGCAATACAAATGCCTCAACTAGCATTGCGAACTTGTTGTATCTTGACCTTACAACCAGGCTTACTCGCGCCTTGCTTATCTGTGGTTGACCACCCACTCCATTTATGTGCACATGAGTCTCGTTAATTTTTAATGATAACTTCTTTACCAGTCTCTCTGAGAGATTCACGAGATTTACTTGTGAGCCGCTATCCAAGAGTGTTTGAAATTCTCCTGTCCTTTCATTGATCCCTTTTACTACTACCTTGGCCGTTGCCAACAGAGTGTATTTTCTGCCAATTCCATATGCAGACGCTGCAGAAGCAGATGTAGCCATTTGGTTGCCTGTTTCTAAATGCAACATCGTGTTATGTTTTTTATCGCATTTGAAGCATCCCCTCCATGAGCAATTTTTGGCCATATGGTCTGGCTTAAAGCAATTGACACACAATTTGCCTCTGCACCGAATTTAGCCGCTCTGATGCGGATTTTATTTTAAACCTTTCACATTGGAAGAGTTTGTGTTTTGATTTCTCACAGAAAGCACACAAGGTACTGTTGTCCCAGATGCTGTTGCGCACGTCTTCCTTGGATTTAGTTTTTCAATGCTGCGATTTTCGTTTCTTGGTTTCCCAATCGCCTCTAATGTTAGGAAGCGTTGTTCCAAGAATGATAGGAAATCCTTTACTTCCTGTAGATCCCTTGTGTTTGAAAGAGATTGCTCATATAGTGTGTGGTTGAATCTATCCAATTTCGTTGTCATATGAAACATTATGACAGCATCTGACGATTCCATATTGACGCCTACATTTTTTAAAGCTTGCAACGATTCAAAGATGTTGTCATGCAAATTCTTTATCGAAGCTGCGTCATTTCCCACATTTGGGTGATCAAACAGCTTTGTCAGTATGACTGTTACTAGAACTCGTTTGTTATTAAATCGATCCTTCAACACTGACCAAGCAGTGTTGTAATTGGCTTCTGTTAATTCCAGGTGCCGTATCAATCTCACTGCTTCTCCAGAAAGGTTTGATTTTAAGTACCACATTTTCTCTATTGTGGATACATTTGACTCATGAACCACCTTTTTATAGATGTCATGAAATTGTTGCCATTTCAGATAATCCCCATCAAATTTTGGAATGGGAATTTTGGGTAGTTGCAATGATTGTATCGATTGCACTACAGGCGCTGATTGTATCTCTACATTTTCTGCTGGTGCCACACAGAATTTCAGCATTGTATTTTCTGCAGCCACAATAGCTATATTATATCCGGCTTCGGCTGGATTGTCAGTTAGCCGATGACTCACATAATGGATTTCTTCAATTTGCATCCATAATTTGTCACTTCAGGCACTATTTGTCTTAATGTTCTGGACAATGAATCCAACAGCGCACCTTGCTTGCGAAGCAGTGGTTTGATCATGACTCGCTCTTCCTCTTTTTGACGAGCTTGCCTCTCTAATTTTATCTTTGCCAAGTGGTCCTTCCAATCTTCCACAGTATTAGTTACCACCGCCTTCATTCTGGTGAAATAGTCCGTTACAAAGTAGTCATGTTCTGTTGGTACGTTATTTAATTTGTCCATTAGCTCCTGATGAATTTTTCGAAGTTCTCCCACATGTATTCCAGGAGCTCAAGTTTCTCCTCGAAATAGGAAGGCTTCGTTTTCCTGGCGATAGAATCCTTTCTGGTATTCCGAATGAAGGCCTGAATTGCCTCTCCGCGTTCTGTCTGCTGATTATAGAACTCCTCCATGTTCTTTTATATTCTTATGTACTTGCTTATTTATACTAGTACTTGACCCGATGGGAGTTTATTTATTTTGTCAAAGACAGGGAACGCTCCGACTCGTTCCTTAAATTGGTCAAGTGTAGTACAAATAAGAATAAGAAATAAATAAATTTGTTTAGTTTTTTTAACAATAGTTAATTTTATTTACAATATTCGTATTCTTTTTACACAGATATACGACATGACAGTAAAACAAATTTTTTGAGTTTCTTTATTTGTTAAAAATTGCTGACTGATGCCAAATTATGGTACTCGTGTGTACTACCTGGGTTTAGCTAGGTCAGAGATTGCTGACGCCAAATTTAAAATTTTTTTTTTTTTTTTTTTTTATTTTTATGGGAATGCAACAGAGTTGAACAAACTTTATTTTACATAAAAAATAACTTATTATGATTTGGTCGCCCTGTTGACTCAAATCATTGTTAAATGTTTTTGAAGAAGTGATCGCCTAGTTCATCAACTTTCATTCAATGGGTGTGCACTGCTACCCTGTTGCGGAAAACCAACCACTTCTTTTACAATAAATTGTTTTATTTATTTATACTGGTACGCACTGATTGCCACGTTAATCAATTGCGATTTTTTAGTCGGGACCCCAGATTGATGTGGAATGTTCACCAATTTGTGCCCTCGCTTAGGATTGTACTGCGTCCTAAGCGTGCAAAGAAAGTAGTCGCCTAGTTGACAATTTCCTTGTTGTTGAGAGATTGGTCGCCTGAGTTGACCAAATCTTCTCACTTGATGACGGTTTCACCAAGTCTGTTAATCTTTCAACTTGGAGCCGCCAATGTCGGGGTCACCAAAATGTTCAATGAAAGACGTTAGTATTTCTTGAAGTTATTAAATGTGAATAGGGATTCCGGGCGAAGCAAAGAATAACCCGATCTTCATTCGTTGAATTCAAAATATGAACTGTTTTTATTTACAAAGTACGGAGTTTATATAGGGAATCTTAGGCTCTAGGAGGTCACAATTGTTCTTAGGGGATCTTATTCTAGTGCGACTCACACCCACGTATTCGGGGGTTGAAAATTGTTTATATTTCATGCTCAGCGTTGGCTACTTGACACCGCACCGCTGTTACAATCTTAAGTGTTTTCCACAGAGTGTGGATGCATGTTTTGTTTGGTATTAAGCAATAATTGTCATATGAATCTTTATGACTTAGTTTTGTTTTTATGTTTTTGTTTCGTTTTGTATATTTCTTTGGTCAATCTGATTTGGTGAAGCCAATTCAGATGAACACGATGTTTAATCTTAAACATTCTGCCAAGGGCCGCCAAATCGGGCTGGTTTAGAATCTGTATTTAATCTTAGTTTGCCTTATACAAATTATTATTAATATTAAAATTAGTAAGATATTTAATATTAAGGAAGCATGTAAAGTTACATTATGGACACTCAAACCTAGTTAATCTGATGTTCCTTTACCGATTGTAACTGACTTCCTATTCTTACAAATTCTGCTGTATGTTTTACTTCTTCTTCTACTGGATTTCATTTATTTTATATTTGGCATATTACTAATATCGCCCAATGCTTAACAATTTTTGTTTCGGGATATCTACCCACTGCTGATGTGCATTACTATGTTGACTTCTAGCCTTTTTATATGGTGGAAAATTTAAAAAATAACTACTTTTACTTTTCGACTTGTTCCAATCTGATATCTGTTCCACTATTTTTAAATATTGCTGATAGCTAAAATTTGAGTTGTTATTTTGTTTATTCTTAGATGTTGTCCTTTTATAAATATTTTGCCTTGTCCGCCCTTTTTTGTAATGCAGATTCGGACAATTTATTACCGGAATCTATTTTGACATTATTGTTTTTAAAATTATTATTTAATTCAACCATTGCCACCTGAATATTCTTATTTTGTACTGGGATATCCACTTTTTCTTTCCCAGTTTTCACTGTACCTCCAAAGTGAGGTCCTGCCGGGGGCATAAATTTATTTCTTTATTACTTTGAGAAATTATTTCTTTTACCTCAGCTTTTATCTTACCTCCAAGGTGAGGTCCTGCTGAAAGAGTCAAATGCTGACTTATTCCTTGAATTTTGTTGTTGATTTTCTTTTGAATTGTATTGTATTTATTTTCACGTTTACTTTTATCCTTCTCTAAACGCTGTTGCATACCTGTGACATCTATTGTTGTTGCCACTACTGACTTTTTATTTTTTGATTTGGTGCATCCCGAGACGATCCAACCAAATTGAGTATTTTGCCCTAGTAGGCCATCAATCTTTGTAACTCCCCCTTTTAAGATTTGGGTATATACGTTTACCCCCATTATTATATCAACCTTACCAGGTTTATTAAAGGTAGGATCAGCTAATACGTAGGATTGCCATTTTGACATATCCACGTCTACCGTTTTTAATGGAAGAGCTTTCATTATCTTTGGCAACACAATCGCCTCAACCTTAAGATGTCTTTTCCAGGGACTTCGCGTCTTCACATCTATTTTTACCTTATAGTTTGATTTTGTGGCTTTTATTGAGGACACGCCCTTTATTTTTGTATGTTGTTTTACTTTAGGTAATTTTAATATTTGGGCTGCCTCTTCAGACAGAATGGTGCTCTGTGAACCATTATCAATAAGGGCTCTTAGAGTCTTATATCCTCCATTTACATTTTTCACTTGTATTAGGGCTGTGGCCAACAGTGTGGGTTGAGCCGTTATACAAGTATTAACTCTCTCCTGTATTTCTCCAAAATGGAGTAGAGTATGGTGTCCTTTACTGCACAATGAACAGACCATCTCATTAGTGCATTCTTTATTGCTTGAATGGTTCAAGCATCGTGTGCAAAGCTGTACTTTTTTGGCCGTTTCATACCTTTCCATAGGTGTCAAACCTTTAAATTTATAGCACTTATACGCTTTATGTCCGGCAACTTTGCAAATCGGACAGTTATTTTCAAAAACCCCATATGAAACAACTTTTTGCGGGTCTTTCTCTTCTTTCCTCATGGCACTTAGCGAACAATATCTTTGCTCCAAGTATTCCATGACATCAGAAAGCATTTGTATCTGCCTTGTTTTTCTAATCTGACTCTCATACAATTGAAGAGCCTCTCTATCAAATTTCCTAAGTATGAGTTGTGCGAATATTACGTCAACTTCATTGGACAAATTTGCTTTAATTTTAATTAAGTGCACTGACTCATTAATTATGTCAATCACTTCTTTTACACTCTTTGCGGATTCATTGTTGATCATCGGTAGATCAACGATCCGACTTAATTGTTCGGAAAATACCCTCCGATTATTTTCATACCGCTTGGTTAACAATTCCCAAGCAGCATTATAATTATCAGCTGAACCTGACAATAGGTGAGCTACCATGCTCTTCGCTTCGCCCTTTAACACGGATTTTAAATAATTAAACTTAAGAGTAGGGCTCAAATCCTCTCTTTTTTCAATTAATTCCGTAAATAACTCCACAAACAGGTCCCATTCTCTAGCCTCTCCAGAAAATGTGGGTACCTGAATCTTCGGCAACACCGGTAGTTCGTCTCTCACGGTTACATTCTCAGTTTTACAATCTTCCTTATTGCTCATTTTCATTTCTAAGCCTGACAATGAATTCTGGACATCGAACTCTAAATCATCTATAACATTCTTAAATTTTGCATCACTTGTTAATACTTGACATGCCTGTACTTTCTCCCATAAATAGTTAATTTTATTAATATATAATATCCATGTCCCATTGCCTGTTGACTTCAACTCTACTACCTCCAAATATTCCTGGAGCTGTCGAACTCTATCCATAAATATCTCCTGGCTAACCTTAGCATTTTCATTACTGGAGGTCGCATCCCGGCGTGACTCTCCTTTGCTATCTTCAAAACTCTCCAACATTGTTGCATCTGCTTCAATGTCTTCCAAATTGCTTGGCTCTCCTTTGGCTATTAAACTGGTTGCTAAATTTAACCCTTCCTCATATTTTCCCTCTGTGAAATAGTGGTGGTTGGTTACTCCACTCTGTAGCATTTGGTTATGGTAACTGATCCATTGCTTCTGTATCTCACTTACTTCGTTAAGAATCTTGCTAGTTAACTTAGTGGCATCTAACTCTCCTAACTTCTTTAACCTTTTATGCAACTCGTGCTGCTTCGCTAATAATTTTTCAGTTTTTGTGGGGAACATTTTATATGGTGTCTGTATATGTATGTGACAATATATTTATTTATTTTTGTTAATATGTATTTACTTAAAAAATTTTCACTTTTTTTTTTTTGTATATATATATTTTTTATATCACCAATTTGGGTATTATTTTTTTAACTTCCCTACTCGATCATCGCAGTGATCTTCCTACCTAATGTTTTGCATAGCTTTACAGGCTATACTGCTATCGGGCAGATATGGTTCCGCACAATTTCACAATATTTCTTACAATATATGGATGTATGTATATTATTTTTTAACTGCACCTGCTTTTTTTGTTTTTCCCGCATCAGCTGGTCGTCGCCGTTTGGCTAGCTGATGCTCCCTCGAAGGCGTAAAGACGGCCTGCCTTTCACGCTCGTTGTCAGCTGCTGATGTCCAGGGCCTATGGGCTCAGGCGGTACCGGTGCCGGTCAGCGCACCAGACATCCTTGTATTGGCAATGTACGTTCTCCAGCGACCCAGGGCACTCTTTGGGGCGCTCTATCAATCTTCTTGCCAGGACTTCTCTTATGTCTTGCGGGCGCCTGCCACCGTCCTTCTCTCGTCTCTGCAACTCTAAGTAGTTGCCTTGCTGCTGTTGGTAGTTGCCAATTTGCAGCTACATATAGTGTATATATACACTAGTTCACTTTTTTCGATATTAGGGCTTCGAATACGCCACACACCAACTTTATATTTTTATATTTTTTTTACCGCTGCCGAAATTATTGCAGTTGCTCGACTAGCCAAACTGCCTTTAAATACTCGGTCTCACGCACTTTTTATTTATTAAGCAATATTTTGCTTTTATATTATACTCTGTCTCTTACCACTGGTGGGGGAAAACAAGAGTTTTTTATTTTGCTACCTTTAGCTGATCTTAGCATTTACACTTGCATAAGAATCCAGACTTTAAGGAGCTGATTCATTCTCTGAGTCTCTTACCACTGGTGGGGGAAAACTACAGAGTTCCTTTTACTCGAAGGACCAAAATGAATAGGGAAACCCGGAGAGAAGGAAAATAACCCAATCTTCATTCGTTGAATTCAAAATATGAACTGTTTTTATTTACAAAGTACGGAGTTTATATAGGGAATCTTAGGCTCTAGGAGGTCACAATTGTTCTTAGGGGATCTTATTCTAGTGCGACTCACACCCACGTATTCGGGGGTTGAAAATTGTTTATATTTCATGCTCAGCGTTGGCTACTTGACACCGCACCGCTGTTACAATCTTAAGTGTTTTCCACAGAGTGTGGATGCATGTTTTGTTTGGTATTAAGCAATAATTGTCATATGAATCTTTATGACTTAGTTTTGTTTTTATGTTTTTGTTTCGTTTTGTATATTTCTTTGGTCAATCTGATTTGGTGAAGCCAATTCAGATGAACACGATGTTTAATCTTAAACAAAATGTTTATTTATTTATATATATATAGGCACTAGCACATAAACCAGTGACTAAAGGTTGTCGCAACCAACACATGAATTGGGTGGACTTCGGAGTGAGATTACAAAGGTAGAGATTGGGGGCCAAAGACACAGCGATGCACACCCGATGTAACTACAATTGGTATCTGAATTTACTAAGAATAATGCATTTTCTTTATAGTAAAAATAGAGAGCTCACCAGTGCATAGTTCGACATAGTGTTAGGTCAGCAAAATACGTCTTTATTGCATAGCAGCTTAATTAACTAGGTCTTTATTGTTAACTGCTGACCATCTCAAATCTACTTATGACTGATGAGCCATCGATATCTATAATCGGGTTACATACTAACTTGACATATATTTCTATGTTATGATTGTTTTATTGGTATCTTATTTTATATAGTCTAAACATCAACAAACATTGAACGAGATTTCATCTGCCTGAGTATGCCTCTGTTATGGCTGAGATGCCTGTTCGATGGAAATAATGATGGCCTCATGGTCGTTGGCTGTGTATTTGTCATCCAGCCAACACAATGCAAAGCTTGTCAAGCTGTTACTGACAAACGTTAGGTCGATTATTGTGTTGCTAGAGCCACAGTTTAAAAGATGAAACTAACGACTGCAACAGAGTGCGCCTGCGAGCATTTGTTACATTACTACCCATTCCTAGGCCCAAGCATTGACATCTCCTGCAATTATGGGAGGGCAAAGCGCTCTAGCGACCAACCATAGTTCGTCCAGCGATTTGGAGAAATCCAAATAGCTTAAATTAGGCGGAAAATAGCACTTGCCACTTATTAGGGCTCGGACGAGGTGCCCACTGCTGCAGTTGGCATTGTTTCTACAGTCTGTCACCTTGTGGTTCTTGCTGCCGCATTTCAGGTAATTGGTCCTGTCGATTGGATCCTGACATCGAGCCGCTCCGGTTCAAAATGCCAGCCATCTTTAGAATCTGGTTGCGTCATTGTTAGGCCTCACGGTGCATACTGAGTAGCCGATTTTAAGCTGTCCACCTTTCAGAATTATTGCTGGCAAATTTGCCGGGACGCATAAAGCAAACTTTTGGGATCCTCCGTAGGAAGGACGCAGGCTTTTTAGGCACTAGATGGAAACCTGTGACCTTTCGTTTGCGTTCTAGACAAAATCCTGAGTCTCTCGGGCGTTTATTTCCACCTCAGTACCTTTACCACTTACTTTGAGATTGTTAGGCGAGCTTACGGGTCACAAGGATAGATCCTGAAACCGTTGCTGTGTGTAAAGGGGTCTTCCTAGCGCTAGGTAGTCTTCAGGATTAAGGATTCGACCCTGAGCCGCTTTGCTTCTCTCTTGATGCGATTATTAGATACGGTGTTTTTTCGTCCTAGGGAGTAGTTAATGCCTGTTTTGTATTTCTAAGGTTACTACTTATAAATTCGTTGACTTGCTATTGAGTCCTGTTCCAAGGACTTGTTGTGCTCTATCAGTTTCTTTGCTTGTTACTTGCTTGATCACGACATGATGAATTGATGCCTCTCCTTGCCTTTTGCTGCCCGTATGTATAAGCCTAACGTGGCCTCAGGAATTGCTTGGTGTAATACCTCTATACAGCTGGTATTTTTGCATCGGCCCATTGCTTTCACAAACGCATTCACTTGTTGCCATGCGTAATGAAAGTCCCGTAAGTCCAGGGTGCAGCCGCATCCACTTTTTAACGGCTTCCATTCTTTTGCCGTCTCGTTTAATCTGTATTGCCTGCAGTACAGAGAATGGCCGCTGGCACCCCGCTCTGGTCTCATTGCTGGGCCCATGGGTACCGATATTTGGCGCCTAAAGGCCGGCTGTAGCAAGACCCATGTTGTGTTGCTGCTGCTCGCACTGCTGTTGTTGCTGTCGTTCGCGCTGCTGTTGTTGATGTTATTCCTGCTGCTGTTGTTGTTGTTCCTCATTTGGCTCCACAGACACCGACCACTCATATACGGTGGTGGCCCTGTGTACCCACACGTCACCCAGACGGACCGACTCCATCGCGTCTAGGGGTGTGCTAGTTTCGCCCTCAGCCGCGCCTTTCTCCACCTCTGGCCTCTGACATGTTGTCCGCCATTCGAAACGGAGTTGGTGGCCGCGCTGGCTTTCATACAGGTGCCGGTGGGACTTCCTCCTCCGGATTACCTCATTCACTTCATCCCACATAATTTCTTCTTTAGCTCCTTCCATCCATCATCCTTTCCATCCGCTCCTCTACTTCCATGTGCTCCTTCGCAGATTCTGCCTCGCCCTCATGGCTGACATCCTCTTTGTTCTCTTCGTTCTCCTCGATAACCGGCCCCAAAATTGCCAGGCTCTAGTCATCGGACTCCTCGTCGAACACGTAAGGAGATGTCAACAATTGCATGGCATCGTCCTCTCCGTGCAATTTTATTTCTTTTGTTTCTCGTAAAATCGAGACACTTTCGACCTTTTGTGGTATTTTGGAGTTCTCTGTTCAGCCAGTGAGTCTGAACAGCTTGCTCGTCAACACTTCAAATGAGTCCTTTGTGCTCTATTTTCATTATTGTTTTCTTCTGGTTCATTCTTGTTGTCTACGTCTAATATGCGCCTGTAGAGTTTTTCCTGTTTCTCCATGAAGTGCTTTCCATATAACGGTCCTTCAAATTTAGAAGCTAGCTTTGCTACTTCCGCTTCATTTGATAGGTTGTGATTTTTTTCTCATACGGTGGATCCGATTACTGGCATCCATTTGTGCAGCCGCTTCCAACTTTCTCCTGATTAATTCGAACAGCTCTTTATTTTATTTATTTATTTTACCTTTCCGTCTGGTGTCCCGGATTGCTTCCCTGTGGCTATCGTAACACTGTCGAGTATGGCTGCTGGCATTTTTGGTTCTCGGCCTTGTACCACGTATGCTGGCATGTATCCTGTTGAATCTAATTGGCTTGTGTTGACTGCCAGCGTTATTCTGCCCAACTTTCATCGGAACTTCGTTGATTTTCTCTTAAAACTTGGGCAATCCTTGTCTTCATCCCCAT
Source organism: Drosophila insularis (assembly GCA_018903935.1). Taxonomy (NCBI): domain Eukaryota; kingdom Metazoa; phylum Arthropoda; class Insecta; order Diptera; family Drosophilidae; genus Drosophila; species Drosophila insularis. Next base: position 636,363 of record JAEIFP010000213.1, read on the forward strand.
TCTTAAAACATTTTCTTTACTATGTTTTCTTCTATTGCTTTGCGCATTGGTATCAGTTCTGTCCATTTGGAGAACCGATCCACAAGCATAAACAACATTGAATTTCCATGCTGTGACCTAGGCAATAGTCCATCAAAATCGGCGCATACTGTGGTTCGTGGTTACTCTAGTACTTGTTTTAACATTTTTCCCGCGGCGTTCTGTTGGTTTGTTTTGAATCGCTAACACACAGTACATCTTTCCACAAAGGCTGTGTTGGTGTTTAGCTTATATAAAATAATACAACGATAGGAGAATTATAATATAGAACAACGGATATATATACTAAGATTAGTATTAGTCATAAGTAGACCTAATATGGTCAGCGCTACTATGAATAAAGACTTATTTTGCTGCCCTTACGCTATGTCAGCAGTTAGCAATAAAGACCTAGTTGAAAGTTGAAAGAGTAAAGGATTTGGTGAAACCGTCGTCAAGTGAGAATATTTAGTCAACTCAAGCGACCAATTTCTCAACCAAAAAGAAGGAAACTGATCAACTAGGCGACTACTTTCTTTACACGCTTTGTAAAATTGACAATCCTTATCGAGAGCACACATCAATCTAGGGTCCCGACATTAACATAGGAATTGATTAACTTTGCAATCATTGCGTAGCATATACATATATAAATTTGCCGACTAAAACAATTTATTGGAAAACTAGTAGTTGGTTTTTCACAACGGAGTAGCAATGCATACTAATTGTATAAAAGTTGAACAACTAGGCGAACACTTTGTCCAAAACAATTAATAACGATTTGTGTCAACAAGGCGACCAAATCATAAGAAGACAATGTTTTGTTTGAAAGTTTGTTCAACTCATCAACTCTGTTACGTTCCCTTGAATAAAGCTCTGGCGCCAGCAATAGTCAGCAAAGGCGACGACTACTTATTTCTTATTCTTATTTGTGCTACACTTGACAATTTCAGGAATGAGTCGAAGCGTTCCCTGTCTTTGGCAAAATAAATAATCTCCCATCGATAGAAGTTCCAGTATAAATAGAAAAGTATATAAGACTGTATAAAAATATGGAGGCGTTTTATGAACAACAGACTGAACGAGGAGAGACGATTCAGGCCTTCATTCGAAATGCCAAAAAAGATTCTATCGCCAAGAGAACAAAGCCATTGTATTTCGAGGAGAAACTTGAGCTTCTGAAGTACATGCAGGAGATTTTTGAAAAAAGTCATCAGGAGCTGATGAACAAACTAAATAACATGCCAACAGAAGATGACTTCTTTATAAGGGATTATTTGAGCAACATAAAGGCGGTCGTAAATAACACAGTGGGGGATTGGAAGGACCAATTGGCGAAGATAATCCTACAAAGGCAAGCTCGCCAAAGAGAGGAAGAGCGAGTCATGATCCAACCACTGGTCCGCAAGGAAAGTGCGCTGGAGACATTGTCCAGAACGTTAAGTCAAATAGTGCCTGAAGAAAAAAATGAATTACAAATCCGTAGTTGACAAATTATGCATGCAATTTGAAGAAATTCATTATGAGATTCATCGGCCAGCTAAAAACCCAGTCGAAGCCGGATATAATATACCTACGTTTGTGGCCGCAGAAAACACAATGCTGAGATTCTGTGTGGCATCAGCAAACAATGTAGTAATACAATCACCGCGTGTATTGCAATCGTTACAATTATTGCAACTGCCAAAAATTCCCATTCCAAAATTTGATGGGAATTGTCTGAAATTGCAACAATTTCATGACAACTGAAAGGTGTTTCATGAGTCGAATGTATCCACAATAGTGAAAATGTGGTACTTAAAACCTTTCTGGAGAAGTCGAGAGATTAATACGGCACGTGGAATTAACAGGAGCCAATTACAACACTGCTTGGTCAGTATTGCAGGAACGTTTTAATACAAAACGAGTTCTAGTAACAGTCATACTGAAAAAGCTATTTAATCACCCTAATGTGGGAAATGAAACAGTTTCTATAAAGAACTTCCATGATAATATTTATAAATCGTTGCAAGCTTTCAAAAATTGTAGGTGTCAATATGGAATCGTCAGATGCTGTCATAATGTTTCATATGACAAGACAGATTTAACCACGCATTATATGAGCAATCTCTTTCTAACACGAGGGATCTGCAGGACGTGAAGAATTTCCTATCGTTCCTAACATTAGAAGCAATTGGGACAAACAGTTTGATTGGGACAAACAGTACCTTGTGTGCTTCCTGCGAGAAATCAAAACAAAACTTTTGTAATGTGAAAAGTTTAAAATGATATCCGCTGTAGAGCGGCATAATTGCCTGCAGAGACACAAATCGTGTGTCAATTGCTTTAAGCCGGACCATATGGTCGATAATTGCTCTTGGAGGGGATGCTTTAAATTCGATAAAAAACATAGCACAATGCATTTGTAAGCCAAATGGCCGAATTAATATGTCAGCGTCAGCTTCAATCACCTGTATGGTAGGCATAACTAATCCAAAGGAATCTCTAGAAAGATTCTGGCAGCTAGACACACTAGAGCCAATGAAAAGGAACAGGAATCCGGAAGAAGAGTATTGTGGAAACTCTTCCTCGATAACCTGCACACGGCGGCTGGTAATCCACTAATTGTAAAGCTTCCATTTGGTGCTGGCTCGTTAGCCAGAAAATTAACTGGGAATTTGGCGGGAAAGAAACGAACCGAACCGAGCTAGTTCTGGGAGCGGTTCCGGTTCCGGTTCCGGGAGCAAAATTTAAATTTTTAGGAAATCTAAGAGAGTGGAGGAGTTGAGTTTTTTTTGAAAGAAAAAGAGGAAGAGGACCAAGGAAGAAAAGACAAGAGTTGAGTTCTCGAGGGCACGTGGAAAAGAGTTTTCAAGAAGAAAAAAAAACTGAAAAGTGCGTGTGGCTAGAAAGAGCATCTCCCCATCCTTGAAGACCAAGAATTTCCAGCGAAACGCAGGACGGACACATACAGGAGCCATCGGACAGCCAATTCGACGGGATCCCATCGGCCATCCAGGTCCGGGTGCTCCAGGTTTTTTTTACCTTCCATTTAAATGCAACAAATGTCTGAGTAGAGTCTTGTCTATGTGAGGGTGAGATGACGATGGGCTAGTCCATACAACATGGGGGCTGCCAAGGAGTACGGGGCTCAAGGTAGGGTGGGTAGATCCTAGTGAACATACCAGCTTATTGTTAGTTCCAAAGTCCGTCTCCCAGTCCGAGTGTAGCGTTTTTTGTATAATTTTTTGTTACCCGATTAATCCATCAATCGAGGTCGAATCCATTCCTGAGCCATACGAGTTAGCCGGTGATCGATGATGGATTGCAGAGAGTGAAATAATCCGATCATAACAGAGCAAACCTTCCTTGGAGAATCTTGAGAAGTTGATATAAGAAGATTCATGTCTTTAGAGCGGCGAATGAGTCCTGACATAAAAAAGGAATATGTGAAATTTATGTCAGAATATGAACAGCTGAGTCATATGATGCAGGTAATTGTGGAGCAAATTCCCAAGAACCATTACTTTATTTGGCTAAGGGTAGTATTTGATGCATCATGCAAAACTTTATCTGGAAATGTCTCAACGAAATTTTGTATCCTGGACCAGTTGTACAGAGTCAACTCGTCTCAATTCTACTGTTCAAATAGAAGTCAAATTCTAAAGGAAATTCCATAGGAAAATACGATTGCTGACGTCAATCTCGGTGATACACTAGAACAAACAAGTGTTAAAACATTGGCTCAAAAGCATACAAAAGGAATAACCAGACGAGTGGTGCTATCTGAAGTCGTTCAAATTTTCGATTTTCTAGGCCTGTTTGCACCGGTAGTAGTAAGAGCGAGAATGCTTTTTCCACAAGTTGATACCGAACGAATTGAGATGGTTGATGATCTGCTGGCATATTTGGAGAAGCAAACCAAATGAAAATTCCAATGCATATTTTTAATGGTAAGGTCCCCTCTACAAAGGGTCTACATACATTTGTTGATACATCAGAAAAGGCGTATGGAGTGGCAGTTTATATCCGATCAACCTATAAGAATGACCAAATTTCGGTCAGATTGTTGTGCGCCATGTAGAGAGTGGCTCCCCTCGAAAAACAAACACTGCCCCGGCTGGAATTATGTACAGCTGTACTTGGTGCCGAACTCACTGATTGAGTTCGACAGGATTTTCAGTTAGAATCAGAAAGTGTTGACTTATTTCTCTGGTCAGACCACACAAGGCAATGGCGTCATGTGTCATCAGCACTCAACGCAGCTGATGTCCTGTCTCAAGGAATATCAACAACCCATTAAGGTTGTATGGGTCATTCAGTTTATATGGACCACAACGTGGCTGGCCAGCAACATTTAAGCCAACGGAGCACACAACTATCATGGCATTTTAAGATATCGAACTATATTGTCGTTAAAATTGGAGGAATATGCGTTTTAATTAATGTTCCGGAAACATGCACAGCATGCAGAGACACTTCGAACATGTCAACAAGGAGCTACGAACAGAAAATGATCTCCTGCATATAGAACGCACACAACGGTCACCTTTAGATATAATTGGGAACATTGCTAACGGCTTATTTGGCGTGCTAGACTCACAGTATACAACAGAGATGTCCGGCTCCATACGAAAGGTGAAATCCAATGAAGAATACCTATTGACCTTGCTGTAATCGACTCAACGATAAACATCATGAAGTGAGACAAAGCCACAGTTGAAACTCAGATGAAACAACAGATGAACCTCATAAACAAGGTCCAGGACAATGCGGTAAAGGCATTGCAATGGTATATCATATTTACAGATGCCTATCAAAGCAGAATAAGCCCGTTGCTTCTATCAGCAGCACAGTTTCGGAAACATCTAAAAAAAAATAACTTAAAAAGCACCTTTTATTTGGTCTGAAGTTGTCAGTCCCAGATAACGACGTCTTGCAATTATATGCATTAATGAAGACACAAGGCACAATCGCAAACAACCATGTAACATTTAAAGTCACATTTCCATTAGCAGCAACACGGGCAGTGCAACTATACAACCTGGTACCCATTCCAGCAATTGGAACTCCTGTGATGGTTATTATGAATCAATACGTTGGGGTCTCAAGATCAGATTTGGAACGATGCTTCAGCTCAACAATGAGCAATATATTTGTTTTGATAAACAAACGAAGTTTACGTCTAACAGCAATTACGAGTTCCAACTATTTAAAAACACAAAATCATCAGCGTGTCAGATACAACACACAAACAGATCATTAGTGTGGATTCAGTGGATTTTTGCCACCACTGGACTAATTGAACTCGCAGTGACCTGTGACGATAATGTACAAAGTGTCACTATCAAGAAAACTGCATTGTTAACTCTAAACGCGACGTGTACGGCAAGGAGTTTTGGTATGCGAATAACAGATCACAGTATCGCTTCGACAGACACAATGAAGTTATGTCATATGTGCGCTTTGGCAACTTCAGTATTGGCCCAACAAAACCAGCGCCAAAAAATACGCAAATCACAAAGTTGCAGCTAAGGTACGACGAGATAAGCAACATTCCAGGAAAACTGGGAACTAAGTAAAACTGGAAGTTGCCAGAAGACCCCAGCCCGCCGGTTCACCATGTTATCGTCTCCTACGTGGCGCTTACAATACTATTGCTTCTTTTGATGATATCTGGAATAAAGAGATGCTCCCAAACCCCAATGAGAACCAGAGTAGACAACCGTTAGGATAGTCAACCCTATGCCGACTCCCGCTGCAGCAAACCCAGCCCCTAGCATATTTTACGGTCTGCGTTGGATAACGTTGAACAGGTGTTCAACGACCTGGAGTATGTTGATGTTTAGCTTATATAAAATAATACAACAATAAAAAGATTATAATATAGAACAACGGAAACGTATATGAAGATTAGTAGATTATAGTATGAAAGCCGATTATAGATATCGATGGCTCATCAGTAGACCTGATATGGTCAGCAGTTAGCTATTAAGACCTAGTTAAATAAGCTGCTGCAATTAGCTGCTATCACTAAAGACGTATTTTGCTATGTCGCACTATGCACTGGTGAGCTCTCTATTTATCTTATTAAATAAAAATGAATTATTCTTAGTAAGATCAGATACCAATTGTAGTTACATCGGGTGTGCATCGCTGTGTCTTTGGCCCCTATCTCTACCTTTGTATTCCCGCTTTGAAGTCCACCCAATTTATGTGTTGCGATAACATAAATAAATAAACATAAATTTAAATCAAGAAATACTAACGTCTTTCAATAAACAGGATATGATGGACATGATATCCCGTTGCATTACTGGCCAATATTATCGTGCTGCCTTTCTAGCTATTGTTCTTCTATTGCCAGTATGCCATGCTGTTAAAGATGTGTCATTTTCTTCTAACACTTGATCTCATAGTGCTTTCGGCACTCATAATTTCCATGATGTTACTTCCTCTTGGCCTGCTCTATCTGGTATATTTCTGTATACCTGTTTGTTTTCTACATCATAATCAGGATATTTCTGTAGTTGTTGTTGTAAATTTCCTATTATATCCTGTATCCATCCGCACTCCTTGTGCAGCCTGAGCCTGAGTCCGTTGTCTTGTAAGCTATTTCTGATGATCTGTCACCACCTTAAAGTGATATCCCTCCAGATAGGCCTCAGTTTGCGCACTGTCAATACTATCGCGAGATATTACTTTTCTGTTGCAGAGTTGTTCTTTTCAGCTGGGTTTAGTTCTCTTGAGAGGAACGATTGAACCCTTTCGCCATCCTCTGTGTTTTGTATTAGGATTGCTCCCAATCCAATGATGGTTGGGTCTGTCTGTAACACGAACATCTTTGTGAAGTCCGGGCATGCCAATACTGGACCATTTGTTAACTTCTCTTTTACTGCATCGAAAGCTGCCTAATGTTCTTCATTCCAGTGCCACCTTGTCTTCTTCTTGAGTAGAGCATTTCAGGGATGTGTCAATTTTGCAAAACCTTCGACGAACCTTCTGTACCATTAGGTTACCCCCAGATACTGGCGTAGTTTTTTCGTTCATGTTGGTGGTTTTAACTGAGCTATTACAGCTACCTTGTCACGGTTCGTGCCAATACCGTCTTCTGTTACAAGGTGGCCTAGAAACTTCACCTCTTTCCTGAAGAACTGGCACTTATCTCTGTTGATTCGTAAATAATTTTGCACTTCTACAATGTCACCTTGGCATCATTTCTGGGCCAATCACCAAGTTCAGTTCCCGCTGAAGACTTATGGAAGCAGGATGCACCCCGAACGGCATTACTTTGCATTGAAATAGTCCTTATTCAGAAAAGGTAACACAGTCATGGGTCTGCTCCTTTCTTCTAGTAGTATCTGTCAGTAGCCGTTCTTCAGATCCAAGCTGCTTATGAACCTTGCCTCACGAAGTTGATTCACAATATTGTCGATGCGAACCATTAGGTATGCCTGCATTATTGATTTTGTATTGATGTGTCTGAACTCCACACAGAATTTCCACTTGCCCGTCTGTATCTTCCTCACCATCACTTTGGATGAGCTATATGGGCGTTTTGATTGTTCTATGCACCCCAATTTCAGCAGTTCATCGACTTTTGAGTTGGTTTCCCCCCGCATCTTTGGGTTTTTCGGGAACTACCTTTGTTTTATTGCGGTAACAACTTTTATTGATATGCGATGTATCCTCATGTTTGATGGTCTTCTTGATTTCTCCCAATTTATTTATCTCGAGGTTCAAAAATTCCCGTACTTCTGTTGCTCGTTCTTTTGGGTCACCACGATGGATATCCACGTAGCCTGTCCATTACCGTATTATTCGCACCTTCCCATTTGCCTTGTACACCTGCTTTCGAGTGTCTTGCCATTTTCCGTTGCCCCACAAGTTTCCCACATCTGCCTATTTATGCGGCTGCTTGTGGTTTATTTATTTATTTACGTCAACTAACACAGCAGTCCACGAAAAACGAAATGACAGTTGTTTATTGAATTATTGAAGAAGGTAGCTTAGCTTTA